>CM055122.1:952037102-952637102 GCA_029206835.1 Rana muscosa | reverse complement strand
TTTTTTTCTCTGCTTGTCTCTGAACCTTCTTGGAGCTTTCTGTAGGTAGCGGGCGCCCGGCTGACTCCTTCACCGGGGCCCTCTGAAGTTTTCCACTGGCTGGTATTGAGTGCCTCGGTTCTTCCTTGGGCTGGTACACACTCTCTCAGGGTGGCCAACTCCTCCACACTTGAAGCAAATGATCTCCTTCCGGATCTTTGGGGATGCTGGAATAGGGACATTCCGGTCTGGTTCCTTCCGGACCTCTTCTTTCTCCTTTACTCCAGAATTCTTGGCCAATAAAGAGGTCAATAAGTCCAGTACTTCGGCCATTTGAGACTTCAAAGTTTCTACTTCTGGGTCACGTTCTGTGACTACTGTTGTTCTGACTCCTACTGAAACAGGTGGGGTGGTCTTCTCAAACCCCTCTTGATCCTTCATTAAAGCCTCTTCGTCCCTAATGATCCGCACAATGTCTGTGTAGTTCAGGGCCATGACTCCGTCAGAGGTCTTCAGGTGGAGCCAGACTGGGTCCGACCGCAAGGCTCCCCTTAGGATCTGTTTCATCCTGGTAGCATCTATAACCTGTGGCTGCATTCCTTTTCTCAGTACAATCTGGCACAGCATTCTATTCAGTGTCCGGACATACTCGGACAACTTCTCCTTTGGCTGTTGGAAGGTATGTTCAAATTCATACATCAAGTCTGACACCTTCTCCAGCTGGCCAAACTCCTCCTGCAACATAGACAAATAATCCATTGCAGTACACACAGTATTGCTGCACCTAATATTTTTCACCGCCTCAGCAGCAGGGCCTTTCAAGCTCTCACTGATGCGCTGCTTCTTCTGCGCTTCTGGGACTTCCCAACCTTCTTCTGCCTGCATTGCCTGCTCGATCCAAGTATCGAAATCTTCCTCCCCGGGTGGCACAGGTTGTTTTCCTGAAAACACCCGGAGTTTCCGGTACCCAGCTTCCACATGCACTGTGTTGTTCTTTTGGCATTTAATGACAAAGTCCCCCAAAGCAGTCAACAGTTCAGGACCTATGGTGGTCAGGGGTGACTTTGGTGCTTTCGTTTTGCTACTGCCTCCCATTTTGGAGAAGAGTAACGGAGATAACTGTGGGGAGGTCCCTGGGGACTCTTTCTTCACAGCCCCAGTATGCACTAAGCGATACGTTCTGTCATTTATGTCTTTTATACTCTGCCGTTTGAACTCCTCTGGGACTCCTCTTGTCCACTCTATTAGCGCATATGTCCCTGAGGCATTTGTCTTCACATCTACCAGCCATGCTTTCCATTTTGGAGATACTAACATTATTAATTGCTTTATCTCTTCTTTCTCCCGGATCTCTCCTGGGAGTTCAATAGCTACTGCCCGGAGTGGATCCACGCCCTCCTCTGCGCACCATTCTATTACTGCCTGCGAGTCCATGCTGGTACTTCAGGCCACCTTGATCGCAGCGTGCAATATACACGGGTCCCAGAACCGAGCCCCCACGTGTTTGCGATACCCTCAGCTTAAAAGGGCTGCTTGTTTGTTTGGGCCCCTGTAATGCACCGCTACCAACCCCTGGCAATCGGCTCTGACTTCTCTCGTGACACAGTTAGAGAAGGGGGGGGGAAGTAGTGGTATAACTGTACTATCTCTATACAGATATATTACACAGTACAACCCCCTTTGTATACCAGCACAATAATGGACACTTACAAACCAAGTTACTTAACTATAACGGTTTACTGTAAGCAACAATATAAAAGAGTAGTTTGGGTACAATATTTTATGCAGATCCCTGCAATAAAGGTGTACACGTTATATGCATATGACATTTAGTTAGGCAATAACAATGGTATAAACCCCGCTGCAGCTATCCTCCCTCGTGAGCAAAGAAATGGCGCCCAGCAATGTCCTAACTACCCAGTCAGGCCTGACTATAACTGTGGGTATAGTTTGGTGAGGAATCTTCGCTAGCAACTGTCGGTGGTGCACATGGAGAAACAAATTGTAATCCAATAAGGGGGTTGTAGATAATCGCTAACCTGGCAAACTGGAGAGACTGGCAAACTCAGTTCAGGACAACAGTCTCTTCAAAGTATAACTATGTTCAACAGAAGGCCTAGGCAAAGTTATTGATTAAAGGTTCCGAGCTGGCGCTCTCTCACCCAAACCGGACCGACTCCTATCCGGTTCCTCCGCTACTGTGAGTGGCGTCACAGTGATCCGCGATGCACCGAGTATTTGGTCCTTCAAAGGATGATGGCACCTCAGGTGGATCGGATGCTCTGCCGACTCCCCAGCAGAACAGAAGCTCTCTGGAACAGGAACGCGAGACCCAGGCTTCAGGCCAAGCGCGCACAGCAGGTGAGTGCAGGAGATCCTTCTGCAAGGAGGGCAGCGTTCCAAGAGAAAGCCGCGAGACCCGCCCTTCCCTTTTTAAAGTCCACCCCAGCAGTCCTTGTGCGGGGAATGGCACCCTGGGTGCCGCAAAGCATGCCGGGAAATGTAGTCCTGCGGGTAAAACAATACCCCGCTACACAAGGAACGTTCATAACAAGTAAATGTATGTGCAGTTGACGGTAGTTGTAAGCTCTATGTGTTTCGGGCCTTAAAGCCACTCATCAGGAGCAAACCGTCGTGATCATCTATGAATGAGGAAAACAATCATATCAATGATCTCAAGGGATAGTGGGAACAGGTGGGCAAGTGTAAGACAATAAAAAAATAAAAAAATGGAACTATATGACAAATTAAACCTATTAAAGGCTGTTTTTTTATCTAACTTGTCTACCTGCTTCCGTGTGCCTCATTCAAAGTCCCATGCAGAATACAACATTCCAACCCGGATGAGAGGGGCCTAGCTCTGTTTGCTGTTCATCTGACATCCATCCTGCTCCAGTCACCTGCTAACCTGTCCTGAACTTCACATCGGTAGATTGAGATCCGCTGCACAAGTGTCGCTACATGAGCCACTGTCCGGAAGGCATCGAAACGGTCTGGTCCTTGGTGAGATGGCAATTGCCCAACCTTTACAAATCCTTTCTATTGGGTTCACTTGGACACTTTGCACAGACATCTCTACCTTAGGAATACTTTACTGAACCTACTTTGAACACTGTGCATAGACACCTTTAGCATCCCCTATTTCAAGAAACGTTATTGTTTTCTATTATACCCTATTGGATACAGTTAACAAGCTCCTACGTGCCGGTGAAAACCATCAGATCTGCAACAGGGACATTACTGTCATTACCGCTATAAGGGCCTTTATACCATTGCTATTAAGTCTGACCTCTCATTAGGGTAACAGTTAATAGGCTGGCCAAGGTTACCCCTTTAGAAGTTGTCAGTATAACCAGTTAGCTGTGTTTATCCTTACAGGTGCTAGCAGTACTTCATTGTGTAAGTGTATATAATATACTGTTTTATCTGCAAATATTTTGTCTTGTGTTAGTCGGAGGAATTCCTTTGCTGAGTTGGCGCTGTTGCCCAAAACTCAGCAGATCTATTACCTCCTCTTTGTGACAATATCCTTTTTTGAACTGTTCTAGTAAATATCATCAGAGCATAAAAACACAGAGTTGTCTGACATTACTTTAAGGTGGTACAAGGATATTGGAACCCAGATTGTCAGGTGGGTTGGAATGTTCATCAGGTCATGGCAGTGCAAGCAGTTCCAAGCAGTCCCTAATGCTTCATACACACGATCGCGGTTTCCGAAAAGAAAAGTGCGATGTGAGCTTTTTGTCGCAAATTCTGACCGTGTGTATGCTCCATCGCACTTTTTTTGTGAGAATTTCCGCCAAGAAAAGATTGAGAGCAGGTTCTCTATTTTTGTGATGGGAAAAATTCCTATTGGGAATCGCGATCATCTGTATGCCATTACGACGCACAAAAAAACACGCGTGCTCAGAATCAAGCAGAAAAGCCAAACTGCCTATTGAACTTCATAGATCTCGGCTCATCGTACGTGTTGTACATCACCGCGTTCTTGACGGTCGGAATTTCAGCCAAGATTTGTGTGACCGTGTGTATGCAAGACAAGTTTGAGCCGTTTTCCGGCTGAAAAAAAAATGCAGTTTTCTCTTTGGAAATTGTGTGTACGAGGCATTAGGGGATCGTGCTACACAGTTAAGTAAAAAACTGACATTTTAAGTTAAAAAAAAAACGTTTTTGTCTGCCACTGTCCCATATGTGGAGGTTGGGGACATCTTATGCCCCACTCTCCACTTCTATTCTCCTTCATGGTCATGTGTATATGCAGAGATCTTGAGAAAAGGTATCAATTGTGCCCACATGATGTAAAAGAAATTGTGATTCATGAGACCATCAGAATCGTGATGTGTGCCCTTAATGTATCTGGTGTGAAGGTAGTTTCCTGTCCGATGGCATTAAACAGTTTAGTCATGTACGGGCTTAATAAAGGATAAAAACTTTTAAAGTATTGTATCGAAAAACCATCTGGTCCAGGAGCCTTTCCATGTTTTATCGTTTGTATTGCTGTAAATATTTCCTCAGATGTAATGGGTGCTTCTAATTTTCTTCTAACCCACTTCTTCATCCCAACGCTCAAAAGATGAGGTAGTTTGTTTCAACTGTGGAGGGACTGGACACTACAGACAAGTGTGTCCCAGCCCGAAGAAAGTTGCAGCAGCATACCACAAGCTGGCGGAAAACTTCAGAGGGCCCCGGTGAAGGAGTCAACCGGGTGCCCATCAGTCCCAGCCAACTCCAAAAAGTTTATAAAATAAAAGGTAAATATTGCGCTAGTAACAAAACAAAAAATAAAGAATGATAACAAATGGAGCAGCTACATAAAAAATGACTAATATTAAACGTATGTGAATAAAGATGTAGCGCTACTAGTGAAAAGGAGGCCAAAAAATTGGTCTCAAAATGAAATAAATGTGGCTGAAAAAATTACAACAATAAAGTGAGTCAACAAAAATGTCCATAAACGTATCCGTGATAGAAACAAATAATGTTTGGAACCGCACGTGAAGCAATATGGGTCATCACAAATTCTGAAGGTAGGCAGACGTACCAAAACTAAAATTACCCAACTCTACCACCCTCATACTAAACTCCCCTTGAGCACCCCACAAGACATAGCCAACGCCTTTAGCGCCTATTACAGTGACCTATACAATCTGAAACAGGACCCCCGTACCCCTCAACCCACACAAGATGAAATTGACCACTTTCTCCGCAACCTTAACCTACCCACTTTGACTGCAGAACAATTAAACACCCTTAATGGCCCATTCACGGAACTATAAATCTTCGCCTGATATCCCTACTCAACCTCGATCTTAAGATCTACGCTAAAAAAATAGCAGCAAGGCTACTTGAGATAATGCCCACCCTCATACACAAGGACCAGACGGGCTTCACGAAGGGCAGACAGGCATCAGATGCCACCAGAAGGATGATCAACCTCATCCACCACGCGGAATCCAGCGGAACGCTTTCTCTGCTCCTATCTCTGGATGCAGAGAAGGCGTTCGACAGAGTCCATTGGTCATACCTCAATTCAGTCCTTCAAAAATTTGGATTTCAGGGCCACATCCTAAACGCCATCATGGCACTTTACTCCAATCCTATGGCCCAAGTGTTCACAGAAGGAATGCTCTCCTGTTCATTCCCCATCACTAACGGCACGCGACAGAGCTGCCCACTATCCCCACTCATCTTTAATATGCTCATGGAACCCTTGGCGGAACACGTCCGCTCCCACCCCACTATTTCAGGACTTAAAATTGGACCCTCTTCCCATAAAATCAGCCTCTTTGCTGACGATGTTATTCTCATCCTTACCAATCCGACTTCCTCCCTGGCAGAAGTACAAAAACTGTTAAACTGGTTCAGCTCGGTTTCGTATTATAAAGTTAACACAACCAAATCCTTCATACTAGATATTAATTTAGACCTCCTACAATTACAACACCCGTTTGTGTGGGCAGACAAAGATATTTCCTACCTAAACATACAACTACCGAGAACACTGAACAACCTATACTCATGTAATTTATTACCACTCCTACATACCATCCGGACGACCTCCGACCAACTAGCGAAACATGAACTCTCCTGGTCAGGAAGACTTGCTGCCTTTAAAATGATATGCCTCCCTCAAATACTGTACTTCTTTAGAACCCTCCCCATTCCAATACCCACCTCATTCTTAAGGTCCCTCCAGACGATATTCAACAAATATCTTTGGAATAGTAAAAGACCCAGATGTGCCCACCTAAAGTTGATTAAACACAAATTGGCGGGAGGCACCGGATCCATATGCCGCGTACACACGATCGATTTTCTCGACGGTGAAAACACCGTCGAGAAAATCAATGGGAAAAACGAGGAACGGCTTGTTTCCCTACACACGGATGTTTTTCCCGTAATTTTTTCTCTTGGTCGAGAAAAACGACCGCGTGTAGGCTCCCCGGCAGTGTTTCCCTATGGGAAAACTGCCGCGGAAAAAAATGCCGTGAATCACAACGAGAAAAATTAGAGCATGTTCTAATTTTTCTCGTCGTGATTAATGCCGTTTTTCTCGTTGGGAAAAATGACCAAAAGCCCACAGACGGTCGTTTTTCTCGTCAAAGAGAAAAAATGTAATTTTCCCGGCGAAAAAAATGGTCGTGTGTACGCGGCAATAGACTTTGAAGTTTATTACTTAGCAGCCATCCTAGCTCAACTGCCGAGTTGGTTCCAATCCTCCACAAGCTCGTTATGGGGACAAATAGAGAACCTCTCAATTGCCCGCCCCAACCTAAAGAACTGGTTACTAAGCACCCCTCTAGGCGCCCCCATCCCAGCATGTCTCTCCCCAACCATGAAAGCTTCAGTTCATGCCTGGAAAAAAATTATCACCTTCCTGGGCTACAACCCCGCCATGCCACAATTCAATATTCCCTTAGAATCTCTTCACCACTTGATCCCAGTCCTACTGCTTTCTCGATGGACCCTCAAAGGGATCCATTCCCTACAAAATTTACTACAAGGTAACCAACCGCCTTAAGCCCTTCTCACAATTACAATCCGAATACGATCTACCTGCTTCAGAGCACTTCACATTCTTGCACATCCACCACTGCCTGAATAATGTACCCCTACCCCTCTATAGCATTCACCCTAAGACTTGGGACTACCTTACAAACCCATCTTCCAAAACCAAGGGCATCTCGCATTTTTACAACAACCTACATCAAAAGTGCACCTTCTCCAAACTGAACCCACATCACCGGTGGGACACTGATCTTGCTCACACCTTCACAGTCACTCAATGGCAACACGCACTCAAATCCATCTACACGGCCACCAAGTGCTCAGCACTCTGGGAACTTAAACAGAAAATCTCATTACGCTGGTACCTCACACCAACCAAATTAACATCTTTCAGCCCTCAAAACCCCAACGTGTGCTGGAGATGCAAATCAGACATAGGAGACATGTTCCATATTTTCTGGGCATGTTCCGACATACAGAAATATTGGGACGACATTTTTAACCTTATCTCATGCGTAACTGAAATCATAATCCCCCCATCACCTGCACTTGCCATTCTCAACCTAACCATAGACAACATTCCCCACCCCCTTAGACACGTGACAACCCACATACTCTTGGCAGCCAGACTCAACTTAACAAGACAATGGAAGTCTGACAACACTCCAACCATATTAGAGAATTCTAAACTTTTTAACGTGTATCTTCCCACAGGGTGACACTGTGGATACACTAGTATAGGTATGCCACCATCCCGATATATATGAATTGCAAGGCTAGAAACTAATAATTGGACTTTAAAGGCATACAAGGTACATTAGGGTAAAAAACTAAAGATTTATTGGTATACAAAAAAGTTTGATATATAAAACAATCATAGATTATCAAGTTAATTGATCAGTAATAATGACTGATCCAACAGAGGTTATCAATATCATACAGTACAATAGGTTCCCCTTAAAACGACTCAAATGAGCACACAAATAAGGGAGGAAAAAATAAATTATAATTAAGTAGTTATAAGATAGATAACCAGCAGATGGATTCAGAGGAGATGGAGAACTTGCTCGACATGTTGCGCGTTATTGTAAATGCTTCCCCAGAAGCATATATATCATTTTCAAACAAAAACAAGGCATATTAAGCCATAATTAGCAGGTCAAGCCATCTACCTAGACAGTGGCATTATATAAAAAATACCCGGTCAGGAAGGTGGTATCACTTCTGCCTAGACTTCAAATACAGTCTGCCATACGCTGGAACAAGCTTTTCTGCCTTTGCCAACTACAATATTTAACCCATTCCGGATAACTGAATGTACTCCTAGAGTCTCTTGCTTACCAGCATTGACCGTTCTATCAGATCTACCATTATTATATCGAAGTGATACCACCTTCCTGACCGGGTATTTTTTATATAATGCCACTGTCTAGGTAGATGGCTTGACCTGCTAATTATGGCTTAATATGCCTTGTTTTTGTTTGAAAATGATATATATGCTCCTGGGGAAGCATTTACAATAACGCGCAACATGTCGAGCAAGTTCTCCATCTCCTCTGAATCCATCTGCTGGTTATCTATCTTATAACTACTTAATTATAATTTATTTTTTCCTCCCTTATTTGTGTGCTCATTTGAGTCGTTCTAAGGGGAACCTGTTGTACTGTATGATATTGATAACCTCTGTTGGATCAGTCATTAATACTGATCAATTAACTTGATAATCTATGATTGTTTTATATATCAAACTTTTTTGTATACCAATAAATCTTTCGTTTTTTACCCTAATGTACCTTGTATGCCTTTAAAGTCCAATTATTAGTTTCTAGCCTTGCAACACTCAAACCATAGCCCAAGTTATCAACTTAGTAACCTTACACTTTAGTTATGAGACAATGGCAGCTGCCAGTAATGGTCGGGCTGCAAAAACCCGAACACACTGGCAACCATGGACTAATTGGACTAATGCTGCGACTGTCGCCTGAAGCTACTATTACACCATTTCGTCTATCCTGACCGAGCAATATCCTTGAGTTGCACAACTGTTATTTGTTAACTGTTATTTGTTATCTGTCTAAGCAAGCTTCTGGGACACTGCCGCCAAGCAGTTAGGTAATGTTCAACAGTATTCACACTGTGCTAAAAGTGTCCTCTCCACTCCTGCGGCACTAAGTTCCCATTTGGAGAGATTGCAGCAACTGTTGTTTACCTTATTAAACAATGCATTGTGGAACTTATGGTACAGGGAGAAAGGGACTCCATTGCCTTAGGTATCTAATAGACTACAGTACCCACAGTGCAGCTGTACTCCCAAAATGCATTGCACAGCTTTCTGGGGGAGGTTACTTAATGGAAGGGAGGGGCTACGCTAGCTCTCTCTGGACTTCACCCCCAATCAAGCAGGAAGTCTGTGTGAGGCCTGCTGCTGGAGCAACTAGGCCTAAAGCCTGGGCCTACAGCTTTTGCAGAGGATCACTCAGCTAAAAGAGGGATCCTCTCTCGTGTGACCAGCTCGCGCTTCTCAGAGACCGGAGTCATCTTTCAACCGACATCCACTGCGGCTGTGAGAGGAACCGGAGACTGCAAGTTGCGGAGAGGTCGCAGATCAAGGTACCGACAGCGGGACGTACCGGAGGGACGAGGCCTACTTTGGTGAGAGGGCACCTGCCCGGATTTCATTAACTGTTTATATAGGCCTGTGACTTTGTAAGGCTCACCATTATTAGAAGTGCGCCACACGCCAGGACATAGCGCATCTCACGGAGGCCGCATGGCTTAAGGTTGGTGTTTGCACCGCTATAGAGTTTCCTTTCACAAACATTGCGGAAGTTTAATTTGCTTTCCTTTAATACCCATTTGGATTACCAATGTTATGTGCACCAACGTTTGCTAGCGAAGACTCCTACCACTGAAGGAACTGGACATTGAACTTAGTCAGGCCTGACTAGGATTGATAGTAACGGGACACAGGCACAGTATTGCCCATTAGGGGGAGCTCGCAAGCATAGGTTGGTTACTTATTTAGAAAATGCGCATTTAGATTGTGTTATAATATTGCCATATATCATTGACTCTGCAGGGCCCTGCACAAATCAACTGTACAGTTGTTTAACCCTGCTATTTTTATCACTAAGTAAACGTAATTTTTGGTTAAGCAGAATACTGTGTGGAGTTCTCTATATTATCCTGCCGTACCAGTGGCTATACAAGGTAACAATTTTATGTACCATTTTACTGTCGTGTAGTATTATTGTGTATCCCATTGCCATTGGGTTCCACAATGTAATTGCAGACCAGTTGTGCCAAGGGAGGGTTTGAGACAGATTCTTGGGGTTGATAGCTAGGGTACAGACCCAAAACAAACCAGAAGCTCTCTTAACTGGGGGTAGTGCTACATGTTATTTACTTAAAGTAGAGCGATAGGCAAAACTTTAATTTTGGATAGAGTAAGGAAGGGTAATAATCCCTGTCAGTTTTTTTTAATGTCTTCTGTGTTTAATTGAGGAGATTTCCCTTCACTTCCTGTCCCATAGCCAAAATAGAAAAGTGAGATGAACTCCCTGCTAATTAAGGGATTCCCTTAAACACCCCCCAGGTCATCAGAACTAGTGTTCCTATTGAAACATTTCCCCTCTATTACTTTGTGAGGTTCATCCCAAAATTAGTGATGTTCTTTTACTTTCACTTTTGATGATAACGGTAAACAGGACAAATCCCAACAAGAGTATCTGTGAGGAATTACAGTGTTGTGGCACCACCAAAGGCCCAATTTTTCTGCCCCTGTTCAACAGGGTCATGTAATAACAATTCTTGATATAATATTTCACAGCAGAGCCCGTTCCTGCGCCCACTAAGAGTAACTGTGAGGTCTTACAGTGTTCTGGTACCACCAATCCCTGAGGCCCAACTTCCTGCAGAGTATATATGACAGGCCGTATAGTATATATACTGCTGTTCAGAGTATATAGTGCCTAGGGACCTGGGGGACCCCCACGCCATTTTTTAAAAAAAAGTGGGTACGGGGTTCCTCTTAATATCCATACCAGACCTGAAGGGCCTGGTATGGATTTTGGGGGTGACATCCACGCCATTTCTTTTGGTATTTTTGGTATTTTTTCCTATATTGCCCGGATCCGACAATATATTACAGCTGCAAGCAGTTTTAAATTACATTTTTTCCTTTAGAAATGTAATTTTGCTGCGGCACTGTTATAAACATGGGAAAGATGCACTACTTTACAGGCATACTATAGACACCCCCCAGATCCATGTCCCCTGGGGCAGGACCCGGGCCCCCAAACACTTTTTATGACAATAACTTGCATAAAACCTTTAAAATTAACACCTTTTGGTTTTTCACATTCGTGTCTCATAGACTTTAACGGTGTTGGCGTGTTCGCACAAATGATTTGCCTGTTCGCATGTTCTGCTGCGAATCGAACCGGGGGGGACGTTCGGCTCATCCCTAGTTTCTATGCACAGCTCCACCAGATTCTGCACTCTCCACTATTAGAATATCAACCCCAATATCTCTGTAAAGAGTAACTCCACTTTTGTTGAGAAAAAAACACCCCCCCCCCCCCTCCCCGGGTGATCTTTGTACATTGCAAGGATTTTAACAAACTTTGTTGCAGATTCCTACCTTTTGTTATTCTGAAGAAATCCCTGTGGGTCCCTCTGTGTCCATGTGGGAAAGTGAATATAATGGGAATGGTTTCATAATTAACAACCAGCTGCTGCACCTGCAGGGCTCTAATGAGGAAAGCTGCAGGGCCTGCAACCCTTTACACGTAATTTTCTATTGAGAGTATCTCATGAAAATAAAATTTGTGTTGCAGAGGATGTCTGAAATCTGCCTTGTATCTTAGTGTAGACTTCTGGGAAAATTAGTGGGCCAATAACACAGGCAGGAAATTCTGTGTACAGAACACTTCTGAGTAGACATATTGCATTTTACAGAAAATGACAGAGCTGCAAACTGAAAAGGAAAGGTCATTTTTATTAACATTCAATTACAATATGACTTGTGTCACAATTGTATACGCTATATTATTTTTTATTTATTTGCTTTTTTTCCCCATGAAAGTGGAGTTACCATTTAAAAAACACTTTCCGTCCGGCCTATAGCAGATTGACGGCCGCGAGGTGGTTCAGTTATCCTGACTGGGCATCATATGACGTCTAGCAGGATAACATGCCGACACGCGCCAATTGGAGGTGCTGTGTGTCAGTCTAATACACCGCATCTCCAATCGTGGTAAGGAGCCTCTGACAGAGGCTTCTTACCACGTGATCAGCTGTGACCAATCACGGCTGATCATCGCGTGAACCAGGACGTGCCGGTAAATGGCATTCCTCGGTTCATGCTGACAGAGAGAGCCGATCGGCGGCTCTCCCTGTCAGAGGGGGGGGGGTTTGTGCTGATAATCAAGCACACTGATTATCAGCACAGCTTTCATCAGATGTGCCCATCAGCTCCCAATCAGTGCCCATTAGCTGCCAGTCATTGCCCCATCAAAAACGTCTGTCAGTGCTAGGGTGACCACATTTCCAAACTGCCATTCAGGGACACCCCCCCCCCCCCCCCCGAAAAGATGATTTTTGACATCTTTTACTGCCGATTTTTGGGGCAGGGGCGTATCATGAAATCAGCGGGCCGCGCAAAAAAACACGCATGCTCAGAATCAAGCAGAAAAGCCAAACTGCCTATTGAACTTCATTGATCTCGGCTCATCGTACGTGTTGTACATCACCGCGTTCTTGACGGTCGGAATTTCAGCCAAGATTTGTGTGACCGTGTGTATGCAAGACAAGTTTGAGCCGTTTTCCGGCTGAAAAAAAAATGCAGTTTTCTCTTCGGAAATTGTGTGTACGAGGCATTAGGGGATCGTGCTACACAGTTAAGTAAAAAACTGACATTTAAGTAAAAAACGTTTTTGTCTGCCACTGTCCCATATGTGGAGGTTGGGGACATCTTATGCCCCACTCTCCACTTCTATTCTCCTTCATGGTCATGTGTATATGTAGAGATCTTGAGAAAAGGTATCAATTGTGCCCACATGATGTAAAAGAAATTGTGATTCATGAGACCATCAGAATCGTGATGTGTGCCCTTAATGTATCTGGTGTGAAGGTAGTTTCCTGTCCGATGGCATTAAATAGTTTAGTCATGTATGGGCTTAATAAAGGATAAAAACTTTTAAAGTATTGTATCGAAAAACCATCTGGTCCAGGAGCCTTTCCATGTTTTATCGTTTGTATTGCTGTAAATATTTCCTCAGATGTAATGGGTGCTTCTAATTTTCTTCTAACCCACTTCTTCATCCCAACGCTCAAAAGATGAGGTAGTTTGTTTCAACTGTGGAGGGACTGGACACTACAGACAAGTGTGTCCCAGCCCGAAGAAAGTTGCAGCAGCATACCACAAGCTGGCGGAAAACTTCAGAGGGCCCCGGTGAAGGAGTCAACCGGGTGCCCATCAGTCCCAGCCAACTCCAAAAAGTTTATAAAATAAAAGGTAAATATTGCGCTAGTAACAAAACAAAAAATAAAGAATGATAACAAATGGAGCAGCTACATAAAAAATGACTAATATTAAACGTATGTGAATAAAGATGTAGCGCTACTAGTGAAAAGGAGGCCAAAAAATTGGTCTCAAAATGAAATAAATGTGGCTGAAAAAATTACAACAATAAAGTGAGTCAACAAAAATGTCCATAAACGTATCCGTGATAGAAACAAATAATGTTTGGAACCGCACGTGAAGCAATATGGGTCATCACAAATTCTGAAGGTAGGCAGACGTACCAAAACTAAAATTACCCAACTCTACCACCCTCATACTAAACTCCCCTTGAGCATCCCACAAGACATAGCCGATGCCTTTAGCGCCTATTACAGTGACCTATACAATCTGAAACAGGACCCCCGTACCCCTCAACCCACACAAGATGAAATTGACCACTTTCTCCGCAACCTTAACCTACCCACTTTGACTGCAGAACAATTAAACACCCTTAATGGCCCATTCACGGAACTATAAATTAAAGCATCAATTGACCCATTACCAAGTGGTAAAGCACCAGGCCCTGACGGTCTGACAAATATTACAAACAATTCCCCTCACACCTAACCCCACACCTCACTTAAGTTTTCAATCACGCTGCCTCCTCTTCTACCTTTCCAACTGAATATCTAAAAGCACTGGTCATAACAATACCGAAACCAGGGAAGGAGTCGAATGTCCCCCAAAATTTTCGCCTGATATCCCTACTCAACCTCGATCTTAAGATCTACGCTAAAAAAATAGCAGCAAGGCTACTTGAGATAATGCCCACCCTCATACACAAGGACCAGACGGGCTTCACGAAGGGCAGACAGGCATCAGATGCCACCAGAAGGATGATCAACCTCATCCACCACGCGGAATCCAGCGGAACGCTTTCTCTGCTCCTATCTCTGGATGCAGAGAAGGCGTTCGACAGAGTCCATTGGTCATACCTCAATTCAGTCCTTCAAAAATTTGGATTTCAGGGCCACATCCTAAACGCCATCATGGCACTTTACTCCAATCCTATGGCCCAAGTGTTCACAGAAGGAATGCTCTCCTGTTCATTCCCCATCACTAACGGCACGCGACAGAGCTGCCCACTATCCCCACTCATCTTTAATATGCTCATGGAACCCTTGGCGGAACACGTCCGCTCCCACCCCACTATTTCAGGACTTAAAATTGGACCCTCTTCCCATAAAATCAGCCTCTTTGCTGACGATGTTATTCTCATCCTTACCAATCCGACTTCCTCCCTGGCAGAAGTACAAAAACTGTTAAACTGGTTCAGCTCGGTTTCGTATTATAAAGTTAACACAACCAAATCCTTCATACTAGATATTAATTTAGACCTCCTACAATTACAACACCCGTTTGTGTGGGCAGACAAAGATATTTCCTACCTAAACATACAACTACCGAGAACACTGAACAACCTATACTCATGTAATTTATTACCACTCCTACATACCATCCGGACGACCTCCGACCAACTAGCGAAACATGAACTCTCCTGGTCAGGAAGACTTGCTGCCTTTAAAATGATATGCCTCCCTCAAATACTGTACTTCTTTAGAACCCTCCCCATTCCAATACCCACCTCATTCTTAAGGTCCCTCCAGACGATATTCAACAAATATCTTTGGAATAGTAAAAGACCCAGATGTGCCCACCTAAAGTTGATTAAACACAAATTGGCGGGAGGCACCGGATCCATATGCCGCGTACACACGATCGATTTTCTCGACGGTGAAAACACCGTCGAGAAAATCAATGGGAAAAACGAGGAACGGCTTGTTTCCCTACACACGGATGTTTTTCCCGTAATTTTTTCTCTTGGTCGAGAAAAACGACCGCGTGTAGGCTCCCCGGCAGTGTTTCCCTATGGGAAAACTGCCGCGGAAAAAAATGCCGTGAATCACAACGAGAAAAATTAGAGCATGTTCTAATTTTTCTCGTCGTGATTAATGCCGTTTTTCTCGTTGGGAAAAATGACCAAAAGCCCACAGACGGTCGTTTTTCTCGTCAAAGAGAAAAAATGTAATTTTCCTGGCGAAAAAAATGGTCGTGTGTACGCGGCAATAGACTTTGAAGTTTATTACTTAGCAGCCATCCTAGCTCAACTGCCGAGTTGGTTCCAATCATCCACAAGCTCGTTATGGGGCCAAATAGAGAACCTCTCAATTGCCCGCCCCAACCTAAAGAACTGGTTACTAAGCACCCCTCTAGGCGCCCCCGTCCCAGCATGTCTCTCCCCAACCATGAAAGCTTCAGTTCATGCCTGGAAAAAAATTATCACCCTCCTGGGCTACAACCCCGCCATGCCACAATTCAATATTCCCTTAGAATCTCTTCACCACTTGATCCCAGTCCTACTGCTTTCTCGATGGACCCTCAAAGGGATCCATTCCCTACAAAATTTACTACAAGGTAACCAACCGCCTTAAGCCCTTCTCACAATTACAATCCGAATACGATCTACCTGCTTCAGAGCACTTCACATTCTTGCGCATCCACCACTGCCTGAATAATGTACCCCTACCCCTCTATAGCATTCACCCTAAGACTTGGGACTACCTTACAAACCCATCTTCCAAAACCAAGGGCATCTCGCATTTTTACAACAACCTACATCAAAAGTGCACCTTCTCCAAACTGAACCCACATCACCGGTGGGACACTGATCTTGCTCACACCTTCACAGTCACTCAATGGCAACACGCACTCAAATCCATCTACACGGCCACCAAGTGCTCAGCACTCTGGGAACTTAAACAGAAAATCTCATTACGCTGGTACCTCACACCAACCAAATTAACATCTTTCAGCCCTCAAAACCCCAACGTGTGCTGGAGATGCAAATCAGACATAGGAGACATGTTCCATATTTTCTGGGCATGTTCCGACATACAGAAATATTGGGACGACATTTTTAACCTTATCTCATGCGTAACTGAAATCATAATCCCCCCATCACCTGCACTTGCCATTCTCAACCTAACCATAGACAACATTCCCCACCCCCTTAGACACGTGACAACCCACATACTCTTGGCAGCCAGACTCAACTTAACAAGACAATGGAAGTCTGACAACACTCCAACCATATTAGAGAATTCTAAACTTTTTAACGTGTATCTTCCCACAGGGTGACACTGTGGATACACTAGTATAGGTATGCCACCATCCTGATATATATGAATTGCAAGGCTAGAAACTAATAATTGGACTTTAAAGGCATACAAGGTACATTAGGGTAAAAAACTAAAGATTTATTGGTATACAAAAAAGTTTGATATATAAAACAATCATAGATTATCAAGTTAATTGATCAGTAATAATGACTGATCCAACAGAGGTTATCAATATCATACAGTACAATAGGTTCCCCTTAAAACGACTCAAATGAGCACACAAATAAGGGAGGAAAAAATAAATTATAATTAAGTAGTTATAAGATAGATAACCAGCAGATGGATTCAGAGGAGATGGAGAACTTGCTCGACATGTTGCGCGTTATTGTAAACGCTTCCCCAGGAGCATATATATCATTTTCAAACAAAAACAAGGCATATTAAGCCATAATTAGCAGGTCAAGCCATCTACCTAGACAGTGGCATTATATAAAAAATACCCGGTCAGGAAGGTGGTATCACTTCTGCCTAGACTTCAAATACAGTCTGCCATACGCTGGAACAAGCTTTTCTGCCTTTGCCAACTACAATATTTAACCCATTCCGGATAACTGAATGTACTCCTAGAGTCTCTTGCTTACCAGCATTGACCGTTCTATCAGATCTACCATTATTATATCGAAGTGATACCACCTTCCTGACCAGGTATTTTTTATATAATGCCACTGTCTAGGTAGATGGCTTGACCTGCTAATTATGGCTTAATATGCCTTGTTTTTGTTTGAAAATGATATATATGCTCCTGGGGAAGCATTTACAATAACGTGCAACATGTCGAGCAAGTTCTCCATCTCCTCTGAATCCATCTGCTGGTTATCTATCTTATAACTACTTAATTCTAATTTATTTTTTCCTCCCTTATTTGTGTGCTCATTTGAGTCGTTCTAAGGGGAACCTATTGTACTGTATGATATTGATAACCTCTGTTGGATCAGTCATTAATACTGATCAATTAACTTGATAATCTATGATTGTTTTATATATCAAACTTTTTTGTATACCAATAAATCTTTAGTTTTTTACCCTAATGTACCTTGTATGCCTTTAAAGTCCAATTATTAGTTTCTAGCCTTGCAACACTCGAACCATAGCCCAAGTTATCAACTTAGTAACCTTACACTTTAGTTATGAGACAATGGCAGCTGCCAGTAATGGTCGGGCTGCAAAAACCCGAACACACTGGCAACCATGGACTGATTGGACTAATGCTGCGACTGTCGCCTGAAGCTACTATTACACCATTTCGTCTATCCTGACCGAGCAATATCCTTGAGTTGCACAACTGTTATTTGTTAACTGTTATTTGTTATCTGTCTAAGCAAGCTTCTGGGACACTGCCGCCAAGCAGTTAGGTAATGTTCAACAGTATTCACACTGTGCTAAAAGTGTCCTCTCCACTCCTGCGGCACTAAGTTCCCATTTGGAGAGATTGCAGCAACTGTTGTTTACCTTATTAAACAATGCATTGTGGAACTTATGGTACAGGGAGAAAGGGACTCCATTGCCTTAGGTATCTAATAGACTACAGTACCCACAGTGCAGCTGTACTCCCAAAATGCATTGCACAGCTTTCTGGGGGAGGTTACTTAAAGGAAGGGAGGGGCTACGCTAGCTCTCTCTGGACTTCGCCCCCAATCAAGCAGGAAGTCTGTGTGAGGCCTGCTGCTGGAGCAACTAGGCCTAAAGCCTGGGCCTACAGCTTTTGCAGAGGATCACTCAGCTAAAAGAGGGATCCTCTCTCGTGTGACCAGCTCGCGCTTCTCAGAGACCGGAGTCATCTTTCAACCGACATCCACTGCGGCTGTGAGAGGAACCGGAGACTGCAAGTTGCGGAGAGGTCGCAGATCAAGGTACCGACAGCGGGACGTACCGGAGGGACGAGGCCTACTTTGGTGAGAGGGCACCTGCCCGGATTTCATTAACTGTTTATATAGGCCTGTGACTTTGTAAGGCTCACCATTATTAGAAGTGCGCCACACGCCAGGACATAGCGCATCTCACGGAGGCCGCATGGCTTAAGGTTGGTGTTTGCACCGCTATAGAGTTTCCTTTCACAAACATTGCGGAAGTTTAATTTGCTTTCCTTTAATACCCATTTGGATTACCAATGTTATGTGCACCAACGTTTGCTAGCGAAGACTCCTACCACTGAAGGAACTGGACATTGAACTTAGTCAGGCCTGACTAGGATTGATAGTAACGGGACACAGGCACAGTATTGCCCATTAGGGGGAGCTCGCAAGCATAGGTTGGTTACTTATTTAGAAAATGCGCATTTAGATTGTGTTATAATATTGCCATATATCATTGACTCTGCAGGGCCCTGCACAAATCAACTGTACAGTTGTTTAACCCTGCTATTTTTATCACTAAGTAAACGTAATTTTTGGTTAAGCAGAATACTGTGTGGAGTTCTCTATATTATCCTGCCGTACCAGTGGCTATACAAGGTAACAATTTTATGTACCATTTTACTGTCGTGTAGTATTATTGTGTATCCCATTGCCATTGGGTTCCACAATGTAATTGCAGACCAGTTGTGCCAAGGGAGGGTTTGAGACAGATTCTTGGGGTTGATAGCTAGGGTACAGACCCAAAACAAACCAGAAGCTCTCTTAACTGGGGGTAGTGCTACATGTTATTTACTTAAAGTAGAGCGATAGGCAAAACTTTAATTTTGGATAGAGTAAGGAAGGGTAATAATCCCTGTCAGTTTTTTTTAATGTCTTCTGTGTTTAATTGAGGAGATTTCCCTTCACTTCCTGTCCCATAGCCAAAATAGAAAAGTGAGATGAACTCCCTGCTAATTAAGGGATTCCCTTAAACACCCCCCCAGGTCATCAGAACTAGTGTTCCTATTGAAACATTTCCCCTCTATTACTTTGTGAGGTTCATCCCAAAATTAGTGATGTTCTTTTACTTTCACTTTTGATGATAACGGTAAACAGGACAAATCCCAACAAGAGTATCTGTGAGGAATTACAGTGTTGTGGCACCACCAAAGGCCCAATTTTTCTGCCCCTGTTCAACAGGGTCATGTAATAACAATTCTTGATATAATATTTCACAGCAGAGCCCGTTCCTGCGCCCACTAAGAGTAACTGTGAGGTCTTACAGTGTTCTGGTACCACCAATCCCTGAGGCCCAACTTCCTGCAGAGTATATATGGCAGGCCGTATAGTATATATACTGCTGTTCAGAGTATATAGTGCCTAGGGACCTGGGGGACCCCCACGCCATTTAAAAAAAAAAAGTGGGTACGGGGTTCCTCTTAATATCCATACCAGACCTGAAGGGCCTGGTATGGATTTTGGGGGTGACATCCACGCCATTTCTTTTGGTATTTTTGGTATTTTTACCTATATTGCCCGGATCCGACAATATATTACAGCTGCAAGCAGTTTTAAATTACATTTTTTCCTTTAGAAATGTAATTTTGCTGCGGCACTGTTATAAACATGGGAAAGATGCACTACTTTACAGGCATACTATAGACACCCCCCAGATCCATGTCCCCTGGGGCAGGACCCGGGCCCCCAAACACTTTTTATGACAATAACTTGCATAAAACCTTTAAAATTAACACCTTTTGGTTTTTCACATTCGTGTCTCATAGACTTTAACGGTGTTGGCGTGTTCGCACAAATGATTTGCCTGTTCGCATGTTCTGCTGCGAATCGAACCGGGGGGGACGTTCGGCTCATCCCTAGTTTCTATGCACAGCTCCACCAGATTCTGCACTCTCCACTATTAGAATATCAACCCCAATATCTCTGTAAAGAGTAACTCCACTTTTGTTGAGAAAAAACATCCCCCCCCCCCTCCCCGGGTGATCTTTGTACATTGCAAGGATTTTAACAAACTTTGTTGCAGATTCCTACCTTTTGTTATTCTGAAGAAATCCCTGTGGGTCCCTCTGTGTCCATGTGGGAAAGTGAATATAATGGGAATGGTTTCATAATTAACAACCAGCTGCTGCACCTGCAGGGCTCTAATGAGGAAAGCTGCAGGGCCTGCAACCCTTTACACGTAATTTTCTATTGAGAGTATCTCATGAAAATAAAATTTTTGTTGCAGAGGATGTCTGAAATCTGCCTTGTATCTTAGTGTAGACTTCTGGGAAAATTAGTGGGCCAATAACACAGGCAGGAAATTCTGTGTACAGAACACTTCTGAGTAGACATATTGCATTTTACAGAAAATGACAGAGCTGCAAACTGAAAAGGAAAGGTCATTTTTATTAACATTCAATTACAATATGACTTGTGTCACAATTGTATACGCTATATTATTTTTTATTTATTTGCTTTTTTTCCCCATGAAAGTGGAGTTACCATTTAAAAAACACTTTCCGCCCGGCCTATAGCAGATTGACGGCCGCGAGGTGGTTCAGTTATCCTGACTGGGCATCATATGACGTCTAGCAGGATAACATGCCGACACGCGCCGATTGGAGGTGCTGTGTGTCAGTCTAATACACCGCATCTCCAATCGTGGTAAGGAGCCTCTGACAGAGGCTTCTTACCACGTGATCAGCTGTGACCAATCACGGCTGATCATCGCGTGAACCAGGACGTGCCGGTAAATGGCATTCCTCGGTTCATGCTGACAGAGAGAGCCGATCGGCGGCTCTCCCTGTCAGAGGGGGGGGGGGGTTTGTGCTGATAATCAAGCACACTGATTATCAGCACAGCTTTCATCAGATGTGCCCATCAGCTCCCAATCAGTGCCCATTAGCTGCCAGTCATTGCCCCATCAAAAACGTCTGTCAGTGCTAGGGTGACCACATTTCCAAACTGCCATTCAGGGACACCCCCCTCCCCCCCGAAAAGATGATTTTTGACATCTTTTACTGCCGATTTTTGGGGCAGGGGCGTATCATGAAATCAGCGGGCCGCGCAAAAAAACACGCATGCTCAGAATCAAGCAGAAAAGCCAAACTGCCTATTGAACTTCATTGATCTCGGCTCATCGTACGTGTTGTACATCACCGCGTTCTTGACAGTCGGAATTTCAGCCAAGATTTGTGTGACCGTGTGTATGCAAGACAAGTTTGAGCCATTTTCCGGCTGAAAAAAAAATGCAGTTTTCTCTTCGGAAATTGTGTGTACGAGGCATTAGGGGATCGTGCTACACAGTTAAGTAAAAAACTGACATTTAAGTAAAAAACGTTTTTGTCTGCCACTGTCCCATATGTGGAGGTTGGGGACATCTTATGCCCCACTCTCCACTTCTATTCTCCTTCATGGTCATGTGTATATGCAGAGATCTTGAGAAAAGGTATCAATTGTGCCCACATGATGTAAAAGAAATTGTGATTCATGAGACCATCAGAATCGTGATGTGTGCCCTTGATGTATCTGGTGTGAAGGTAGTTTCCTGTCCGATGGCATTAAATAGTTTAGTCATGTATGGGCTTAATAAAGGATAAAAACTTTTAAAGTATTGTATCGAAAAACCATCTGGTCCAGGAGCCTTTCCATGTTTTATCGTTTGTATTGCTGTAAATATTTCCTCAGATGTAATGGGTGCTTCTAATTTTCTTCTAACCCACTTCTTCATCCCAACGCTCAAAAGATGAGGTAGTTTGTTTCAACTGTGGAGGGACTGGACACTACAGACAAGTGTGTCCCAGCCCGAAGAAAGTTGCAGCAGCATACCACAAGCTGGCGGAAAACTTCAGAGGGCCCCGGTGAAGGAGTCAACCGGGTGCCCATCAGTCCCAGCCAACTCCAAAAAGTTTATAAAATAAAAGGTAAATATTGCGCTAGTAACAAAACAAAAAATAAAGAATGATAACAAATGGAGCAGCTACATAAAAAATGACTAATATTAAACGTATGTGAATAAAGATGTAGCGCTACTAGTGAAAAGGAGGCCAAAAAATTGGTCTCAAAATGAAATAAATGTGGCTGAAAAAATTACAACAATAAAGTGAGTCAACAAAAATGTCCATAAACGTATCCGTGATAGAAACAAATAATGTTTGGAACCGCACGTGAAGCAATATGGGTCATCACAAATTCTGAAGGTAGGCAGACGTACCAAAACTAAAATTACCCAACTCTACCACCCTCATACTAAACTCCCCTTGAGCACCCCACAAGACATAGCCGATGCCTTTAGCGCCTATTACAGTGACCTATACAATCTGAAACAGGACCCCCGTACCCCTCAACCCACACAAGATGAAATTGACCACTTTCTCCGCAACCTTAACCTACCCACTTTGACTGCAGAACAATTAAACACCCTTAATGGCCCATTCACGGAACTATAAATTAAAGCATCAATTGACCCATTACCAAGTGGTAAAGCACCAGGCCCTGACGGTCTGACAAATATTACAAACAATTCCCCTCACACCTAACCCCACACCTCACTTAAGTTTTCAATCACGCTGCCTCCTCTTCTACCTTTCCAACTGAATATCTAAAAGCACTGGTCATAACAATACCGAAACCAGGGAAGGAGTCGAATGTCCCCCAAAATTTTCGCCTGATATCCCTACTCAACCTCGATCTTAAGATCTACGCTAAAAAAATAGCAGCAAGGCTACTTGAGATAATGCCCACCCTCATACACAAGGACCAGACGGGCTTCACGAAGGGCAGACAGGCATCAGATGCCACCAGAAGGATGATCAACCTCATCCACCACGCGGAATCCAGCGGAATGCTTTCTCTGCTCCTATCTCTGGATGCAGAGAAGGCGTTCGACAGAGTCCATTGGTCATACCTCAATTCAGTCCTTCAAAAATTTGGATTTCAGGGCCACATCCTAAACGCCATCATGGCACTTTACTCCAATCCTATGGCCCAAGTGTTCACAGAAGGAATGCTCTCCTGTTCATTCCCCATCACTAACGGCACGCGACAGAGCTGCCCACTATCCCCACTCATCTTTAATATGCTCATGGAACCCTTGGCGGAACACGTCCGCTCCCACCCCACTATTTCAGGACTTAAAATTGGACCCTCTTCCCATAAAATCAGCCTCTTTGCTGACGATGTTATTCTCATCCTTACCAATCCGACTTCCTCCCTGGCAGAAGTACAAAAACTGTTAAACTGGTTCAGCTCGGTTTCGTATTATAAAGTTAACACAACCAAATCCTTCATACTAGATATTAATTTAGACCTCCTACAATTACAACACCCGTTTGTGTGGGCAGACAAAGATATTTCCTACCTAAACATACAACTACCGAGAACACTGAACAACCTATACTCATGTAATTTATTACCACTCCTACATACCATCCGGACGACCTCCGACCAACTAGCGAAACATGAACTCTCCTGGTCAGGAAGACTTGCTGCCTTTAAAATGATATGCCTCCCTCAAATACTGTACTTCTTTAGAACCCTCCCCATTCCAATACCCACCTCATTCTTAAGGTCCCTCCAGACGATATTCAACAAATATCTTTGGAATAGTAAAAGACCCAGATGTGCCCACCTAAAGTTGATTAAACACAAATTGGCGGGAGGCACCGGATCCATATGCCGCGTACACACGATCGATTTTCTCGACGGTGAAAACACCGTCGAGAAAATCAATGGGAAAAACGAGGAACGGCTTGTTTCCCTACACACGGATGTTTTTACCGTAATTTTTTCTCTTGGTCGAGAAAAACGACCGCGTGTAGGCTCCCCGGCAGTGTTTCCCTATGGGAAAACTGCCGCGGAAAAAAATGCCATGAATCACAACGAGAAAAATTAGAGCATGTTCTAATTTTTCTCGTCGTGATTAATGCCGTTTTTCTCGTTGGGAAAAATGACCAAAAGCCCACAGACGGTCGTTTTTCTCGTCAAAGAGAAAAAATGTAATTTTCCTGGCGAAAAAAATGGTCGTGTGTACGCGGCAATAGACTTTGAAGTTTATTACTTAGCAGCCATCCTAGCTCAACTGCCGAGTTGGTTCCAATCATCCACAAGCTCGTTATGGGGACAAATAGAGAACCTCTCAATTGCCCGCCCCAACCTAAAGAACTGGTTACTAAGCACCCCTCTAGGCGCCCCCGTCCCAGCATGTCTCTCCCCAACCATGAAAGCTTCAGTTCATGCCTGGAAAAAAATTATCACCCTCCTGGGCTACAACCCCGCCATGCCACAATTCAATATTCCCTTAGAATCTCTTCACCACTTGATCCCAGTCCTACTGCTTTCTCGATGGACCCTCAAAGGGATCCATTCCCTACAAAATTTACTACAAGGTAACCAACCGCCTTAAGCCCTTCTCACAATTACAATCCGAATACGATCTACCTGCTTCAGAGCACTTCACATTCTTGCGCATCCACCACTGCCTGAATAATGTACCCCTACCCCTCTATAGCATTCACCCTAAGACTTGGGACTACCTTACAAACCCATCTTCCAAAACCAAGGGCATCTCGCATTTTTACAACAACCTACATCAAAAGTGCACCTTCTCCAAACTGAACCCACATCACCGGTGGGACACTGATCTTGCTCACACCTTCACACTCACTCAATGGCAACACGCACTCAAATCCATCTACACGGCCACCAAGTGCTCAGCACTCTGGGAACTTAAACAGAAAATCTCATTACGCTGGTACCTCACACCAACCAAATTAACATCTTTCAGCCCTCAAAACCCCAACGTGTGCTGGAGATGCAAATCAGACATAGGAGACATGTTCCATATTTTCTGGGCATGTTCCGACATACAGAAATATTGGGACGACATTTTTAACCTTATCTCATGCGTAACTGAAATCATAATCCCCCCATCACCTGCACTTGCCATTCTCAACCTAACCATAGACAACATTCCCCACCCCCTTAGACACGTGACAACCCACATACTCTTGGCAGCCAGACTCAACTTAACAAGACAATGGAAGTCTGACAACACTCCAACCATATTAGAGAATTCTAAACTTTTTAACGTGTATCTTCCCACAGGGTGACACTGTGGATACACTAGTATAGGTATGCCACCATCCCGATATATATGAATTGCAAGGTTAGAAACTAATAATTGGACTTTAAAGGCATACAAGGTACATTAGGGTAAAAAACTAAAGATTTATTGGTATACAAAAAAGTTTGATATATAAAACAATCATAGATTATCAAGTTAATTGATCAGTAATAATGACTGATCCAACAGAGGTTATCAATATCATACAGTACAATAGGTTCCCCTTAAAATGACTCAAATGAGCACACAAATAAGGGAGGAAAAAATAAATTATAATTAAGTAGTTATAAGATAGATAACCAGCAGATGGATTCAGAGGAGATGGAGAACTTGCTCGACATGTTGCGCGTTATTGTAAACGCTTCCCCAGGAGCATATATATCATTTTCAAACAAAAACAAGGCGTATTAAGCCATAATTAGCAGGTCAAGCCATCTACCTAGACAGTGGCATTATATAAAAAATACCCGGTCAGGAAGGTGGTATCACTTCTGCCTAGACTTCAAATACAGTCTGCCATACGCTGGAACAAGCTTTTCTGCCTTTGCCAACTACAATATTTAACCCATTCCGGATAACTGAATGTACTCCTAGAGTCTCTTGCTTACCAGCATTGACCGTTCTATCAGATCTACCATTATTATATCGAAGTGATACCACCTTCCTGACCGGGTATTTTTTATATAATGCCACTGTCTAGGTAGATGGCTTGACCTGCTAATTATGGCTTAATATGCCTTGTTTTTGTTTGAAAATGATATATATGCTCCTGGGGAAGCATTTACAATAACGTGCAACATGTCGAGCAAGTTCTCCATCTCCTCTGAATCCATCTGCTGGTCATCTATCTTATAACTACTTAATTCTAATTTATTTTTTCCTCCCTTATTTGTGTGCTCATTTGAGTCGTTCTAAGGGGAACCTATTGTACTGTATGATATTGATAACCTCTGTTGGATCAGTCATTAATACTGATCAATTAACTTGATAATCTATGATTGTTTTATATATCAAACTTTTTTGTATACCAATAAATCTTTAGTTTTTTACCCTAATGTACCTCGTATGCCTTTAAAGTCCAATTATTAGTTTCTAGCCTTGCAACACTCGAACCATAGCCCAAGTTATCAACTTAGTAACCTTACACTTTAGTTATGAGACAATGGCAGCTGCCAGTAATGGTCGGGCTGCAAAAACCCGAACACACTGGCAACCATGGACTGATTGGACTAATGCTGCGACTGTCGCCTGAAGCTACTATTACACCATTTCGTCTATCCTGACCGAGCAATATCCTTGAGTTGCACAACTGTTATTTGTTAACTGTTATTTGTTATCTGTCTAAGCAAGCTTCTGGGACACTGCCGCCAAGCAGTTAGGTAATGTTCAACAGTATTCACACTGTGCTAAAAGTGTCCTCTCCACTCCTGCGGCACTAAGTTCCCATTTGGAGAGATTGCAGCAACTGTTGTTTACCTTATTAAACAATGCATTGTGGAACTTATGGTACAGGGAGAAAGGGACTCCATTGCCTTAGGTATCTAATAGACTACAGTACCCAC
This sequence comes from Rana muscosa, assembly GCA_029206835.1. NCBI lineage: Eukaryota > Metazoa > Chordata > Amphibia > Anura > Ranidae > Rana > Rana muscosa. The sequence continues at coordinate 952,609,854 of CM055122.1, read as the reverse complement.
AGTGCAGCTGTACTCCCAAAATGCATTGCACAGCTTTCTGGGGGAGGTTACTTAAAGGAAGGGAGGGGCTACGCTAGCTCTCTCTGGACTTCGCCCCCAATCAAGCAGGAAGTCTGTGTGAGGCCTGCTGCTGGAGCAACTAGGCCTAAAGCCTGGGCCTACAGCTTTTGCAGAGGATCACTCAGCTAAAAGAGGGATCCTCTCTCGTGTGACCAGCTCGCGCTTCTCAGAGACCGGAGTCATCTTTCAACCGACATCCACTGCGGCTGTGAGAGGAACCGGAGACTGCAAGTTGCGGAGAGGTCGCAGATCAAGGTACCGACAGCGGGATGTACCGGAGGGACGAGGCCTACTTTGGTGAGAGGGCACCTGCCCGGATTTCATTAACTGTTTATATAGGCCTGTGACTTTGTAAGGCTCACCATTATTAGAAGTGCGCCACACGCCAGGACATAGCGCATCTCACGGAGGCCGCATGGCTTAAGGTTGGTGTTTGCACCGCTATAGAGTTTCCTTTCACAAACATTGCGGAAGTTTAATTTGCTTTCCTTTAATACCCATTTGGATTACCAATGTTATGTGCACCAACGTTTGCTAGCGAAGACTCCTACCACTGAAGGAACTGGACATTGAACTTAGTCAGGCCTGACTAGGATTGATAGTAACGGGACACAGGCACAGTATTGCCCATTAGGGGGAGCTCGCAAGCATAGGTTGGTTACTTATTTAGAAAATGCGCATTTAGATTGTGTTATAATATTGCCATATATCATTGACTCTGCAGGGCCCTGCACAAATCAACTGTACAGTTGTTTAACCCTGCTATTTTTATCACTAAGTAAACGTAATTTTTGGTTAAGCAGAATACTGTGTGGAGTTCTCTATATTATCCTGCCGTACCAGTGGCTATACAAGGTAACAATTTTATGTACCATTTTACTGTCGTGTAGTATTATTGTGTATCCCATTGCCATTGGGTTCCACAATGTAATTGCAGACCAGTTGTGCCAAGGGAGGGTTTGAGACAGATTCTTGGGGTTGATAGCTAGGGTACAGACCCAAAACAAACCAGAAGCTCTCTTAACTGGGGGTAGTGCTACATGTTATTTACTTAAAGTAGAGCGATAGGCAAAACTTTAATTTTGGATAGAGTAAGGAAGGGTAATAATCCCTGTCAGTTTTTTTTTAATGTCTTCTGTGTTTAATTGAGGAGATTTCCCTTCACTTCCTGTCCCATAGCCAAAATAGAAAAGTGAGATGAACTCCCTGCTAATTAAGGGATTCCCTTAAACACCCCCCAGGTCATCAGAACTAGTGTTCCTATTGAAACATTTCCCCTCTATTACTTTGTGAGGTTCATCCCAAAATTAGTGATGTTCTTTTACTTTCACTTTTGATGATAACGGTAAACAGGACAAATCCCAACAAGAGTATCTGTGAGGAATTACAGTGTTGTGGCACCACCAAAGGCCCAATTTTTCTGCCCCTGTTCAACAGGGTCATGTAATAACAATTCTTGATATAATATTTCACAGCAGAGCCCGTTCCTGCGCCCACTAAGAGTAACTGTGAGGTCTTACAGTGTTCTGGTACCACCAATCCCTGAGGCCCAACTTCCTGCAGAGTATATATGGCAGGCCGTATAGTATATATACTGCTGTTCAGAGTATATAGTGCCTAGGGACCTGGGGGACCCCCACGCCATTTAAAAAAAAAAAGTGGGTACGGGGTTCCTCTTAATATCCATACCAGACCTGAAGGGCCTGGTATGGATTTTGGGGGTGACATCCACGCCATTTCTTTTGGTATTTTTGGTATTTTTACCTATATTGCCTGGATCCGACAATATATTACAGCTGCAAGCAGTTTTAAATTACATTTTTTCCTTTAGAAATGTAATTTTGCTGCGGCACTGTTATAAACATGGGAAAGATGCACTACTTTACAGGCATACTATAGACACCCCCCAGATCCATGTCCCCTGGGGCAGGACCCGGGCCCCCAAACACTTTTTATGACAATAACTTGCATAAAACCTTTAAAATTAACACCTTTTGGTTTTTCACATTCGTGTCTCATAGACTTTAACGGTGTTGGCGTGTTCGCACAAATAATTTGCCTGTTCGCATGTTCTGCTGCGAATCGAACCGGGGGGGACGTTCGGCTCATCCCTAGTTTCTATGCACAGCTCCACCAGATTCTGCACTCTCCACTATTAGAATATCAACCCCAATATCTCTGTAAAGAGTAACTCCACTTTTGTTGAGAAAAAACATCCCCCCCCCCCTCCCCGGGTGATCTTTGTACATTGCAAGGATTTTAACAAACTTTGTTGCAGATTCCTACCTTTTGTTATTCTGAAGAAATCCCTGTGGGTCCCTCTGTGTCCATGTGGGAAAGTGAATATAATGGGAATGGTTTCATAATTAACAACCAGCTGCTGCACCTGCAGGGCTCTAATGAGGAAAGCTGCAGGGCCTGCAACCCTTTACACGTAATTTTCTATTGAGAGTATCTCATGAAAATAAAATTTTTGTTGCAGAGGATGTCTGAAATCTGCCTTGTATCTTAGTGTAGACTTCTGGGAAAATTAGTGGGCCAATAACACAGGCAGGAAATTCTGTGTACAGAACACTTCTGAGTAGACATATTGCATTTTACAGAAAATGACAGAGCTGCGAACTGAAAAGGAAAGGTAATTTTTATTAACATTCAATTACAATATGACTTGTGTCACAATTGTATACGCTATATTATTTTTTATTTATTTGCTTTTTTTCCCCATGAAAGTGGAGTTACCATTTAAAAAACACTTTCCGCCCGGCCTATAGCAGATTGACGGCCGCGAGGTGGTTCAGTTATCCTGACTGGGCATCATATGACGTCTAGCAGGATAACATGCCGACACGCGCCGATTGGAGGTGCTGTGTGTCAGTCTAATACACCGCATCTCCAATCGTGGTAAGGAGCCTCTGACAGAGGCTTCTTACCACGTGATCAGCTGTGACCAATCACGGCTGATCATCGCGTGAACCAGGACGTGCCGGTAAATGGCATTCCTCGGTTCATGCTGACAGAGAGAGCCGATCGGCGGCTCTCCCTGTCAGAGGGGAGGGGGGGGGGGTTTGTGCTGATAATCAAGCACACTGATTATCAGCACAGCTTTCATCAGATGTGCCCATCAGCTCCCAATCAGTGCCCATTAGCTGCCAGTCATTGCCCCATCAAAAACGTCTGTCAGTGCTAGGGTGACCACATTTCCAAACTGCCATTCAGGGACACCCCCCCCCCCCCCCGAAAAGATGATTTTTGACATCTTTTACTGCCGATTTTTGGGGCAGGGGCGTATCATGAAATCAGCGGGCCCGTGTGCAAGATCAAAAGTGGGTCATAGGCATCAAGAAGAACAATATGGTGCGCAAAGCGGGTTGTGGACATGTCTTAAATTGCGCTAAATATTGGCTTAAAGGGGGTGTTGTTAAAGAGAGTCTGAGATGACTTATATAGTGCAGAATGTGGTAATGTTAAATAGGGAATGCAGAGTGTATGGTGGTGAGTAGTATGTACAGGAGAGGAGTGCGGAGTGTATGGAGGTGGGTAATATGTACAGGAGAGGAGTGCGGAGTGTATGGTGGGGGTAATATGTACAGGAGAGGAGTGCAGAGTGTATGGAGGTGGGTAATATGTACAGGAGAGGAGTGTGGAGTGTATGGTGGGGGTAATATGTACAGGAGAGGAGTGCGGAGTGTATGGTGGGGGTAATATGTACAGGAGAGGAGTGCGGAGTGTATGGAGGTGGGTAATATGTACAGGAGAGGAGTGCGGAGTGTATGGCGGGGAGTAATATGTAAAGGAGAGGAGTGCGGCGTGTATGGCATGGGTAATATGTACAGGAGAGGAGTGCGGAGTGTATGGCGGGGGTAGTTAGTGGAGAGAGGATACCACCTCCTGATAGTCTGTCAGCCACTACTATACCACCTTGGTGGTGGGGCACTCCGAAGGATGTAAAGGGGCACTCTGGAGGAAGTAAAGAGACACTCTGGAGTCACTAAGGGGGCACCCTGGAGGTTGTAAGGGGGGATGAAAGGGGGCACTCTGGCGGTACTAACTTAGTCAGAGCCCCCCTACATCCTCCGGGGTGCCCCCTTAGTGCCTCCTTACATCCTCTGTAGTGCCCCCTGTGAGGGGGTTAGCTCGGCAGCGGGTGTGTGTGACCCCCGGGATGGGCTCCCCACACAAAAACAGGCCCAGCAAACGGAGGTTGTGGTTTTCAAAATCAAAAAAAGGTGCGGTTTATTTTCTATTTACAGTGACAAAACACAGCAAAGCCAAAAGAAACATAAACAAAATAAATCCTGGTCAACTTGACCTCTGACTAAACATACAGGTTTCCTAACTAACAACTGGGATCAGCCTAGTGCTGTCCTAGTCCCTAAGTCCCTGGTTTTAAAAGTCCAAACAAATAGCCACACAGGCTTTGCCTCACCGCACAGGGGTTCACTCTCCCTAGACAGTCCACACAGGTCTGGTTCCAGGCATGAGCTAACACCTAATGAATCTGGGAGTTCTTATAGAGGCCTAAATGAGCTGACAAGGTTCAGCTGGTCTCCTCATCTCTGTCTGCACGACGCCCCACACTCTCCCTAGAGGTATGAGTCATCCATGAGCCCACTAGCCTTATACAACTCTCCACCTAGTTGTATAAGTCGGCGTAAAGCCTGAATCTGGGCGAAATATATCTACCCCCCTGGATGCAACCAGGTGACTTTACCTTCCTGCTGTCACATACCCCCCCCTCTTGTTTTAACCTCGGGGTTGGAACACCAGCAATCAGGCATTCATGTACTCGAGACAAAGCATCCACATTCCCCATTTGAACGCCAGGGCGATGCTTTACTGTGAAGTTGAATTCCTGGAGGGCCAGGAACCACCTATTCACTCTTCTATTTGTTTCCTTGTTTTGAGCCATCCACTTTAACGGAGCGTGATCCGTAACCATGTCAAAGTGCCTACCTAGCAGGTAGTACCGAAGGGAATCTAGAGCCCACTTCACCGCTAAACACTCCTTTTCAACGGTGGCGTAATTTACCTCATGGGACTTCAACTTCCTGCTGAGGTAAATGACTGGGTGCTCTTCCCCGTTCCAGACCTGGGACAATACTGCTCCTAACCCCACATCTGACGCATCACTTTGTACGACAAAGTCTTTAGAGAAGTCGGGTGAGTACAACACTGGCTGGCTACATAAGGCTTGTTTCAAGAATTGGAATGCTGCCTCAGCCTCGGGGGTCCATTTAATCATGACCGACCCTTTCCCCTTCGTTAGGTTGGTTAGGGGCACAGCCTTAGAAGCAAAGTGGGGAATGAATCGCCGATAATACCCAGCGATTCCCAGAAAGGCTCGTACCTGCTTCTTGCTGTTGGGACGTGGCCAACTCTGGATGGCCTCGACTTTGTTGAGTTGGGGTTTTATTACTCCCCTCCCAATGGTGTACCCAAGATATTTGGCCTCCTCCTGCCCAATGGTACACTTCTTGGGGTTAGCCGTAAACCCCGCTTCCCGAACAGAGTCCAGGACTGCTTGCACTTTTGGCAGATGTGAGGCCCAATCTGTGCTATGGACAATTACGTCATCCAGGTAAGCCGCAGCATACTTCCGATGGGGCCTCAGCATCTGGTCCATTTTCCGCTGGAATGTGGCCGGCGCATTCTGTAACCCGAACGGCATTCTTTTATATTGGAACGCCCCGTCTGGGGTTACAAATGCGGTTTTCTCTTTGGCCAATTTGGACAGGGGGATTTGCCAATACCCTTTTGTGAGGTCAAGAGTCGTCATGTATCGGGCTGTTCCCAGCCGGTCGATCAACTCATCTATACGTGGCATGGGGTAGGTGTCAAATTTTGTAACTTTGTTCAACTGACGAAAATCGTTACAAAATCGCCAGCTCCCATCCGGTTTAGGCACCAACACAATGGGACTAGACCAATCACTTTGGGACTCCTCTATCACCCCTAAGTTCAGCATTTTCTGTACTTCCTCCCGTATTGCCTCCCGTCGGGCCTCTGGGATCCGATAGGGTTTTAACTTCACCCTTTCACCGGGCGGGGTAATGATGTCATGCTCTACCCCAGATGTTTGTCCCGGCAGCTCAGAGAATACCTCCTTGTTGCGAAGCACAAACTCCTTAACCTCCTGTTGTTGGGGTTGTGACAAGGTGGCTGCTATTCCAACCTCAGGAATCACGCAACCAGTTTGAGCTGGTGACCAAGTGTCTGCGACTAGGGACTCTCTATCCCTCCAGGCTTTCAACAGATTAACGTGATAGATCTGTTCGGGCTTTCGCCTTCCTGGTTGTCTGACCTTGTAATTCACTTCGCTCACTTTTTCCATTATCTCGTAGGGGCCTTGCCATTTGGCAAGGAATTTACTTTCAACCGTAGGGACAAGTACCAGTATCCTATCCCCCGGGGAAAAGGTACGGGTCTTGGCTCCACGGTTGTACACTCTCTGCTGTGCTAACTGCGCTTGGGCCAAATGTTCCTTCACGATGGGCATTACCTGTGCAATTCGGTCTTGCATCAGGGCGACATGCTCAATCACACTCCTGTGGGGAGAACTCTCACTTTCCCAAGTTTCCTTGGCAATATCCAACAGCCCTCTTGGGTGTCTCCCATACAGTAACTCAAAGGGGGAGAATCCCGTAGAGGATTGGGGCACCTCCCTAATAGCAAACATCAGATAAGGAAGTAGACAGTCGCAATCCTTTCCATCTCTATCCACCACTTTCTTCAACATTTGTTTTAGGGTTTTGTTGAATCTTTCAACCAGCCCATCGGTTTGGGGGTGATACACAGATGTACGTAATTGCGTCACTTTGAACAATTTACACAGCTCCTTCATAACCCGGGACATAAAGGGTGTACCTTGGTCCGTAAGCAGTTCTTTACAAATACCCACCCGGCTAAACACAAGAGATAGCTCTTTGGCTATGGTTTTGGCCGAGGTATTTCGGAGAGGGATCGCTTCTGGATAACGGGTGGCATAGTCCATTATAACTAATATGTACTGGTGCCCCCTAGCGGACTTGATTATAGGACCTACCAAATCCATGGCGATCCTCTCAAACGGGACCTCAATGATGGGTAGAGGGACCAGCGGGCTACGGAAATGTGGCATCGGGGCCGACCTCTGACACACAGGGCAGGAGGAACAATAATTTTCTATGTCCTTCATCACCCCCGGCCAATAGAATCTCTGTAATACCCTCTCTCGGGTTTTCTCTGTCCCCAGATGACCTCCAAGAATGTGCCCATGGGCCAACTCCAACACCAACTTCCTGTAAGGTTTGGGCACCACAAGCTGCTCAACGGTTTCTTCTGCCCTTTTTGCCACCCGATACAGTAGGTCCTTCTCTACGCTGAAGTATGGGTAAGTGCAGGTATTATCTGGGTTCACTAACTCGCCATCTATTTTCACTACGTTTTCCCGTGCCTTTATTAGGGCGGGGTCTTTCAACTGTTCTGTGGCAAAGTTTTCCCTGTGAACCTCAAGATCAGAAAACTCCACAGACGGTAGGTTTTCGTCTGAGGAGGTGGGCTCCTCTCCAGTTTCTTGAGTCTCCCCTGCCAATACTGATAAGGGAAATTCCGGAGAGTCCTCACCACTCTCAGGGGAGTTCTGGCTATCACATTCCTGGTACATAGGGGCACCAGTGGGGGGCTCAGGATCATCCCACAGTTCCCAGAACTTCGGAAAATCCCTTCCCACAATGGCGTCATACGGTAACTGAGATACTAAGCCCACTGGATGAGAGAGGGTACCTTTGGGGGTCTCGAAACACACTGTAGTCACTGGATACTCTCGGGTGTCCCCATGCACACAAATAACAGCTACCTTGCTATTCCCAGAGACCTCTGTTTTAACTAACTCAGCCTTTATCAGGGTCACAAGGCTACCTGAATCCAGCAATACCACAACATTTCTACCATTAACACACATTTTGCATAAATGTTTCTCAGTTCCTCGAATGGCAGTGCATGCGACTGTCGCACACAGCGACTGACGTCTGCCCGTCAGAAAGTCACACTGCATGGGTTCCTCCACAACCGGGCAATTGGCTGCAATATGTCCCGCTTGCCGGCAGCGGTAGCAAACGATCCTTCTTGCCGCCTCTTGAGCCGCTGATTTCCCAGGCTGTTCTCGCCAAACTTGGGGTAGAGCTCCCACCCTCTCACTCTCTCCACCCTCACCCCTTGGAATCCTCTTATCCGCCCCTGGGGATGGTCTGGTCTTAGGGTGGAAAGTCCGAGTGTCTCTGGAAGAGGCCGTCAGGTTCTCTGTAGCCAAGTATTTCTCCACACGATCCACAAGACCATCGGCCGTCTCTGGGTCTCCATGGCTTACCCACTTTTGGATGGCAGTAGGAAGAGCTCTCAAAAACCGATCCATTACAACACGTTCCACAATCTTTGGTGCGGACAAAGTCTCTGGCTGTAGCCACTTTCTGCTCAGGTGAATGAGATCATACATTTGAGACCTGGGGGGTTTTCCAAGCTGGAAAGTCCAGTTATGCACACGCTGAGCCCGGACAGCCTGGGTGACACCCAGCCTTGCCAATATCTCAGCTTTTAGCATCACATAGTCTTTTGCTTGGTCAGGCTCCAGGTCATAGTAAGCCTTCTGCGATTCACCAGTTAACAGAGGAGCCACCAGTCCAGCCCACTGCTCCTCAGGCCACTTTTCTCTTTCAGCAGTCCTTTCAAATGTGGTCAAAAATACCTCTGGATCATCCTCTCCAGTCATTTTTGTCAATAAACGACTCACCCCAAAGGACGCGGTATTAGTGGGACGGCTTTCCTCACTGGTCTGCGGACGTTGCTGCATTACTGCTTCCATTTGTTGTAGTCTCTGCTCTTGCTTCTGTAACAGGTCTATGAAGCGGGCCTCAGATTGCTGCTGGGCTTGTTGCTGAGCTTCCAGACTCTGTTGGTGAGCTTGCTGCTGGGCTGCAAGGCTCTGTTGATGAGCTTGCTGCTGGGCTGCGAAGTTCTGTTGTTGAGCTGCAAGGCTCTGTTGATGAGCTGCAAGGCTCTTTTGCAAACCTGCATTTGTCTGCTGTTGATTGGCATTTGCTAGAGCCAGCTGCTTCAGTATCTCCTCCATGCTGGCTTAAAAAAAACTGCCCGCATTCTCCACCAACTGTGAGGGGGTTAGCTCGGCAGCGGGTGTGTGTGACCCCCGGGATGGGCTCCCCACACAAAAACAGGCCCAGCAAACGGAGGTTGTGGTTTTCAAAATCAAAAAAAGGTGCGGTTTATTTTCTATTTACAGTGACAAAACACAGCAAAGCCAAAAGAAACATAAACAAAATAAATCCTGGTCAACTTGACCTCTGACTAAACATACAGGTTTCCTAACTAACAACTGGGATCAGCCTAGTGCTGTCCTAGTCCCTAAGTCCCTGGTTTTAAAAGTCCAAACAAATAGCCACACAGGCTTTGCCTCACCGCACAGGGGTTCACTCTCCCTAGACAGTCCACACAGGTCTGGTTCCAGGCATGAGCTAACACCTAATGAATCTGGGAGTTCTTATAGAGGCCTAAATGAGCTGACAAGGTTCAGCTGGTCTCCTCATCTCTGTCTGCACGACGCCCCACACTCTCCCTAGAGGTATGAGTCATCCATGAGCCCACTAGCCTTATACAACTCTCCACCTAGTTGTATAAGTCGGCGTAAAGCCTGAATCTGGGCGAAATATATCTACCCCCCTGGATGCAACCAGGTGACTTTACCTTCCTGCTGTCACACCCCTTACATCCTCTTCCAGAGTGCCCCCTTAGTACTACTGTACTAAGGGGCACTCTGGAGAAAGTAAAGGGGCACTCTGGAGAAAGTATAGGGAAGGGAGTAAGGGAGCACTCTGGAGGAAGTAAGGAGCACTCTGGAGGCACACAGATAGTACCTCCAGAGTGCCCCCTGCAGAGAGTCCTGAGGAGTGATGGCTATTAATCCATGCCAGGTGAATGTTAGGAAAAGCAGAGCACACCACCCACCTCATGGCTGCCCTATTCCACTACTGCTTGCTCTCTCCCTGCCACAGCCCTGACATAAGCCCGGTCCAGCCTGTGGTGTATGTCCCCATGTTATCTCTACCTGAATTACTGCAGTTCCTCCGGGGGATGCTGCACCCACTGCTGCTCAGGTCAGGGCGGTGAGGTCTTATCCCACTCCCTCCTGGGCTGGGATGAGCTGTGTACAGAGTGCAGGGTTCTGGGATGAGCTGTGTACAGAGTGCAGGGTTCTGGGATGAGCTGTGTACAGAGTGCAGGGTTCTGGGATGAGCTGTGTACAGAGTGCAGGGTTCTGGGATGAGCTGTGTACAGAGGGCAGGGTTTCTAGGATGAGCTGTGTACAGAGGGCAGGATTCTGGGATGAGCTATATAAAGGGTCCACGGTTCTGCGATGAGCTGTATAAAGGGTCCACGGTTCTGAGATGAGCTATATACAGGGTTCTGGGATGAGCTATATACAGGGTGCAGGGTTCTGGGATGAGCGATATACAGGATGCAGCAGAGGCGTAATTAGAACCTTCAGGGCCCTGGTGCAGTGTATGGGAGGTAGCAGAGTACAATGGCTGGATAGTGGAGGGCAGTATAATGTAAATGGGAGGGATGGCAGTGGAGGGCAGTATAATGGGAGGGGGGTAGTGGAGGGCAGTATAATGTAAATGGGAGGGGTGGCAGTGTAGAGCAGTATAATAGGAGGGGGCAGTATGATGGTAGGGGGTGGTAGTGGAGGGCAGTATAATGGGGGGGGGTTAGTGGAGGGCAGTGTAATAGGAGGGGTGGCAGTGGAGGGCAGTATAATGGGAGGGGGGCAGTATGATGGAAGGGGGTGGTAGCGGAGGGCAATATGATGGGAGGGGGGCAGTGGAGGGCAGTATAATGGGAGGGGGGTTAGTGGAGGGCAGTATGATGGGAGGGGTGGTAGTGGAGGGCAGTATAATGGGAGGGGGGTAGTGGAGGGCAGTATGATGGGAGGGGTGGTAGTGGAGGGCAGTATGATGGGAGGGAGGGCAGTATGATGGGAGGGGTGGTAGTGGAGGGCAGTATAATGGGAGGGGGGTTAGTGGAGGGCAGTATAATGAAAGGGGTGGTAGTGGAGGGCAGTATGATAGGAGGGGTGGTAGTGGAGGGCAGTATGATGGGAGGGGTGGTAGTGGAGGGCAGTAGGATGGGAGGGGTGGTAGTGATGGGCAGTATGATGGGGCGGGGGTTAGTGGAGGGCAGTATAATAGGAGGGGTGGCAGTAGGAGGCGGTATAATGGCAGGGGGACAGTATGATGGGAGGGGTGGTAGTGATGGGCAGTATGATGGGGCGGGGGTTGGTGGAGGGCAGTATAATAGGAGGGGTGGCAGTAGAGGGCGGTATAATGGCAGGGGGACAGTATGATGGGAGGGGGTGGTAGTGGAGGGCAGTTATATAGGGGGAGTTATTGGTGGGCAGTATAATAGGAGGGGTGGCAGTGGAGGGCAGTATAATGGGAGGGGGGCAGTATTATGGGAGGGGGTGGTAGCGGAGGGCAGTATGATGGGAGGGGGGCAGTGGAGGGCAGTATAATGGGAGGGGGGTAGTGGAGGGCAGTATAATGGGAGGGGGGGCAGTGGAGCGCAGTATGATGGGAGGGGTGGTTGTGGAGGGCAGTATAATGGGAGGGGGTAGTGGAGGGCTGTATGATGGGAGGGGTGGTAGTGAAGGGCAGTATGATGGTAGTGGAGGGCAGTATGATGGTAGTGGAGGGCAGTATGATGGGTAGTGGAGGACAGTAAATGGGAGGGGTGGTAGTGGAGGGCAGTATAATGGGAGGGGGGTTAGTGGAGGGCAGTATGATGTAAGGGGTGGTAGTGGAGGGCAGTATGATAGGAGAGGTGGTAGTGGAGGGCAGTATGATGGGAGGGGTGGTAGTGGAGGGCAGTATGATGGGAGGGGTGGTAGTGGAGGGCAGTATGATGGGAGGGGTGGTAGTGGAGGGCAGTATGATGGGAGGGGTGGTGGTGGAGGGCAGTATGATGGGAGGGGTGGTAGTGGAGGGCAGTATAATGGGAGGGGTGGTAGTGGAGGGCAGTATGATGAGGCGGGGGTTAGTGGAGGGCAGTATAATAGGAGGGGTGGCAGTAGAGGGCGGTATAATGGCAGGGGGGGCAGTATGATGGGAGGGGGTGGTAGTGGAGGGCAGTATAATAGGGGTAGTTATTGGTGGGCAGTATAATAGGGAGGGGTGGCAGTGGAGGGCAGTATAATAGGAGGGGTGGCAATGGAGGGCAGTATGTTGGGAGCGGGTGGTAGTGGAGAGCAGTATAATGTACAGCATGACTGGAGTTTGGAGGGGGCAGTGTATGGGAGGGAGCAGAGTTACCATGAGCTACTCAGAGTTAGAGCAGTGCAGGGAGCATTTCGTCCTACCTTTCTTCCAGTGCAGGAACAGCCATCAGGTAAGAGTCGGAGTCGGGGGCGGAGTCGGGGGCGGAGCTTAGGCGTGAGGACGCAGAGGAGGAATCCTCCTCCGGCTCGCTCAGAATCCTGGGGCTCCACTCTCCTCCTCGTCATGACGTCACTGGTTGTTAGACGCTAGTCGGGCCATGCCTAGCAACCAGTTGTTTTGGCAGTGAGCCAGGCAGCGTCTGGGGGTGAAATGAAGCGGCGGTCTCGGACAGAACTAGCACAGCGGGCAGTGAGGGACAGTGTCAATGTGGTGGCAATTTTTAGGAGTCATCAGCAGTGGCGTAGCGTGGGTTGTCAGAGCCCGGGGCAGGGCAAGAGATTCGCGCCCCCTAACCCGGGGATTTTTAGCACTCTAAAAGAGTCCCTTCTGCTAGTACAGTAGTACTGACCAACCTGATTCCTACACCGACCTACCTGACCACTATACTAACCTACCTGATTACTATACTGACCACTAAACTGACCTATCCGATTGCTATACTGACCACTACACTGACCTACCTGATTCCTATACTGACCGCTACATTGACCCACGTGATTCCTACACTGTCCACTACACACATTATTATTGCTCACTGATTGGTTGCTAGATGATACCACACATAATTACCGATTACCCATTGTTTGCTAGAGGTTACTCCACATCATTACTACAAACTGATTGGTTGCTAGAGGTTACTGCACGTTATTATTGCTCAATGACTGCTTGCTAGAGTTTACAGAAGATCATTATTGTTCACTGATTGGTTGCTGAAGGTTACTGCACATCATTAACACTCACTGGTTGCTAGAGGTTACTGCATATTAATGCTCCCTAATTGGTTGCTAGACATTGCAGCACATCATTACGGCTCACTGATTGGTTGCTAGAGGTTACAGCACATCATTACAACCCACTGATTTGTTGCTTAAGGTTACAGCACATCATCTCACTGCCTGCACACCACAGACTGCAGAAGTGACGGGACCCACCAATAGACAGAAAAGAAGAACTAGAACTAATTATTAGCAACAAGGGTAGAGGGGTGCGCTGTGTATGGAGTGCAAGGCTGAGAAATGCGCTTTGTACGGAATGCAGGGTTCAGAGGTGCACTGTGTACGGAGTGCAGGGTTGAGGGGTGTGCTGTGTGCAGCGTGAAGGGTTGAGGGGGGCGCGCTGTGTGCAGCATGCAGGGTTGAGGGGGTGCGCTGTGTGCAGGGTTAAGGGGGTGCACTGTGTGTGGCGTGCAGGGTTAAGGGGGGTGCGTTGTGTGTGGCGTGCAGGGTTGAGGGTGTGCGCTGTGTGTGGCTTGCAGGGTTGAGGGGGTGTGCAGTGTGTGGCTTGCAGGGTTGAGGGGGGTGCGCTGTGTGTGGCTTGCAGGGATGAGGGGGGTGCGCCGTGTGTGGCTTGCAGGGTTGAGGGGGGTGTGCTGTGTGCGGTGTGCAGTGTTTAGGGGGGTGCGCTGTGCACATCTCCCCCCCAAATACAAAGCTCTCTTTCCCACAGATTCCAGTTCAGAGCTCAGCCCCAGCCCCCCCCTCCGGCTGCCATCATCCCGTACAGAGCTTTCCTCTGTAGAGGAGTACTCACAATGTCCGTGCAGCTGTCAGTAAGGAGGGGCTTCTGTCTGTGTGGATGCCTCATCCTCTTCCTCCTGGCCCAAGTTTCCTCCAGTCCTGGGGTGATCAGTGCAGGGTCAGAGTGCCGGGGCCACATAGCAGCACACTGACTGGCACAGGCAGGACTCAGGAGAAGCGGCGGTGGTCGGAAGTCCGGGCTGTGGGGCGGGCTAAGTGGACGGACAGAATGTTGCACGTGGACCTCGTGTGTGGGGAGTGGCGTGTAATGGAGAGGATGCCTCGTGAGTCGCCTGCCCTCCTCCTTCCCCCCAGTCTCTGCACAGTCACAATCCCTTGGATAATCATGGATGGTCTTCAGTGTTCATTTACTCACTGCTGGAGCCTAAGCCAGGACTGCACCGCAACTTCTTTCTCATAGTGAAGCGGAAGAGCTCACAGTCTCCTAGACTGCACAGCACAGGAGAAGAGCTGCAGGTAACCTGCCACCTGCCACTGCGCCCCTCTAAATTTTGCGCCCGGGGCGACCGCCCCCTGGCCCCCCCACGCTACGCCACTGGTCATCAGATCGGCCAAGGGGGCAATTCAGGGACACTTTATTGTCCCAGAACGAAGGTGCCCGGGACCAGGGACAAAGATTTCAATTACGGGATAATCCCGGGCAATCCGGGACACGTGGGCACCCTAGTCAGTGCCAATCAGTGCCCACCACAGTGCCAATCAGTGCTCATCACAGTGCCAATCAGTGCTTATCAGTAACACATGTCAGTACCTCATCAACAGTGCTGTCCATCAGTGCCATCTATTAGTGTCCATCAGTGCCACATGTCAGTGCCAATCAGTGCCACCTATCAGTGCCCATCAGTGCCGCCTATCAGTGCCGCCTATCAGTGCCGCCTGTCAGTGCCCATCAGTGCTGCATATCAGTGATGCCTATCGGTGCCCATCAGTGCCGCCTCTCAGTGCCCATCAGTGCCACCTATCAGTGCCCATCAGTGCCCATCAGAGCTGCATATCAGTGCCTCCTCATCAGTGCCTATCAGTGCCACCTTATCAGTGCCAAGTCATCAGTGCCCATCTGTGCCGCCTCATCAGTGCTTATCAGTGCCGGCTCATCAGTGCCTGTCAGGGAAGGAGAAAACAAAAATGTATAACAGAAAATAAAGGGCCGGTTCACACTGCTGCATGGTGCAAAATAGCATGTGATTTGTACCGCACTGCAGTGCAAATCACATGCGATGTCCATGCGATTTGATTTCAGCCATACAGATAGTATGGCTAAAATCGCATCGCATTCGGACTAAACTCGCACAGGACCCTTTTTTCAGTCCGCACCAGAATCGGATCGCATGGGTGTTCACACCTATGCGATCCGATTCATGTCCGAACTGACAGTTCGCAGTGTGATATGCAAGTGAACAGCAGTTTGCATATGGCAGTGTGACCTGCCGTGCGAGTCGGGTGCGATGCGGGAACCCGCAGTGGATTCACAGGGTTCCCACATCGCACTAGTGTGAACCCAGCCTAATGCCGCTTACACACGACCGTTTTTAATGTCATTGAATAAAACTGCATTTTTCTCGACGTGTTTCTTCTCAAGCCTGCCTCGCCTATACACTATCGTTGAAAAAAATGCTCGAGCAAAGCGCGGTGACGTACAACACGTACGACGGCACTATAAAGGGGAAGTTCCATTCGGATGGCGCCACCCTTCATGTTAGAAAAGTTTGTTGAGAGACGATTCGCGCTTTTCAGCCTCGTGCTTTTCAGTCTGTTACAGCGTGACGAATGTGCTATCTCCATTACGAACGCTAGTTTTACCAGAACGAGCGCTCCCGTCTCATACTTGATTCTGAGCATGCGCATTTTTTTTCACGTCGTTAAAGCCTACACACGGCCGTTTTTCATGACGAGAAAAACGACGACGTGAAAAACGATGAGAAAAATTAGAGCATGTTCCAATTTTTTTCATGGCCATTTTTCACGTCGTGAAAAATGCTCTGAGGCCCACACACGGTCATTTTTAATGACCATTTTAAAAAAATTGCAGTTTTCACATCACTAAAAACGGTCGTGTGTACGCGGCATATGAAATACTTTTTTTTTCCCAAAATTTCAGTCTTTTTTAGTTTGTTTAGCAGAAAATAAAAACCCCAGAGGTGATCAAATACCACTAAAAGAAAACTCTATTTGTGGGAAGAAAATGATAAAAATGTAGTTTGGGTACAAAGTAGCATGACCGCGCAATTGTCATTCAAAGTGCGACAGCGCTGAAAGATGAAAATTGTCCTGGGCAGGAAAGGGCGAAAGTGCCTGGTGGTTAAGCAGATT
Organism: Rana muscosa; assembly: GCA_029206835.1. Lineage (NCBI taxonomy): Eukaryota > Metazoa > Chordata > Amphibia > Anura > Ranidae > Rana > Rana muscosa. The sequence continues at coordinate 952,593,464 of CM055122.1, read as the reverse complement.
AACCTTAACGTAATGCAAAAATGCTTTGTTATCATGTATAACTAAATAAGGGAACAAGAAAACTCCATAAAAAAAAAGAAAAACTACATCCAAATCTGACATCATTATTTAACATTGCAAATCGATAGAAAATAACATTGCTGCTATAGGTTGCTCATTAATAAAGACATTAATGTAAAAATTTACTATTGGCGGCGTCAGTAAATGCATTTTTCAAAGCAATCTAAATAAAAAAAATAACCATAGCTTATTTATGAGCTAAAAATTCACAAGACAACTCCAAACAACTTCCCGTAAAACGGTTTTGAACTGTTGTGCGACTGTGTCCTTTTTGCGTTTCTTTGTATTGTCAAGTAATGTTTGATTTTCTTTATGTAGGATGTCAAATTTGAATTATGCATCGCCTACCTAGATTCCATGTCTTATTATTTATTTAACAGCAGCCTTACTATGGAATGCTGAGATGTCTTCTGAAGCCAAGCAACTGCATGTAAATGAAAACACGCCAGTTACACTGACACAAACCGACGTCCTAGAAGCCGGCTTAATGAAATGAAAGTTTGATTAAGGCCATTTATTGATTGCCGTTGTTAATGAAGAAGTCTTCTCGGAGAAGCTAAATTGGTATGTCACAGTTATGAGGGGAAAGGAATACATTTTTTACATTACACACTGGAATACCATATTTCTACATATGTCCATTAGGAGTCAGCAACCAGGGGCATGGTGCCATTCAATGCCGCCACATTAGGTACATACGTGTTGTGCAAGGCATACAGCTTCTGGATATTAACCACTTGAGCTCCGGGAAAGGTTTTACCCCTTCATGACCAGAGCATTGTTTGCTATTGAGCATTGTGCTACTTTTACTGGCAATTGTGCGGTCATACAACACTGTGCAAATAAAATTAACTGATTCCCCCCCCACAAATAGAGATTTCTTTGGGTGGTATTTAATCATCACTGGTGACTATGTCTTTGGTTAAAAATGAAAAAACTGAAATAAGTATATATTAACCACTTGCTTACTGGGCACTTAAACCTCCTTCCTGCCCAGACCAATTTTCAGCTTTTAGCACTCACATTTTGAATGTAAATTGCGCGGTCATGCAGCGCTGTACCAAAATTTTATTTTTATCATTTTTTTCACACAAATAGAGATTTATTTTGGTGGTATTTAATCACTGTTGGGTTTTTTATTTTTTGCTAAAAAAAAAACAAATGAAAAAAAAAAGACAGAAAAAACAAAACAAAACACAAACAGTTTCATAGTTTGTTATACAGGTAATGAAAACAGGTATTTTTTTATTCTTCACTGATGTGCCATGATGAGGCGGCACTGATGGGCACTGATAGGCTGGTAGGCTGCACTGATAGGCACTGATAAGGTGTCCCTGATGGGCACTGATAGGTGGCACTTGTGGGCACTGATGAGGTGGCACTGATAGGTGGCACTGATGGGCACTGAGAGGTTGCACTAAAAGGTGGCACTGATGAGGCGGCACTGAGAGGTGGCACTGATGGATGGCACTGATGGGCACTGACAGGTGGCACTGATGGGCACTGATAGGCACTGGTAGGTGACACTGATAGGCAGCACTGATAGGTGGGACGGATGATGAGGCACTAATGGGCACTGATAGGTGGCACTGGTGGACACTGATAGGTGGCACTGGTGGGCATTGATAGGTGGCACTGGTGAGCACATGTAGGTGGCACTGGTGGGCACATGTAGGTGGCACTGGTGGGCACTGATAGGCAGCACTTATTTGCACTGGTAGGTGGCACTGGTGGGCACTGTCAGGTGGCACTGGTGGGCACTGCACAGCAGTAGTGGCTCTCTGTGATCAGGACAGATGTCCCTCTGACAGAAGCCGCTAATCAGCTAATCACGCTGTTAGCGTGAGGAAGAAAAAAGCTGATTACGATCTTCTGTTTACATCACGTGATCAGCTGTCATTGGCCGACAGCTGATCAGGTGGTAAGGGGCCGGCAATTAAGGGCGGCGCTGTAGCCATCTTTCGGTGGTTAGTTGGTTTGTGCAAAAGTTATATGGTCTACAAACTATACAAAGAGAGAATATCCCCTATATGGACTTCTAAGGCACTGAGATTTTGTTATGTATAGAAAAAACATATTTTTATTATTGTAATTAGAGTTGAGCGGACACCTGGATGTTCGGGTTCAACGGGTTCGGCCCAACTTCAGAAAAAAGTTCGGGTTCGGGACCGAACTTTAACCCGAACCCGAACCCCATTGAAGTCAATGGGGACCCGGACTTCTAAGGACTAAAAAGGCTCTAAAAAAGTAATGGAAAGGGCTAGAGGGCTGCAAATGGCAGCAAAATGTTGTTAAGAGCATGGCAAGTGCTCTGCAAACAAATGTGGATAGGGAAATAACTTAAAATAACATAAAAAAAATAAAAAAATATGCTGGAGGCCCCCTTTTCAGCAGAAGAGGTACGGGAAGTCATTAAGAACCTCAGAAACTCAACGGCACGATGCCACACATATGGTGGGAATGCCCCAGAATACGCCCTTTCTGGAATAAATTATTCAATTTAATGGATAAGCTAGTGGGAAAATAAAATACTTTGAAATAAAAATGTAGCGGGGTGCTAAATTTAAGGGAAGTGTTTGAGTGGTAAATAGGCTCAAACACCCTAATTCTGTAGGATTCATGGACCATTTTGTCCTCGAGGGACAGTATTGGTGTGCAGTTCCCTGCGGCCTACAGGTGGCGCTGCCATGGTAGGCTAGGGTTGAACTGCCGATACAGTGCTGTGCCTTTTGTGTCCCCTCTTGGCAGTAGTACAGCGGGGCGGGGAACCTGCTGTGCATGCCGGGAGAGCATATAAAAGGGGCAGACCTTTGGCCTGGGGGCTGATGTCCAGTGGGGTCGACGCCCAGGTGCCTTCGGCCTGGGTGCATGTGTTCCTGTTCCATCTCGGGTACCTTTAGCCCAGGGTGAGGTACTATCCTGGAGTTCCTGCTGCCCTGGGTATGGAGGCCTAGGTGCGGGAGTAAAGCCTGGAGTCCAGAGCCTTCGTCTTGATTCCGCTAAGGGTCGAGGAGTCTTAGGGTGCCGCCTCGTGTAGGGGACCATGTTCCAGGGAAGGGAGGATCATTCTAATGGACCGATGCGGGAGTCACGGTGAAGGAAGGGTCTGTTGACTCCCTGGAGAGATGTCTTCCCCTTGATATGGGCTAGGTTCGTAGAAGGAGAAGCTCAAGGTCATCTTGACTGTATCAGAGGCCTTATTCACCCGGCCCGTGGCAGGGGCCTTATACACCCTAGTCTGTGGCAGAGACCAAAGTTCTTCAGGTCCGTGGCAGGGGCCTTGTACACTCGGTCTGTGGCAGAGACCAACCTCAAGGTCTGTGGCAGAGACCGTGCACCTAAAACTGTTTGAGAAACCTAAGCAGTGAAGTGAATGTGCTACGTTTGTGCCTGGACCTCCTCCACACCTTAAGCTGTCCTGTTTCTTTGCTCTAACCTTTTCTATCCGAGTAGAGTTTATTTTGCCATGAGAGAATAAGAGTTGTAATTTCAGCTGGTGTGGACATTGACTTTACTGGGAATTAAAGGACTTGCCTCTACCTACAGTAGAGGTGAGAATCATCCTCTGGAGGAGTTTTGACTCCGGCTGTGGACACGGCCCGTCAAGTACACCGCTCAACCTCTTTATATAGGAGGGTACGGGCTGGTAGTGCGGTGTGCCTTTCTCCCTCCTGCGAGGAGCCAACAACATAAAGGCAGGTAAGGGGGAAAGGATCTGTGCGCTACAAAAAAATAAAATAAAAATTATAATCTTGACCTAGGAGGACGAGGTCCATATGGAGTAGGAGGTTGAGGTGGCGGTGGATGTGGCTGTGTAGGTGGAAGCGGCGGTGGAGGAGGACGAGGTAGCCAACACTGGTTCAAAAATACAACAATGGCTGGGTAAGGCCGGTGATGTGTCGAATTCTGTCCCCTGTCAAATAGTGTCCACCCTGTACTGCGCTTGCTCAGTATGTAGGACAAGGGGATTTAGAAAATCTCCCAAGACGAACGGCGCCTGCGTGGTGAGTTCAGGTGAAGGCCACACCATCCGTGGTTCAAGCCGAGCAAAGTGAGGCCATGCCCGAAGCGTGGCGATCGAACCGAGCCCGTGAGGGGCCCTGTTACTATGTGCTACCGTATGTCCACTTGGATGGTGGGGCTTGAACCTGCACTCACTGCGCAGGCGCCGTTCATCTTCGGAGATTTTGTGAATCTCCTTGTCCCCTGTACTGCGCAAGCGCTGCGTCTTCGCAGTATGGGCCGGACACAATCCGATGGCCGGACAGTTTTTGTCACAACACCGGTATACATGTCTATTCTGCACAAGGTATGGACAAGTCCTGTGGGATCCATGCCTGGTTCATTTTAATGAACGTGAGCTTGTCCACATTGGCTCTGGACAGGTGGCTGCGCTTGTCTGTGATAACGCCCCCTGCCGTGCTAAATACACGTTCAGATAATACACTGGCTGCAGGGCAGGCCAGCACCTCCAAGGCATAAAGGGCAAGCTCAGGCCATGTGCCCAATTTGGAGACCCAGAAGTTAAAGGGGGCAGACCCGTCATCCAGTACGTGTAGGCCTGTGGACACATACTGCTCAACCATGTTGGTGAAATGCTGCCTCCTGCTAAGACGTTCCATCTCAGCTGGTGGTGCTGGTTGTTGTGGCGTGCTGACAAAGCTTTTCCACATTTCAGCCATGCTAACCCTGCCTTCTGAGGTGCTGCCGGTGCCCCGGCTGCGTTGGCGACCTCTTCCTCCTCCTCTGCCTTCGCCTTGTGCTTCCACCGTATGCTCTCTGTCAGGTGGGAATGCCACCAGCAGCGCGTCTACCAGCGTGCGCTTGTACTCGCGCATCTTACGATCCCGCTCCACTGAGGGAATTAAGGACGGTACGTTGTCCTTGTAACGGGGATCCAGCAGGGTGGCCACCCAGTAATCAGCACCAGTTAAAATGTGGGCAACTCGGCGGTCATTGCGGAAACACTGCAGCATGTAATCGCTCATGTGTGCCAGGCTGCCCAGAGGCAAAGAAAAGCTGTCGTCTGTGGGAGGTGTATCGTCTGTGTCCTCTGTATCCCCCCAGCCACGCACCAGTGATGGCCACGAGCTGGTCTGGGTGCCACCCTGCTGTGAAAATGGTTCCTCCTCCTCCATCTCCTCCTCCACCTCGTCATCCTCCAGAACTGTGCCCTTTCTGCCGGACAATTGTGTACCTGGCGTTTGTTGGTGCAGGAACCCACCCTCGTAGCCACTTGTGAAAGACTGCCCTGAAAGCCTTTGAAATGATCCCGCTTCCTCCTCCTCCTCCTCATCCTCCTGTGCCACATCCTCTTCCATCATCGCCCAAAGCGTTTTTTCAAGGAGGCATAGAACTGGGATAGTAACGCTAAGAACGGCGTCATTGGCACTGGACATGTTGGTGGAGTACTCGAAACAGCGCAACAAGGCACACAGGTCTCGCATGGAGGCCCAGTTATTGGTGGTGAAGTGGTGCTGTTCCGCAGAGCTACTCACTCGTGATTGTTGCAGCTGAAACTCCACTATCGCCTGCTGCTGCTCGCACAGTCTGGCCAGCATGTGCAAGGTGGAGTTCCACCTTGTGGGCACGTCACATATGAGGCGGTGAGCGGGAAGGCCGAAGTTATGCTGCAGCGCTGACAGGCGAGCAGCAGCAGGGTGAGAACGCCGAAAGTGCGCACACACAGCCCGCACTTTCTGCAGCAGCTCTGGCATATCGGGGTAATTTTTAAGGAACCTCTGGACCACCAAGTTCAGCACATGCGCCAGGCAAGGGATTTGCGTCAAACCGGCTAGGCACAGAGCTGCTACGAGATTTCGCCCATTATCGCACACCACCAGGCCGGGCTTGAGGCTCACTGACAGCAACCACTCATTGGTCTGTTGTTCCATGTCCCTCCACAACTCCTGCGCGGTGTGGGGTTTTTCCCCCAAACAGGAAAGTTTTAAAACTGCCTGCTGTCGTTTACCCCTGGCTGTGCTGAAGTTGGTGGTGAAGGTGTTACGCTGACCGGATGAGGAGGCGGTAGAGGATGAGGAAGCGGAGTAGGAGGAGTTAGCAACAGGAGGCAAACTGAAGCGCCCTGCAATCCTCGGTGGTGGAAGGACATGCGCCAAACTGCTATCTGCCTCAGGCCCAGCCGCCACTGCATTTACCCAGTGTGCTGTTAGGGAGATATAACGTCCCTGACCGTGCTTACTGGTCCACGCATCCGTAGTTAGGTACTCCTTGCCACAGATGGCGTTGCGCAGTGCACACCTGATTTTGTCCCCCACTTGGTTGTGCAGGGAAGGGATGGCTCGCCTGGAAAAATAGTGGCGGCTGGGCACGACGTACTGTGGGACAGCCAATGCCATCAGGCTTTTAAAACTCTGCGTCTCCACCATACGGAATGACAGCATTTCAAAGGCCAGGAGTTTTGAAATGCTGGCATTCAGGGCCAGGGATTGCGGGTGGCTAGGGGGGTACTTCCTCTTCTGCTCCAATGTTTGGGAGATAGAGAGCTGAACGCTTCCATGGGACATTGTGGAGATGGTTGGTGACCCAGGTGGTAGTGTTGCTGGCAGATCCTCTGTTTGCGGGGTGGCAGGTGCCACTGTCACTACAGAGGTGGATGAAGAGGCCGAGACTGCAGCAGAAGAGGAAGCAGGAGGAGCCAGAGACCTTTCTTGGTTTTTGAGGTGTCTACTCCACTGCAGCTCGTGCTTTGCACTTAGATGCCTGGTCATGCAGGTTGTGCTCAGGTTGAGAACGTTTATGCCTCGCTTCAGCCTCTGATTGCATAGCGTGCAAACCACTCGTGTCTTGTCATCAGCACATTGTGTGAAGAACTGCCACGCTAGGGAACTCCTTGGACCTGGCTTTGGTGTGCTCGGTCCCTTGCTGCGTTGGGCAGTAGCAGACATACTGTCTAGGGGACGGACGCTCCGCTTTTGCACCCTGCTCCCTCTTCTGCTGTGCTGGTGGCTCTGTGCGACCACCGCCTCTTCCTCCAAACTACACTGGTCACCTGCATAACGTTCATTCCATGTGGGGTCGAGGACCTCATCGTCCTCCACATCATCTTCCACCCAGTCTTCACCCCTGCCCTCCTTGTCTGTCTGCACAATTGCGAAAGCAGCAGCAGTTGGCACCTGTGTTTCGTCATCATCCGAGACGTACTGCGATGGTCCTCCCATGTACTCATCATGAAACATAAGTGGTTGGGCATCGGTGCACTCAATCTCTTCCACTTCTGGGGCAGGGCTAGGTGGATGGCCCTGGGAAACCCTGCTAACAGAGTCATTGAAAAGCAGAAGAGACTGCTGCATGATTTGGGGCTCAGACTGCTTGGCTGATTTGCAAGGGGGTGAGGTGAAAGACTGATGGACATGGGTTTCAGGTGCCAACTCTGATCTTTCATCAGAAGAGTGGGTGGGAGACAATGTGAAGGAACCCGAGGCACTGTCAGCAACCCAATCTACTATCGCCTGTACTTGTCCTGGCCTAAACATTCGTACAGCCTCATTAGGCGCGACAAAATACCGCCGCAGGCTCGGTCGCCTACTCGCACCTGAGGAAGGTGTTTCACTTGTGCGTGTATCTGGCACAGATCCACCACGTCCTCTCCCTGCAACAGGAGCTCCACCAGCAGCACCACGACCAGGGCCACCACGTCCCTTTGACCTTCTCCTCATATTTTCCAAATTTAGGATGTTGCCCTAAATGGGTGTTTTTGGAAGAGCAGAACACACCCACAGTACGTAACCGCTGAATCGCACAGCTACAGAACTGCAGAAAATGCTATTAAAAAAAATGCTTTTTTTTTAGTATAGCACAGTAGGAGAAAACTATATAGAAATTGTTTATTTCACACACCTCCAAATATGTATAACACACTGCAAACTATTTTTTGTGCCCCTAAACGGCGTTTTTTGGAAGAGCAGAACACACCCACAGTACGTAACCGCTGAATCGCACAGCTACAGAACTGCAGAAAATGCTATTCAAAATTTTTTTTGTTTTTTTAGTATAGCACAGTAGGAGAAAACTATATAGAAATTGTTTATTTCACACACCTCCAAATATGTATAACACACTGCAAACTAGTTTTTGTGCCCCTAAACTGCGTTTTTTGGAAGAGCAGAACACACCCACAGTACGTAACTGCTGAATCGCACAGCTACAGAACTGCAGAAAATGCTATTCAAATTTTTTTTTTTTTTTTAGCATAGCACAGTAGGAGAAAACTATATAGAAATTGTTTATTTCACACACCTCCAAATATGTATAACACACTGCAAACTATTTTTTGTGCCCCTAAACGGCGTTTTTTGGAAGAGCAGAACACACCCACAGTACGTAACCGCTGAATCGCACAGCTACAGAACTGCAGAAAATGCTATTAAAAAAAAGGTTGTTTTTTTAGTATAGCACAGTAGGAGAAAACTATATAGAAATTGTTTATTTCACACACCTCCAAATATGTATAAGACACTGCAAACAATTTTTTGTGCCCCTAAACGGCGTTTTTTGGAAGAGCAGAACTCACCCACAGTACGTAACCGCTGAATCGCACAGCTACAGAACTGCAGAAAATGCTATTAAAAAAAAGTTTTTTTTTTAGTATAGCACAGTAGGAGAAAACTATATAGAAATTGTTTATTTCACACACCTCCACATATGTATAACACACTGCAAACTATTTTTTGTGGCCCTGAATGGCTCTTTTTGCAAGCGTACATTAAAGTGCAAATTTATTTTTATTTATTTTTTTGCCCTAAACGGGTCTTTTTTTGCACGAGCAAAATAAAATGCAAATTTTTTTTTTTTTTTTTGCCCTATGGGTCTTTTGGAAAAGAGCACAATAAAGTGCCTTTTTTTCCCCCTAAATGGATCTTTTTCAAAGAGCAGAATACACCCACAGTATGGAAACGGTGTATCTCTCAATGTAATATGGAGTGCTGGTGCACTGAGCTTGCAGATAAAAGTTAGATTTTCTCTGACACTGGGCTCATGGCAGTGTAAAAAGACTGTGCACTGCAACACAAACAGGTAAACCTATGCAGATCGCTGAATCTGGACTCCTATATAATATTCTCTCTCCCTGAAAGCACCAACAGGAACCTGGCCCTACACTTCACTATCTCTCTATCTTTTCCCTCAGATTGCAGAATCAGGACTACCTCATGTATTTTACAATCTCTCCCTATTAGCAACAGCAGCAGCCAAGATCCTCTCCCTATCTATTCTGAAGCAGAGTGACGTGTGTGCTGTGTGCCTCTAGCTTATATAGAAGCTGGGTCACATGTTGCACTGACCAATCACAGCCATGCCATTAGTAGGCATGGCTATGATGGCCTCTAAGGGCACACCAGCTAATCAAAAGGTGATTGGCTGGCCCCTGAAGCATTTCTAAATGCGTAATTAGATTGCCGAACCCGAACCCGGACTTTTGCGCAAAGTCCGGGTTCGGGAAAAAGCTAAAGTTCGGTACGGACCCAAACTTTACAGTTCGGGTTCGCTCAACACTAATTGTAATATAAACATAATAAGATAAGATATATGTGACAGCAGGAAGGTAAAGTCACCTGGTTGCATCCAGGGGGGTAGATATATTTCGCCCAGATTCAGGCTTTACGCCGACTTATACAACTAGGTGGAGAGTTGTATAAGGCTAGTGGGCTCATGGATGACTCATACCTCTAGGGAGAGGGCTGGGCGTCGTGCAGACAGGGAGTTGATGAGACCAGCTGAAGCTTGTCAGCTCATTTAGGCCTCTATAAGAACTCCCAGCTTCATTAGATGTTAGCTCATGCCTGGAACCAGACCTGTGTGGACTGTCTAGGGAGAGTGAACCCCTGTGCGGTGAGACAAAGCCTGTGTGGCTATTTGCTTGGACATTTAAAACCAGGGACTTAGGGACTAGGACAGCACTAGGCTGATCCCAGTTGTTAGTTAGGAAACCTGTATGTTTAGTCAGAGGTCAACTTGACCAGGATTTATTTTGGTTATGTTTCTTTTGCTTTGCTGTGTTTTGTCACTGTAAATAGAAAATAAACCGCACCTTTTTGATTTTGAAAACCACAACCTCCGTTTGCTGGGCCTGTTTTGTGTGGGGAGCCCATCCCGGGGGTCACACACACCCGCTGCCGAGCTAACCCCCTCACAGTTGGTGGAGAACCAGTGGCAGTTTTTTTTTAAGCCAGCATGGAGGAGATACTGAAACAGCTGGCTCTAGCAAATGCCAATCAACAGCAGACAAATGCAGGTTTGCAAAGGAGCCTTGCAGCCCAGCAGCAAGCTCATCAACAGAGCCTTGCAGCCCAGCAGCAAGCTCACCAACAGAGTCTGGAAGCTCAGCAACAAGCCCAGCAGCAATCTGAGGCCCGCTTCATAGACCTGTTACATAAGCAAGAGCAGAGACTACAACAAATGGAAGCAGTAATGCAGCAACGTCCGCAGACCAGTGAGGAAAGCCGTCCCACTAATACCGCGTCCTTTGGGGTGAGTCGTTTATTGACAAAAATGACTGGAGAGGATGATCCAGAGGTATTTTTGACCACATTTGAAAGGACCGCTGAAAGAGAAAAGTGGCCTGAGGAGCAGTGGGCTGGACTGGTGGCTCCTCTGTTAACTGGTGAATCGCAGAAAGCTTACTATGACCTAGAGCCTAACCAAGCAAAAGACTATGTGATGCTAAAAGCTGAAATTTTGGCAAGGCTGGGTGTCACCCAGGCTGTCCGGGCTCAGCGTGTGCATAACTGGACTTTCCAGCTTGGAAAACCCCCCAGGTCTCAAATGTATGATCTCATTCACCTGAGCAGAAAGTGGCTACAGCCAGAGACTTTGTCCGCACCAAAGATTGTGGAACGTGTTGTAATGGATCGGTTTTTGAGAGCTCTTCCTACTGCCATCCAAAAGTGGGTAAGCCATGGAGACCCAGAGACGGCCGATGGTCTTGGGGATCGTGTGGAGAAATACTTGGCTACAGAGAACCTGACGGCCTCTTCCAGAGACACTCGGACTTTCCACCCTAAGACCAGACCATCCCCAGGGGCGGATAAGAGGATTCCAAGGGGTGAGGGTGGAGAGAGTGAGAGGGTGGGAGCTCTACCCCAAGTTTGGCGAGAACAGCCTGGGAAATCAGCGGCTCAAGAGGCGGCAAGAAGGATCGTTTGCTACCGCTGCCGGCAAGCGGGACATATTGCAGCCAATTGCCCGGTTGTGGAGGAACCCATGCAGTGTGACTTTCTGACGGGCAGACGTCAGTCGCTGTGTGCGACAGTCGCATGCACTGCCATTCGAGGAACTGAGAAACATTTATGCAAAATGTGTGTTAATGGTAGAAATGTTGTGGTATTGCTGGATTCAGGTAGCCTTGTGACCCTGATAAAGGCTGAGTTAGTTAAAACAGAGGTCTCTGGGAATAGCAAGGTAGCTGTTATTTGTGTGCATGGGGACACCCGAGAGTATCCAGTGACTACAGTGTGTTTCGAGACCCCCAAAGGTACCCTCTCTCATCCAGTGGGCTTAGTATCTCAGTTACCGCATGACACCATTGTGGGAAGGGATTTTCCGAAGTTCTGGGAACTGTGGGATGATCCTGAGCCCCTCACTGGTGCCCCTATGTACCAGGAATGTGATAGCCAGAACTCCCCTGAGAGTGGTGAGGACTCTCCGGAATTTCCCTTATCAGTATTGGCAGGGGAGACTCAAGAAACTGGAGAGGAGCCCACCTCCTCAGACGAAAACCTACCGTCTGTGGAGTTTTCTGATCTTGAGGTTCACAGGGAAAACTTTGCCACAGAACAGTTGAAAGACCCCGCCCTAATAAAGGCACGGGAAAACGTAGTGAAAATAGATGGCGAGTTAGTGAACCCAGATAATACCTGCACTTACCCATACTTCAGCGTAGAGAAGGACCTACTGTATCGGGTGGCAAAAAGGGCAGAAGAAACCGTTGAGCAGCTTGTGGTGCCCAAACCTTACAGGAAGTTGGTGTTGGAGTTGGCCCATGGGCACATTCTTGGAGGTCATCTGGGGACAGAGAAAACCCGAGAGAGGGTATTACAGAGATTCTATTGGAGGGGGTGATGAAGGACGTAGAAAATTATTGTTCCTCCTGCCCTGTGTGTCAGAGGTCGGCCCCGATGCCACATTTCCGTAGCCCGCTGGTCCCTCTACCCATCATTGAGGTCCCGTTTGAGAGGATCGCAATGGATTTGGTAGGTCCTATAATCAAGTCCGCTAGGGGGCACCAGTACATATTAGTTATAATGGACTATGCCACCCGTTATCCAGAAGCGATCCCTCTCCGAAATACCTCAGCCAAAACCATAGCCAAAGAGCTATCTCTTGTTTTTAGCCGGGTGGGTATTTGTAAAGAACTGCTTACGGACCAAGGTACACCCTTTATGTCCCGGGTTATGAAAGAGCTGTGTAAATTGTTCAAAGTGACGCAATTGCGTACGTCTGTGTATCACCCCCAAACCGATGGGCTGGTTGAAAGATTCAACAAAACCCTAAAACAAATGTTGAAGAAAGTGGTGGATAGAGATGGAAAGGATTGGGACTGTTTACTTCCTTATTTGATGTTTGCTATTAGGGAGGTGCCCCAATCCTCTACGGGATTCTCCCCCTTTGAGTTACTGTATGGGAGACACCCAAGAGGGCTGTTGGATATTGCCAAGGAAACTTGGGAAAGTGAGAGTTCTCCCCACAGGAGTGTGATTGAGCATGTCGCCCTGATGCAAGATCGAATTGCACAGGTAATGCCCATCGTGAAGGAACATTTGGCCCAAGCGCAGTTGGCACAGCAGAGAGTGTACAACCGTGGAGCCAAGACCCGTACCTTTTCCCCGGGGGATAGGATATTGGTACTTGTCCCTACGGTTGAAAGTAAATTCCTTGCCAAATGGCAAGGCCCCTACGAGATAATGGAAAAAGTGAGCGAAGTGAATTACAAGGTCAGACAACCAGGAAGGCGAAAGCCCGAACAGATCTATCACGTTAATCTGTTGAAAGCCTGGAGGGATAGAGAGTCCCTAGTCGCAGACACTTGGTCACCAGCTCAAACTGGTTGCGTGATTCCTGAGGTTGGAATAGCAGCCACCTTGTCACAACCCCAACAACAGGAGGTTAAGGAGTTTGTGCTTCGCAACAAGGAGGTATTCTCTGAGCTGCCGGGACAAACATCTGGGGTAGAGCATGACATCATTACCCCGCCCGGTGAAAGGGTGAAGTTAAAACCCTATCGGATCCCAGAGGCTCGACGGGAGGCAATACGGGAGGAAGTACAGAAAATGCTGAACTTAGGGGTGATAGAGGAGTCCCAAAGTGATTGGTCTAGTCCCATCGTGTTGGTGCCTAAACCGGATGGGAGCTGGCGATTTTGTAACGATTTTCGTCAGTTGAACAAAGTTACAAAATTTGACACCTACCCCATGCCACGTATAGATGAGTTGATCGACCGGCTGGGAACAGCCCGATACATGACGACTCTTGACCTCACAAAAGGGTATTGGCAAATCCCCCTGGCCAAGTCGGCCAAAGAGAAAACCGCATTTGTAACCCCAGACGGGGCGTTCCAATATAAAAGAATGCCGTTCGGGTTACAGAATGCGCCGGACACATTCCAGCGGAAAATGGACCAGATGCTGAGGCCCCATCGGAAGTATGCTGCGGCTTACCTGGATGACGTAATTGTCCATAGCACAGATTGGGCCTCACATCTGCCAAAAGTGCAAGCAGTCCTGGACTCTGTTCGGGAAGCGGGGTTTACGGCTAACCCCAAGAAGTGTACCATTGGGCAGGAGGAGGCCAAATATCTTGGGTACACCATTGGGAGGGGAGTAATAAAACCCCAACTCAACAAAGTCGAGGCCATCCAGAGTTGGCCACGTCCCAACAGCAAGAAGCAGGTACGAGCCTTTCTGGGAATCGCTGGGTATTATCGGCGATTCATTCCCCACTTTGCTTCTAAGGCTGTGCCCCTAACCAACCTGACGAAGGGGAAAGGGTCGGTCATGATTAAATGGACCCCCGAGGCTGAGGCAGCATTCCAATTCTTGAAACAAGCCTTATGTAGCCAGCCAGTGTTGTACTCACCCGACTTCTCTAAAGACTTTGTCGTACAAAGTGATGCGTCAGATGTGGGGTTAGGAGCAGTATTGTCCCAGGTCTGGAACGGGGAAGAGCACCCAGTCATTTACCTCAGCAGGAAGTTGAAGTCCCATGAGGTAAATTACGCCACCGTTGAAAAGGAGTGTTTAGCGGTGAAGTGGGCTCTAGATTCCCTTCGGTACTACCTGCTAGGTAGGCACTTTGACATGGTTACGGATCACGCTCCGTTAAAGTGGATGGCTCAAAACAAGGAAACAAATAGAAGAGTGAATAGGTGGTTCCTGGCCCTCCAGGAATTCAACTTCACAGTAAAGCATCGCCCTGGCGTTCAAATGGGGAATGTGGATGCTTTGTCTCGAGTACATGAATGCCTGATTGCTGGTGTTCCAACCCCGAGGTTAAAACAAGAGGGGGGGGTATGTGACAGCAGGAAGGTAAAGTCACCTGGTTGCATCCAGGGGGGTAGATATATTTCGCCCAGATTCAGGCTTTACGCCGACTTATACAACTAGGTGGAGAGTTGTATAAGGCTAGTGGGCTCATGGATGACTCATACCTCTAGGGAGAGGGCTGGGCGTCGTGCAGACAGGGAGTTGATGAGACCAGCTGAAGCTTGTCAGCTCATTTAGGCCTCTATAAGAACTCCCAGCTTCATTAGATGTTAGCTCATGCCTGGAACCAGACCTGTGTGGACTGTCTAGGGAGAGTGAACCCCTGTGCGGTGAGACAAAGCCTGTGTGGCTATTTGCTTGGACATTTAAAACCAGGGACTTAGGGACTAGGACAGCACTAGGCTGATCCCAGTTGTTAGTTAGGAAACCTGTATGTTTAGTCAGAGGTCAACTTGACCAGGATTTATTTTGGTTATGTTTCTTTTGCTTTGCTGTGTTTTGTCACTGTAAATAGAAAATAAACCGCACCTTTTTGATTTTGAAAACCACAACCTCCGTTTGCTGGGCCTGTTTTGTGTGGGGAGCCCATCCCGGGGGTCACACACACCCGCTGCCGAGCTAACCCCCTCACATATAATATAAACATAATAAACATAATAATTACAAACAATACTAAAATATTACAATAATAAAAAAATATGTTTTTTCGATACATAACAAAATCTCAGTGCTTTAAAAGTCCATTTAGGGGATATTCTCTCTTTATCTAGTCGATTTGGATGTGGCTTAGCGGACCTGATGGGGAACTTTAGAAGGGGCGGGTCTATTTACGTATTACACAGTGAAGGAAGTTCCCATCAGGTCCGCCCCCTCGGTATGTAAGACCCCGCCTACGTCATTGGCCTGAGCGGGGAACTTCCTTCACTGTGTAATTTAAATTTACACAGTGAAGGAAGTTCCCCATCAGGTCCGCTCAGGCCAATGACGTAGGCGCGGTCTGACATACCGAGGGGGCGGACCTGATGGGGAACTTCCTTCACTGTGTAATTCATGTATAGACCCGCCCCTTCTCGCGTTCCGCATCTGGTCCGCTGAGCGGACCTGATGGGGAACTTTAGAAGGGGCGGGTCTATACATTTAAAACACTGAGGAGGAAGTTCCCCATAAGGTCCGCTCAGGCAAAACCAATGACGGACAGCGCTGGACATCGGATCGCCGCGGGACACTGGATTTCACCGCTGGAATGTTTTTTATTTATTTTTTTATATAATTTTTTTTAATAAAGGACTTTTTCAAGGTGTTTGTGTGTTTTTTTTAATTTTTTTTACGCTTTCTTCGTGAAATGGTAGGGGTACAATGTACCCCTTACCAATTCACATAGGGGGGGGGCCGGGATCTGGGGGTCCCCTTTGTTAAAGGGGTCTTCCAGATTCCGATAAGCCTCCTGCCCGCAGACCCCCACAACCACCGGGCAAGGGTTGTGGGGATGAGGCCCTTGTCCCCATCAACATGGGGACATCCTCCCCATGTTGAGGGCATGTGGCCTGGTATGGTTCAGGAGGGAGGGGGGCCGCTCTCTCATCCCCCCCTCTTCCCCTGTGGCCTGCCAGATTGCGTGCTCAGATAAGGATCTGGTATGGATTTTTGGGGGGACTCCACGCCATTTTTTTAAAAATTTGGGGTGGAGTTCCCCTTAAAATCCATGCCAGATCTGAAGGGCCTGGTATGGATATTTGGGGGAACCCCACGCCATTTTTTTTTAAATTTGCGGCGGGGTTCCCCTTAATATCCATTCCAGACCTGAAGGGCCTGGTAATGGAATTCTGGGGGACCCCCACACTTTTTTTTTTTTTTTTTTCTATCAATGACTTTTGTATGTATTGATAAAAGCCGACAATTCATTAATAGCCGCCATGCTTTTTTTTTTTATCAATGACTTTTCTATGTATTGCCGGGAGCCGACAATTCATTAATAGCCGCGAGTGAGTTTTAAATGACTTTTTTTCCTTCAAAAATGACACTGTGTGCAGGGACAGTTCTAAGCATGGGAAACATGCGCCACTTTACATGCATATCATACACGACCCCCCAGGTACGAAATTTAAAGGAATATTTCACTTTTATTTTTTCATTTCAAGCATTATTAAAATCACTGCTCCCGAAAAAACGGCCGTTTTTAAAACTTTTTTTTGCATTGATACATGTCCCCTGGGGCAGGACCCGGGTCCCCAAACACTTTTTAGGACAATAACTTGCATATAAGCCTTAATAATTAGCTCTTTAGATTTTGAACGTTCGAGTCCATTGTATTTAATAGGGTTCTAAAGTTCACACGAACATTTTGTCTGTTCGCAGGTTCTGGTGCGAACCGAACAGGGGGGTGTTCGGCTCATCCCTGATGGAGAGTTCACCAGAGTCTGAGTCTGCAGTGGATTGGTGCAGGTGACACTTGGCTGAACTGAACCAAGTTAAAGGGGAAGTGCATGCTGTTGCCCCTGGTAACGCTGGTGCAAGATGGCCAGCTATCAATGTGCAAAGTGCTAAGAACCCAGTGCGCTGTTTGTGGTGCAGTGAGTGGGGGCATAAAGTTTCCAAGCGCCCTTTGTCCCAGGCTCCAGTAAAGCAAAGGTATGAGAAGCCTGCTCTGAGTGTAAAGAGTGAACAGATGGATGTGGTTGCCCGTGGCAACAAAGCAGAAATCCGAACAGCTGATTTCATACGGCCTATGTTGCCTTCTGAATGTGTTGAGGACTTTTTGGATGAGTTTGCGATGATTGCTTCCTACAGAGGATGGCCCAGAAATCGCTGGGTTGAGTTGGTGCAACCTTTTCTGATCGAGGAGTACCAGGAGGTGTACCGTGGGATGTATAGTAACCGAGATGACTACAATAATTTTCTAGGAGCAGTTCAGTCTAGAGAGCACTGGAAAAGATCAGCGGGGAGAATGTGGTCTCCCATAGCAACCGGAGAAAGTATGTTTTCAGAAAGGAGGAGCTACAGAGAGGAGGTATACCACCATCCTCATAGAGATACCAGTAAAAGTCTGCATGTTGGGAGAGTGCCGTCTCCCTTGGCAACAGGAGAAAGTCACCAAGTGCCATGCCTGCAATGTGGTCAGCTGGGCCACGGGATCTTTTCTTGTCCAAGCTTGTGGAATACAGCTGCTGATCGTGTTGTTGGGATTAATGCTTTGCCTGCAAGCTCAGAGAAGAGCGCATCATATCCAGCATCCTGCAAGGGGTATGACCAGGTGTGTGGGTCTGCTGTTACCCCTGGCAACAGGAAATATGTTTTGCCTGCAGGCGATGTTGGAAAATCCAAGTGGGATGTAATGTTACCCTGTGTCCAGGAGGGGGCATCTGCTTGTGAGAGCACAGCAAAGAAGGGACAACGCCCAAAATTGAAGCCTTCAACACCTGCTAAAGAAAATGGTAAGACTGTTCCTGCTAAAATCATGGTAAAGACTGACTGTCTGGTTGCTCACACTGAAGTGGAAGTGACCCCAGAGGGGAGATCCACTGAATGTGTAAAAATGAACTTTCTGCAGTGTGCTACCCAGATCAGCGGGGAGACACAGGTTAAAACCCTGCTTGCAGCGAGGTCAAAAATTGAAAAGGACATATGGACTCTGGGTACACCTAAGGTAATCCAGCAGAATGCTGGGAGAGATGTGATAGGGGTAACCAAAGCAGTTGGTGTGCCATGTTCCCTAGTGACAGTGACAGGTGCTGCGCAGTTGCCAAGGGAAACCACCAATGAGCCTGTAGTGGTGAGGCAAATGGTTTCCCAGGACAACTGTGAAGACGCCGTGGTGGGCAAAATAATTCCTTTGGAGAGGAAGAGTGGTGTGCTGAGTGGCACGCAGGGTGCCATGCGTTATGACACAAGTCAATTTGATAGTGCTTGTACAACTGCTATGGTTATGAATGCCGATGATGAAGATATTGCTGATGATACATGTACTGATGGTAATGTGATGCTTAATGAGATAGGGGTGATCACTGAGCAGGATATGCGATTCCCCATAGCAACGGTATATAAGGCTGCAGAGGTGTCCTTGGAGACCTCCAGGGAGCTCTCTGTGTTGGAGCCAGTGGTTGCCTGGGACAACTGTGGTGCCGCTCTGATAGATAAGAGGGTACTTGACCTTGGTGATGAGAAAAATGGTAACACTCAAATGTTTGAAATTACTTGTAGTAATAATGGGTTTAATGAAGCACCACCTGAGCAAAGTGGTGAAGTTATGTTATTGCAGCCTGTTGTGTTTAAAAATGTTTTGCCACAAGTGCATTTAACCAAGGAAGGCTCAGTGGACACAGTTTCTGCTATGCTAAATGGAGAGGCTGCAGGGCCAGTAGACACGGGTGCGTTGGCTTTTGCAGAAATTAACCCTCTCCAGTTGGAAGAATCTGTAAAGGGCGCATGCATGGCAGAGGTTTTGTCCATGGTAAAAGAGATGAGTAATGTTGAGCGTCAGGTTGATGAGGTAATGGATAGCGACTTGGAAGGGCTCAGTGTTGCTGAAAGTAAAAGGATGAGTGTGACCCATGCGATTTGCAGTGCTCAGGGGGAGCCGCAAATTTTGTCAGTTTCCTCTGAGGTAGAGGTCTCTTTAAGTGTCCCGGCCTCTCACGCCTTAGCAAATGAGTCCCTCCACATCGTTGGTAAAGGAAAAGTTCCTAGAGTTCTGTGTTTAGACGCGACATGTCTAGAAATAACTGAGATCTTGTGGGAATTGGTGAAAATCTTTCCAATGTACACCTGCATGTATCCACAGCAGAAGGGCGACATGGTACTGCGTAGTACCAATCGGACGCAGGTGATACATGCGTTGTTAAGCAATGTTGATGAAAATTGGTTGCTGCACTGCTGGTTGCTTTTGTGGAAAGTTGTCTCACAGTTCTCTTCAAGAGTACTTCCAGCGGCAGTTATGTGCGGAAGGCACTCAGGGGAATTGTTGGAGAAATTAGAGATAATAGACATAGGGGAAGTCTCTCCGTATTCTGATGTGATGGGGTCTATTCCTGCTGGTGCGGTCCGAGGTGCGGCTGAGCAGTGGTTGGTACGTGGCGCGCGTACTGTCTCACCCGCTACACCTCATGTAAAGGAAGGGTCCGGAACGGACGTGGCAGTAGTGGGAATTCAGTCCATCACGCGCAGAGAGGTGCAGTTTGAGGTACCCGGAGACACTTGGCAGGAAATAACAGTGATGGTAACTGTAACAAAAAAGTGTATGAGAGGCACTGTAGAGCACTGTTAGACAACTCTGAGCTATTGGTTGAGGTACCAATGGACACAGAAATGGTTAAAGACATTGATGTGGAAAAATGTGAAAAATGTGCGTTGGTAGGACAATTGCTATTGGAGTGTTGGACAACAGGGGGCGATGTGAAACTGAGGGACTGTCCCATAGGGAGTAACTGCTTGCCTGTAGGTGGTCCCTCCATAGATACTGTCCTAGCAAACAAAGGGACAAGAGGTCCCAATGATAATATTGAGGTTAAACAGAAGAATATGGTGTTGATCCTAGATGGTTTGGTGGCCAAGAGTAACCACACAGGGGTTAGTAAACCTGAGAAACAAATGTTGTTTGATTAATATTGCGTCAGGTAGTGAGAATGGCCACTCCCTGACAGAGTTCATGAAAGGGGGTCCCCAACAGTCCTGGGAGAGTAGGTCTGTGGGAGAAAAAAGGAGGATCCTGAGGCCAGAAGGTAGAAGGGATAGAGAGATTAGTGGGAGCCCACGGTTCAGGAAGAAGTGCTGGTGGAAGCACACCCGGAAGAAGGTGTGGGTGGAGTGCCCCTTTAGAGAAAAGGCTGGGCAGATTAGGACTCCTGCTACTGTTAGTTGGTACAGAGGCGTCAAAGCAAAGTGTTGGTAGAAACATACCCGGAAGAAGAAATGGGCCTACGCAGCCAATGGCTGGCACAGAGGTGTCCCATTTATGATGATGGGTTTATGTGTTCCTCCCTCCGGTTCGAAACAGGGGGGGGAGGATATGTGACGGTGGGACCGTGTACGTCCTTAAAGTGTGTTGGTTTACACCAGATTTGGTAGAGAAAGACATGCTGATTGAACAGCTGTGTGTTCGGCTATTTAGTTCTGACATGACTATGGATCAGGGCTCCACCCAACAGACAGGAAGTCTGTGCATGGGAGTCAGGTGGACTCCCATCCCTCTGAAAGTCAGAGGCTATCTATGCTGCATGGGTGCAGCCAAAGTGTGCGTGTCTGCAGGAGGCAGACGTCATTGCTGAAGTAAGCAAGAAAGCGCTGACCTGGAGTAAGCGAGGAGTGAGCTTATCTCTAGGAAACTGTTTGTTCTGAGGAGCAGACTTTAGGCCTAGGCTAAAGGCCTGAGACAGCCGGATCGCTAGAATGAAAGCCAGAAGGTTAAACTGTTGAGTATGCAAGATACAGTAATGGTGGAACCCCCTGTGAGGGCTACTGATGTATTTGTGAACTTTTTGTGCTTTTAAATAAAAGTGGGCTACCATGCCCTTAAAAATAGTTCCTGACTGGCTGGAATCACTGGAAAAACGCATCTACTACGAGAGCTAACAACCCCCAATCTTACAATATGTATATCATGTTCCCCTGAGGTCATATCCACCATTACTTCTTGTGAATGCTGCCCACTGGGAAGGGGCATGCTTGAAAGTACTGCCTACAACTGTGGTCAATAAGCCTAACATCAGCCTGTTCTGCAAAAAGGTAAGCAAATTGGCGGTGGAACCCTTTTTTCAAAATAACATGGTGCCACAACACCGTGAATTGTGGTGCATGTGAATACGCAGATGCATGAGGGGGCCATTAACAATTAATGGCACGCCTGTGTTTTTTGCTAAAGGGCAGCACGTTTCTGTGGTGTCAGGAAAGCTATTTTTCCGACACACACAAATGTGAACGCAGCCTAAATGTCTCAGTTACCTTGGTGGTCTGTGTAAATCTTCTCATTACATTTTGGCTTGGTGTACAATCCTTTCATTCACACTAGTGGCCAGTGTGAAGGTTCCCCTTAAATTGGTGGTCAGTGTAAATCCCTCCTCACATTGGGAATTACAGTGGAACCTCATCCCAACTGTGAAGTATGGTGGTGGGGGCATCATGGTTTGGGGCTGCTTTGCTGCATCAGGGCCTGAACGGATTGCTATCATCGAAGGAAAAATGAATTTCCAAGTTTATCAAGACATTTTGAAGGAGAACTTAAGGCCATCTGTCCACCAGCTGAAGCTCAACAGAAGATGGGTGTTGCAACAGGACAACGACCCAAAGCATAGAAGTAAATCAACAACAGACTGGCTTAAACTTAAGTTCTGTAAAGAGGAATGGTCAAGAATTACTCCTGACCCTTGTGCACGTCTGATCTGCAACTACAGGAAACGTTTGGTTGAAGTTATTGCTGCCAAAGGAGGTTCAACCAGTTATTAAAGGGTACACATACTTTTTCCACCTGTACTGTGAATGTTTACATGGTGTGTTCAATAAAAACATGGTAACATTTAATTCTTTGTGTGTTATTAGTTTAAGCAGACTGTGATTGTCTATTGTTGTGACTTAGATGAAGATCAGATCACATTTTATGACCAATTTGTGCAGAAATCCATATCATTCCAAAAGGGTTCACATACTTTTTTTTGCAACTGTATGTACTTGCCAAAGATTTCCTGCTTTGCACTACATGATTCAGAATGTGCCACAGTTTACTGCCTCCTAACTAATCACATCCTCCCACCACTCCCACTGATCCCATTAACTCCCCTTCCAGCATTGCCACTGAGTCCTAGGATCCCTAGGAGTTTTCTGTCTATTGAAGGGTTCCCTCGCCTCCCCAGTTCATGGTGTGCAGGCAGTGAGGGGATGATGTGCTATAACCTTTAGCAACCAATCATTGAGCGGTAATGATATGCAGTAAGCTCTAGCAACCAATCGGTGAGCAGTAAAAATGTGCAGTGACCTCTAGCAACCAATTAGTGAGTGGTAAGGATGTCCAGTAACCTCTAGCAACCAATTAGTGAGCAGTATTGATGTACAGTAATCTCTAGCAACCAATCAATAAGCAAAAGTCGTGTGCTGTAACCTCTAACAAATAATCAGTGAGCCATAATGTGTGCTGTAACCTCTAGCAGCCAGTCAGTGAGTGGTAATCATACACTGTAACCTCTAGCATGAAAATGTTTGCCCAGGGTCCAATCAATATTAAAGACGACCCTGCTGCCAGGTCTTCCTATTAGTGCACTCCATTCATTTGGGAAAGCAGTACTTATGGTGGCCTCAAGTGTTCCAGCAGAACATGGCTTACCTATGGGCTGCGGTGCACGTGTATATTAAAAAGGATACGTTATGTAATATTTGACCTGTGGGTATCTATGGGGTTAATTTACTAAAGGCAAATAGACTGTTCACTTTGCAAGTGCAGTCAGCTCTGCTGACTTCAATCATGTGCAAGCAAAAATGCTGTTTTTTTTCCTTGCATGTGATTGAGTATTCTTTGCAGAGTGAAGCTTCACCTCATTTACTAAGCTCTGGAGCAAATTCTCTTGCAGCATGCTACTACACTTGCAAAGTGAACAGTCTATTTGCCCTCAGTATATCAACCCCAATCAACCCCAATGTCGATTTTATTCTATATTAAGAATTAGATAACAAATTTTGATGCACGCCTCATGCAATCAACACAGGAGGGTGATTTACATTGGAGGTAGTCTTGCTTGTGTTTTGAAGACCTGAGTATTGGTCTTTTATTTGTTTCTTGAGTTCTGGGCTCTCTTTTCTGTCTCCATGGACAGTGGCTCGCCTAAAGCCCTGTACACACGGACTTTTTGCCAACAAACTTCATTTTGAGCAAGTTTGACAAAAAATCCGACCGTGTGTACGCTTTATCGGACAAACTTTTTTGGTTTTCATCGGACAAAAGTTCGGTCTGCAAACGGACAAACTTTTCGCCAACAAAAGTCTGATGGAGCAAAGTCCAACCGTATGTACAGAAAACCATCGGGCTTTTGTCCGATGGACAAAACAAATAATGTTAAAATAAACCAACAATAGCAGAAGTTGACCAAAGGGTGGTGGTAAAAAGCAGAAAAGAGCAGAAAAACCATGTGATGTTGGAAAAAGTTTTGGGAAAGTTTGCAGAAAAGTCCTGTGGTGTGTATGCTATGGGTGTGCCCGGCCAACTCCGTTCAGAAAAAAATCTGATGGCAGTCCGACCGTGTGTACGAGGCTTTAAACCAGGGGTCTCAAAGTACCGGCCCGCGGGCCATTTGCGGCCCACGGACCGGTTATAAATGGTGTGCCGCGGAAGGGGGGGCGCAAATTGGCAGTGTTCTACTGCCAGGCATGTACTGGCCGGAGATCCGCAGCAATTTACCTGTCAATCGCCTACTGCTGGCGCCTGACGGGTAGATCGAGATGCATGCAGAGTAGCGCAGGAAGCGTCTGTCATAAGTTCACTTCTCTCTCACGTCACGCTGTTGCTCCCCGGCGGCCCCTCCTCTCTTCGTCCATCCCCATTTGCTTGTGACATCATCTGGGATGGACGAACAGAGGAGGGGCCGCCGGGGAGCAACAGCGTGACGTGAGAGAGAAGTGAACTTATGACAGACGCTTCCTGCGCTACTCTGCATTTGAAGAAAACGACAACAAGTAAATGCTGACCTGTGCCCCATGTACCCTGATGTACCCTGATTGTGCCCTGATGTGCCCCATGTACCCTGATTGTGCCCTGATGTGCCCCATGTACCCTGATGTGCCCCATGTACCCTGAATGTGCCCTGATGTGCCCCATGTACCCTGAATGTGCCCTGATGTGCCCCATGTACCCTGAATGTGCCCTGATGTGCCCCATGTACCCTGATTGTGCCCTAATGTGCCCCATGTACCCTGAATGTGCCCCATGTATCCTGATTGTGCCCTGATGTGCCCTATGTACCCTGATTGTGCCCTGATGTGCCCCATGTACCCTGATTGTGCCCTGATGTGCCCCATGTACCCTAAATGTGCCCCATGTGCCCTGATGTGCCCCATGTACCCTGATTGTGCCCTGATGTGCCCCATGTACCCTGATTGTGCCCTGATGTGCCCCATGTACCCTGATTGTGCCCTGATGTGCCCCATGTACCCTGATTGTGCCCTGATGTGCTGGGCTCTGTGCCCTAATGGTGAGTGTTCAGTGTGTAGTGGTCAGTGTGCAGTGTAGTGGTCAGTGTGCAGTGTAATGTGCAGTGTAGTGGTCAGTGTGCAGTGTAATGTGCAGTGTAGTGGTCAGTGTGCAGTGTAGTGGTCAGTGTGCAGTGTAGTGGTCAGTGTGCAGTGTAGTGGTCAGTGTGCAGTGTAGTGGTCAGTGTGCAGTGTAGTGGTCAGTGTGCAGTGTAGTGGTCAGTGTGCAGTGTAGTGTGTAGTGTAGTGGTCAGTGTGTAGTGTAGTGGTCAGTGTGTAGTGTAGTGGTCAGTGTGCAGTGTAGTGGTCAGTATGCAGTGGTCAGTATGCAGTGGTCAGTATGCAGTGGTCAGTGTGCAGTGTAGTGGTCAGTGTGCAGTGTAGTGGTCAGTGTGCAGTGTAGTGGTCAGTGGGTAGTGGTCAGTATGCAGTGGTCAGTGTGTAGTGTAGTGGTCAGTGTGTAGTGTAGTGGTCAGTGTGTAGTGTAGTGGTCAGTGTGTAGTGTAGTGGTCAGTGTGCAGTGTAGTGGTCAGTGTGTATTGTGCAGTGTAGAGGTCAGTGTGTAGAGGTCAGTGTGCAGTGGTCAGTGTGTATTGTTCAGTGTGCAGTGTAGAGGTCAGTGTGCAGTGGTCAGTGTGTATTGTTCAGTGTAGAGGTCAGTGTGCAGTGGTCAGTGTGTAGTGGTCAGTGTGCAGTGTAGAGGTCAGTGTGCAGTGTAGAGGTCAGTGTGTAGTGATCAGGTTTAATAATGCGTTTGCTGACACCAGTGCTGGGGGTTAATAGTGCGTCTGCTGACACCAGTGCTGCTGTTTTTGAAGTTTGAATGTTTGCATGCGGCCCCCCATGGGATATGAAAACTTGTCTTGTGGCCCTCAGGTAATTTGAGTTTGAGACCCCTGCTTTAAACAGTCAATAGATTAGTCATTTTTTTTTGCTCATCCAACGTTTTGAACAAAAAAAAAAATGGCCCGATTCCCTTATCCACACACTCAAAGTGGATGAAAGAATCTTCCCCACTCAGTCATTGTATTCTGACAGCAGGGAAAGTACCCCCCTGTCAGAATACATTGATCAGCGCTGCTGGCTATAGCCTATGGCCCTGATCAAGCAGAAAAATACTGACAGGCTGATTGTACAGAAGTCGATTAACAGATCCACTTTGGTACAACCAGCCTGCCCATACATAGATCAAATTTTATCCATGTATGGCTGGATTTATTATGTCCTGGATGTGGTTGTATGGTGAGAGCATCAGCATGTACATTTATTGTTGATCCAGTTGCTTTGCTTAAGGGTGTAATGCCAGTGTTTGTGTTTTTTTTTTCCTCAATGATACCAAAAAAAGAACAGGACCTCTTCATTGTAGGGGCGTAGATAAGGGGGGGAGTCAGAGGATCCTGTCAAAATGCCCAGTCAGAGTCCCTGCTGCTGTGCCTCGGAAACAGCACAAAAAACACAGTCAAGCCTCGTACACACATATCGGATATCCTATGGATTCTAATCCGATTCTAATCCGATGGTTTTGTCCATCGGAAATCCGATGAAGCTGACTTCCATCAGTCTTGCCTACACACCATCAGTCAAAAAACCGACCGTTCCAAACGCAGTGACGTAAAACACTCAGATGAGCTGAGAAAAATGAAGTTCAATGCTTCTGAGCATGCGTCGACTTGATTCTGAGCATGCGTGGGTTTTTTATACGATGGACTTGCCCATAGACGATCGGAATTTGCTATCGGTTTTTGATCCATCGGAAAAATTTAAAACATGTTCTATTTTTCGGTTTGTCTGATGAAAAAAGTCCATCGGACTGTTTTCATCGGTAAAACCGATCGTGTTTACAGGGCTTCAGAGTTGCAGAGTGATCTGACAGCTACAGGGCTGCCTATAAGGTGATACAGCAGCCAGCCCCCCTACAGTGCCCAAGCCTCATCAGTTTAACCACTTCAGCTCTGGCATATCAGTGTGCTGCTGCTTCTCCTCCCCCCAGCTCTTATGCAGCTGAGAACAGAGGGAATGTGATTACTTTTAAAAAGGGGAAAAAGGTATTTATGTTTTTTTTTTTTTATCTATACCAAAATGTTTTGCCTTTCATTTCTATTTTAAACTGAATGGGTTGTTTTACAAGGTGATCATTTACAAACACTTTGATGAATGCAAAGCATTCTGATTGGATGAGGATTATGACATCACCACCCTACCTCCCCACCTTCTCCAATCAGCAAACACTTGCAAAGCATTCTCTGAATGGGGTCTGTGCTGAGTAGCCAACCTTCTGTGTTCAGAATGCAGCAGGGGACAAGGGAGCTAGTAGAAATCTTTGTAGTAGCAGTGTCTACTACAGTGATATCCAGCTTCCAGGGGGATTCCATAAGTATAATATATGATTAGTTATATTGGTCCAAGCTAGACATTTTTTTAAAATGGCATAGCCGTTCCGCCTAGCAGCACTAGGTAGGCTTGTCGGTTCAAATCCCAACCACAGCACTACCTGCCTGGAGTTTGCCTGATCTCCCTGTGCCTGCTTGGGTTTCCTTCATCAAATGACGCGGGGCGGCTTTCATTCTGGGACGCTGTCATATGACGGCATCCCAGAATGGCCGCTCTCGTGCACCCGTTAGGACATGACGCAACCCCGATCTCTGTAAAGAGGCGCAGCTCTTTAACCATGTGATCAGCTGTGTCCAATTACAGCCGGTCACATGTAAACACGGAGATGCCGGTAATCAGGACTCCTCGCCTCACACTGACAGAGTGTGCGGCGAGGAGAGCCCTGATTACAATAAAGCCCCCACAGTGCCAGCATGAGTGCCCACCAGCACGAGCAATGGGTGCCTACAAGTGCCACCAATCAGTGCCAATTAGTGATGCCAGTCAGTGTTGGCTATCAGTGCTGCCCATCAATGCCCATCACTGCTGCCCATCAGTGCCACCCATCAATGCCCGTTGGTGCCACCCATCAATGCCCACCAGTGCCACCCATCAATGCCCATCAGTGTCGCCCATCAGTGCTGCCTTTTCGTGACGCCTATCAGCAGGGCCAGCCCAAGACATTGTGCTGCCTGGGCCCAGGATCAAAATGCTGCCCCCCTTCTCCCTACCGCCCCCCCCCCAAAAAAAATAATAATAATAATCACGCCCACCAAAAGGCCCCCACATTTATTATTTTATATTATGACAATAAAAAACAAAATTACATTTATTAGGAAGTCAGATTTCCACGTAATAGTGGTGGTGGGGTTCAGACAGAGGCAGCGGCGGTTGTGGTGAGGGGGGAGGGGAGGTTAGACACAGGCAGGGGTGGTAGAGGAGATTAGACACAGGCAGGGGGGGTAGGGGAGGTTAGGCACAGGTAGGGGTGGTAGGGGGTTTAGACACAAGCAGTGGTGGTAGGGGAGGTTAGACACAGGCAGGGGTGGTAGGGAGTTTAGATACTGACAGGGGTGGTAGGGGGATTAGACACAGGCAGGGGTGGTAGGGGGATTAGACACAGGCAGGGGTGGTAGGGGGATTAGACACAGGCAGGGGTGGTAGGGGGGATTAGACACAGGCAGGGGTGGTAGGGGGGATTAGACACAGGCAGGGGTGGTAGGGGGATTAGACACAGGCAGGGGTGGTAGGGGGATTAGACACAGGCAGGGGTGGTAGGGGGATTAGACACAGGCAGGGGTGGTAGGGAGGTTAGACACAGGCAGGGGTGGTAGGGGGATTAGACACAGGCAGGGGTGGTAGGGGGATTAGACACAGGCAGGGGTGGTAGGGGGATTAGACACAGGCAGGGGTGGTAGGGGGGATTAGACACAGGCAGGGGTGGTAGGGGGGATTAGACACAGGCAGGGGTGGTAGGGGGGATTAGACACAGGCAGGGGTGGTAGGGGGGATTAGACACAGGCAGGGGTGGTAGGGGGGATTAGACACAGGCAGGGGTGGTAGGGGGATTAGACACAGGCAGGGGTGGTAGGGGGGATTAGACACAGGCAGGGGTGGTAGGGGAGGTTAGAAACAGGCAGGGGTGGTGGAGATGGGATTAGTGAGACTTACTTTCTCTCAGTGTCAGCCGCGCCTATAGCGATCCCTCTTCCATCATGGGGTCTCTGCTCAGCCGAAAGCTCCTCCCCCTTTACACTGTTGTTCGTCAGCTGACTTTCTCGTCAGCAGCATGGGGGGGGGGAGCCGTGGAGAGGATGGGCGGGCGGCCAGCTGTGCGGTTATGGCAGCGAATGGTCTGCCAATACTTCTAATAGCAGCGGCGCTGGGACATCCACATAGTGGGATGAAGAGCGGAGCGGGTGGGCGTAGCGGAGCCCGATTGGGCGGGATTACTGTATTTATGGGCGTCAATGTGCCGCCCCTCAGAACCTGCCGCCTGGGACAATGGTCCCATCGGGTCCCATGGTAGGGCCGGCCCTGCCTATCATTGCCCCCAGTGCCATCTATCAGGTGCCACCTATCAGTGCCCACCAGTGCCACCTATCAGTGCCCACCAGTGCCACCCATCAGTGCCACCTATCAGTGCCCACCAATGCCACCCATCAGTGCCACCTCATTAGTGCCCATAAGTGACACCTTATCAGTTCCCATCAGTGCAGCCTATCAGTGCCGCCTCATCAGCGCCCATCAGTGAAGGAGAAAAATTACTTATTTACAAAGTTATTGACAGAAACTAAGAAAAACTTTTTTTTTTTTCAACATTTTCTGGCTTTAAAAAAAAAAAATAAAAAAAAACAGGAGTGATTAAATACCACCAAAAGAGAGCTATTTTAAAAAAAAAATCACATGGTTACAGTGTAGCATGACAGCGCAATTGTCATTCAAAATGTGCCCTGTATTGAGGTGGTCAACCGCTTGCCGACCTCCCCATGCCGATTTACTGCTGCAGGGTGGCCGCTCTGCACTGGATCATATATCCGATACATGATCAGTGCTTCTGGGTAGGGGGAACATGTGCCCGCCACCCCGCCTGTGCTGTGATTTGTTACAGCACGAGCCAATCAGTGGGTCCCGGCCAATGATTGATCGCCAGAACTCGCTATTTGGCTGTCATTCAGGGAAAGGAGCTCTGTGTTGTAAACAACACAGAGCTCTGAACACTGACAGGAGATCTTGCTGTTTTTTTTATTTCCTGCAAAGCAGGGAAAAAAAGTAAAATTAAAATCAGCACATAACACACACAGTAAACATTGTTAGGCACACATTTAACCCCTTGATCTCCCCTAGATGTTAACCAGCTAGTGTCATTGGTACAGTGACAGTGTATAGTATTAGCACTGATAATTGTATTAGAGTCACTATTGATGTCAGCGTTTAGTCAGTTAGTGTGCCCCCCAGCCAGCATCAGCTAGTGTCAGATTGCCCACCACACTATCACAGTCCCGCAAGTCGCTGATCACCGCAATTACTAGTGTAGCGGGGTGTTCAATTTAAGGGAAGTGTCTGAGTGGTAACCAGGCTCAGACACATTAAATTGATAGGATTCATGGACCATTTTTTGTTCTCAGGGGTTAATGCTGGTGATGTGTTCCCTGTGGCCGATGGGTGGTGCTGCCATTCTGGGCCAGGGTTGAACCGCGAGCGCAGTGCTGTGCCTTTTGTGTCCCCTCTCGGCAGCTGTACAGGAGGGCGGGGAACCTGCGGTGCATGCCGGGAGAGGATATAAAAGGGGCGGACATCTTCTGAGAGGGGGTCTTCGTCCGTCCACGCCCAGGCACCTTCAGCCTGGATGTGTGGGAGTGTGGTTTGTCATCTCCGGGTGCCCTAGGCCCGGAGGCCTTGTTCTGGTTCCACCTCAGGCACCTTTAGCCTGGGGTGAGGTACTACCTCACCATTCCTGTCCGCCTGGGCATGGAGGCCCAGGAGTGGCAGTAACAGCCTGGAGCCAAGCAGCCTTCGGCTAGGGTCCGCAAGTAATCGAGGAGTCCAGGGTGCCGCCTTGCGAGGGGACCCGCACCCTAAGAGAAGGGAGGACCTGTTCCGAAGGACCGGTGCTGTGGACACGGTGAAGGAAGGGGTCTGTTGACTCTCTGGGGGATGTCTTCTCCCTAAAAGGGGCCATGTCCTAGGAAGAAAATCAATATTCACCAGGTCAGTGGCAGTGACCATATTCACCAGGTCGGTGGCAGTGACCCTGTTCGCCAGGTCAGTGGCAGTGACCTTATCCACCAGGTCTGTGGCAGAGACCAACCTCATGGTCTGTGGCAGAGACCATGCACCAAAACTGTTTGAGAATCTGAACAGTCCTAAGAGTTTGAGCTAAGTTTGTGCCTGGACCTCCTCCACACCTTAAAGCTGTCCTTTGTCTTTACTCCACCCTTTCGTCTATCCAAGAGAATATGTGTTGTGCAAGTGAAAAATAAAGATTGAGTTGGACTTTCAGCTGGTGGGGACATTTACGTTCCTGGGGAAGTCAAGGACTTGGATCTACACACTGTAGAGGGTAGAATCATTCTCAGGAAGACTTTATGCTCCGGCTGCAGACAAGGCCCAAAAACAACACCGCCTAACCTCTTAACACAGGAGGGTACGGGCTTGTGGTGCGGTGTGCTCCTTTCTTCTAAGAGGAGCCGAAACAGACAAGGAGAGGGGGGTGTGTGCGCTACACTAGCATACATTTTTTTTCCTCCAGTATCTATACCAGTTGCAAACTAGGGATGAGCCGAACACCCCCGGGTTCGGTTCGCACTAGAACCCGCGAACGGACCAAAAGTTTGCACGAACGTTAGAACCCTATTAAATACAATGGATGCGAACGTTCGAAATCTAAAGTGCTAATTATAACAACGACTATTATGCATGTTATTGTCCTAAAAAGGGTTTGGGAACTCGGGTTCTTCACCAGGGGACATGTATCAATGCAAAAATAAGTTTTAAAAACGGTAGTTTTTCGGGAGCAGTCATTTTAATGATGCATAAAGTGAAATCAAATATTCCTTTAAATATCGTACCTGGGGCGTGTCTAAAGTATGCCTGTGAAGTGCCACGTGTTTCCCGTGTTTAGAACTGTCCCTGCACAAAATGACATTTCTAAAGGAAAAAAAAGCCATTTAAATCTGCTTGCGGCTTTAATGTAATGTCTGGTCCCGGTAATATGGATGAAAATCTTTGAGAAAAATGGCATTTCTAGTTGGAGTGCAGGAATGAGCCCTGCTGCAAAGCATTGCATAAAAAATTGTAATGACATGCCCCTGTTAAACAGGGGCTGAAAAATTGGACCTTAGGCACTGGTGGCGGCACCCAGAAACAAAAATGTTCTTCCAAGCTATCATCATCAATCAGATCATTGAGGAGGAGGAGGATAGTCAGTCAACATAACAGGACAGTCACTCAGCATCAGCATCAGTCTTGAAGGGATGTGACATTTGAAAATAAATTAGTCTGTTATATCAGCTTCAGGTGTTTGGTAGCTGGTGGTGATCCAAGACTGGTTCATCTTTATGAAGGTCAGTTGATCAACTGAGTCGGTGGACAGGCGCACCCTGTGATCCGTGACAAATCCTCCAGCAGCACTGAATGTGCGTTCTGAAAGAACGCTGGATGCAGGACAGGCCAGTAGCTCAATTGCATACTGTGCAAGCTCTGGCCAGTGATCCATCCTCAAGACCCAGTAAGCCAGAGGATTTTCGGTGGGGAAAGTGTCCAAGTCTGACCTTGCCCCTAGGTATTCCTACACCATGTATATCAGACGCTGGGGATGGTTGCTGGAACCGATCATACCTTGGGGCTGCAGGCTAAAGAATTGTCTGAACGCATCGGTCAGACGGCCACCTTCCCCACCACTCCTTCTTTGACTGACCGAAGCCTCAGCAACTCGTTGTCCAGGACCAGGAGTTTGTAACCTCCCAGTCTCTGGGAACGCATTGCACAGACCTTTCTACAAGGCCTCCCGGAATTGTCTCATCCTCTGCTCCCTCTGCGACGGTAAGATAAGGTCCGCAACCTTACCCTTGTACCGTGGATCAAGGAGAGTGGCCAGCCAGTAATGGTCCCTCTCCTTGATCCGAAGAATACGAGGATCCTTCCGCAGACTTTGCAGGATCAGGGAGGCCATGCAGCGTAGGTTAGCTGAGGCATTCGGTCCGGAGTCCTCTGAGTCACTAAGGATGACATGATCCGCAGCCACCTCCTCCCAGCCACGTACAAGTCCACGGGTTTCTTGGGACTGTAAATCATCCCTAAAAGACTGCTGCTGATGATGCTGAGTGCCAGGCTCCACCTCCATGCTGACACAATACTCCTCCTCCTCCTCCTCTTCCTGTGCGATGGGTGGGACAGAAGGAACACTGTCTGGGTAAAGGGGGCCTTGAGAGGCAAGGAAGTCCTCCTCTTCCTGCCTCTGTTCTGCCTCAAGTGCCCTGTCCATTATTCCATGCAGCGTATGTTCCAACAGGTGGACAAGAGGTACAGTGTCACTGATGCATGCACTGTCACTGCTCACCATCCTTGTGGCCTCCTCAATTGGTTCCAGGACAGTGCATGCATCCCTGATCATGTCCCACTGGCGTGGTGAAAAAAACCTGAGCTCCCCTGTCCTGGTGCCGTAGTCGCACAGGTACTCATTGATGGCCCTCTGCTGCGTGTGCAGCCGCTGCAGCATGGCCAACGTTGAGTTTCACCTGGTGGGCATGTCACATATAAGGTGGTTCTTGGGCAGGTTCAACTCCTTTTGCAGCTCAGCCAGGCGAGCACTGGCATTATAGGATCTGCGGAAATGCACACAGACTTTCCTGGCCTGCCTCAGGACATCCTGTAAGCCCGGGTACCTGCTCAAGAACCGCTGCACCACCAGGTTAAGGACGTGAGCCACACAGGGCACATGGGTCAGTTGTCCCTGTCGGAGGGCGGAGAGGAGGTTGGTGCCATTGTCGCAAACCACCATTCCTGGCTTAAGCTGGCGTGGTGTCAACCACCTCTCGGCCTGCCCCTGCAGAGCAGACAGAACCTCTGCCCCAGTGTGGCTCCTGTCCCCCAAACACACCAGCGCAAGCACGGCATGGCATATTTTTGCCTGCGTACTTGCGTAGCCCCTTGAACGCCTACGGAGCACCGCTGGTTCCGAGGACAAAGCACAGGAAGAGGCCATGGAGGAAGAAGAAGTGGAGGGGGTGGAGGAGAGAGGTGTGTCACAACCAGTAGTAGCATTTTGGAGGCGTGGCGGCGGAACAACCTCCAACACTACTGCACCTTGTCCTGTATCCTTCCCAGCTGCCAAAAGAGTGACCCAATGGGGCGTGAAAGAAAGGTAACGTCCCTGTCCATGCCTGCTGGACCATGAGTCAGCGGTAATATGCACCTTACCGCTGACCGCCCTGTCCAACGAGGCCAAGACATTGCCTTCCACATTCCGGTAGAGACCCGGAATCGCCTTCCGTGAGAAAAAGTGGCGTTTGGGAACCTGCCACTGAGGAACCGCACATTGCACAAACTCACGGAAGGGGGCCGAGTCTACCAACTGAAAAGGCAGCAGTTGAAGTGCTAGCAATTTAGCCAAGCTAGCATTCAACCGCTGTGCATGTGGATGGCTGGGAGTGAACTTCTTTCGACGGTCCAGCAGCTGGGGCAGGGAAATTTGCCTGCTAGAATCGGGCGTCGGTGTACTGCTAGCAGAGTGCCCGCAAGTACTTGGCTGTGACACACCTAATTCTACACCTTCATTCCTCTCAGTGCAGGTTTCAGAGAGGACTGAAGGTATAGTGGGGTTGGAGATCCCAGCTGATGCGGTGCAAGGAGAGGTCCGCTTTGTTCTTTGGTGTGGGTCTTTAAGGTAGGCTTGCCAACGAGCTGCATGGCAGGTCAACATATGTCTGGTCAAGCATGTGGTGCCCAAGCGGCTGATGTTTTGGCCACGCGATATACGCTTGAGACATATGTTGCAAACAGCAGCTGTGCGATCTGATGCACTCGACTCAAAAAAGGCCCACACCAAAGAACTTTTTGAATAACGGGTAGAGGCAGCGCCCTGCACAGGCGGAGCTCTGCGGTGTGATTCAAACGGTGTGCTGCCCTTACGCTGGCCCCCCGAGGGCATCCTGCCTCGTTGGAGATGTGCCTCCTCCTCATCCTCCTCCTCCTCCTCCTCTCTCCTATTAGGCACCCACGTGGAGTCAGTGACCTCATCATCCCCTCCCTCCTCATCACTGGAGCCAATCTGGCAGTATGCTGCAGCTGCTGGAACATGACTGCCAGATTGGTGTCCTTCTTGAGCATCCCCTCTCTCTGCTCTCACGCTACTGCCTTCCTCTAGCTGGGTATCATCATCAGACCCTTCAAAACGCTGGGCATCCTCCTGGAGCATGTACCCAACACTGTGCTCAAACAGTTCGGGGGACTCCTCAGGAGGACATGGTGGGTCTAGGGAAGGAGTGACTGATGATGACATTGATACCAGGGAAGAGGACGCTTTGGCAGCTTCTTTGCCAGTACCCTGAGCCTGGGTGAGAGAGGATGAGGAGGGCTTGGTCATCCACTCTACCAAGTCTTCGGCATGATGCGGCTCAACACGTCCAGCTGCCGAAAAGAAGGACAAGCGTGTCCCATGGCCACGTGCTGATGGCGATGCACCGCGTCCACGACCAGCACTGTTGTCTCTAGACACAGAGCCTGCTTGCCCTCTTTTATTGGCTCCTGACTGTCTGCCTCTCCTTGTTTGCCTTTCAGACATTCTAATGGCCTGCAGGGAGATGGGAAAACCAGCAATAAGGGGTAGCTTCAGTTGTATATTTTGCAGGAAGCACACAACGCCCGCTGTAAGTGCTGCAAATGCCTGTTAGTGTAACACACTAGGAAAACACAGCAATAAGGCCTAGCTTCAGGAGTATATTTAGCAGGAAGCACACTACGCCCGCTGTAAGTGCTGCAAATGCCTGTTAGTGTAACACACCAGGAAAACACAGCAATACGGGCTAGCTTCAGGTGTATATTTTGCAGGAATCACACTACGCCTGCTGTAAGTGCTGCAAATGCCTGTTAGTGTAACACACTAGGAAAACACAGCAATAAGGCCTAGCTTCAGGAGTATATTTAGCAGGAAGCACACTCCGCCCGCTGTAAGTGCTGCAAATGCCTGTTAGTGTAACACACCAGGAAAACACAGCAATACGGGCTAGCTTCAGGTGTACATTTTGCAGGAATCACACTACGCCTGCTGTAAGTGCTGCAAATGCCTGTTAGTGTAACACACTAGGAAAACACAGCAATAAGGCCTAGCTTCAGGAGTATATTTAGCAGGAAGCACACTACGCCCTCTGTAAGTGCTGCAAATGCCTGTTAGTGTAACACACCAGGAAAACACAGCAATACGGGCTAGCTTCAGGAGTATATTTTGCAGGAATCACACTACGCCTGCTGGAAGTGCTGCAAATGCCTGTTAGTGTAACACACCAGGAAAACACAGCAATACGGGCTAGCTTCAGGTGTATAATGTGCAGGAGGCACACTCCGCCCGCTGTAAGTGCTGCAAATGCCTGTTAGTGTAACACACCAGGAAAACACAGCAATACGGGCTAGCTTCTGGTGTATATTTTGCAGGAATCACTCTACGCCTGCTGTAAGTGCTGCAAATGCCTGTTAGTGTAATACACCAGGAAAACACAGCAATACGGGCTAGCTTCAGTTGTATAATGTGCAGGAGGCACACTCCGCCCGCTGTAAGTGCTGCAAATGCCTGTTAGTGTAACACACCAGGAAAACACAGCAATAAGGGCTAGCTTCAGGTGTATACTGTGCAGGAGGCTTAGCAACAATGACACTGACACTGTCCCCTGCCTATCCTTCTCTCTCCCTGCACACAAGGTTTAGCAAAGAATATGACACTGACACTCTCCTTGCCTATCCTTCTCTCTCCCTGCACACAAGGTTTAGCAAAGAATATGACACTGACACTTTGCCCAGCCTATCCTTCTCTCTCCCTGCACACAAGGTTTAGCAAAGAATATGACACTGACACTCTCCCTGCCTATCCTTCTCTCTCCCTACACACAAGGTTAGCAAAGAATAGCACAATGACACTGTCCCTGCCTATCCTTCTCTTTCCCTGCGCCGGAACACACTACACAAGGCCGCCGCGCTGGCGGCCTTTTATAGTGTGGGGTGTGTGCTAAACCCCCTGAGCTATAATTGGCCACAGGCAACCTACCTGTGGCCAATTATGGCTCTCCTAGCTGCCGGCGCTGTGATTGGCCAAGCATGCGGGGTCACAGTGTATGCTTGGCCAATCACAGCGCCGGGATTGCACTGCGATGGCGCAGTGTATTGTGGGCTGTTCGCGTCACTCAAATTTGGCGCGAACGGCCCAAATCGTTCGATCTTCGTTCGAACAGCCGATGTTCGAGTCGAACGTATGTTCGACTCGAACACCGAGCTCCTCCCTATTGCAAACCAAATAATATACTTTTGCTGGGATTTTTTTTTACCAAAGACATGTGGCAAAATAAATTTTGCCATAAATTCATGAAGAAATCGGATTTTTACATTTTTTATTGGATATCTTTTAAAGCGGAAAATATATATATATATATTTTTTAATTTCCAATTTTTTTTTTTTTATTATTACAAAAAGTAAAAAAAAAAAAAACAGTAGTAATTAACTACCTCCAAAAGAAAACTCTATTTGTGTGAAAAATTTTTTTTTATTTGCCAGTTAAAATAGAGCAGTGTCAAATAGCAAAAAATGCTCTGCTCGTGAAAGGGGTAAAGTCTTCTGGAGGTCAAGTAGTTAATCACATCATAGCCCAAAAAAAAAAAAAGAAGCTTTTACAGCTATGCACTGAACAATGTTCATCTCCTCTACAGAAGGGATAGATGGTGAGCAGAGGAAGGGAGGGCTCTCCTCCATGTAGACTCCTCACTCTTAACAGTCCCTTTTTGCCTTTTTCAGTAGCGTAAGCTGCACAGACAGCACATCTCTTATACAAATATAGTATTAATATTAAATGCAAATAAACACATAAGTGACATCTGCGCAATTAAGACTGATTTAAAGCACTTGACTTTCCCTCTCCTTGATCTACATGGAAATCCCACATACAGCCAAGAGACTAACGTTATTCAGCTGGTGTCATGTGGGGTGGTCATCTCAGCCCCAGAAGTATTTCCTCTTTCTTTGCTTTGCTGTCTTTCTAAGACAAGCTATCCTTTGAACTCTGCTTCCCTTCCCGGTGTGTTTGAAGCTGCTGTCTCGCGGCACTTTTTTGCTTGTGCCGAGGTACATACCTTATATCCAGCAGTCTGCTTGCCTGTTACTGCTCAAATGTTTGCAGCATATGAATCCTGTACCATTTTATTACCAGTGATCAGAGAGGGGCTATTCATGGGACATCATTAAGAACTTCACTAAACTCTATATCTGCATGAAAATTGGCCTTATTCTATAACCTTATCTTACTTTCATCTTGGAAAAACAACCTTTTCTTGGGGGAAAATACTTCGGGAGGGGTTTACCGACTTGGCCACACAACAAGACAATCGAAAACAGGGGTAGTTATGCGTTTAATGAGACGGGTTTACATTTAGAAATCTTCCTACTCTTGAGAAGCTGTCACCGCTGCCAAACAAGCTGCTGACAAGGCTTGTGCTTGTAATTCACACGGGAAAAAATAAAATTTTAGGCACACGTCACTTCTGGTTGGTTTAAATTGTTGTCAATCAAGCCCCTTATGAAGGCGCTCTTGGACCCCTGAAACATGTTGGCTACTTTTTGGATTGTACCAATGACTTTTATTGGAATAAAGTTGTAACTGGACCTCTTATGCCGCGTACACACGACCGTTTTTAATGTCATTGAAAAAAACTATGTTTTTCTCGTTGTGATTCTTCTCAAGCCTGCCTTGCCTACACACGATCATGAAAAAAAATGCTCAAGCAAAGTGCAAAATGTACGACGGCACTATAAAAGGGAAGTTCCATTCGGATGGCGCCACCCTTTGGGCTGCTTTTGCTGATCCTTGTGTTAGTAAAGTTTGGTGAGAGACGATTCGCACTTTTCAGCCTCGTGCTCTTCAGTCCGTTACATCGTGACGAATGTGCTATCTCCATTACGAACGCTAGTTTTACCAGAACGAGCGCTCCTGTCTCATCACTTGCTTCTGAGCATGCACGTTTTTTTCACGTCGTTAAAGCCTACACACGGCCGTTTTTCATGAGGAGAAAAACGACGACGTGAATAGAGCATGTTCCAAATTTTTAATGCCCATTTTTCACTTTGTGAAAAATGCTCTGGAGCACACACATGATCGTTTTTAATGACCAAATTAAATTTTTTTATTTTTCTCGTCATGAAAAATGGTCGTGTGTACGCGGCATAAGAAATGATGTGGTGTGGTGCATCAATTTCAATTTGTGGTACATTGCCCTGGCCAATATGGCCCAACATGTACCTGGCCAATATGACCTAACATGAACCTCGCCAATATGACCACACATGATCCTGGCCAGTATAACCTAACATGAATCTGGCTAAAATGGCCTAACATGAACCTGGCCAGTATAACCTAACAAAAACATGGCTAGTATAACCTAACATGAATCTGGTCAATATGGCCTAACATGAATCTGGTCAATATGGCCTAACATGAACCTGGCCAATATGGCCTAACATGAACCTGGCCAATATGGCCTAACATGAACCTGGCCAATATGGCCTAACATGAACCTGGCCAATATGGCCTAACATGAACCTGGCCAATATGGCCTAACATGAACCTGGCCAATATGGCCTAACATGAACCTGGCCAATATGGCCTAACATGAACCTGGCCAATAAGACCTAACATGAATCTGGCCAATATGGCCTAAAATAAAGCTCTGACATCAACAAGGCATTTTCCTCCACACAACTGCCGCTCACTGGATATTTTCTGTTTTTCGGGCCATTCTCTGTAAATCCTAGAGATGGTTGTGAGTGAAAATCCCAGTAGATCAGTAGGTTTTGAAATACTCAGACCATTGTCTCATCACCCCAAGTTTCTGGCCCGAATCTCGTTCCCATACTCAATAAATTTGCAGAAGTTACTGGTCTATTCATAAATCCCAAAAAATGTTTAGCGTTAAACATATCCCTTTCGGAATTGGAACTGAGAGCTGAGAAAATTGGCCTCCCCTACACATGGAATAGCAAATCGATTCCATATTTAGGGATACATCTCACACCATCCTTATCTGACTTATTCTCACTTAATTATCCCCCAATTATAAAACAGTTAACAAAACTGATGAAATCGTGGTCACATCTCCCGTTATCGTGGTTTGGAAGATTAAATGCTGTCAAAATGACATTATTACCGAAACTTTTATATTTATTTAGAGTCTTGCCAATTTCTATCCCAGCCTATCATCTGCGAATATTACAAAGGAAATCACTGTCATTTATATGGGGATCTTCCAAGCCACGAATACAAACACATACACTCTATCTTCCCAAAATTAGCGGAGGATTAGGATGCCCTAATTTTGCCTATTACTACAGAGCAGCACACATAGCAAGTCTTACTAAATACCAGGCATGCCACGAAACTCCATTATGGGTGTCCATAGAAGCCATTGAGTGTGACCCCCTCCCAATATCCAACTTATTATGGATGTCGCCAAGAGACCGTAAAAAAATAAAAAAAAACTATAACTAAACATTTAATTTCCCTTTGGGACAGATTCAAGACTTATGCCCCATACACACGATCGTTTTTCATGCCGTTAAAAATGCCATTTTTAAAAATGAGCATTAAAACCGATCGTGTGTATGCTCCAGAGCTTTTTTAACGACGTGAAAAACGGCCATTAAAAATTTCGAACATGCTCTATTTTTTCACGTCATTTTTCATGTCGTTTTTTTTAACGAC
Organism: Rana muscosa; assembly: GCA_029206835.1. Lineage (NCBI taxonomy): Eukaryota > Metazoa > Chordata > Amphibia > Anura > Ranidae > Rana > Rana muscosa. Next base: position 952,552,921 of record CM055122.1, on the reverse strand, counting down.
GTGAAAAACGTTAGTGTGTATGCTTTTACGAGGGGAAAAAAAACGCGCATGCTCAGAATCAAGTATGAGACGGGAGCGCTCGTTCTGGTAAAACTAGCTGTCGTAATGGAGATAGCACATTCGTCACGCTGTAACGGACTGAAAAGCACGAGGCTGAAAAGCGCGAATCGCCGCTCAACAAAGTTTACTAACATGAAGGGTGGCGCCATCCGAATGGAACTTCCCCTTTATAGTGCCGTCGTACATGTTGTACGTCACTGCGGTTTGCTTGAACGTTTTTTAAAATGATCGTGTGTACGCAAGACAGGCTTGAGAGGAAACATGAAAAAAAAACGACAAGAAAAACGTCGGTTTAAAAAATGGCATGAAAAACGATCGTGTGTACGCCGCATAATACTTCTCTTCAATCCCTGCACAAATCCTCTACTGTCATTCTTTAAAAACACAGCATTCTATCCTGCATGGATATATCCTAAATCCTTTAAAGAATGGGTGTCCAGGGATGTCTTATATATGCACAAATTTTTGAATGCATCCTCATTTATCACATTCCCATCATTATGTGAAAAATATGGTCTTCCGCAATCTGAGTTGTTTAGATATTTACAAATTAAAAACTTTTTTACACACCTCTTGAACACTACAACTTCATCGTCACAACTGTCCATTTGTCAAAAGAATCCCCATGCCAGAGGTGCAATATCCACTATATACTCGCATATGCTGATACATTCTTGTGGTGATAAACCGTCTTATGTTGGGAAGTGGGAGGAGGATTTGGAACGAACATTAGAGATTTCAGAATGGAACCAAATATGGTCAACAACTAAAACAGCTTCTCCCAACATAATAGCTAGTGAAGCCAATTACAAGGTCCTGACAAGGTGGTGCCTGGTACCAGCCAGGGTAGCCAAATATGTGCAGAACTATTCACCACAATGTTTTAGAGGTTGTATGGATTTGGGCACGTATTTTCATATTTGGTGATCATGTCCTAAAGCACAAACATTCTGGAAAGGTATATTTAAAATTGCAACTAAATTACTAGGGAAAACAATCCTTCCTGATCCTGCAATGGCCCTACTTAACTTAAAACCAGACTCTATTCTACATACTCAATTCAAATTGCTGGTACAACTCTTCACAGCTGCCAAACAGACACTAGCAAAATCTTGGAAATCACCTAAATTGGTCTTACAGGAAGCTATAGCTAAAATGAATTATACCATGACCCAAGCCAAGATGGCCGCTATTGCAATGGACATGATCCCCAGATTTGAAAAGATGTGGCAGCCCTGGATTATATATAATACGCCAACTTTGGACAATAGGGTATTAATGCCATGGTAGCCGAATCAGTATGTTATATATACAATTGTTCAACTTCTCTTGGATTTGAAAGGTGACTCTCGGCTCGACCACGCGGACCCCCCTTATATTCCAGTACTGTCTTTTTTCTCCATTTTATTTTCTTATACTTATTTTCACGTATCTCTTTTTTTTCCCTTTCCCTTTTGTTTTTGTTTTTTGCTATTTTATTACTATGATGTTGAAGCTCCCTTAGTATTGTTAATAACTCTTTGCTCCACAGAGGATAATATATATATATATTGGTAGTTACTAATAATTGCATAAAACCTCTAAAATGTAATAATATTATTACCACTGGAAACTAATTAATATACCATACTTTGTCCACAAGTATCTACTAATATGTTTACTTATTGAAATAAGAATATTTTAGCTTCTCTATTTTTGATGTATTTAATGTATCATCTATGATTTGTATCACAACTTGTACTTAATAAAATATATTTGACAAGAAATACTCAGACCAGCCCTTCTGGCATCAACAACCATGCCATGTTCAAAGTCACTTAAATTCCCTTTCTTCCCTATTCTAATGCTCGGTTTGAAAATCAGCAAGTCATCTTCCCCACGTCTAGATGCCTAAATGCATTGAGTTGCTGCCATGTGATTGGCTGATTAGTCATTTGTGTTACCAAGCAATTTATCAGGTGTACCTAATCATTTATTTATTTTTTGTTATTTATGTCACGTGGATGAGGGAAGGACATAAGGAAGATAGGAAGCAGAGAAAACAAAGACAAGATGCATTTGCAAGTCTGTTACCACAAGCTTGTATGCATCCAGATATGATCAAGTCTAATACCACAAGCTTTATTAGACCTAGATACAAGGATTCTTTGATTCTGGTGAGAATGCTAGGGAAAAGCATTATCTTCTGTTTGCATATTGGGACTATTTCTTTTGACGTTTGAACTAGGGATGCACCGAAATTTCAGCCACCGAAACATATCAGCCGAAAATGGCTCTTTCGGCAAAAAGCCGAAAGAGAAAATAGGCCGATACTGGAGCCCAAAATGGGCCCCTGGTGCCGCCCATTACCGGGGTGTCATTGTGGGAGAGGAGAGCCGTTGCCTCCTCTTTGTCTAGGCACTTTGATAGACAGATCACCCGTCCAATCCTGGGATGGGTGATCTGTCTATCAAAGTTCCCCGGACAAAGGGGGACGGGCTATATGTGATGGCGCGCCGCGGGGCACACACAGCTATTGAAATAAAAGCTGTTATGTTCCCGGCGCTTTAATCACCAGGCGGCAGCGGCTCTCCTCTCTCTTCCCTCTCTTCCCCTGCACAGGTAGGCTGAACTGGGGACACAGGCTGCTGAACTGGGGACACAGGCTGCTGAACTGGGGACACAGGCTGCTGAACTGGGGACACAGGCTGCTGAACTGGGGACACAGGCTGCTGAACTGGAGACACAGGCTCGCTGCACTGTGGACACAGGCTGGCTGCATCTGACAGGCACTGGTGAGGCTGCATTGATCTCCTGTACCACGTCTGCAGTCTCTGACCATCTCCTGTACACCGTCTGCAGTCTCTGACCATCTCCTGTACACCGTCTGCAGTCTCTGACCATCTCCTGTACCATGTCTGCAGTCTCTGACCATCTCCTGTACCATGTCTGCAGTCTCTGACCATCTCCTGTACCATGTCTGCAGTCTCTGACCATCTCCTGTACCATGTCTGCAGTCTCTGACTATCTTCTGTACCATGTCTGCAGTCTCTCACCATCTTCTGTACAATGGCCCCAGTCTCTGGCCATCTCCTGGACCATGCCCCCAGTCTCTGGCCATCTCCTGTACCATGTCCGCAGTCTCTGACATCTCCTGTACCATGTCTGCAGTCTCTGACCATCTCCTGTACCATGTCTGCAGTCTCTGACCATCTCCTGTACCATGTCTGCAGTCTCTGACCATCTCCTGTACCATGTCTGCAGTCTCTGACCATCTCCTGTACCATGTCTGCAGTCTCTGACCATCTCCTGTACCATGTCTGCAGTCTCTGACCATCTCCTGTACCATGTCTGCAGTCTCTGACCATCTTCTGTACCATGTCTGCAGTCTCTCACCATCTTCTGTACAATGGCCCCAGTCTCTGGCCATCTCCTGGACCATGGCCCCAGTCTCTGGCCATCTCCTGGACCATGGCCCCAGTCTATGGCCATCTCCTGTACCATGTCCCCAGTCTCTGGCCATCTCCTGTACCATGTCCCCAGTCTCTGGCCATCTCCTGTACCATGTCCCCAGTCTCTGGCCATCTCCTGTAAGTATTGTCACCCTAGGATATGAAGTGTGTTACTGGCAGGATCACCAGGTGAAAATAATGGAAATAAAGCTCTGTTCTGTTTCAAATGCCACTATATGCATTGACATACCTTCTTAGACCCAGTCTGTCCAGACAGTGTGGTCACCTACTGACTTTGTCCATCCACAGGCAGCTTATCCCTATAGTAAGACACAGAAGTAGAATCTACAATTTTGGTTTTGGGTTTAATACAGCTTGAAGTAAAATTGTGTTAATGTATTTCCTCTTACCAATCATTAGATTTGATGGCTGCATTCGATTTTTTTTTTTTTTAAGACTTTTTCCCTCTGTTTTTACCTGGTGATCTGGGAAGTAACACATCTCCTGTATTAGTGGGATTACAACTCTTGATGAAGAAGCACAGAAGGGACCTTTAGCAAGCAGCATTGTCAGTCTGGGGGGAGGGGGGTATTGGATCTACTATCAGATTTAGATACACTTGTGGGCAGGTGCAGTCTACTTTCTCGAATGCAGGTGACACTCAACCGAAGCAGCATTGCAGGGGGAGAGAAAGGCAAGAGGAACATGGTTCTTCTATGGTTTCCTGGGTCTCTGGGGGAGCTTTTCAGTTGGATGCTGCCCACCCCATGTGACTCTGGTGGCCATCTTGGGTCAGGCAGAGGCTATTGAAGACCCTGGCTCCTAGGCTTGGTGCACATTTTGCATGGGGCTAGAGTGGTGACAGGTCACCCACCTAACAGGGACAGTGATTAGTGGTAGGGAGAGGTTTCAGACAAGTAGGTAAAGGATAGGACATGCCATCCTTCCTGGAAGAAGACAATGACTTTCCATAGCACTATCTCAAGTACTAACATTGACTGAGGGGACATGGAAGAAACTAGGAGGGTCTAGCTAGTACTGAACTAACTAGCACTAAAAAGAAGTAGTAGCCCAAAACGTCCACCAAGTGTCAGCATACTAATAAATAATTAATAACCTAAAGCAGTTCAATATAACATAGAAAAAAATACATATAAGTAGGACAGAATGAGCTTAAAAATTCAAAAGTAATGCAGCCACCCACAACTAAGGACTGGTGAGTTGAAATACATGCCATCTTTGTTCTTTGGTTTAGATACATTTTAAGCTTATATGAGACTTTAGAAATTGGCTTTATCTTTACTTTACCAATATGCAGCATTGACCTATAGCCCAGTGCAGGAATGGGAAAGAAGATGAGGGTGCAGCTCTATCCTGTCTAGTCATCGTGGGGTTAATTTGCTTATGTCAGTAAATCCAATAGCAGGTGATGAAAGCTTAAAAAGTGTTAATATGTTGGTGTGTTTAAAGTCATTGTCATGTTTATGTATATCAATATTCCCCGTTAAAGAGCTTTGTATAAGCAGGTGGTTTTAGGACCTTGCCTGCAGCCATGTCTTTTGAACACTTTCGGAGCCACTGATGTTCCTGCTGCATCTCTGGCAGAATCACTATTTGTAGATGTCTGAGTCCGCTCTTCATGCACTCTTTTAATCTGTTTGCGCACATAGCTGTCTTGCAGCATGTGACATTTTAGGGCTCTTTCTACAATTCAAGTTTTTTTTTTTTTTCCGACAAATCTTTTTTGCATAGAAAGATAGGTCATACAGTACTTATACCAGGGCTTAAATCAGAACTCCAGCCAAAAGATTTAAAAAAATGTAGCCCATTAAAAATAAAAATAAATTATTTTGCTGCAATATTCACCTTTAATCTCGAGATTCCCCTGTAGTACTTTTTACTGCCACAAGATGTCCTCAGTTTGATGGCCAGTATCATTCAACCTACTTTATAGGAGCTGAAGCTGTTCTCCCTGCATGTGATCCTGACAGTGAAAGGAGAAGCAGCACTGTAATGAGTTCATATCTCTGTCACTGTGCTGTCTCCTGCTATCAGCATGCTTCTTGTCAGCACAGTGATTGGCTGCCTGTGCTTCTTCATTCTGTCACACTCCAGCCCTGCTGTATAGGGACTGCAGGATGCCGATGCAAGGTCAAATATACATTTTAGAAAATATATATAATGATATGAAAATGATTAAAGAGCTACATTTATTCGTGTATTCACTGTTGCTGGTGAGCCTACAGACAGCACCGCTCTAAAGCCTCGTACACACAGTCGGACTTCCATCGGCCATTTCCGTGGATTTTTGTCCGAACGGAGTTGGTCGGGCACACCCATTGCATACACACCACAGGACTTTTCTGCAAACTTTCCCAAAACTTCTTCCAACATCGCGTGGTTTTTCTGCTCTTTTCTGCTCCTTACCGCCACCCTTTGGTCAACTTCTGCTATTGTTGGTTGATTTTAACATTAGTTGTTTTGTCCATCGGACAAAAGTCTGATGGTTTTCTGTACACACGGTCGGACTTTGCTCCATCGGACTTTTGTTGGCCAAAAGTTTGTCCGTTTGCAGACCCAACTTTTATCCGATGAAAACCAAAAAAAAAAACCAAAAAGTTTGTCCGATGGAGCGTACACACGGTCGGATTGTTGGTCCAACTTTCTCAAAATGAAGTTTGTTGGCCAAAAGTCCGACCGTGTGTATGGGGCTTTAGTGTCTTAAATTATCAATCCGGTGATCCACTAACAAAAGGGGGGTGCAGGCTTTATCCAGAGAGCAAATTAGCCATACAATATAAGGGATGCCACACCCCAGCAGCTAGGATATAAAGGAGAGAACCACCTTGGAGAATACAAGGATTCTCACTTATTTGTTGCCAACATCCCGAAATTTATGGAAAAGAAACCAAAAAAGAAGAAAGTACCCCCCGGGTACTAATGGGACTTTATCGAAAATAAAGGCAAAAGCAAGAATGGGGAAAAGGAAGTAGTCAGCTGGAGGACCAGACCATGGTATTCATATGCCATACAAACTTTAATAGTACAAAAATTATATAATAGTGAAAAGAAACCCTCTTAGCACTATAAAATTGATAAAAAATATATTAAAGGGACAACGTCGTCACTCTAAAATATTGGACACGCAGGACATTTCTGCAGAAATGGAAAATAACCGCATAAAACCTGGAGCTCGTTGTTTTTCCTTTGTACCACAGCCATAATGGTCTATAGGTGATCCCTTCCGGGCAAATTGTATGCTTCATGTGTCATAGATTTCGGACATTATAGGCAAACTTCTATATACAAAAGATTGATAAAAGTATGGCATTTATTAATATTTAAACATTAAAAATGTTACAGTGGTGTAACATAACACCGGATATTATATATTAATATAGCATATATATGATACCAGGCTCCAACATGGAGCTACATATACTTGAAGAAAGAACATTTCTCTCGTAGCCCAGACGCGTTTCAGGAATTTGGTAAGTATCCCTTCATCAGGGGCAAGAAGAAGTAGATATCAAAAAGTACTCAGTGCTGTATCAAGAAATCAACTATTCTTATGCCCCATACACACAATAGTTTTTCTTGCCATTTTTTTTACTTGCCGTTTTTCACGTCGTTTTTTTTCATGTTTCCTCTCAAGCCTGTCTTGCGTACACACGATCATTTTAAAAAACGATAAAGCAAAGCGCAGTGACGTACAACACGTACGACGGCACTATAAAGGGGAAGTTCCGCTCGAATTGCGCCACCCTTCATGTTAGTAAAGTTTGTTGAGCAACGATTCGCGCTTTTCAGCCTTGTGCTTTTCAGTCCGTTACTGCGTGACGAATGTGCTATCTCCATTACGAACGCTAGTTTTACCAGAACGAGCGCTCCCGTCTCATACTTGATTCTGAGCATGCGCGTTTTTTTTCACGTCGTTAAAGCATACACACTATTGTTTTTCACGTCGTTAAAAAAAACGACGTGAAAAAAGAGAGCATGTTCGAAATTTTTAATGGCCGTTTTTTACGTCGTTAAAAATGCTCTGGAGCATACACATGATCATTTTTAATGGCCATTTTTAAAAATTGCATTTTTAACCGCATGAAAAACGATCGTGTGTATGGGGCATTAGATTATATAAAATAAGATTTTTCCATAAGAAACGAGGAGAGAAAACTCTCCGTCCTTTGAGGAAATAATTGGACAGCTCCTCAAGGCTCACAGAGTCCCACAACAAGGATCCCCAAACGGAAGGATCCCCACAGATCGCATACAGAAGACCGGATGTGTAATATAATAATGGTTGAATATAATTCTTGTTTGGGGTCTCTGCAAAGGGGGGTCTGTGCTCCGGTGCCACAGCGTCCACACCCCAGCAGCTAAGCACGTAAGCATAGATGGAAACAGCCCCAGTCAAAAAAATAATAAACATGTTATACTTACCTGCTCTGTGCAGTTGGTTTTGCACAGGGCAGCCTGGATCCCCCTCTTTTCGGGTCCCTCTTTGCTGATCCTGGCCCCTGCCTCCTATCGAGTGCTTCCACAGTCAGCAGCTTCCTATGGGGGCGCTGGAGCCGAGTCACAGCTCCATGTGTTTATTCAGACATGGAGCCCTGCCACGGTCCGCCCCCTCTCTTCCCTGATTTGCTGACTGACTTTAATTGACAGCTGTGGGAGCCAATGGCACGGCTGCTGTGTCTTAGTCAGCCAATCAGGAGGAGTGTCCCAGGGGCTCAGGTAAATAATTAGGGGGGTGTTGGGGAGTGCATTAAGATAAAAAACCTTCTGCCTTTACAACTCCTTTTGGCCCCTTTTACACTTGTACAATTTGTCCTGCGACTTAGGACTGCAAAGTTGCATGACAAGTCGTTCTACATGATTTCCAATGACAACCATTCATATTAGTACAACTTCAAGTTGTGCCGACTTCAAAGTAGTCCCTGCACTACTTTGGTTCGACTTTGATCCTACTTAAGCCCATTGAATATCACTGAAGTTGCATCAAAGTTGGATACCGTCTTAACTGATCCAACTTTGGCATGCGACTTGTGCTCTGATGATCTTGAAGGGGAACTCCACACCAAATAAAAAAAAAATGGCACGGGTTCCCCCTCCGAGAGCATACCAGGCCCTTCGGTCTGGTATGGATTTTAAAGGGAACCCACACACCGAAAAAACTGCTTGGGGGTCTCCCCAAAATCCATACCACACCCATACCCGAGCACACAGCCCGGCAGGTCAGGAAATGGGGTGGGGATGAGCGAGCGCCCCTCCTGAACTGTACCAGGCCGCATACCCCCAACATGGGGGGGTGGGTGCTTTGGGGCAGGGGGGGCCCTGTGCCTCCCACCCCAAAGCATCTTGTCCCCATGTTGATGAGGACAAGGGCCTCTTTCCAACAACACTGGCCATTGGTTGTCAGGGTCTGCGGGCGGGGAGCTTATAGGTATCTGGAAGCCCCCTTTGTGAATGTGAATGAGTATCGGGTACATTGTACATTCACCTAAAAAAAAATTGTCAAAAATAAAACGCAGTACACATGTTTTTAAAGTAATTTATTAAGGCAGCTCTGGCGTCTCTTCTGACTTCTTCTCCCCTCTCCGGCTCTTCTGCCTCCTCTGCTGATGTCTTCTGCCTCTGCCGGTTCTTCTCCCCTCTCCGGGTCTTCTCCGCTCTCCGCTGATGTCTTCCAGCCCTCTCCGGTCCTTCTCCCTCTGTCTGCTGTCTTCTGCCTCTGCCAAGTCTTCTCCACTGTCTTCTTGCTCTTTTGCCAGGTCTACTTCACTGTCTTCTCCCTCTATTCTTCTTCCAATATTGACACAACGCTCTCTCGCTCTAATGCTGGGGGTGCAGTGTGCCACTACTTATATTGGCATGGGGCGGGGTCACCGGATGAAGTTATCCGGAGGCCTGCCCCTTATGATGACACCACCCATCATGCCCCTCACTGAGCTCTAAAGAATGTAATTTCAGCTCTCCACCCAATGTTTTCTGACAGCTCAGACACGCTGTAGAAATTCTACACAGCTGTAAAGAAGAGAAGACTGTAGATAAACAGATACAAAGTATTTAGGAGGATTTGTTTCATCTTTTTCTATCACCTGAGATCTGCCACTTCACTGGGTATATGGAAGGGTTTACAACCACTTTAAGCTTAGTTAGGTTTTGACTTGCCTTCCACTTTAAAATTGAGTTTACTACCACTTTAAAAATTCAGATACTTATCCACTTGACGACCGCTTTACTGCTACAGTGAGGGCCGACTGCGCAGAATAACGCATATACAGTATATACGTGATCCTGCTCTTCAAGGTAGGGTGCGCATCACTTGTGCTGTGATTAGCTGATCTGTGGGTTTCGGCCAATGGATGACCGATCGGCGAGGAGGATTACAGAACAGAGCTCTTTCTATGTAAACAATGCAGAGCACTGCTCTGTCAACTGGGATGTGCCGGTTTTTGTTTCCTTGGCAGGGAAAAAAAAACAGCACATCCCTAAGTAAAAGCACCTTACAGGACACACATAAACACTGGTTAGGCACACATTTAACCCTTTGATCACCCTAGATGTTTAACCCCTTCCCAGATAGTGTCATTAGTACAGTGAAAGTGCATATTTTTAGCACTGATCGCTGTATTAGTGTCACTGGCTCCCACAAAGTGTCAGTGAGTGTCACATTGTCCGCCATACTATCACAGTCCCGCTATAGGTTTCTGATCGCTGCCATTACTAGTATAAAATAAATAAATAAATAAGCATCAATTCCAGTATATACTGTATACCATAGTTTGTAGACACCATAACTTTTGCGCAAAGCAATATCAATATACGCCTAATGGGATTTTTTTTAACCAAAGAAAAGTAGCAGAATATATATTGGCCTAAATTGATGAAGAATTACCATTTTTTTATTGTATATGTTTTATAGCAGAAAGTATTTTTTTTTTTTTTTTTTTTTTCGAAATTGTCAGCCTTTTTTGTTTATAGCACAAAAAATAAAAGATGCAGTGGTGATCAAATACCAACAAAAGAAAGCTCTATTTGTGGGAAAAAAATTACACAAATTTTATTTGGGTACAGAGTCGCATGACCGCACAATTGTCAGTTAAAATAGCAGTGCCGTATTGCAACAAATGGCCTGGTCATAAAGGGGGTAAATCTTCCAGAGGCCAAGTGGTTATATTTGCTTTTTAAAATATGTATTAAGATACTTATACTAGCTTTAAAAATATAATTTACCAATTCATAATGCATACATAGCTGCATTCATTGGTGTATTTAAATATCGGCCTGCAGCTCATTTTTTTAGCAGCCTTTGTTTTATCTGCTTGCCTGTTTCTTAGATCTGTGTGCTGGCTAGGCTGTGAATGGATGCACATTGGATAGATCATCTTCGAGATGCCATCTGTCCTATAATGTTACCACCAATACCTGAGGGGTTCCAGTGAGATATCACATCCAGGCATCAAACTGACATCCAGCCAACCAGTCGATGTCCTTTTCGCTGCATGTCAGCATTCAATATATTTGTTATACGCACGCCATCTATTTTATCATTTATCTTAAAGTGGTATTGAACTCTGCTTTTAAATTCAATGCTGGCTGGCAGGGTTTTTATAGCAGAAGAAATTCTTCAAATTTCATCTGCAAAAAATGTGTTTTACTGCAGGTGGCACTCAACCGCAGCAAAAATGCAGAGGGAGAGGAAGTCATGGGGAACAGGGTTCATCTATGGTTTTCTGAGTAACTGAGGCAGCGATCCGATTGGATGCTGGCCACCCTTGTGACTTCAGCGGCCATCTTAGGTGTGTCAGAGTCTATTTAACACCCTGTCCCCTGAGTTTGGCACACTTTATGCGAGTGGGTAGTGTAGGAAGAGGTACTGCATCTGTTAGAGACAGTACTAGCGGTAGGGAAAGGTTCCTGATGAAAAGGGAAAGCATAGGAACTTATCCCTTCTGAACATCTTCTGGCCAGGCCGCATTAGCCCCATCTCAATGGACTCTGTCAGCCCGGTTGGAACCCATTCTGTTTACGTTGTTGGAAATCGTGATTGCACTCGGTTGGGCAGCTTTCCTACTGGGTTTGCTGTGAACTGTTGCTGAAATAATTTAAACATATGCGGACAAATTTTTTGTCATGCGAAAATTCGGATGTATTCAAATTTTTGAATTACAATAGTAACTAATTTAAACAAATCCAAAATATAGGAGCAAAATTTTGGCCAAAATTTGAATAGTTCTAATTGAATTTGAATAGTTTTCTAATAAAATTTGAATTTCCGAAGAGATTAAAATAGAATAGAATAGAAAATAATAAAATGGAATATAATAGAAAATAAAAGAATAGAATATAATAGAGTAAAACAGAACAGAATGCAAAATAAAAGAATAGGAAAAAATAGAATAGAAAAAAAAGGGACAGAATAGAAAATAAAAGGACCCTAACCACTACCCACCGGCCATATAGCAGAATGACGGTCGGAAAGTGGTTTCATTATCCTGACTGGGCATCATATGATTTCCAGCAGGATAAGCCACGGGGGCGCACATTGCAGCAATCGGTGGTGTGGTGTGTCAGTCTTACATACTGCATCTCCGATCCTGGTAAAGAGCCTATGATGTAGGCTCTTTACCACGTGATCAGCTGTGTCCAATCACATCTGGTCACATTGTAACCAGGAACTGACAGGCGCAAGTAGAAGAGAGCCGATCGGCTGCTCTCCTGATAGGGGGGTCTGCTCTGATAATCAACGCATTAATTATCAGTGCAGACCCATCGAGGATGCCCACTTGAGAACACCAGGGATGCCCACTGGAGACCACCAGGTGAGCCCACCAGGGATGCCAATCAGTGCCCATTAGGATGGCACTCTGTGCCCATTAGTGATGCCCGTTACTGCCTCCTAATAAGTTCTGCCTATATGTGCCATCTATGAGTGCTGCCCATCAGTGCCGCCTATCAGTGCCCACCAGTGCCACCTATCAGTGCCACTTATCAGTGCCCATCAGTGCTGCATATTAGTGCCTCATCATCAGTGCCACCTCATCAGTGCCAATCAGTACTGCCTCATCAGTGCTCGTCAGTGAAGGAGAAAACGTACTTATTTACAAAGTTTTGTAACAGAAACAAAGAAAAACGTTGGTCTTTTTTTATTTTGAGCGCAAAAAATAAAGACCCCAGTGGTGATCAAATACCCCCAAAAGAAAGCTCTTTATATGCCAGCCGCAGCGTATTTATACAAAGAGTTGGATAAGATTTTGAGCATAGTTCTGGTGCGATTTCCGTTGTCATACACGTTGGCAATTTGCACCTTAATTTGCGCCTGAACCACTGAACAAAGTCACACCGGAGGTGGTAGAAATCCTACTGTCAAAACTAGACCGCACATATGTGAACCCGGTCTTAGAGTTAAGAAATTGAACCCTGTGTAGGCACCAACCCAATCTGGATCAAGATCTCTAAGGACTCTTCCCCTGCCCCATGTTGATCATTAGCATGATGGAACCATCCTAAATAATTAATGGTGTGCTTGCATGATGACACCACTTAATGTGTGAGTTAGCGCCCACTTATGGCCAGAGAACCATCTGTGTACCAGAAAGATAAGGTCTTTTACACTTGCCAGTGACACCTGTCTTGGCAATGATTGTGGAGCTATTTTAAGGGAAATAACATAAAAACACTGATTTGCCTCCACCAGTTCCTTACACGTCATACTTTACAATTACTCAGCAAACAAAAGGCATGGAAGGAAGCTGCTGTATACTTTGTAAGGCCTAGCACACTCGTGGTCTGGGCCCATTCTATATAAATGTTCTGCTACACAGTGGACCTTGACTTTGGGTTCCCACTGCTAAGACTATTTCTACCGCCACCAATCATCCACCCCATCTGACGAAACCAAAACCTCCGTCACTGGCCACCACCACCCTTCTCTCCTGAACTGGCTGCTTTGCTTCTTTTATTTTTTTCGGAATTGTCTTTATATTGGATTTTAAGCAAGGAAAAACAAGAGGGATACAGCACAAAACATATGGTATAACAGGTAGTAAGTACATCAAGAAACGTATTCAAGAAGTTAAAGTAATATCGAAAGCTTTGCAATTAAGCCAATAACAAAAGTCAGCACTCAATTTTAAGAGTACAGAACACATTTCCTATGTCAGTGTTCAACAGGCGACATGATAAGGCAATAGTGCAATGCTAGGTTTCAATGTCAAGCTGAAGTTCAAAATTGACAGAACAGAGGCCACACCAGCCTAGTGAATTATGCCAGGGGTAGTTTAATTATAAAGAGTAGTCCAACGCCAGGATTTCACTCCCGCTTGTCAGTCCCGATTTTGGCCGTGATTTCAGAGACATCTGTGCAGGTTTCTGCACAGATGTCAATGTAAATCGCAGCCCGAAATCGCAAAAAGTAGTACAGAAACTACTTTTTGAAATCGGTGCAGCGCCGCAGATGCGGCGTCGCACCGATTAGGACGGTGCCATTGTCGGCAAATGCCGCCAATTTGACATGCGATTTGACATGTCAAATCGTTCCAATGTGAACCAGGGCTTAATGTTGTTTCATAAGGAATTTACATGAAAATTCATCCTAGTCCGCCACACTTGTGCGCAGAAGACATCATTTCATGTTGTAGCCTTTAGATGGTTTGTTTTATATAGTTATTTATTTAGATATTTGTACTCAATTTGAATGCTTTTACTATTTTTCTTGTTTGATTCTTCCTATCTCTCACTGAGTTAAATGTGCTTTATTTGTAATGAATAAAAATACAATAAAAAATAAATTAATTAAAAAAAGACATAATTTCAGTCCCAACAGTGAGGGTACCTTTTCCTACGCTACCCACTCATATAAAATGTGCCAAGCCTTGGAGCCAGGGTCTTAAATAGGCTCTGCCTGACCCAAGATGGGCAGAAGCATCCAATCAGAATGCTTCTCCAGTGACCCAATTCATAGAGGAACTATGTTCCTCTTGACTTCCTCTCCAGCTATAAGGTCGCTGTGGATGAGCGTCACCTGCAGTGGAGAAAGCAGACTGCAACTGCCTACATGCGTAACATTATGTTGAATTGTTTCTATGCTGAGTAGCTCATTTTTGCCTATTGTTCATTTAGATATTGGAAAAGAAAATGGTTTATTTCTTTTCTTTTTTGATCACAACAAAGAAGACTATGAATGGGTTAAGGATAAATCAGAGTTCCCTACACACACACATTTTCCATTGAGATCTAATTATTTTAGCATGCACAATGAGCAGCAAACAGCAAAATCAATGCTCCAACGGATGCACGTTGGCGTAGTCGGTGTCAGCTCGCCAAGTGAGTATCGTCTGTAGCGTTGGGGCCTTGCTCCTGCCTAAATCAGTGTATGTTTCCTGGTCTATTCCCCGCAGTATTTGCATATACCCTCAAACACACACACAGCTCAGGGTAATACCTCTCCAATGTGATAAAATCAATGGGTACGCAGCCTTTTTTGCCTGACAGTATTGTCAGGGCATATTATCTGGTTTCAGAGAACGGCCTGAGTTCATAGCAGTCGTCAGTTAAATTTCCCTTCTCTGAAGCTGAGCAAAATGTGGTAATGTCACAGCCACAGGCGACTGGCATTCACAGGATGGTTTACCGGTGGAGCTTAGCCTCCTGGCTTGTCATAGCGTATCTATCTCAGGTTATTCCTTCAGCTTCCCTATTCAGAGGTTTCCAAGAATGTTGCCTCAAGCAGTGGTGGGACACAAAAAAGAGATTTTTTTTGTTCTGCACTTAGAAACATTACCACACTTCACACTCCGTCTCACATAAGGGGAAATCTAGCTGACTGCTCTGAACTCTATACATCCGATAATACACTGTGACAGGGCTGCGGAGAGGAACGCTAAAGACGGCTAATTTATGTTTAATTAATGTCGAGCTGGCCCCTTTATATTACTCCTAATTATTTTAAACACTGCACTCTCGAGGTCACTTGCAGTAGGCTGTGTGAACGTCTTGTAATACAGATGTTTGGAATGATTCTCTTATGCCTCGTTTCCACTGAGCGGATCGGTTCGGTACGGTTCGGTACGGTACGCTATTTTGGGTGTTTCCATTATGAAAGCGTGCCATAAAATCGAACCGTACCGCACCATTCTGGGTCCTGCTTCAGATGTGGGGCCATAGAAAATGGAACAGTTCGGTTAGGGCGGAGCTACAATACATTCCACTGATTGGCGGACATGCTAGGCATTTTTTTCTAAACCCTGAATTGTCCCTGGCGGTCCGACTTGCAGTGGAAACGCTCACCAGAATAGACCGGACCATTCAAACCGTTCCAAACTGTACCGACCTGAACCGTTCCGTTCAGTGGAAACAAGACATTAGTTATGGGAAGTGTGACAGCAGGCAGGTAAAATCACCAGGTTGCATCCAGGATGGAAGGTATATATGTCCTAGATTCAGGCTTTATGCCGATTTATACCACTAGGGGGAGTGCTGGGAGTCTTGCAGGGGAAGAGTTAATGAGCCCAGCTGAATCAAGTGGCTCATTGAGGCCTCTACAAGAACTCCCAGTATGCTAAGGGAGATGCTCCAACCTGGAACCAGATCTGTGTGGATAGTCTGGGGAGTGTGATCTCTGTGCGGTGAGCCAAAGCCTGTGTGGTTATTGTAAGAACTTGAAAAAAGCAGGGAGCTAGGGACTGGGACAGCACAAGGCTGTGCCCAGTTGTTAGTTGGGGACACCAACGTGTGTAGTGAGCAGTCAAGTTGACCAGGATATCTTTTCATGTTTCTTTTTGTTTTGCTGTTTTTCCCTTGTAAATAGTTTGAATAAACCGCACCTTTCGTTTTTGCAACTACAAACTCTGTCTGCTGTGCCTGTTTTGTGTGGTGAACCCATCCAGGGGGTCACACACACCCGCTGCTGAGTTAACCCCCTCACAGAAGTTAGAGAATGCCATTGACCTGGGTACCTGCAACCTACTTTACAACAGACATTATGTACAAACAATTCCAAACCTGTCACCCTTGCACTGTACTATGTAATATATACCGTGCAGGAACGAAGGAGAGGTAGGAAACGTGGGCCACTAGAGAGGTGAGCAAAATACATCTTCTATCGCATAAGCCTGCTTATAGGATTTTTCCCAATGATTGATCGGATCAATTTAACCACTTGCCGACCGCCGCACGCCGATATACGTCGGCAGAATGGCACGGGCAGGCAAATGGCCGTACCTGTACGTCCCTTTCAATTTGCCGCCCAGCGCACGCGCGTGCCTCGTGAGTGCGCCCGTGGGTCCCGGGAGCTCGATGTTCCCGGGCGGCCCGCGATTGCGGTCGGCAAAGGCAGAACAGGGGGATGCCTTTGTAAACAAGGAATTTCCCTGTTCTGCCTAGTGACATGTCAGGGATCTACTGTTCCCTGTGATCGGGAGCAGTGATAGCTGACATGTCACTGGTAGCCCATCCCCCTCACAGTTAGAATCACTCCCTAGGACACACTTAACCCCTTCAGCGCCCCCTAGTGGTTAACCCCTTCACTGCCAGTGTCATTTTTACAGTAATCAGTGCATTTTTATAGCACTGATCGCTGTAAAAATGACAATGGTCCCAAAAATGTGTCAGAAGTGTCCGATGTGTCCGCTATAAAGTCTCAGTCACAATAAAAATCCCAGATAGCCGCCATTACTAGTAAAAAAAATTATAACGACCGCCTATTTTGAAGACGCTAAATCAATCAATATACGCTTATTGCGCTTTTTTTTGCCAAAAATATGTAGAAGAATACGTATTGGCCTAAACTGAGGAAAACAAGTGTTTGTTTTTTTAAATAATTGGGATATTTATTATAGCAAAAAGTTAAAAATATTGTGTTTTTTTTTTTTCAAAATTGTCGCTCTTTTTTTGTTTATAGCCCAAAAAATTTAAATCGCAGAAATGATCAAATACCACCAAAAGAAAGCTCTACTTGTGGGAAAAAAGGGTGTCAATTTTGTTTGGGAGCCATGTCGCACGACCACACAATTGTCAGTTAAAGCGACTCAGTGCCGAATCGCAAAAAGTGGCCTGGTCATTTGGCAACCAAATGGTCCGGGGCTGAAGTGGTTAAGGAAAACATTATGATAATGACCAAAAACACACACTTAAAAATACATCAAACTTCCGCTTAAAATAAATAGCAACGGTTGCATTGTTGTGTGAGGCTAGAAGATATAACATGAGGATCTACCTAAGCAATTCAATTATCTCTAATCGGTCAAGCCCTTGGACTAAATAACTGTTGGTGAATCAAAAGAATATCAAACTGTCAGATGGTAACATGTATTGTAAGATTTAACATGGAATTAAATCCCTCAATACTTACCTTACCTCCAGCAACATTGACATCTTCTACCTACTGTAGGTTCTTCTGGGTTCGAGGTCTTCAGCCATTTGGATTGACCAGGCTGGGGTGGCATAACTCCTGTGTATGTGCATGGGAGTTCGTTCATCCCCTGCTTCAGGGTGTGCCGAGAAAGCACATTGAGCTGACCATGCATGTTGCAAAGAAGGTAAAAAGCCTTTATTGCAGAAGAAACATTGTATGTATGTACAGTATGTTCTGCAATAGACAAAATAGGAAAAATTTGCTGCACACCAACTTCCGTCCAACAGGTTTATTGAAAAACTGCCACCAGGACTATGACATCAGACCAAGGGGTGACGACGTTTCACACATACATTGTGCTTCTTCAAACCCTTCAAAGGGGTTTGAAGAAGCACAATGTATGTGTGAAACATCATCACCCCTTGGTTCGTTGTCATAGTACTGGTGGCAGTTTTTCAATACACCTGTTAGATGGATGGGGGTGTGTAGCTAATTTTTCCTATTTTGTCTACATCAGGGGTAGGCAACCTCGGCACTCCAGCTGTTTTGAAACTACAAATCCCATCATGCCTCTGCCTCTAGGAGTCATACCTATGATTGTCAGGGTCTTGCAATGCCTCGTGGGACTTGTAGTTTCACCACAGCTCATGGGCGTCATCTCCATAGGGCAAGGGAGGGCGTTTGCCCCCCCCCCTAAAATCCAGTGCCATGTTTCTCGGGGAGGAACAGCGGGCAGGAAGCAAGGGTGGCGCAGCAAATTCAATTAGAGAAGCTCTCTCTCTCTCTCTCTCTTTTCGGCTGACAGAAAGGGGGAGGGGGCGATCGGGGAGATATACAGACAGCCCGCAGCTTTCCTCTCCCTGTCACGGCACCGCTGCCGAGTTCTCTGGTAAATGGAACAGAAGCGCTGTGACAGGGAGAGGAGAGCTGCAGGCTGTCTGTATATCTCCCCCGATCGCCCCCTCCCCCTTTCTGTCAGCTGAAGCTAGAAGAGAGAGAGAGAGAGAGAGAGAGCGACTCTAATTGGATTTGCTGTGCTGCCGCCCCACTTCCTGCCAGCTGTTTTCCTCCCCATGATTGGCCACAGCAGAGGGCCAATTAGAAGACTCTGGGGACTGGGGGCATCATGGGAAATGTAGTCCCTGAAGAGTGGTGGCCCCAGCGTGTCCACAGACACCATGCTACAGCCCCCCGCATGCAAGCACTCTGCTGAGGGTGGTGTTACAAGAGGAGAAAAGAGAATACTGTGCTGGGGGAAGCTAGAGAGGGAGCCACGCTGTACCCGCACCACCATAGAGCCACGCTGTACCCGCACCACCAGAGAGCCACGCTGTACCCGCACCACCAGAGAGGGAGCCACGCAGTACCCACACTACCAGAGAGGGAGCCACGCTGTACCCGCACCACCAGAGAGCCACGATGTACCCACACCACCAGAGAGGAAGCCACGCTGTAGCCGCACCACCAGAGAGGCAGAAAGACCGAGCCACTGCTAGGGTACAGGCATGCTACACTACTGACTATAGTCACCCTGGGCAAACCAGAGTGAGCGAACATCCAGCCAGAGGGATCACTGTTGCGGTTTCACCAGGTCTGGTAAGAGGGCCTGTTGGCCATTATCCATTACTGCTCCTAGGGACTGAGCCATTAGGAAGTGGCTAACCTGATATCCTCCCATCTATGCTGGGGGCAATTATTGCAGAATATTACACCAAATGCTGGGAGTTTTTAGTGCGGAAACTGACACCAGTGCTGAGGGTCATTATTATGTACACTGTCTGGTACAGATGCTGAAGTTTTTATTCTAGAAATCTGCACCAATGTGGGGGTTATTATTGTTGTTACTGACACTAATGCTGGCGATTTTTACTGCGGAAACTGACAGCAAAGCTGGGGATTGTTATTGCAGAAACTGGCACTGATCCTGGGGGTTGTTATTTCCTTGGGGGGGGGGGGGCTCCATTTGTTATGATATTGTTATTCAAAGTTGCTTGATAGTTGCATCAGGTTTCTCAAAACTTTGCACGCCTGTGCTTTATGTGATAATGACTAAGCCCCTCCCCTTCATGACATTGTCAAAAAGGGACCGAGCATGGATGACCATAAAATGATGCCCCCCCCCCCTGAAAAAAGTTCAGCGGGCGCCCATGCCACAGCTGGAGGGCCGAGGTTGCCTACCCCTGGTCTACATGTTAACGGTTGCGAGCCGGAGCTATCACCCAGCCCTTCCTTTCTGGTGGATTATCATACTCACCCGGATCAGCGATCCATTTCATTGTTCATGTTCTGCAATAATAATCCTTCTTGCTCACAAGTTTTTCAATCCAAAACGTAATTCCGCTTTAATCCCAGAATTAAAGTCATCCTCTGAAAGAAAGCTAGTTGATGAAATGACTCCATTACTTTTCTGATGCTCTTTACTGCCCATTTCACAAGCTAAAGTGGAAAGTTGACTCCACTGTATTCCTTTACTGTAATAGAGAAAGTGGTGTCAGCAGGGTTGTGCGAACCACAGAATTACTGAACAGAATTACAACTTTTTTTCTAGTAAAACAGCTGATTTACAGTATATGCTTTTTAACCGTAGAGTTACCTGTTTTGCAAGCCCTCTTATTTATCTTTGCACATTTTTTCCTCAGGCAGCTCATTTACTAAATATCAATGTTCTTCCTGCAGAATGAAAAATAGAAGCATGACCAGCCTTATGCCGCGTACACACGACCGTTTTTAATGTCATTGAAAAAAACAACGTTTTTCTCGACGTGATTCTTCTCAAGCCTGCCTTGCCTACACACAATCATGAAAAAAAATGCTTGAGCAAAGCGCGGTGACGTACGAAATGTACAACGGCACTATAAAGGGGAAGTTCCATTCATATGGCGCCACCCTTTGGGCTGCTTTTGCTGTGTGCTTGTGTTAGTAAAGTTTGGTGAGAGACGATTTGCGCTTTTCAGCTTCGTGCTCTTCAGTCCGTTACAGCGTGACGAATGTGCTACTGTATCTCCATTACGAACGCTAGTTTTACCAGAATGAGCGCTCCCGTCTCATCACTTGCTTCTGAGCATGCACGTTTTTTTCACGTCGTTAAAGCCTACACACGGCCGTTTTTCATGACGAGAAAAACGACGACGTGAAAAACGACGAGAAAAATTAGCATGTTCCAAATTTTTAATGCCCATTTTTCACGTCATGAAAAATGCTCTGGAGCCCACACACGATCGTTTTTAATGACCAAAATTAAAAATTGCATTTTTCTCGTCATAAAAAACGGTCGTGTGTATGCGGCATTAGATATGCGCGCTCAGTATGGTAACATGGAATGCCATGTAGAGCGTCAGAAGGCGCTTGAACCCCAATTGCTTCTCACTTTCCTCTCTTCATTATCAATAATGAAGTAATTCTGCATGAAGATGTTAAAGTCCTCAATTGGATGCAAGAACACAGACAAACTTGTATTGCATTTTGAAGTGATAGCAAATCTTTTTTTCTTTTCTTTTTTTTTTTTTATTAAAATAACAAACATGTTATACTTACCTGTTCTGCGCAATGTGTTTTTTTTTTTTACAGAGCAGCCCCGATCCTCCTTGCTGGCACTTTTGGCTTCTGCCCCCACTGAGTGCACCCATAGCAAGCTGCTTGCTATGGGGACACTTGTTCGTGCTCGCTCCTGAGCCCTGCTTTGTATATCCATAAGACACACACAGCGTGGCTAAGCCCCTCGTCCCTGGCTGTAATTGAAAGCAGCAGGAGGCAATGGCTCCAGCTGCTGTACCTGAGCATATGATGAGGGAGAGAGCCAAGAGAGCCTAGGCTCTCATGCACGTCGCTGGATCGATCAAGGTAAAAAAAACTTCTGCCTTTTACAACCAGTTTCATAGTTGGCAAGGTTGAGTAAAGACAATAGTCCATCCAGTTCAACCTGTGTAGATTTACATCTGTCAATGTCGATAATCATTTCCCATATCCCTCTATATTGTATTAACTAAGATGCAAGTCCAAGAATCTTTTAAAAATATCAATACTCCCCGCTGACATCACCAATTGTGGAAGAGAGTTCCACATCCTTATTGCCTTGACAGTGAAAAAAGCCCTCCGCAGATTTCTTCCTACACTGGGATCACCGTTGAGGTATATGCATACCGCTATCATATCTCCTTTCAAGCGTATCTTCTCCAGGGAGAATACGTTTAATGCTTGTAGCCATTCCTCATAATTGAGGTCCTCCAGTCCCTTTTTTATTTTGTTGCCCTTCTCTGCAATTTGTCTAGTTCCAGCACATCCTTCCTGAGGATTGGTGACCAAAACTGGACAGAATACACCAGATGTGGCTGAACCAGAGTTTTATAAAGTGGCATGATTATCGTTTTATCTCTGGAGTAAATTCCCTTTTATATGCATGCTAATATTCTTCTGGCTGTGCTTGCTGCAGCTTGACATTGCATGCTGTTGCTCAGTCTTCTATTAGGACCCCCAGAGTTTTCTCCATCCTGGATTCCCCCAGAGGTAAGTAATTGCATTTATATTTTTTAGCCCCCAAGTGCATTGCTTTACATTTTTCAACATTAAACCTAATTTGCCATGTAGTTGCCCGCCCTATTATTTTATTCAGGTCTTCTTGTAAAGTTTATATATCTTGATGTGAAGTTATTGCCTTGCTTATTTTTGTCTCGTCAGCAAAAATGTATGAATAAATTGAACAGAATTGGTTCCAAGACAGAGCCTTGGGGTACCCTACCTCAGTTTGTAGATTAAACGTTTGTGGGGAACTGTATTGAATGCTTTTGCATAATCCGGTACACCACACCTACAGGCTTTCTTTTATCGTGATGGCAGCTCACATCCTCATAGAATGTTAACAGATTGGTCTGGCAGGAATGACCCTTCGTAAACCCATATTGTTTACCGCTAATGATACTGTTTCCATCAGAAAATTCTTGGATATAGTCCCTTATCATCCCCTCCAATAGTTTATATACTATTGATGTTAGACTGACTGGCCTGTAGTTTCCTGGTATACGTCTCTGCCCTTTTTTGAATATTGGTACCACGTGGGCTTTTCTACAATCAGCAGGTACCATTCATGTCTGTATGCTGTCTATAAAGCCTAAGAATTGCTGTCTGGCTATGACCTGACTGAGTTCTTTGAGGACTCTCGGGATTAAGCCGGTCCTGGTGATTTATTTATTTTAAGATTTTCTAGTCTTTTCTGGACCCCGGCTTCTGTAAGCCACAAGAGTACATCCTGTCATGTGTTACTAACAATACAGCTGTAGTTTTTATATCCCTCCTTTTCCCGTGTAAAAACTGATGAGAAGAAAGCATTCAGTACAGTTGCCTTCTTTTTATCGTTTGTAACACTCTTCCCTTCATCATCCTTTATGTGGCCACATCTGTATGTTTGCCTGCATGAGCATGTGTAAAATTTGCCCAAGGTTCCCATGTCTACTTAAATTGGTGGTAAGTATCTAATAGGTAGCTAACCATTTTCTCTTGGGACATAATTCATGAGATCTTACATTTGGCCGCCTGAATGGAGACCTTGGGGAGCTTCCAGGCTTTGGCTATGGTGAGTTTGGTGCCTAGGAGGATAAAGAAGATACATTTTTGAGAGTATTTCGGAATCTTGGTAATCTGGAAGTTCAGGAGGGCTGTTGATGGAGACTTGGGAATCGTGAGCCCTATAACCTTGGACAGTATTTGAAAAATTTTGTTCCAGAAGCTTCTAATTTTGGGGCAGTCCCACCATATGTGTATCATGGTTCCCTTCATCTGACATCCTCGAAAACAGAGAGGAGACACTGATGGGAGAATATTGGATAGTTTTGATGGGGTCATGTACCATCTAGTGATGACCTTCAGACTAGCTTCCGATAGGGAGGTGTTGAGGATACCCTTGTAGGATCTAAAGAAGGCTCTATGCCATGTGTCAAAATCTCAATTTTCCTGAAGGTCAGATTCCCAAGCTATCATGTAAGGGGGTTTCAGGATGGTTTGAGCAAGTGACAAATAAATTATGGAAATCCCTCCCCTCTGCTCCATGACTTGGCCACACCAATGCTCGTAAGGGGTAAATTGAGGGGGGTTAGATTTTGTCAACCATATAGAGTGAAGGTAATGAGATATTTGCTGAAATCTAAACTGTTCTGAATCAGGAAGATTCAAATTCTTAATGCAGTGGGAGAGCGAGATGGGACCCGCGGAGGTGATGAAGTGTCTGATCCAGTACATCCCCTTATCCAGCCACCATTTAAAGGCCCTGATATCCATTCCCGGACAAAAGTCTGGGTTGTGGAATATATGAGCCAAGGGCTTGCAATCATACACCAGAGAGGGGGGCTGCTTGAGCTTATCCCACAAAGCCATAGCGTGGGACAGGGAGAGTGAGATAATGGGAGGGTGGTTTTTGGGCGGACACCAGAGGTGGAAGTCTAGGGTATAAGACGGGACCGCCTGTCTCTCCATGTCCACCCAATCTGGTTTAACCAACTTAGAATAGACTGTGGAAAGTTGTGCAAGTCTCGCGGCCTGGTAATACCATAGTAGATTAGGAAGGCCCAGATCCCGTTTAGTGCTTAGTCTGAACAGTTTGTGTCGCAAGAGTCAGTGGCCCAACTCACCCCATACAATTTTAACGATTTTGCTTTGAAAGGAGCACAGGTGATCCTTCTTGATTAAGAGTATATCTTTTTAACTCCTCCAACCACTGTGTCTTCAGATTATGAAGTGTTTAAAATTCTTTCAGTTATACACACTTACCAACACACGTAACAACAGATATAGTGACAGTTTCAATAGCAGTGTATTCTAACTAAATTACAGACCCTGTCTGGTCAGGGGGATACTAAATACACTCCTGCAGGAGTTGGGGCTCTTATGGTGGTGCACCTACTCCACAGTGGGAGTGTTTGCAATTCCAGGGTGGTTAGGAGCTCCAGACCTCTCTGTAGGTAACATTGAATAACACTCAGGATGGTCATGGAATAGCCTACTTCTCTTACTTGTGCAGATTTTGAAGCACATGTAGTAAGCAGTAGACAGGAACAATAGGGCGCTCTAGACTGCAGAAAATTCGGAATGGCAGGAATACTGGAACAGTGGTATGCAGCAGTCTCTGGAACAGTAGTACTACTCACAACTCACAGCAGCAGAATCCCTTGTAGCTTTCTCCATAAAAGCAGACTCCATACAGGCAGGGCAGCCTGCAGCATCACACTTGTAGTGGACTGGAGTGGACTGGAGGCTCACTCAGCAGGCATGCGGTCCTGGCAAAGCACATCTCCCAGTCTTTGTTGCTCCCTCTGTCACAACAGCTCTCTCCTTCCCCAAACAGGACTCCTGCAACTTTGCTGCTGGCACTAAAAAGCCTAGGGGAAACGCAGCAACGATCAAGGTAGCAGCAGCAGCTCCAGGTAATGTTCCCTATTCTTTAACCACACTCCCTGGGGCACACAGCTGCCCCTGCAGCACAGAGGGTCCCATCTCCACACCACCCCTCAGCTCTCTCCCCCGGGTCTCCAGAGTCTCTACTGGAACTTTATGTGGGTCAACTACCCTTCCACCTTCTCTGTAGCTCCCTCTGTCACAACAGCTCTCTCATCTCCCAAGATGTGCTCCTGCAACTTTGCACCAACACAGGACACAACTCACAGCACAGCAGCAGCACTGACTCCTGGTACTTTCAGCCCAGGGTGAACACAGCAGTGATCAAGGTAGCAGCAACAGCTCCCAGTAATGTGCCCAATTCTTTGACTACACTCCCTGGAGGACACACAGCCGCCCCTGTAGCACAGGGGTTGTGATGGGAGTCACTTTGGGTGGGGGCTGGTGGAACCTAGAACTGCTTGGAGAGATTAGGAAACCCTTTCTTTAGCTCCCCATGCATCTCCTATGTCTAAGTTACCCTGTGTCTATTAGGGGCACAGGATGACCAAAAAAATGATCGACAGCTATTTAATGGACATTGGGAATGTGGCTTGCACTTTCTTAAAATGGAACAATAATATTTATCCACAATATCTCCCAGGAAATATACAAAGACTATTCCTGGTTTGTTTGATTCTGAACTGTATACATGTTATTTGAAAGAGCTGATCACTTTGGCCTCTGTACAATATAGGAGATGGTCCGTCTGCTACTGGGGGCTCCTGCTATTGTGTGAAGGTGTTCTGTGTTTATACTTATGATAATGTGTAATCTACTGTTTGAAGCTTGGTGACAACAAGTCTGACCTGTAGTGAAATCCTGATTAATCACAACAATGGCCAGGTGGGCATGGAGTGACGTTGGGTGCTTTAAGTGACTAGTTAATTAGCAATGTTAATTCTGTTTCTGGTTACAGTTTATATTGCTAGGATAATATGATCAGAAGGGGGGGGGGTGTCCTCCTGGTGTATATATTCGTGTGAGTTTGTTGAAATAAACATTCCATGTTCCAGTGTGTAACTGAGCTAGTCACGCCTGGTTCTTGGTTACAATATGTGGCTGTAATATCTGAAGGTCCAGACTAGAGGAAGCAGTGTACTGACAGAAGCACTCAAGCGGAATGCAACAGGGTTCCGTGGCAGGGGGGTCCCTTCTCCACACCACCCCCAGCTCTCCCCGCAGGTCTCCAATGACTTTTCTTGAACCCCATGTGGTGGGTGGGTCTTAGCATGACCACAATCAATCAGCCTGGCCAAGACAGCCAATTAGAAGTCCTGTTGCCCCAGGGCTACTAGTGGAGGTTTTTCTTAACCTGTAGCAACAGCCAATCAGGGAACAGTTTAAACTCTTCTCTCCATGCAGCTGTCACAGGAGAGAAGAGAAAACAAATTCTTGCTGCTGTTCATTCTCAGCACTGCTGGACACGATTTAAAAAGACCAGACAAGTACTCTGGGGCTTTCAGCTTAATCAGCTAAGCATATTCCAAGAACATCAATCAAAATGAGTGAAAAGACTTACTGTAGACAAGGAAGATTACTGGCATCCAGTCAAATGCAGCAGGACATCAACTCTATTGAGACATCAGTGTGCGCAGCTCAAACAGTCAACGCATTTACACCATAATGGCTGTACTCATGACTATGTCATAACCAGTCACGAGTAAGGCCGTTTTGGTGGAAACGTGTTGAATGTTCGTGCAGCACACACCAATGTCTCAATAGAGTTGATGTCCTGCTGCATTAGAATGGATTTGAGCGATCTACCTTGTCTACAGTTCTTTAGCGGACCATGCCTGAGTACCGGGAATCCAGTCGTGGACGCATAATTGGGGAGGTAGTAGTGCTGTTACTTTTTTAGAAACATTTTACTGTTCATTCTCTGTAGAGAGCAGCCATAGCCTGTGTGAAAAAACCTTTCCCTTGGCAGCATACAATAGAGAAGTACCCTTGCTTTCTGTGTGGCAGCAGTGGTCTCTCTGAAGAGGTCTGGCACACCCACTTGCTGAGTCAGACCTCTAGCTCTCCAATCAACAAAGCTTATGCCCCTGCTGATTGCAGAGAGCAGGGGGTGTGCAGGACCTCTGCAGAGAGACCACCAATTCCACACCGGAAGCAAGGGTCCTTTTCTGCAGCATGCTGGCAGGGGATAGGCTTTTCTACTCAGGCTGTGTCTGCTTTCTACAGAATAAAAAAAGTTTGCAAGGCCTCTGCACACCTTTTGTTTTGATGCACCTGGGCTGCATTGAACTGATTTAGACTCAAAGTTCAGTTGGGCAATAAGTAGACCTCTCCCTTCGAACTTCATAAAACTTCCTGTTGCAGCCGGCCTGCCACTTTCCCTCAGCTTCCAGTTGAAGACATTGAACTCTTCTAATACTTCTTTCTCTACGGCCGAGTAAAGATTTTTTTAAATAAATAAGTACATTTATGTTGGGCATCCTCTACTTGAAGGGCTAATGATTATTGACTGCCCTGCAGCAAGCATCAGGGAGTGTAGCCTGAGGCCTTTCCACTGGCCCCTAAACATGCCGAACGTTAACACATGTTTCCAGTTTTTCTGGCAGCGATTGGACACAAAACAAGGCAGTCAGAATGGACCATTTAGTGAACAAGTCAATATGACAGATCCCTGCTTAATACGAGGAAGACAAAAATTCTCATCTTATTGAAAAAGGCAGAAGAGCCCGGGGTGTTTTTGCTTTGTGATTCTGCAGCAAAAAGTGGGTTGTGTCAATATAAGTGAATGTCACTGACTCACAGCTGCCTGTGCCGAACTGACCTCGCAAGTTCCATACACAGAGCCCTCGCATTCTAAATATCCTCTAATGTTCACGGCGTGCAATGGAGAAAAAATGGAAAAACGCCAAGCCTCGTCTGTTTTCTTTCTTGCCAAGATGTCAATGAAATAATACTTTGTGGAATAGAAGAGCGAAACTCATTTCTTTAAAATAGAATATCAACAATAAAAATCGTATTTTATGGCTTGTTTAAACAGTAGATTTGCTTTTGGTGGTGGAAGTTTTTGGCACGGGACTTCTGGCGATGGAAGCAAGTAAAAAACACAAACATTCCCCCAATCGCCCTTAAATCAAACACTTAATCCTTCCCCTACCTTAACTCTGACTCTGAAAATAATACTTTAAAGTGTAAGTTCACCTTTACAGAAAATCTGTAAGGTGAAATTACACTGGACCCCCTCCCCATCCCCCCCCCCCCCCCCGTCCAGCTGTACCTGAAGCCGATCACCTGCTTGGAGACATCGGGTCGCCGCTTCACCAGTAAAAATCCCTGCAGCTTTCTCTCTTCTTCTCCCCCGCTGACAGGGACGGGCTTGGCGGGTTCTGATTGGTCGGCACTGTCCACGTGACGTCACCAACCAATTAGATTGCCTCCATTTTGTACCTTTACAATTTAAAATTATCTCAATTTATGAGATTAAGCCTTGGGGGATTTCAAATCCCCAGACCGGTGAAGCGGTGACCCGATGTCTCCTAGTGGGTGATTAGCCGGCTTCAGGTACAGCCGGGACCGGGGGAGGGGGGTTTGGAGAAAACCCAGTGTAAGTTCACCTTACATATTTTCTGTAAAGTTGAACTTACCCTTTAAGGACTCATGCACACAGGGCGTTTTTACTGCTGCTGTTAGTGGCGTCTGACATTTTTTTTTAACTGCCTCTTCATGTTAGCCTATGGGTGCATGCACCCATAAACTTTCAGAGGTGTTTTGAGGCATACGCGTTTAGGGGCAAGAAAAAAAAAACAACAGCCTTTGTGTCCAGGAACAGAGGCTGTTGAGATGTAGAAAAAGAAAAACGGCAAAAAAAAACGCTGCTAAACGCTGTAACAAGCGTTTAGATGCATTTGGCGTTTTTAGGCATTTTTACATATAGGGAGTGTTTTTATTGAAAATGCCAAAAAACACGGAAAAACGCCCATAAACCCTATTTAAAAATGCGGCTAACAGCGCATTTTTAACGCTGCTTTTTCCTGGCAGCAGCGCTGCCATTTTTTTAAATGACCTATGTGCATGAGGCCCAATACTTTAGAATTCCTAAACCCAAGGACAAACACATAATAACTTACAGTTTACTAGACCTAAAGCAGAGTTCCACCCAAAAGTGGAACTTCTGCTTTAAGCACTCCTCACCCCCTGACATGCCACATTTGGCATGTAATTTCTTTGGGGGGGTGTGTATCTTATTTTTAGTGGGACTTCCTGTCCCACTTCGTGCTTCCTCTTTTTGGCAACTCCTCCTCTCGCCCTAGGCGGCCCTCCCAGCCAGCCATCTCCTGGGACACAACACAGGTCCCAGAAGGCTGGCCAATAGCAGAGCGCAGCGCATGAAGGTATAAAACCTTCTGTGTGCAGTGGCTTTCCCCAGCCCCCCTCCAATCCTTACCTGCGCCCCCTCTGATCCAGCGATGTTCACAAAAGCCTAGGCTGTATTGGGACTCTCCCTCCTCATTGGCTGAGACAGCAGCGTGAGCCCATAGGCTCTCACTGCTGTAAATCACAGCCAGTGAGCCAATGATGAAAGAGCGGGGGCGCCCGGCTCTATGTGTCATATGGATGCATAGATCAGGGCTCGGGAGTGAGCATGCAGCGGTTCCCCCAGGGAAAGAGGCTTTCTCTGGGGGCACTGCTTGAGGGGTAGGAGCCAGGAGTGCCGGTGAGGGACCAGAAAGGACTAGGATTGGAGCTGCTCTGTGCAAACCACTGCACAGAGCAGGTAAATATAATATGTTTGTTATTTAAAAAAAAAAAAAAAACTGAAAGCTTTAATATCACTTTAGGATGTGGTGGCTTCATTTGTTTTCTTAGTATTTAGGCTAAGTACCTTTTTTCAAGCAGAGAAAAAAAACAACCTGTTGATCCTTCCAAAATTCCAGTGTCCTTATAATTTTGTTTGCTTTTGCACTGAAAGGTTAACTTCACTTTTGAGGAAAAAAATAGCAAATAATAATTTAGCATGTACAATGGCAACACAAGTAATTTTGGGCTCCACTCACAAAGCAGTATTTTACTGCATCGGAGTAAATGCATAACTGTATGATTACAATTATGTGGATCATATCTTTTTTTACCCATGGGGGCCCATCCTTGGGGACCATTGTCTCCCACTGGATGTCCATCGATGATGTCTGGGTTTGTCCACCTCAGCTCCCAGGACTGACGTTCTCTCCGGTACGCTTCCGGCCCTCCACGCCTGCGCCCAGTCTCATTGGCATTTCTGTAAGTAGTTCTGGGAAACAGGTTTTTTCCCCCCTCCTCTCCCTATAGAAAGACCTACCATTTTATAATTTCACAGATTAATTATGTGTTTCAATACTTATAGACATCTACCCCATATTTTCTCCTGAAGAGTGGCAGTCGCCACGAAACACGTCAAGCTAATAGATGCCTCCTCGCTTATATTTTGTATTATTACTATCAACTACCCTATATACAAATTGGATTGTACCAATGAACTAGAGACACAGCTATTTACTATGGCGACACGCTTCAATGAATTTGGTTCTTTATAATGTTTACATTAGGAAGTTATTATACTATTATTATATCATGTTATTATCATTATTTTTATATTTTATATTTCAATGAATTTGGTTCTTTATAATGTTTACATCATGAACTTATTATGCTATTATTATATCATGTTATTATCATTATTGTCATATTTTATATATATCAATAAACTATTGACTGCCAATTGTTGTTATACAATGCTGTCGTGTAAGGTTCATAGTTCTATCATACCAGGCACCTGCCATATTCATATATATCGTGTAATCTCCTGGCATGCATGCTTCATACAAAGTCCCACCTTACTTACTTTTTGCAGTATTAATAGCTGGTTCTTAAAGAGGTGTTCAGCCCCCACCCTCTCCAAAAATTTAAAGTCAGCAGCTAGGTAAACTGGGCATTATACCCCAGCTTTTCTCCAGGAGGAGTTGCATGAGTTGATGCTCTATCCCAGGTGAACTGGTAAAAGGGACACTTGGAACACATATTATTCATGCAAATTAAGAGTTAATAAAAAGTAAAATTCCAATCCTTTCTGTCTGCAAACAGTACTTAAGCCAGCCATAGACTAATCAAAATGTGTCTGGTTCAACAGAAATCGGCTGAATTTTAATCTGCCTATGGGCAGGCTGGTTGTACTAAAGTCAATCCATCGATTGACTTCAGTACAACGAGCCTATCTAGTTTTTCTTGCCCAATCATTACCGGCTACTATAGCCACCAGCAGGGATCATTGTATTTTGCCGGCAAAGAAGGCTTCCCACTTTCCCTGCCAGCAGATTACAATGATGCTTCGGGAGTAGGGAGGAGCCGAACACCCCCCGGTTTGGTTTGCGGCAGAACATGCGAACGGAATGAAAGTTTGCGCAAACTTTCGAACACCGTTAAAGTCTATGGGACTCGAACATCAAAAATCAAAAGTGCGAATTTTAAAGGCTAATATGGAAGGTATTGTCCTAAAAAGTGTTTGGGGACCCGGGTCCTGCCCCATGGGACATGTATCAATGCAAAAAGAAGTTTTAAAAACGGCCGTTTTTTCGGGAGCATTTATTTTAATGATGCATAAAGTGAACAAAATAAAAGTGAAATATTCCTTTAAATATCATACCTGGGGGGTGTCTATAGTATGCCTGTAAAGTGGTGCGTGTTTCCCGTGTTTTGAACTGTCATAAAATAAAAGTCATTTAAAACTTCTTGCGGCTTTAATGTAATGTTGGGTCCCAGCAATATAGATGAAAATTATTGAGAAAAATGCCATGGGTACCCCCCTCCCCCCCAGCCCATTACCAGGCCCT
Organism: Rana muscosa; assembly: GCA_029206835.1. NCBI lineage: Eukaryota > Metazoa > Chordata > Amphibia > Anura > Ranidae > Rana > Rana muscosa. Next base: position 952,520,831 of record CM055122.1, on the reverse strand, counting down.
TTGGGTCTTGTGTGGATATTAAGGGGAACCCCGCACCCAAATAAAAAAAAGAAAAGGCGTGGGGCCCCCAGGCCCTATATACAGGCGGTCCAAACAAGACAGAGACTGTAGGTTTGTTCTTAAGTTGAATTTGTTTGTAATTTGGAACAAGTACATTTTGGCTGGAGGGTCTATTAATGCGTAGCTCCCAACTGTCCCTAATTTCAAGGAACTGTCCCTGATTTGGAACAAAGTCCCTCTGTCCCTTTTTCCTCCTCATTTGTCCCTCATTTTGGTCTGATCTATATAAAATAATTGTATATAAAATGGCCTTTTTATCTTTCAAGAAGTGTTTCCCAGTGCTAAACTTTGCATCCAATTTCTAAATTGCTGCATTTGTAAATGTCAAAATCCAGCATAAAGTAATAGTAGTGGTAAAAAAAAATAAAAAAAATATATAGGTTTAATTAATCATATTTTTGTATAATTTTCCTTTAAGGGGCTGTGGCAGAGGGTGTGTTGCATGTGCCTACATACTTTTGCTAAATTTTCCCATCTCAAAAAGCTGGGAGGTATATAAATGCTAGTTGCTGGGGGGGGGGGGCTATTGTAGTTGGGAGGGTTTATTGTTGCTGGGAGATCTACTGTTGCTGCATGGGGAGTCTGTTGTAGCTGTGATTGGTCACAGTATTCACATGGTACAGATAGGGCCAATGATAGCCTATTTGTACCATGTGATTAGCTGTGGCCAATCACATCTAATTGCAACAATACACACTGAATGCATCAATTTCATTCAGTAAAAATGGTTGCTTATACCAGTGTTTCTCAACTCCAGTCCTCAAGGCGCCCCAAAAAGTCATGTTTTCAGGATTTCCCTCAGATGAAACAGCTGTGGTTATTACTAAGGCAGTGAAACTGATCAAATCACCTGTGGGGGCGCCTTGAAGCCTGGAGTTGAGAAACACTGGTATAAGCAACCATTTTTACTGAATGAAATTGATGCATTCAGTATGTACTGTTGTAATTAGCTGTGATTGGCCACTGGTATAAGCAATCATAATGTGTAAAAAAAAATAAAAATCCTGATCACTTCCCCAGAGTAGTACAGTGTTACTAGGGTAGCACTGTATTGCTCTGGTCACAGTATGTTAAAAAAATATATAAAAAATGTAAAAAAAAAAAATTTGAAAAATTTTTTGTTTTAGTTTTTTACACAATCACCAGTCAGTAACCCTGATCACCGCCACACCAGTTATAATGATGCTGTACTGCACTGGTGACAGTATGTAAAAAAAAATGAATTTCTTCATTTTCCATAAAAATTCTGACAAAAAAATACCAACTTCAAAAAACTTGCCATACCTCTTACTAAATACCCTGGACTGTCTAATTTCCAAACATGGGTCATTTGGGAGGATGTTTGTACTATCCTGGCATTTTTGGGCCTCAAGAAATGAGTACATCAGGATTGATTCATTTTCAGATATATACCATAGTTTGTGGACTCTATAACTTTCCTATAGACTAAACAATATATACTGTTTAGGGATATTTTCACCAAAGAAATGTAGCAGAATACAGTTTGGCCTAAATGTATAAAGAAAGATTATTTATTTGCAAAAATTTATAACGGAAACAAAGATTTTTTTCAAAATTTTTGATTTTTTTTTTTCATTTATTTAGCAAAAAAATTAAAAACCAGCAGCGATTAAATACCACCAAAAGAAAGCTCTATTTGTGTGAAAAAGATGATAACAATTTAATATGGGTACAGTGTTATATGACAGCGCAATTGTCATTTAATGTGCGACAGCGTTGGAAGCTGAAAATTGGCCTGGGCAGGAAGGGGGTGAAAATGTCCTGTTTTGATGTTGGTAATATCTACCAGTATATAATAAATGGTATAGGTGATAGTAAGAGGCTGGTTTAAAGGAATTGCACTTCCACAATTGAATTATTTTATGTTGCTGTTCGTAATTAAAGGGTTACCAGGGTGTGGTCTGGGACAAGTAACTCATAAAACAAGTCTGTTTTTTGTATGTAGCAAGGTGTCACTTTTGCACATAACTTATGGACTACAGTTTGTGCCTAATAAGAATTTAGCTCCCTCTGGTGCCCATTTATGCTAGACTATTAAAAGTTCTTTGGTTCAGTTATTCATGGATAGAGCATTATGGGTAATGTGGAATCATAGACAGAGACTCTATTGGCGTGTATAGAAATGAAACTACATTACCCACAAGACCACTGTGCCGCCAAGGTTTTTAGCGCCACGCACAGCCTGCTGGAGAACTTATTTAAGGCAAGGTGGGGCTCTTGTGCAGCCTCTTGGGACGCCATCTTCAAACAGGCAAGAGGCCTGCAGCGAGCGTGCTTAGGCCGGAGAAGCCTGGGCCTAAAGTGACGGAAACCGGATCGCCTCTCGGAGAGATTCCTGCCACGGGCCTGCTGATCGGACGAAGGAGAGGGACTCTACATTCCAAGGCATCCAGAGTCACCTTTCCACCAACATCTCATGAGCGAGATACCAGGGACAGCGACTTATCCAGGAGCCGAGAACCAAGAGGGTCTGGACGGAGCACACCGGTGAGGCGAGGCCTCATTTGGTGAGAGGGCACCTGCCCATCAGCATAACTAACTGGGTTGCAGGAAGGTGACGTCCATAGTTTACTTGTGCTTGCTGACAGCTGCAGTGTTTAAGTGGAGCCATGCTACATTCGGGAGTGATTTAGCATTTTTGGGAGGGTCAGCACTCCACTTATATTGCACAGTTTAAGTGTTCAATCTTTCTTCACCTTGTTTGTTGGATTACAAATACTCAAGTGCACTAACAAAAGGTAGCCGAAGATTACTGGAAACTTTTAGGAGCCATCATCCGCTCAGTTCACTGCTTAGGTTGATAGGGCGGGACATGCACCAGCTGAGCTGCCCACTATGGATGAACCGAACACCCCCCTGTTCTGTTCGCACCAGAACCTGCGAACAGACCTAAAGTTTGCGTGAACTTTAGAACCCTATTAAATACAATGGACTCGAGCGTTCGAAATCAAAAGTGCTAATTATAAAGGCTAATATGCAAGTTATTGTCCTAAAAAGGGTTTGGGGACCCGGGTCCTGCCCCAGGGGACATGTATCAATGCAAAAAAAGTTTTAAAAACTGCCGTTTTTTCGGGAGCAGTGATTTTAATAAAGCTTAAAGTGAAACAATAAAAGTGAAATATTCCTTTAAATTTCTTACATGGGGGGGGGGGGGGTGTAGTATGTATAGTATGCCTGTAAAGCAGCACTTGTTTCATGTGCTTAGAACTGTCCCTGCACAAAATGTCATTTCTGAAGGAAAAAAAGTATCTTAAAAGCACTCGCGGCTATAATGAATTGTCGGCTCCCGGCAATACAGAGAAAAGTCATTGATAAAAAATAAAAATAAATGCGTGGGGGTCCCCCCAAATTCTAATACCAGGCCCTTCAGGTCTGGTATGGATTTTAAGGGGAACTCCACCCCAAATGTACAAAAAAAATGGCGTGGAGTTCCCCCAAAAATCCATACCAGACCCTTTATCCGAGCAGCAACCTGGCAGGCCGCAGGAAGAGAGGGGGGGGACGAGAGAGCGCCCCCCCTCCTGAACCGTACCAGGCCACATGCCCTCAACATGGGGAGGATGTCCCCATGTTGATGGGGACAAGGGCCTCATCCCCACAACCCTTGACCGGTGGTTTTGGGGGTCTGCGGGCAGGAGGCTTATCGGAATCTGGAAGACCCCTTTAACAAAGGGGACCCCCAGATCCCGGCGCCCCCCCTATGTGAATTGGTAAGGGGTACATTGTACCCCTACCATTTCACGAAGAAAGTGTAAAACAAATGTAAATAAAACACACAGACACCTTGGAAAAGTCCTTTATTTAAAAAAAAAAAAAACACATTCCAGTGATGTAATCCAATGTCCCGCGGCGATCCAATGTCCAGCGCTGCAGTCTCCACTCCACATGAAACGTCATTGGCTGAACGGACCTACACTGCGGAAGAAGCTCGTATCTAAGACCGTGCCTACGTCTTGGCTAAGCGGACCTGATGGGGAACTTCCTCTTCAGTGTTAAAAAATGAATAGACCCGCCCCTTCTCACGTTCCCCATCAGGTCCGCTCCTTATTTTTAATGACGGACTTTTCCAAGGTGTCTGTGTGTTTTTTTTACATTTATTTTTTTACACTTTCTTCGTGAAATGGTAGGGGTACAATTTACCCCTTACCAATTCACATAGGGGGGGCAGGATCTGGGGGTCCCCTTTGTTAAAGGGGTCTTCCAGATTCCGATAAGTCCCCTGCCCGCAGACCCCCACAACCACCGGGCAAGGGTTGTGGGGATGAGGCCCTTGTCCCCATCAACATGGGGATATCCTCCCCATGTTGAGGGCATGTGGCCTGAGACGGTTCAGCAGGGGGGGGGGGGCGCTCTCTCGTCCCCCCTCTTTTCCTGCGGCCTGCCAGGTTGTGTGCTCAGATAAAGGGTCTGTTATGGATTTTTGGGGGAATTCCACATATTTTTTATTTTTATTTGGGGTGGAGTTCCCCTTAAAATCCATACCAGACCTGAATGGTCTAGTATGGATATTTGGGGGGAACCCCACGTCTTTTTTATTTTATTTTAAAGCAGGGTTCCCCTTAATATCCATACCAGACCTGAAGGGCCTGGCAATTGAATTTGGGGGGACCCCCATGCATTTTTTTTATCAATGACTTTTCTCTGTATTGCCGGGAGCAGACAATTCATTATAGCTGCGAGTGCTTTTAAATTATTTTTTTCCTTCAGAAATGACATTTTGTGCTGGGACAGTTCTAAGCAAGGGAAACAAGCGATGCTTTACAGGCATACTATACACACACCCCCCCCCCCCCCCCCCGTATGAAATTTAAAGGAATATTTCACTCTTATTGTTTCACTTTAAGCATTATTAAAATCACTGCTCCCGAAAAAACAGCCGTTTTTAAAACTTTTTTTTGCATTGATACATGTCCCCTGGGGCAGGACCCGGGTCCCCAAACACTTTTTATGACAATAACTTGCATATAAGCCTTTAAAATTAGCACTTTAGATTTCTCCCATAGACTTTTACAGGGTTTTCCGCGGCTTTTCGAATTTGCCGCAAACACCCCAAATTGTTCGCTGTTCGGTGAGTTTGACTCGAACTCGAAGCTCATCCCTACTGCCCACAAGGGGGAGCCAGATAGCTTATTGAACTTATATGTGTAGGCAAACCGTTTGAAATTGTTTTATTGTTTAATGTGCTGTTTCAGGGAGCTGGGTTGGACTTGGTGGAGAAGTACCCCACTGCCGATATCCTTACAGTGGGAGATTCCTCCACCGTGCACTTCCTTAGGTCTAACCTTGGGTTAAGTAGATTGGGGCTCCTATTTTATAGTGAGAGCCTGGAACTGTTATATATATATATATATATATATATATATATATATATATATATATATATATATATATATATATATATATATATATATATATAATATGTATGTCGGGTGACTCTCACAGGGACCTGTTTGAGTCAAATGTTACATGTGTAATCTCTATTCCAAACATATTACCTTTTGGTTGAACTGCAGCTTGTGTGGGACTCTGTCTTTTGCAGCTGTGAGGCAGGCAAACCACAATAAGGTAACAATATCTAACTACATTTATTGTTGTGTGGTACCATTGTGGCCCTCTATAGCCTCTTAGGGGCCCACAATCACACTATTGTCATTATTGTCCAGTTGTGCCCAGGGGGAATTGAGTCAAATTACAAGGGTTGACAGGCAGAGTACAGGCCCAAATCTAAACCTGCAGCTCCTACGGGGGTAGTGCTACACATGGGGGCTCATCCGGGATTCCTGTGACTCTGCAATCTAAACCCCCCCCCAGACAGAACCTCTACTGGCACCAAAAATTGATTTTGCTGCTGCTAAAACGTGGTGCAAGGAAGAAAACGCCCGCTCCGAGTTCAGTGTGGTGCTTGAAATTCCAGGAGAGTCCTGGGGTGAAGACCAGCTGAGTCAAGCCATGAAGACACTGTCCCCTGACAAGAAAGCATGGGTAATTGCTGTAAAAACAGACACAGGGACACCACATACTTATGCATTGATTGAGTGGAAACAGGAAATCCCTGAACACTTCAAGGGTCCAAGTGTGAAGTTGGCCAACAAGGGAGAACTAAATGTGATACACCCCGAGGCACCCAAAGACAGTTCTGCCTCATCCAGTCAAGCTGACTCTAGTAAACCAGAAGTTCCTGCCAAGTCACCTCTGGCCACCATTGGGCCCGAACTCTGTGCCGTCCTTGGGGAATTTATGGATCCCCACGCATACTCGGCTGCTGGTTAAAGGAAACTCAGAGTCTTCTCGGGAAGGCAACCGGTACCCACAGGGGAAGACAGTTTTGAAGAATGGCTGGACCAGGCTACCCAAGCTTTGGATGAATGGGACATACCAGAGCCACATAAGAAACAGAGGATCACGGAGAGTCTGAAGGGACCTGCCCTTGAAGCCATTCGCAACCTGAAGCTCAGTAAGAAAAACTGTACTGCTCAAGACTACCTGAACATCTTGCAGGATGTATTCGGTCGCACTGAGAAAGCCATCGACCTCATCTACCAGATGGAACACTCTTATCAGAAAAAGGGAGCGAAGTTGTCAGAGTACATGAGGCGTCTGGACAAGATCATCCATCAGATCCTGCTGAAAAAGGGGTTAGACCCCCGGGATGTGGACAAGATCAGAGCAAAGCAAGTTTTGAAAGGGGCACAACCTTTAGACCCCATTACCCTCCTGTTGAGAACCCGGCAAGATGGTGGTATCTTGAAATATCCAGACTTGATCCGGATTGTCAGGGAGGAAGAAGTCAGGTTGGACAGCAAGAGTAAGAGTCAGAAACCTCAATCATCTGCTGGAGTCAGAGTGATAAATGCTGATGATGGTGACCCCCAGGTTGAGCTTCTTAAAACTCAAGTGTCCCAACTAATAGAGATGATGTCTATACTGACCAACCAGCCCACTGGCCTGCCCAGTGGAAAAACTCCAGAAGAGCCCAAGAAGTCTCTCAGCTCTAATGTTGCACAAGTACAGAAACCAACGAAACTGATAATGTCCGACTCTTCCACAGTTGAAACAGATTATCGGGAAGTATGTCCAAGCCCAGAGAAAGCTGCCGCCCAGTACCGCAAGCTGGCAGAAAACTCCAGAGGGCCCCGGTGAAGGAGTCAACCGGGTGCCCACCAGTTTCAGCTAACTCCATAAAATCTAACGACACGAAGAGACAACATCAGGAGTCCTGACCCTTGCCTAGGGCTCAAGTTTTTGCCTCTGAGCGAGCTAATGTCTCCCGCTCTTTGACCCAACCTGTTCGGCGGCAGAGAGTCAGTGCACACCAGACCAAACAGGGGTCGAAATCCAGTCAAAGTTCCCAAAAGAAAGAAGTAAGGGTACAAACCACTGAACTGGCCAAGCAGGCCCCTCTCCGAAAGTTTCCTGTCAAGTTAGTGGGGCCCTCCCCATTGGTCTCAATCCAGGTAGAAGGGATTTACACCAAGGCCCTCCTGAACACTAGGGCTCAAGTGACTCTCCTGTACAGAGATTTATTTGACAAGCACCTTAAACACTTGCCCTTGCAGAAGTTGGAAGAACTGGAGATATGGCGCATTGTAACTCAAAATTTTCCCGTATGATGGTTATTTGCCAAACAAACTAACCTTTCACCCCTCAATGGCAGGAGAAACAGAGACTTTTGACACCTTGGCCGTGGTTTGCCCTCGCACGCCAGCGGCTAGTAAAAGTTCCCTCATTATAGGGACTAACACTGACCTAGTCAGGAGACTGTTGACACCTCTGGCCCAGGAGCGGGTACTTCAACTACAGGAATTAGGGATGAGCCGAACACCCCCCTGTTCGGTTTGCACCAGAACCTGCGAACAGACCTAAAGTTTGCGTGAACTTTAGAACCCTATTAAATACAATGTACCCGAACGTTCAAAATCAAAAGTGCTAATTATCAAGGCTAATATGCAAGTTATTGTCCTAAAAAGGGTTTGGGGACCCGGGTCCTGCCCCAGGGGACATGTATCAATGCAAAAAAAAGTTTTAAAAACTGACGTTTTTTCGGGAGCAGTGATTTTAATTATGCTTAAAGTGAAACAATAAAAAATAAATATTCCTTTAAATTTCATACCTGGGGGGGGGGGGGGGGGTGTATAGTATGCCTGTAAAGCAGCGCTTGTTTCCCGTGCTTAGAACTGTCCCTGCACAAAGTGTAATTTCTGAAGGAAAAAAAGTAATTTAAAAGCACTTGCGGCTATAATGAATTGTCGGCTCCTGGCAATACAGGGAAAAGTAATTGATAAAAAAAATAAATGCGTGGAGTTCCCCCCAAAAATCCATACCAGACCCTTTTATCTGAGCACGCAACCTGGCAGGCTGCAGGAAAAGAGGGGGGATGAGAGAGCGCCCCCCTGCTCCTGAACCGTAACCAGGCCACATGCCCTCAACATAGGGAGGATGTCTGTGACCCCTCAAAGCACCATGTCCTCATGTTGATCGGGACAAGGGCCTCATCCCCACAACCCTTGCCCGGTGGTTGTGGGGGTCTGCGGGTGGGGGGCTTATCGGAATCTGGAAGACCCCTTTAACAAAGGGGACCCCCAGATCCCACCCCCCCCATGTGAATTGGTAAGGGGTACAGTTGGGAAAGTCCTTTATTAAAAATAAAAAAATTTAAAATTAGAAACCAATTCCAGCGATGTAATCCCCAAAGTAGTTCCATTAAAGGCACTGCGGAGGAATCATGGAAACGTCTCAGTAAGTGTTCGCAACACGACCACCTCACCTGTGACGGTACCGGCCAGAATGCTGATGGGCCAAGTGAACACAGCCACCCCAGTCTCGCCGTCTGACTTGAAGGAGGAGAAGGATGAGATTCCAGTAGAGGAGTTCTGCCTAGAAGACACCACCCTCCTGCCAGAATGGAGAGAAAGGGTTAGAGCCCAGCTCGCCAGATGGCAGACTGCATTATCCAAGAACGAATTTGATGTAGGGTGTGCAAAGAGTGCCACCCACAAGATCAGTCTGCAGGAAGACAAACCGTTCAGAGAAAGGGTCCGACGAGTTCCTCTGGGAGACTTGGAGAACCTACGTGAACAACTGCCAGAACTCAAGAGAGCAGGGATCATCAGGGAATCCAGGAGCCCCTATGCTTCCCCAATAGTGGTGGCGCAAAAAAAAAATGGGTCACTAAGGCTGTGCATTGACTACCGAACATTGAACAGAAGGTACATTCCTGACCAGTACACCACCCCTCGGATAGAAGACGCCCTGCAGAGCCTGTCAGGAGCCAAGTGGTTCAGTGTAATGAACCTGAAGAGTGGGTATTACCAGATCCCCATGCACCCTGAAGATAGAGAGAAAACTGCCTTCATTACCCCAGTGTGGTTCTTTGAGTTTGATTGCATGCCTCAAGGGTTGTCAGGAGCCCCGGCCACCTTCCAAAGGCTGATGGAGAAAACAGTGGGTGACATGAACCTGATTGAAGTGCTGGTGTACCTGGATGACATCATAGTGTTCGGCAGGACTCTGGAAGAGCATGAAGAGCGGTTGGAAAGGGTCCTTAAGAGACTTCATGAAGAAGGCCTGAAGCTCTCCTTTGAGAAGTGCCAGTTCTATCAGCCCTCGGTCCACTACCTTGGCCACATAGTGTCTGCCGAGGGGATAGCCTTTCCACCGACACCTCGTGAGCGGCTGGGCGGAAGACCAGGGACTGCGACTTACCCAGGAGCCGAGAACCAAGAGGGTCCGGACGGAGCACACCAGTGAGGCGAGGCCTCATGTGGTGAGAGGGCGGCTGCCCATCAGCATAACTAACTGGGTTGCAGGAAGGTGACTTCCATAGTTTACTTGTGCTTGCTGACAGCTTCAGTGTTTAAGTGGAGCCACGCTACATGATTTAGCGCTTTGGGAGGGTCAGCACTCCACTTGCCCTTATATTGCACAGTTTAAGTGTTCAATCTTTCTTCACCTCGTTTGTTGGATTACAAATACTCAAGTGCACCAACAAAAGCTAGCCGAAGATTACTGGAAACTTTTAGGAACCATCATCCTTTCAGTTCACTGCTTAGGTTGATACGGCGGGACATGCACCAGCTGAGCTGCCCACAAGGGGGAGCCATATAGCTTATTGAACTTATATGTGTAGGCAAACCGTTTGAAATTGTTTTATTGTTATGCCGCGTACACACGACCGTTTTTCATGACGAGAAAAATGCAATTTTTTAAATTGGTCATTAAAAACGATCGTGTGTAGGCTCCAGAGCAAATGGGCATTAAAAATTTAGAACATGCTCTATTTTTTCTCGTCGTTTTTCACGTCGTCATTTTTCTCGTCGTGAAAAACGGCCGTGTGTATGCTTTAATGACGGCCAAAAAACGTGCATGCTCAGAAGCAAATTATGAGACGGGAGCGCTCGTTCTGGTAAAACTAGCGTTCTGAATGGAGATAGCACATTCGTCACGCTGTAACGGACTGAAGAGCACGAGCCTGAAAAGCGCGAATCGTCTCTCACCAAACGTTACTAACACGAGGATCAGCAAATACAGCCCAAAGGGTGGCGCCATCCGAATGGAACTTCCCCTTTATAGTGCCGTCGTACGTGTTGTCGAACGTGTTGTACGTCACCGCGCTTTGCTCAAGCATTTTTTTTCATGATATTGTGTAGGCAAGGTAGGCTTGAAAAGAATCACGTCGAGAAAAACTTTGTTTTTTTCAATGACATTAAAAACGGCCGTGTGTACGCGGCATTAGTATGCTGTTTCAGGGAGCTGGGTTGGACTTGGCAGAGAAGTACCCCACTTACAGTGGGAGATTCCTCCACTGTGCACTTCCTTAGGTCTAACCTTAAGTAAATTAAGTAAATTGAGTCTCCTATTTTATATTGAGAGCCTGGAACTGTTATATATATATATATATATATATATATATATATATATATATATATATATATATATATATATATATATATGTATGTCGGGTGACTCTAACAGGGACCTGTTGGAGTCAAATGTTACATGTGTAATCTCTATTCCAATTTCTTTACCAAGTAAACATATTGCCTTTTGGTTGAACTGCAGCTTGTGTGGGACTCTGTCTTTTGCAGCTGTGTGGCAGGCAAACCACAATAAGGTAACACTATTTAACTACATTTATTGTTGTGTGGTACCATTGTGGCCCTCTATAGCCTCTTAGGGGCCCACAATCACACTATTGTCATAATTGTCCAGTTGTGCCCAGGGGGAATTGAGCCAAATTACAGGGGGTGATAGGCAGAGTACAGGCCCAAATCTAAACCAGCAGCTCCTACGGGGGTAGTGCTACACATACATATAATTTGTTAGCCACTATATTTTCTGCACAAGCTGCTTGCCGCCAATCCGCCTTTTATTTGTTCTGGTCCAGTATTTACGTTGTCACTCATTTCACATCCAACTGTGTTAATACATTAACTCTCACAAAGTCTATCACCGGCGCACTCCTGCCGTTCTATTATTGCTCCAAGGGTTATGGACAGAATCGTATTGCTTTACATTACGCAGCGGTATTTCTCGAGTGAGACATGAAGATGTTTCAGATAATGTGCACTGGTTCAAGGAAAATCCAATGTTTTATGATTGCCTACCAAAACACGGTGATTGGTATTCCTGTTCATGCTACCTGGGAAAATTGTATCCAACTGTGAAACAAATAGCTCCAGCCAAAGATTCTACTGCTCGTTTTATTAAATCAGTAAATATAGTGCGAGAGAGATTATTATCCTAATGTATCACTGGGAAACAGCTTGTGAGAAAATGTCTGTCTGAAAGAGGTCTTGTAACAAATCCGAATTTAAAGTAAACCTTTTACCAAACCTGGGGACTTAGAATTATGATTTTGAAAATTCATAAGCAAAGAATATATTTAGGGAAAACCACACGAGGAAACCATGAGTGGAGCTACAGATATAGTTGAAGTTTTGATAGATGTCGAGCTTGACCCCCCCCCCCATCTTCCAAGCCTAACTATTGGTCCTATAAGGTGGTTGACAGCATTATGGACCCACAGAAAGGTTCAAAAGATAGTAAGGAGACAGTCCCAGTACCATTATACAAAAAGAGCTGACATTTGCATAAAACTTCAGCTGCCTGATCTGGTGATTTGTTGACATTTATTTTTACTGCAATTAAAATGTTTGTAAAGCCCAAACTTTTTTTTTTTAGATTTGGACAGAGTGAGAAAAGGTTAGACCTCCTGTCAAGTATTTTTTTCAGTCTGTGTTTCCCCTGAAAAAATGCACCCCCCTTTTTTCCCAATGACTATTGTGACTGTGACAAAAAAACAAAGGGAAATCTAAAATAGTTAAAGAGCTCAGGTTAGATCATTCGATTGGGGACAAATTTTCTAGAGACGCCATCTAAGATGGGAGTTCCACTCAATTTAGAGAGTTTTCTTAGTTTCCTGTTGTGTCTTTAGGAAAGGAGGTGAATGGAAATTTCCCCAGCAAGACACATATAACAAAAATAACCCTACACGGCTTTCAACCTGTTTCTACTCTATCCAATTGTGAGAACAGTTTTGGTTATGAATACACTTTAACTTTTTCATATGATTAGTTTAAATTGACCAGGTGTGTGACCTCATTCCCTGTTGTATCTTCAGGACAGGAGGGGAAAGTAAATTTCAACAGCAAGACACATGTAGCACCTTCCTCGTTAGGTGCTAGGTTGTTAGGTAAATTTAGTTCTATTTGGCTCCACTGTAATTGGTGGAGCAGTTGATGATTATTTTGGACTGATTAGGGTCAGGAAGGCTCCAGAACATAGGAGTGGAATAGGTCAAATGACTAGCCTAATTATTAATGGGGTCTCGGCCAATCCCTGGGGAGTGTACCCAGTAGGTGGCTGCAGAGAACATAAATCATCTTGATCTGGAGAAGTCTTGCTCTTGTCCAGGAGGATGATTTCCGTGCCTGGAGGGCTAGTGCCCTCCCAGGCAGCCCAGCTAAAATTTATCTGAGCTCATTGAGGTCCCAACTATGCTAAATCTGGAGGACCTGTTTGCTGAGATCTCTGAAGGGAGGATCTAGATCTGGAGAGCTCACTAAGGAAGTGTCTGTCTGATATTGGAAGGAGGCATCCAAGTATTCAGGGACCTTGTGAGTACAGACCTGAATGCAAGATCTGGGGCCACGATTTGCTGCTGCTAGCCCATGTGCACTAATACTAGGGCTTGCCTGGCCTATAACATTGCTCATGGTGTCTCAGTGGTGTCTATTTCCTAGGCTATTATTAAAAGGATGGTTCTAAGATGTGGCTGCAGAGTGAAGAGTGTCCTCTAAATACTGCTCAGCATTTTTTTATGGAGTATCCCACAGCTCCCAGTGTCCTATCCAAGTATGTTTAGCAATAAATATAAAAAGGCAACCCCTAAACTGTTTAATTGAGCCAGAAGAGTGAATGTTGCCATGTGCCTGGCTGCCTCTGCACTAGTTGTGGCAGATCTGTGGGCCCTTTCAGGGGTAAGCGCTAAATACAAAAAACAAAAATTGCCTGACAGAGGTTTAAACGTTTTCCTACTCTATCCAATAATAATAAAAAGGTTTTGGTTATACGTACACTTTACCTTTTGCATTCACTTAGTTTAAGTTGACCAGGTGTGTGACCAGATCACACACCTGGTCACAGCATTTACACACCACCGCATTTACACAGAGAACTGAGCAATCAAAGACTGCTGATTACTCAGTTCTCAGGCTTTACTGTGTAGAGTGCTCTGCCCTCCAGCGCTCACTGAATCCATGGGATGTGGAGGGGGTGGGAGCATCTGAATCAGAGTTAGGTGCTGGTTCAAGCATCTGGGTGGATCCTGACTTTAAAGTGAGGATCTCTCCAAAGTCTGGACTGGCTGAGTGATGTCAGCTGTTGGCTGAATACGGGTCACAGGAGTGCAGAACAAAGTGCACTCATTTGATCCCCAGAGCTTTGGCCCTACTTCTCCTTTAAAGGCTCCTTGCCAACTGTTTATTCACAAAGAAGAAGAAGAAGAACACAAGGATCTACTCTTCCATGGATCATTGAACATGACTCAAAAAAAACAATTAGTCGTCCTCTTGACTGCTTGTTACAGTTCTCCCTGTTGGACTGCTTCTCTAAGGCAAAACCAGACCAGCCTTTCTTAACATTTTGCCCCAGAGGAACCCTAGAAAATTTCAGGTGTCGAGTAAACCTTACTAAAACAAATTCATTGGGAAAAATGCCCCTGAAATTGGTGGTCAATAGGTATAATGCAAATCTTAAACACAGCTAAAAAATAAATGGGTCATACTGCTGGATTTGCCAAGCAGCCTTGGCCCTACAAATTATCCGATTTGAGGTCAAGGTCATTCAACCACAGCTTAACCATTTGCCGACCGCCGCACAAACTTATACGTCAACATAATGGCATGGACAGACAAATGGGCGTACAGGTGCATCCCTTTAAATTTGCTGCCGTGTGGTCACGCACGCGACCCTGCTGCGAGCTCCATGACCGTGCCTGCGGGACCCGCGGACTCTGTCTGCCGGTGTCCCGCGATCGTGTCACGGAGCTGAAGAATGGGGAGATGTCAGTTTAAAAACAACATCTCCCCGTTCTTCCTGGTGACATGTCACTGATCGTCTGCTCCCTCTCATCGGGAGTAGCGATCAGTGACATGTCACTCGTAGCCACACCCCCTAACAGTTAGAATCACTCCCTAGGACACACTTAACCCCTTCCTAGCCCCCTAGTGGTTAACCCCTTCTCTGCCAGTCACATTTACACAGTAATCAGTGCATATTTATAGCACTGATCGCTGTATAAGTGTGAATGGTCCCAAAATAGCGCAAAAAGTGTCTGATGTGTCCGCCATAATGTCACAGTCACGATAAAAATTGCTGATCGCCGCCATTACTAGTAAAACATATTTTTTTATAAAAATACCATATAACTATCCCCTATTTTGTAGACGCTATAACTTTTGCGTGGTGATTACAGCAGCAGTAAAAGGAATTTATCTCACACTGGGATTGTTTTGATTGGTCAAAATACAAGTCAGACTATCACAAAGTTGGATAAAAGTAGTATCCTGTTCATTCAAGTCGGATGGATGTAGGACCAATGTAGGACCGATGTAGGACTGATGTCGCAGAGCAAAGTAGGATGAGGCCGGGTTCACACTGGTGCGACAAACGTTCCGACATTGGGAGCACATGTCGCATGGGTTTCCCTATGAGAGCCGTCTTATCTGGTCTGACACATGTTGGTCCGACTTTGAAAATGCTCCCTGTACTACTTTGGTCCGACTTTGATCCTACTTCAGCCCATTGAATATCATTGAAGTCGGATCAAAGTCGGAACGCCATCTTGCATGCTCCGACTTTGGCATGCGACTTGTGCTCTGCTGATCTTGAGCCAAATTTTAAATAAAAAACCGGCATGGGTTCCCACTCCAAGAGCATACCAGGCCCTTTGGTCTGGTATGGATTTGAAGGGGAACCACCTACGCCGAAAAAACGGCATGGGAGTCCCCCCAAAATACATACCAGACCCTTATCCAAGCACGCAGCCCGGCCGGTCAGGAAAGGGGGTGGGGACGAGCGAGCGCCCCCCTCCTGAACCGTACCAGGCCGCATGATCTCAACATGGGGGGGTGGGTGCTTTGGGGCAGGGGGGCCCTGCGGCCCCCCTCACCCCAAAGCACCTTGTCCCCATGTTGAAGAGGACAAGGGCCTCTTCTGACAACCCTGACCGTTGGTTGTCGGGGTCTGCGGGCGGGGGCTTGTCTGAATTCGGGAACCCCCTTTAATAAGGGGGCCCCCAGGTCCAGTCCCCCCTCCCTATGTGAATGAGTATGGAGTACATCATACCCCTACCCATTCACCTGGAGGAAAAGTGTCAATAAAAAAAACACACTAGACAGGTTTTTAAAGTAATTTATTAGGCATCTCCGGGGGTCTTCTTCTGACTTCGGGGGTCTTCTTCCGACTTCTCCACTCTCTTATCCTGCTCTCTGGTGCCTTCTGCCTTCTGCCGGGCTCCTCCACTATCTTCTTACAGCTCTTTTACTAGTGTTGGCCCGGTATTCTCCGTCATCTTCTTCCCTCTTCTCTTGTTCCGATGTTGACACAACGCTCTCTCTCATCGGTCAGACAGCCACCTTCTCCACCGCTCCTTCTGTGACTGACCAAAGCCTCAGCAACACGTTGTCCAGGACCAGGAATTTATAACCTCCCAGGCTCTGGGAATGCATGGCACAAACCTTTCAGCAAGGCCTCCCGAAGAAGTTTCATCCTCTGCTCCTTCTGCGACGGCAAGATAAGGTCCGCAACCTTACCCTTGTAACGTGGATCAAGGAGGGTTGCCAGCCAGTAATGATCCCTCTCCTTGATACCACGAATACGAGGATCCTTCCGCATGCTTTGCAGGATCAGGGAGGCCATGCAGCGTAGGTTTGCTGAGGCATTCGGTCCGGAGTCCTATGGTTCACTAAGGACGACATGATCCACTGCCACCTCCTCCAAGCCACGTACAAGTGCATGGGTTTCTTGGGACTGTAATTGATCCCTTGAAGACTGCTGCTGATGCTGAGTGCTAGGCTCCACCTCCATGCTGACACAATCCTCCTCCTCCTCCTCTTCCTGTGTGATAGGTGGGCCAGCAGGAACACTGTCTGGATAAATGGGCCCTTGAGAGGTAAGGAAGTCCTCCTCTTCCTCCCTCTGTTCTGGCTCAAGTGCCCTGTCCATTATTCCACGCAGCGTGTGCTCCAGCAGGTGGACAAGAGGGACAGTGTCACTGATGCATGCACTGTCACTGTTCACCATCCTCGTGGCCTCCTCAAATGGTGACAGGACAGTGCATGCATCCCTGATCATGACCCACTGGCGTGGCAAAAAAACAAACAAGCTCCCCTGACCCTGTCCTCGTGCCATATTGGCACAGATACTCATTGATGGCCCTCTGCTGCATGTGCAGCCGCTGCAGCATGGCCAACGTTGAGTTTCACCTGGTGGGCATGTCACAGATTTGGCGGTTCTGGGGCAGGTTGTATTCCTTTTGGAGGTCAGCCAGCCGAGCACTGGCATTATATGACCGGCGGAAATGCACACAGAGTTTCCTGGCTGGCCTCAGGACATCCTGTAAGCCTGGGTACCTGCCCAAGAACCGCTGCACTACCAAGTTAAGGACATGAGCCAAACAGGGCACATGGGTCAGTTGTCCTTGTCGGAGGGCGGAGAGGAGGTTGGTGCCATTGTCGCAAACCACCATTCCTGGCTTAAGCTGGCATGGTGTCAACCACCTCTGAGCCTGCCCCTGCAGAGCTGACAGAATCTCTTCCCCAGTGTGACTCCTGTCCCCCAAGCACACCAGCTCAAGCACCGCATGGCATCTTTTTGCCTGCGTACTTGCGTCGCCCCTTGAACGCCTACGGAGCACCGCTGGTTCCGAGGACAAATCAGCACAGGAAGAGGCCATGGAGTTAGAAGAAGAGGAGGGGTGGAGGAGAGAGGTGTGTCAGAATCACCACTAGTAGCATTTTGGAGGCGTGGTGGCGGAACAACCTCCAACACTACTGCACCCTGTCCTGCATCCTTCCCAGCTGCCAGCAGAGTCACCCAATGCGCCGTGAAAGAACACGTAGTTGCCTGAATCAGGAGGAACAGTCTGCAGTGTAGCTAAACTGAATACAGTATTACTGAGTGATATACTGCAGCTTGCTCAATCAACTACCTGCCTGTAGTCTCTTAGCAACAGTAGTTCAGGAGGTACAGTCTGCAGTGTAGCTAAACTGAATACAGTATTACTGAGTGATGTACTGCAGCTTACTCAATCAACTACTTGCCTGTAGTCTCTTAGCAACAGTAGTTCAGGAGAAACAGTCTGCAGTGTAGCTAAACTGAATACAGTATTACTGAGTGATATACTGCAGCTTACTCAATCAACTACCTGCCTGTAGTCTCTTAGCAACAGTAGTTCAGGAGGAACAGTCTGCAGTGTAGCTAAACTGAATACAGTATAGTGAGTGATACACTGCAGCTTACTGAATCACCTGCCTGTCTGTAGTAGATTAGCTTAGCAACAGTAGAACAGGAACGGATCTAGCTAAACTGAATACAGTGTGTGTGTGTGTGTGTGTATGTGTGTGTGTGTATATATATATATATATATATATATATATATATATATATATATAACTCCTAAGATGCATATATATACTAAATACACTGACTAAAGCTAACTCAATTGCCTGCCTGCCTGCCTGCTCTAAGTAACTGAAATGAAATGACACTCTCTCTGTCTCTATCTCTCTCAGCCGGAACACACTACACAAGGCCGACGCGCGGGCGTGTACCTAATCCCTAAACTCCCGGTAGTCCCGATGGCCAGTCCATCCCTGGGGTAAAAGAAAAAAGTACAGTATTGTTTCTGCACCCTACTATGGGTACAAACAACAAATAATGTACAGTATATGTGGTATTGCTGTGATTATCAGGAGTATCAAAATGCATATATATTTTTTACTATTTTGGGCCAGTTTAACCTCCCAGCTAGCCTAATGCCTTGTACACACGATCGGAATTTCCGATGAAAAAAGTCAGATGGACAGAAATTCTGATCGTGTGTGGGCCCCATCGGACTTTTTTTCCATCGGTTTTTAGAAATAGAACATGTTTTAAATTTTTCCGATGGAAAGAAAAACCTATAGGAAATTCCTATCGTCTGTGTGGAACTCCGACGGAGAAAAAACCCACGCATGCTCAGAATCAAGTCGACGTATGCTCGGAAGCATTGAACTTAATTTTTCTCGGCTCGTCGGAGTGTTTTACGTCACCGCATTTTGGACGGTCGGAATTTAGTCTGACAGTGTGTAAGCAAGACAGCTTGAACGGAATTCCAATGAAAAATTCCATAGGATTTTAGATCATCGGATACTCCGATCGTGTGTACAGGGCATTAGACAGCACATAGGGAGATGGGACGAAGTGCTGTGTGTACGTTTTCCTCTGGGGAAGATAACACAATAATAAAAATTGAAGTAAAACTATGTCTTTAACTATTCTCAAGTCTATCCAACAGAAAGTTAGTTTTGACTTTATACTTTAAAACTTCTTATACATAGTCTTATTCCTTAATGTCATGGTTATAACTCTGCATGTAAAACAACATACTTTGTAAATAATGCAGAATTTTATCATTTCAGTAGTGTGTATATTTAATTCTACCGAAAAAGCATTAACATTAGAAAAACAAATGCTGTGATGGCATGCCATTTGATATTTTTTTAAGAATTATGTATAGGTAGGCGTATGTTGCCATTTAAGTATTCATACTTTTAGAGACAACTGGTTAACCCCTTAAGTGTTTTGCCCTAAAGGTACACATGAAATGTTAATTATAACCACATGGGACAAGCCCCGGGAGAAGCTTGGCAGCATTAAACTGCTACCATCGGAGCCCACTGCTTGGAGGTCTTTACATAAACACCATGTACCAAAAAAGCTACTGTCTCCTTGAATGATTTTTCAGATGGTAAAACGCGATGGGAAGTTCTTAGCTCAGAAGAAGGGTGACTGCTCAACATTACCAACTCAGACAGCAAGACTTGTTCTGGAAAATGACAAGAATTAGAGGAAAAGGCACTTTAATGGCAATGACCTGTAAGCGTCATTTAGAGAACATATGGAGGGCACGACTATCTAATTAAGATGGAATAAATAATTATATTGAAAAAGTCTTAGGGCACTCAAACCAGCAGATTATAGTAGACAGTTGGAGCACTCATGGATGATATGGCAATTTTTCAATTTTCAATTTTAAGAAAAAAAAATATATCCTTTAATTCCTGTACAGAACTTTAGGTCCTGGCATATGGTGATAATATTTTAGGGGGTAAATACATAGCTTCTTGTTTTATTTTCCTATTACATTTTGTTTTACTAATGTTTGATATCATTATTATTCTACAATTGTCATTTCTTTACAGTAAAAAACAATCTTTCCACAATTTTCATCCTTTTTCTCATTATAGTGCTGTTGATTTCCTTCATCCTCTTTATAGCTACTATATGCAGGCATTCCAGCGATAGTTGCATGTAATTTCTCAGGATGGGTTCTTGATGGTGACAATACTAAACCTTACCTGCATAATGTGCGTTAAAGCCACCACTTGTAGTCTCTGTCGAAGGCGTTCCCCACAGCGCCAGATTAATGAAAGGCAACTTTTTAATCTGGCGGGCTTATACAGTTTATGGCGAACAATAATGCTATAAATATGATAAGCCATTTAGGCAAAAAATGTCAGTTAGATATGTCCATAATTTTGAAAGTCAAGACAGCAACCTTTGAATGTTGAATATGTGCCCTCAATGTCCTTTTATCTCTTTTGATATTGAACAAAATGTGTTCAAGCCTGAGTGTTCCACCTATAGTGTGGTCTATCAGGCTGTTTGTTGTTTTTAAAAGAGAAAGCAGTCTGGTGCAAAGCACAGTTCAAAAGTAGAGCATGTTGTTACCTAGAGGACACCAGTGACCGTGACAAGGATGGTTAGGTTTCTACCCCCCTAAAAAAGGAGGCCAACTCCCACTTTCATCAATATGAAATCAGTTTGTGGATTAATTTCACCCCTGGGAACCCTCCATGGTTGATCATTTAAAATCAGCACATCAACTAAAACTGATAGTGTTAAAGAATGTACTCATAGAGGTTGAGTTAGAAAGCATGGCTTGCCCATTTCTTCTCCTCATAATCTTAGTGTATTCCCACTTGGGGACCCTGAAAAGTACAGTTTTTATTATTATATAATGTTTACTTGTTTCATTGAATGGGTCGTCCCAAAATATTTCAGGTACTGTGTCCTTGCTGCGTTATACATGACGTGCTACCCCTGCAGGAGCTGCATAGTAGATTGGGTTCTCTGTTCTTCTGCCTCAATTCTGAGAACAACCTCAGACCCACTGACACACCAGGTTAAGCATATGGATACTGCACTGCTAATGGGAGCACAAATATAGATACCTTGCACAAAACGAAGTTTGAGTATCAAAAAGCAAACATCAAACTGGTTAGTAGTAAATTATTCCACTATATTGTCATGGGTTGCTTTAAATAGCAGTATGTACATAGTAAAAGATTAGGTCAATCACAGTTCACTAGACAATGGGGGTTATATACGTAAGGAAAATCCACTTTGCACTACAAGTGCAAACTACAAGTGCAAAGTGCACTTGAAATTGCACTGAAAGTGCACTTGGAAGTGAAGTCGCTGTAAATCTGAGGGGTAGATCTGACATTTGGGGAAGCTCTGCTGATTTTATTATCCAATCATGTGCAAGGTAAAATACAGTTTTTTTATTTTCCTTGCATGTCCCCCTTGGATCTACAGTGACTGCACTTCCAAGTGCACTTTCAGTGCATTTTCAAGTGGATTTGCCTTTCGTAAATAAACCTCTATATGTTCACTAGGCTATAACAGCATAGAATAGAGTTATTTGCATCTAATTTAAACCTGCTAATTCACAAAATCAGCAATATGTGATGGCATTAGAAAGCAGTCACAGCAATGATAATCAATACTGAGAACTGTTCTGTAAACAGTAGGCTAAATCCTCTTTAGAGTGAACAATATAAGAATGGTAGCGATGAAATGTAAGACTCCCTAAAGAGGTACCGTATCTTTTACTATGGACAATAGGGAAAGTTCTTCTGAAGAAGCTATCTGAGTGAGCAGCCTTTAGCCCTAGTTCTTCAGCCAGCTAGTGTTGGTGCCCAGTCTTTATGGTGGTGCACATAAGTTCAGTCCCAGTAAATTCTGCATGCAGTAAATAATGCTGCTAGTTAGATGGCCAGTCCCTATGTTCTCAGACTCTGCTAGCAGCAAGGGGCTAATGGCAACAGTATGCCCTCACAAGTCCCAGCAATACAGCAACAGGGGTCTCACTGCTCAGATGTCAGCTCACTTCTGGATCTGCCTGGAGTGACTATGGTTCTCAGCACATGGCCACAGGTCTGTAGCAGGTTAATGGGCACACAGGAGCAGCAATGTGCACATCTCAGGCTCCTCGCAGGAAAAAGGAAATTCCTCAGTGTTCAGCCTGTGAAAAAACAGCTTTCTCTCTCTTTATACCCAACTTGCATTGGGAATTGTAGTTCTATAGTCCATTATCTCCCATAGCATATTTCCCCTGCACTACATCTCCTATGATTCAGTGCTGCCTGTCACCAAATCTCTTGAGCTCCCTCTGCTTGTCAGCTCCCCCTGGTGGATAGAGTGAGGTGAGTGAGGTGTTAACCCATTCAGCTGAAGTCCATTGGGAACACAAAGAGCACTGCAGCACAGTGTCTTGAATCACTCTCTGTCTCTAACCAAGCACCTGGCTACACATGGGCGATGCCTTATTTGTGGTTTCACAAGATAATCACCTTTGTCAACACTTATTGTTTCAAAAAACATGGAGTGTGCTGGGAGATTGGAGTGTCTTTGGCCAATGACAAAATGAAGGGCCATAATCGTGCCCTTTTTTCCTTAGGTATCATGATTGATATTTTAGAAATTATGTTTTGCCTACCTCTAGAAACATTGGATAATTTACAGTCATTGTAACAAACAGCAAAATGAAACATAAGCTTACTCAGATTTAGTCTCTTATGGGTCATTTAGCATGCTGAGTGATGCCAATAGGCGGAGTATTTTACAGACATCTACCATAGGCCACAAAAAAGTTTCTGTTTTTATCACTATTCTGTTTTTATCACTAACCCCTGTGGAAAGATTTGAAAGTTTGGTTGTCCCTTGTATAGCTGCAATTGTGCTGGCAGTTGGAGGGAGTTCTCAACTTTGCCTTGGGGTTTATATCGGTGTTGATACATCATGACATTTTTGCATCATTTCCAGGGGGGTGGTGCACTGCTGCCTGGCTGGGTCTCATGGGCCCAGTCAAACATTAACCTAACACTATTCAATCACCAGTAATCATGTTTAAATTGCGTTGTTTTTGCATTTTCTGGTTCTTAAACCAGAAGTTAAAGGCCTTGCCAATGTCATTGCAGATGCCCTTTCTCAGTTCCAATGGGAATGCTTCCAGACTGTGGCCTCTCAGGTGGAGAGAGAATGGTATCTTTGCCCGACATTCTTATGGGACCTTGTTTTCAAAGCATGCTTTTACTGCCGACATTATAATGTTTTATTTATGTGGGGAATGAAAAGGTAACTTTGACCTATGGTGAATGCGACTTACAAACCCATCATGATGGATGTACAGTGCCTTGAAAAAGTATTCACACCCCATGAAATTTTCCACATTTTGTCATGTTATAACCAAAAACTTAAATGTATTTTATTGGGATTTTATGTGATAGACCAACATTTTTTACAAATAAATGTCTGAAAAGTGTGGCGTGCATTTGTATTCAGCCCCCCTGAGTCAATACTTTGTAGAACCACCTTTCACTGCAATTACAGCTGCAAGTCTTTTTGGGTATGTCTCTACCAGCTTTGCACATCTAGAGTGAAATTTTTGCCCATTCTTCATTGCAAAATAGCCCAAGCTCTATCAGATTGGATGGAGAGCGTCTGTGAAAAGCATTTTTCAAGTCTTGCCACAGACTCTCAATTGAATTTAGGTCTGGACTTTGACTGGGCCGTTCTAACACATGAATATGCTTTGATATAAACCATTCCATTGTAGCTCTGGCTGTACTGTATTTTTAGGGTTGTTGTCCCGCTGGAAGGTGAACCTCCGCCCCAGTATCTTCTTTTGCAGACTCTAACAGGTTTTCTTCTAAGATTGCCCTGTTTTTGGCTCCATCCATCTTCCCATCAACTCTGACTATCTTCTCTGTCCCTGCTAAAGAATAGGTGGGTGTGTTCAAGGTGATGTGCAGTGTTAGTTTTCCACCACACATAGCGTTTTGCTTTTAGGCCAAAAAGTTCATGTGACCAGAGCACATTCTTCCAGTGGTTTTCTGTGTACCCCACATGGCTTCTCGCAAACTGCAAAAAGGACTTCTTATGGCTTTCTTTCAACATTGGCTTTCTTCTTGCCACTCTTCCATAATGGCCTTGGACAAGCATTATTTTGAATGACCCCTTGAAGATTCAGACCATTCCTTAGGGGCATGCAAGTTGGTTCACCTGGGGTGCCAAATAAAAATAAAATTGTCAAAATCCTAATCCTAATCCGAATCTGGTCCAGCTGTACATGGTAACCAATCAGCTTTTAACTTCAGCTTGTTCAATTAAGCTTTGGCAATAAAACCTGGAAGCTGATTGGTTTCTATGCAGAGCTGCGCCAGATTTTGCACTGTTCAATTTTAGTAAATCCCCCCATATTGCGTTAGATTGGCAAAATATTTTTTGGTCTACATTTTGCCCATTTTGTTGGTGTTTTCGATCTGTGTTCAATTCTCTTACTTCATGCTCAGAGACCAAAACATAAATGTTATAAGTAGCAAAACACGGTTGCCTGCTTCTCTCTCTTTTCTATTTATTAAACATTTCCCCATCCCCACTGTTTCATAAGAGGTGAGTGGTGCAAACACTCTCTATAGTAACTCGCAAAGGACATCTCTGATGATGCTGGTTTTTGACTGCCACAGCTATATGCATGTCATTGCATTGGAGGAAATTTTTGGATCAGACTATTGCACATTTCCAGGACATAAGTAAAGCAGTATTAAAATCAAAAGCAAACATTTATTAGATTTCAGCTTAGCAATTCTTAGATGTGATGGTTGCATCCATTTGTTTTTTTAGTCTTTATTTCTTCTATTTTCATTGAGTGATCCTGCCAGTAAGTCTGTTGATTATCAAAAGAATACGCTCTCTTACAGGTGTATCAGTTACAAGGGTGCGACAAACCATTTACCACTGACAGGGTTTTCTACTCCGTAAGATGCAACAGAGATGGGTAGGTGCATTAGATAAGTTATCTGCTGGCAGACTGTGAGTATGATTACTTCTGTTACAGTTTTTTAATAAATCTTACCATTGGTAATGCACAAGGTTGGTGTGCCCTCCTTTCCTCTTTTTATGTTTCAGTGCTGAAAATTGGCCTGGGCAAGAAGGGGGTGAAAGTATTGAAGTGGATAAGGCTTTTTCAATTTATAATCATTCAGATACTGATTGATACTGAAGAAGCCTTTCAGCATTTGGAGGTTAAAACTTTTTTCCTCCAGACGTAAAAGTGTCCCACTGCGATGACCTTAAAGTGAATAATACAGATGTGTTAATGCATGTTGCCACAACACATAAATTTGAATAGGCCCTTAGTTTTATAATTACAAAAAGGTTTGGTATTAGGCTTACAATGAGGTTTGGAGTAAAGGCTAGTGTTACATGTAGGGTTAGTGATAGGGTTAATGGAAGCATTAGTATTAGAGTTACAGGGAAAGTTAGTGTGAGAGTTAGGATTATAGATAGGGTTAGTGTTATGGATTTAGGAATAATTAGTATTAGGGTTACAATGCGGTTTAATGATAGGATAACAGAGCGGGTTGGGGTAAGGATTAGAGTTAGGATTTCAAGAAAGGTTTTAGTGATCAAGGATGAATTAGTATTAGAGTTACAGCAATGTTTATAGTAAAGGCGAGTGTTAGGCTTAGAGTTAGGGTTAGTGTTAGGATTGGTGTGGGAGTAAGTGTTAGGGTTATAGTGAATATTAGTGTGAGGATTATAGGAAGGGTTATTATTAGGCTTGTGCAATTCGTTTCGTAACAAATCGAAATTCGTCCGAATTTAGCAACTTTCGGACATTCGGAAGCATTCGAATTTCCGAACAGAGCAATTACGAATAAAACCGAATCCGAAATAAATTATACCGCAAAATAGCGAATGCCCGAAGGTCTTCGGCATAATTTGTTATGAAAAAGTTACGAATGTACGAATCCATTCGAAGCACAATAACACTCACTCTGCTCTCTGCTTCTCCCTCACCATGCTGAACTCCCTCTCAAAATGGTGTACAGGGGGCGGAGGCTATAGCCGCATGAAAAAACGAAAGTAAAATACGAGATTTCGAATCCATTCGAAGCACAATAACACTTACTCTGCTCTGCTCTCTGCTTCTCCCTCACCGTGCTGAACCCTCTCAAAATGGTGTACAGGGGCGGAGCCTATAGCCGCATGTAAAAAACGAAAGTAAAATACGAGATTTCGAATCGTTACAAATAACCGCTTTGTATTTAGAAAAGTACAAATCCATTCGAAGCACATTAGGCATAATAGGCAGCGTCGTTGTGAGAGAGACACGGAAAATTACGAATCAACGAACCCAAAAAAAGTTACGAAAGTAGGAGTTGTGTCCAGAATCAACGAAAAACAACGTACTCTACCGAAAGTACGAATTATAAAGCAACAAAAAATTCAACGAAAAATGTCGCTTGCAAAAATACGAATGAGTCCGAACACGAAAAATCCCGTCTAGCAAAATTACGAATGATTACGAATCAACAGGACCGGAAAGAAACGAACCGAAACGGAACGAATTTTTCCGTTGTGCACAAGCCTAGTTATTATGAGGGTTATTGTTAAGCTTACAGGGAGGGTTATTGTTATGATTACATGGAGAGTTATTACAAGTTTTAGAATTGGTGTTATAGAGGGATTAATGTTAGTAGGATTACAAGCAGTGGCAGGCTGGTGGTAATTTTTTTTGGGGGGCGGCAAACAGTATCCTAAGCCCCCCCCCCTGGTCAGTTGATCAGCAGTCGGTCGGGTGGGTCTGGTGCACTTACCCCATCTTTGGTGGGCAGTGCTTCTCCCGGACTTCACCGGTGGCTTCCCTTGCTCGGTGACGGCTTTCCCTTCCCCTGCTTTTCACGGGCATTGCGGCGGCTTCTGTTTCCTCCCTCCTCCTCGGCAGCCAATTGGGACTCTTCTCTTTTCGAACAATCGGAAAACGGGACTCAGACCTGCTTCTGATTGGCCAGATTGAGGATCAGTGTTCCACTGATTACAATAAAGGTTAGTGTTAAGTTACAGGGGGGTTAATGTTGGGTTTACATGCAGAGGTAGTGTAAGAGTTAGGGTTGATGTTATAGGGAGGATTAATGTTGTGTATGCTGGTAAAGTTATTGTGTGGGGGTACCTTGGAGTAAGGCTTAATTTGCCAAACTGAGAACTCTGTGCCAAAACTACCAGTGTCTCCCCCCACCCCCCATGTTTAATGTATGTATGTGTAGCGGGGTCTCCTTTAAGGCTCTATGAACTGCATTTCCCAGAACCCCGTTTGGCACCCAGGGTGCATTATTGCCACCGCAGAGACTTGTGGGTGGGAGATAAAAGGAGGGGGCGAGGCCAAGCTCGGCCTCTTTGGACACCGCGCTGCTATCAACAGGTCTTCCTGTGCGGATCTGCTGGAGTGCAGGGCCTGAAGCCTGGGGCCTTGCGCAACTTCCAAAGAGCCTTCCACCCCACTGCGTCCGGAGTGGCATCTGACTGAACAAGTTGCTGACATTAGTTGGATCAGAGACCCGACTGTTGCAAACGCTGTGTGCAGAGACACAGCCGGTGGAAGTCCCGGACTGGGATCGCGTCCGGAGTGGTGAGCGAGCACCTGCTCAATCCAATAGGCTGTACTGTTGTTAGGCCTAGAGACTGCCTTGGCCCACGGGCCTTTATTTGCTGTTCCACTGGAGACGACTAGTAGCAGGACTGAGTTAAAGGGTCTCCAGTGAAGCGTTCCTTTTGATTGTCTACCTTGTGGATTACAAGTTTGTTCCTGCAACCACCATTAAAGTTGCATGCGAAGAAAGTGTTACTCTAAAGACTGAGATAAATCGGTGTCAGGCCTGACCAGTAGGTAGAACTTTTGTTGCTGCGCCATAAGGGCGCATAAATGGAGATAGCTGCACTTGGCGGGTAGTCGCCTGTACTATCAGTGTGTATTATATTTTCTGCTGCAGGGCTCTGCAGGAGATATATGTGTTATGTGTTAACCTTGTGCCCTTTACCCAAAGTAAAAAAAAACATTATACTTCATCACTTGCTATCAGTGTGTTATCATTATGCATAGAGGTTACCCTTGCAATACAGATAGATTGTGTGCATATACTGTTAGATTGTGATACAAGAACAATCCCTAGACTAGCTGTGCCAGAGTGGGTCGAGTAGATTGCCGGGGGTTGGCGGTGCTGTACACAGGGCTCGAAACAAAAATCTAGCGGCTCTTTTAACTGGGGGTAGCGCTACATGTGGGGGCTCGTCCGGGATCCTGATACAGCAGGTGAACATGCCAAAAGTACCGGCATGGACCCACTTGAGTTTAAAGCGTGGTGCGAAGCAGCTAAAACAGAGCCAGATCAGTCGGTGGTCATCAGCCTCCCAGGGGAGGAATGGTCAACAGAGACGGTAGAGCAACTTGTGGTGTCACTGTCCCAAGATCATACACCGTGGGTGATGGACATTAAGTCAGACCCAGACATCTCGTATCAGTATGTGCTGATAGTAGACATGTGCATTCGTTTTCGTCCGAATGCATTTTCGTCCGAATTTCAGCTATTTTCGTTATCGTTTTAACAAACGAAAACGAAAGCACAGAATCGGAAAACCGAAAGATCCGACATAAACAAATGCTTTATTTTCGTTTTCGTTGCTACAACAGTTCGATATAGATAGGAGATTCGACGTGACGCTGACAATAACAATCTGCGTCTATCGAACCTGTGGTCGAATGTGCCTAACCTTAACTCTATTAGTCCAAGATTATTCTACATAGGAGAGAAAAGATTCGACATTATAGAGAGAAAAGATTCGACATAGGAGAGAAAAGATTCGACATAGGAGAGAAAAGATTTGACATAGGAGAGAAAAGATTCGACATAGGAGAGAAAAGATTTGTTATTATAGAGAGAAAAGATTCGACATAGAGAGAAAAGATTCGACATAGGAGAGAAAAGATTTGTTATTATAGAGAGAAAAGATTCGACATAGAGAGAAAAGATCACTGCTGGAATTGGGTGGGGGAAGTAAAATAAAAATAAAGTTGATGATGAATGTTATTGGCTGATTGTAACCAAAGAGGAGGAGCAGTAAAATAGCTAGAATGACGAAGATTCGACAAAGCATCGAAAGTTAGAAGATTCGACGGTGCAGCAAAACTGTACGACGCTGCAATCGTACATTTCCGGTCAAATGCATCCGCCCATAGGCTATAGAAGAATTCTAATGTTGGTTGACTAGTAATAGTAATGAATAAATATAATTATTACTTGTCATACATCATTAGAATTCTTCTATAGCTTGTGGGCGGAACATTCGACCGGAAATGTATGATTGCAGCGTCGTACAGTTTCACTGCTCCGTCGAATCTTCTTTGAACATTCGACAGACACCATAAGCCTTCAATGACAGATTCGACCTTAATTAATTCAGATTTTCGGACGAATGCATTTTCTAACAAAAAACGAAATAAATAAAAACGAATTTCGGGAGTAACTAAATAAATTTGTTTTTCGGACAAAAACGAAATTCCGAAACGAAATATTTCAGTGTGCACATGTCTAGCTGATAGAATAGTGGGACGGAATGCCGGAGACCTTTAAGCGCAAATGTGTGCGGACGCCAGACAATAGAACTTATAAGTTGGCGCACGCACACGCAATAACTGTTAAGATGGAGCCATCCCCAATGGAATCACCTCAAGAGACACCCCGTGTCTCACCAGGAAAGAGAGAGAGGACGATGCCCCCGGCGGCACCGGTCACTACTATAGCACCAGAATTAATAAATGCCATAGGGGATCTGCTAATAAAGTGCCAGAGAACAAACACGGTACATGTAGAGGCTAGCTACCGGAGGCTAAAGACATTCTCAGGGAAGCTTCCTGTCCCTGCAGGGGAAGAAGATTTCGATACCTGGGTTGAGCAGGCATTACTAGCAGTAGAGGCATGGGAGGTACCTGAAACACAGAAGAGACAGCGTGTGATGGAGAGTTTGAAAGGCGCGGCTGCAGAAGCGGTGAAAAGCTTCCGGTTTGGAAATGCTGATTGCACGGCTCAGGACTGTTTAGCCATGCTACAGGAGTTCGGTCAGCTAGAAAAGGTGACAAAGCTAGTGTACCAATTCAAACATACTTTCCAGCAGATGAATGAGAAGCTTTCAGAGAATATAAGGAGACTGAACAAGATGCTTTGCAAAATCGTGTTGAAGAAGGGAATGATGCCCCAAGACACAGATGCGGCAAGAATGAAGCAGGTCTTGAAGGGAGCGTTGCGTTCGGATCCAGTCTGGCTTCACCTGAAAACCTCGGGAGGAGGGATGTCACTGACTTACTCTGATCTGATAAAAATCATCTGAGATGAGGAGGCTCTACAGACGGATCAACAAGTGACCAAGGCACAAACCTCTTCTGCACCAGTGATAGTCAACTCAGTGATGACCCCTGAAAGACTCAGAAGTAGATACTTTAAAATCACAGATGTGTCAGGTGTTAGAGATGCTGACCTCCCTGATAGCAAAAGACTCAAAGGTTCCAGAGAAAGAAGGACCAAGGAAGGAGTTATTCTCGGACGCTCCAGTGCCCACCCCCTACAAGATTGGGGGGATATGATCTGTTTTAATTGTGGAGGAATTGGCCATATTGCAGCTGTATGTTCCAGTCCCAAGAAAAAGAAGACAGATAACCGCAAGCCGGCGTGAAACTTCGGAGGGCCCCGGTGAAGGAGTCAACCTGGTGCCCATCATCTTCAGTGAGCTCCAAACTGAATGAGAAGCCCAGGAAAACAGAGGACAAAACTCCTCAGAAGAAGCACAGTATTCCCCAGCGGGAGTACACACCTAAGAAAGAGAATAATATCCCTCAGCGGGTCGGTACACTTATTAAGAGGAGGGAAATCAATGCATACCAGGCCCAAGAAAGACTAAAATCCAAAGGAAATTGTAAGAAAGAAAGTCCGAAGGGAAAGTGCAAAGATCGGAAGAAGGCGACCCCTGCAAGGCTATATTCAGAGAAGCTGGTAGGCCCATCCCCCATAGTACCCATTCAAGTGGAGGGAGTCTACACAAGAGCCATCTTGGATACTGGGGCACAAGTGACCCTGCTATACCGGGATTTTTATGACAAACACCCAAGTCATATACCCATCCAGAAGATAGAATAGCTGGAAATATGGGGAATCGGGACCCAGAGCTTCCCTTACGATGGCTACCTGCCCATAAAGCTGACGTTCGACCCGTCTGTGGCCGGGAAGGCTGAAGTGTTCGACACCCTGGCAGTAGTGTGCCCCCGGCCGCCTGGAGCCAACAAGAGTTCCCTTATAATAGGGACAAACACGGACCTGGTCCGGAGACTCCTGACCCCTATAGCACAGAGGAAGGACCCCGCAGCCACCAAGATCCATCCCATGCTGAAGGCAGCCTACCAGCGACTGGTCTTGGAGCAGAAGGCCCCGGAAGAGGGGATGGGGAAGGTCTGGAGACTTGGAAGAAGAGCAGTAGTGTTGCAGCCCGGTGAAGTAATCTGTCTCAGGGCCACTGTGAAGCTAACTTGGGAACAACCTGGGCCCTTTGTCATACTGGAGCATGACCCAAGGGAAGAACACTCGGGTTTGGAAGTAATCCCAGAAGTGGTCCCGTTTAGGGCTCTGAAGAAGGCTCACTGTAAAGTTCCTGTGAGTGTCAGGAACACTACGGATGACCCCATGGAGATCCCAGCCAGGATGTTACTGGGTCAGGTGAGTCCTGCTGCCCCGGTTGCCCTGTCAGAAGTAGAGAAGACGGGAGAAGAAGGGGATGTTTGGGAGAAGCTCTCCATGGAGAACCCGAATCTGCCAAGGGCTTGGAAAGAGAGAGCCAAGGCCCAGCTGACCAGGTGGAAGAAAATCTTCTCTCAAGATGAGTTCGATGTGGGGTGTGCAAGGAGTGCCACCCATCGAATCCGCTTCCAGGAAGACAAGCCCTTCAGGGAGAGGGTCAGGCGAGTCCCGTTAGCAGACCTCGAGGACTTGAGGGAACAGCTCGCCGAGCTCAAGCGAACCGATGTTATCCGAGAATCTAGAAGCCCCTATGCCTCCCCGATAGTGGTGGTCAGAAAGAAGAATGGGTTGTTGAGGCTGTGCATAGACTACAGGACCCTCAACAGGAGAACCATACCCGACCAGTACACCACTCCGAGGATAGAGGATGCCCTACAAAGCTTGTCTGGAGCCAAGTGGTTCAGTGTTATGGACCTCAAGAGCGGGTACTATCAAATCCCTATGCATCCAGAAGACAAAGAGAAGACAGCTTTCATAACCCCAGTGGGGTTCTTTGAATTCGACCAGATGCCCCAAGGTCTGTCGGGAGCCCCAGTCACCTTCCAACGTCTCGTGGAAAAGACTGTAGGAGACATGAACCTCATCGAAGTCCTTGTATACTTAGATGACATCATTGTCTTTGTAAGAACCTTGGAAGAACATGAAGAGAGGCTGGAGAAAGTTTTGAGAAGACTCAGTGAGGAGGGACTCAAGCTCTCACCTGAAAAATGCCAGTTCTATCAGTCATCAGGCAACTATCTGGGACACATAGTGTCCAAAGATGGGGTGGCCACAGACCCTGAAAAGTTGGAGGCAGTCTCCTCCTGGCCAAGGCCCACCACTGTGACAGAACTCAGATCCTTTTTGGGATTCTGTTCTTATTATAGGAGGTTCATGGAAGGGTTTGCTCGGATTGCCAGGCCTCTGAATGAACTGCTCAAGACAGAGGGGGAAGAGGATGACTTGGGCCCCAGGAAGCCAGTCAAGGACCAGTGGAACGAGAAGTGTGAAGAGGCCTTCCAGATGTTGAAAAAAAACATAACCACTGCCCCTGTCCTGGCCTACGCAGACCCAAAGAAGCCTTATGAACTCCACGTGGATGCCAGTCACGATGGTCTGGGAGGAGTGCTCTATCAGGAACATGAAGGGCAACTGAGACCCGTTGCATATGTGAGCAGAAGTCTGACTCCCTCTGAAAAGAACTACCCCACCCATAAGTTGGAGTTTCTGGCCCTTAATTGGGCGGTAGTTGACAAACTCAGAGACTATCTGTATGGGGCAGAATTCACCGTGAAAACAGACAACAACCCCCTCACCTATCTTTTCACCACAGCAAAGCTGGATGCCACAGGACATAAATGGCTGGCGGCACTGTCTGCCTTCAATTTTAGCCTAAAATACAGGCCTGGGGCTGGAAATCGAGATGCAGACGCCTTGTCTAGAAGATCTCATGTCCCCACCAGAAGTACAGAAGACTGGACCCAAGTGGCACCCGACAGGGTGCGGGCCCTCTGTCAGGGGGCTGAACTCCAGGCCAGTGGCGGCTCAAGAGCAGAAGAAATAGGGGTTACCATAGTAGAAGTTTCCAAGCAGTACTGTGGGGTAACCCAGTTGGAAGAAGATAATAGGATTTTTATAACAGCTTACCTGTAAAATCCTTTTCTTAGGAGTACATCACGGGACACAGAGCGACATAGTCATTACTAATGGGTTATATAGATACCGTCAGGTGCTGGCACTGGCAACTTCCAAAACCGGAAGTACCCTCCCCTATATAAGCCCCTCCCATCCGGGAGCACCTCAGTTTTGTAGCAAAGCAATAAGTGTCCCCAAAGAGGGGCGGGAGCTCTGTGTCCCGTGATGTACTCCTAAGAAAAGGATTTTACAGGTAAGCTGTTATAAAAATCCTATTTTCTTTCTCGTACATCACGGGACACAGAGCGACATAGTCATTACTAATGGGATGTCCTAAAGCAATGCCCAATGAGGGGGGGGATACACCATATATAAGCTGAGCGCTATCAGACATGAGGATCTTTTTGCGGCCTGCAACACACTGCGCCCAAAGGCGACATCCTCCTGACTTCTAACGTCCACCTGGTAGAACCTAGTAAACGTGTGAACTGAAGACCATGTTGCGGCCTTACAGATTTGAGCCAGGGAGGCCTGGTGATGCACTGCCCATGAAGTTCCAACTGCTCTCGTGGAGTGCGCTCTAACTTTGAACGGAGGCGGTCTCCTTCTCAAGCCATGGGCTTGTATTATGACCTGTCGAATCCACTTGGCTAAAGTAGATTTTGACGCTGCCTGACCCTTTCTGGGGCCTTCCGGCAGAATAAACAAAGTATCCGTTCTGCGAATCTGAGCAGTGGCTTTTAGATAAGCTTTAACTGCTCTTACTACATCCAAAGAATGCAATAACTTTTCCTCTACCGAAGTAGGTTTGGGGAAAAAAGAAGGAAGAACCACATCTTGGTTCAAATGAAACCTCGATACCACCTTAGGAAGAAAGGCTGGATGAGGGCGTAACACTACTCTATCCTTATGGATAACCAGATATGGCTCCTTACAGGACATAGCTGCTAATTCCGACACTCTTTTAGCCGAACAAATGGCTACTAGAAAAATCAATTTCCTGGTGAGAAGAACCAGGGAAATATGCTGTAATGGTTCAAATGGTTGTTTCTGTAGAACCGATAGAACCAAGTTTAGATCCCATGGACATATGGGAATATTAACCGGAGGACTAATACGCATCACTCCTTGTATAAAGGCTTTGACTAGTGAATGCGAAGCCAAGGGCCTTTGAAAAAATATTGACAAGGCCGAAATCTGACCCTTGATAGTACTCAAGGCAAGCTTCATATCTACAGCCCATTGTAGGAAGTCCAGAATCCTACCTATTACGTATTTACGTGGATGCCATTTCTTGGCCTCACACCAGGCGATGTACGCCTTCCAGATTCTATAGTAGATCTGCCTGGATACCGGCTTCCTGGCATTGATCATGGTAGATACCACAGCATTAGAGAGCCCTCTCTTTTTTAGAATGTGGGCTTCCATAGCCAGGCCGTCAAACCTAGGGCTGGTAAGGAAGGGTGGTATATCGGTCCTTGCGAAAGCAGGTCCGGACGATGTGGGAGGGTCCAAGGACTCCCCACAGACATTTTTACCATCTCCGCGTACCATGCTCTTCGGGGCCACGCTGGAGCCACCAGAATCACTGGTTTCTTTTCTACCCTGATTCTGCGGAGTAATCGAGGTAACAATTGTGGCGGTGGGAATGCATATATCAGCTTGAACTGATCCCAAGGGAACACTAGGGCATCCGAGCCGCAAGCTAGGGGATCCCTTGTCCGAGAGACAAACCTGTCCACCTTTGCGTTGAATCTGGATGCTAGAAGATCTACATCCGATGTTCCCCACCGCTGACATATTGTCCAGAAAACCTCGGGGTGAAGGGACCCTTCCTCTGGCATAATTGCTGGCGACTTAGAAAGTCCGCCTTCCAATTCTCCACTCCTGGAATGAATACCGCAGATATGGCTGGGACATATCTTTCTGCCCATTTCAGGATGTAATTTACTTCCCTCTGGGCTGCACGACTCCTGGTGCCCCCCTGATGATTGATATATGCCACTGCTGTGGCATTGTCTGATTGAATTCTGACAGGGGACCCTTGGAGTTTGGATGTCCATGCTACTAGGGCATACTGGGCTGCTCGTATCTCTAAGAGATTGATGGGCAGGGCCTTTTCTGCATCCGACCATCTGCCCTGGAGAGACTATTGCTCCAGTACAGCTCCCCAGCCTATAAGGCTGGCATCTGTAGTGACCACCTTCCAAGAAATCGGACTGAAGGATTTCCCTTTTTCCAGATTCTGGGGAACCAACCACCAACGGAGGCTCTTGCGAACGGAAGGGGACAAGGACATTGTAAGTCTAGGGCCTGAACTATTTTGTTCCAGGCTGACAGTATGGCCCCTTGCAAATTCTTTGAATGGAATTGACCGTAGGGTACTGCTTCGAATGATGCCACCATTTTTCCCAGCAGCCTCATGCACAGGCGTATGGACGGCTGTCTTTTTTGTACCCACTAAGTGGATCAAATCTTTCAAAGACAACACCTTTCCTCGAGGCAAGAATATTTTTCTCTGGCCTGAATCCAACCTTAGCCCCAAGTATTCCAGACTTTTGACTGGTTTTTAGGGCTAACTTGTCTCGGTTGATAATCCAACCGTGAGATTCCAGATACTTGATTGTCTTGTGAATGACCACGTCTAGTTTTTTCACTGAGTGGTCTATCAGCAACAAGCCATCTAGATATGCCATTATCATTACACCTTGTGTTCTTAGATTGGCCAATAAAGGGCCAGAATTTTTGTAAACACTCGTGGTGCTGTGGCCAAACCGAAGGGTAAGGCTCTGAACTGAAAATGGCGCCCTTCTACTGCAAAGCGTAGAAATTTTTGGTGGACTGGAAAGATGGGAATGTGCAAATAAGCATCTTTGATGTCGATCGCGGCTAACCAATCCTCCCCCTTGTAGGGCAGTGGCCACCGATCGGATCGACTCCATCGGAAAGTCCTGATATACAGGAATTTGTATAGCCCTTTTTAGAATTAATATGGGCCTCCCGTCCGTGTTTGCTTCGGGACTGTAAAGAGGTTTGAGTAAAACCCGAACCCTCATTCTTCCAGGGGAACCTCCATAATTACTCCTTGGAGCAATAGTTGTTCTAGTGCCAACAGGAGGGACTCTCTCTTCCGGGGATCCCTTGGCACGTTTGACCTCAAAAATGGGAAGGAGGAGAGTCTTTTAACTCCAAACTGTATCCCAAACATACTGCGGAGAGCACCTATCTGTCTTGATCGTGTCCCGCCAGGTCTCTTGCGAACAACTGGAGTCCTCCCCCCACCCGACTGAGTGGGGGCAACCCTTCAATGAATCTAACTTTGGGGGAGGTTTTGTACCTCCCCTGACCCAGGGTTTCTCATTACCCTGCTATTGTCCCTGTTTTTTTACTCCCGGGAATTGACCGAGGAGGCCGTCGGAACTGTTACACAGCCGATGCCCCAGGGACTGGAGAAGCAGGCCTCTTAAAGAGGGACCTCTAACTCTGTTTTTAACCGGCAAGAGCGTATTTTTACCGCTGGAAATTTTCTGGATATATTTGTCCAGGTTTTCCCTGAATAAGCGTTCACCATGAAATGGGACGCTAACCAGCCATTCTTTACAGGGAGCTTCAGCAGA
Source organism: Rana muscosa (assembly GCA_029206835.1). Taxonomy (NCBI): domain Eukaryota; kingdom Metazoa; phylum Chordata; class Amphibia; order Anura; family Ranidae; genus Rana; species Rana muscosa. Next base: position 952,483,789 of record CM055122.1, on the reverse strand, counting down.
CCAGTTTTTGAGCCATAGAAGCCTACGCATATGTACTATAGACAGCGTAAGGTGGGAGGCCTGATGGACTGAATCCTTTATGGCGTCAACCGCAAAGCCTAAGGCTCTAGGTAGATCAGCTAGGGCAAAGCCTGCTGATCTGTCAAGTCCCTCAAGACCTGTTTCAACTGATCCTTCACTGCTTAGCAGACCCCAATAGCTGCTACTGCTGGTTGTGTCACCAAGCTTGCTGTAGAAAGAAGCAGACTTTCATAAGGACTCCAATCTTTTATCTATTGGGTTCTTGAACATTTGGACATTATCCACTGGACATGTCAGTGATTTATACATACAAGAGATGGCTGCGTCCACTGTAGGGACCTTCCATTTTTTTTTTTTTTTTTTTGATGAACTTATCCTCCATGGGATAGACCACCGGAAATCTCTTGGGGGAATAAATATTTTCTCAGGACGTTCCCAATCCTGGTAAATAAGCCCTTTCAGTAAAGGGTGAAGTGGAAAAGAACAGACAGTCTGGGGGCTTCTAGCGACCCCAACGAGGATACAGTAGTGGTTGATGGTTCCGCAAGGTGCATTTTTAAATGCTGATCGGACCATGTTAGTCAGAGACTGAACCCATAATCTTTCAGCTTGAGATGCTGAGAAAAGGTTCCCCCACTGTTGACTCCTCTATAACAGAATCAACCTTATCCTGATCCCCTTCAGGCAGGTCGATCCCTGTATGGGACTGTTGCTCTGCTAACAGGCACTTTGAAGGAGGAGATGGAGATCGGGCGTGCTTTCCCTGACAGGGAGGCAGCGATCAATGTTGACAATCTCTCTCTAATCCTCCCAAAGCTGAGGAAAAAACCTCCTCTGTTACATACACAGGAGCAGGTGAACTGAGGACAGCCACAGTACCAAGTACCCCTGCGGGGTCTCTACGGTCACTTACCTCTGAACTTCAGGGGAGACTGGTGCAGCAGAAGTATGCCCAAGATCCTCAGAGCCCGATGAGACCCCCTTCGCTTCCTGGAAGATTCAGTTCCGGAGCTTCTGGACGGCATATTCCTAAGCCTAAAGCTGAGGTATTCCAGCCGTAATACACCACTTTTACTGAGAATAGTCTAGCACAATTGCTGCTATATCACAGTTGGTGTCTACTAAAGTGCCTTTCTAGGGGATGCCTGCATCAACCGCCTCTATGTGCCTTTATATTGTTGCTAGCTCTGTCTGTGCACTTCAACAGCCAGCTATAATGTGCTTTAAAACACGCTGGACGCCCGCACATGCGCAGTAGCGCCGCGGCGCACACCTGAGCGTCATCCACCCGCTCCGCCCCTTTTTCCAGATCGCCTCTATGAATAGAGGCACGCGCACGCGCGCGGGCACGTGCGCCTTCGGCGCCTTTTTTGAAAACAACAAGGAGCTAGATGGGAGCCAGGGTCCCTTTGCCGCAGGGCCCGGGGATGGATGAGCGCAGCAACAGGGCAGAGGAGACAGCTTCCCAGGAGAGAACATACCAACTGCCTGGATTTGATTCTGGAAGAAAAAAATCCACATTACAAGAAAAAGAACCATAGCGGCCTCTAGTGTCTAACACAGGTACCGCGGTCTTACTTTTTTTTATTTTTTTTTCTTGCCTACTATTAAAATTTTTACATTTTCTCAGTAGTAACAGGCATACACAGAATATTAGCGGGAATACCGTTAGGTAACAGACAGAAAGACAAATTAGGCTTGGGGGTCCCCCAATAGAACCAAGTTTCTGGGGGCCCCCACTTACCTGTTCCCCGCCGCAGGACTTTGTTTGGTCCACAAAAGCCCAAACTTCACCTATCACGGCAGGCATTGTAATCAAACCTTCAGGGACCGGGTTCCCAAGGATTCCACTCCCCTGGACCTGTATAGCACCCTGCACAGAAAACATCTTGGTCGTGGGTATGACCAGAGCTCTGGATCCCAGGGTCCAGCTCTCCTAAGAGAAGCATTACAGGCAAAACCTTGCTCTTCTCTGCAAGGCCCGGGTACCGACCGTTTAGCTATGAAGCTTTTTTGGTCGGATCCGGAATAGCTTACTGAGGCCCAAAAGAACCTGTACGCAAGCTCAGTGAAAAACACATGTTTCTTCTTGGCCAACACCTTAGACACTGGCAAAAAACTGAGGTGCTCCTGGATGGGAGGGGCTTATATAGGGGAGGGTACTTCCGGTTTTGGAAGTTGCCAGTGCCAGCACCTGACGGTATCTATATAACCCATTAGTAATGACTATGTCGCTCTGTGTCCCGTGATGTACGAGAAAGAAAACTTGCCAAAACTGTCAAAGAAGGAGTTGAGATGTGACCAATTAGAAGACCCAATGGGGAAATTGGTCCTGGAAGCCTTGGAGAGGCAGGACCCACATAGACTCCTGCGTCACCCTTCAAAGGAAGCTCGCCTGTTGAGGAAGGAGTGGGACAAATTGCAGGTGCATCAGGGAGTGGTCTACCGAAGGGCCCCTCTGATGACCTGGAAGACAAATGGCAATTGTTCCTGCCCGAGAAACACAGAGAGACTGTCTTGGTTGCTCTGCACGACAACCATGGTCACCTGGGGGCGGAAAGGACCTTCCAACTCATTAGGAACCGTTTCTATTGGCCCTGCATAAGGGCCGAAGTTGAAGAATACTGCCACTCATGTGCACCCTGCATCCAGAGAAAGACTTTACCCCATCAAGCTGCCCCAATGGGCCATCTGCAAAGTCAAAGCCCACTGGATCTGGTATGCATTGATTTTCTCTGTCTCAAACCCGACTTGAGTGGACTAGGAAATGTTCTGGTAGTAACTGACCATTTCACCCGGTATGCCCAGGCCTTCCCAACCAAAGACCAGAAGGCTTCCACTGTAGCCAAAGTACTTGTGGAGAAATACTTCGTACACTACGGACTACCACAAAGGCTTCACTCAGATCAGGGAAGGGATTTTGAAAGTCGGCGGATCCGGAAGCTCCTGGATTCCTTGGGGATCAAGAAGACACGAACTACCCCCTACCATCCACAAGGTGATGCTCAGCCGGAGAGGTTCAACCAAACCCTGCTCAACATGCTGGGGACCCTAAGCAGTGAGAAGAAGCAGCATTGGAGCAGCCACATAGCGGCAGTTGTGCATGCATACAACAGCACCACCAGTGACGCTACAGGGTACTCACCCTATCGACTTATGTTCGGAGAAGAAGCAAGACTACCGGTAGATCTGGCCTTTGGCACCTCAATAGACCATTGTTCTGCCACTTCCCACAAAGGATATGTTGATAGACTCAGACACAATTTGAAATTGGCCTATGAACAGGCCCAAGCAGCCTCAGACCAAAGGGGGGCTCACAACAAGAAGAACTTTGATCTTAAAGTTCGGATTCAGGATTTACAACCTGGAGACAGAGTGTTGCTACGGAACTTGGGGTCCCTGGAAAACACAAGCTTGCAGACAGATGGAGACCTGAACCCTATGTTATTTGCAAGAAACTACCGGGGCTACCTGTCTACAGACTTAAGCCAGAAGGGAAGGTGGGGCCCCTAAAGACCCGGCATCGGAATCACCTACTCCCACTTGCTGAAGCGGTCCGGATACCCCCTGTGAGGGACTCCCCAGAACCAGCCTATATCCTGGATACTCCCAGGCCGAACACTCGGTCCCAGACCTCTCAAGCTGAAGATGGAGAGGTCTCTGACTTAAGTGAGGATGAGAGACAAGAACTTGATTGGCTATGGCCTTCCTCGACTCCAGGAGCTTCTGCTATAGATCTTCCCCCTACTGAAGACACTATAGACAGAACACTGAATGCAGAAGCTACTGAGTTCATTCCATCCAGTCCTTTATCGGATTACTGGGAAGATGCCTGTGACACATACTCAGAGGAGGACCCAAGAGACCCTATGTACCTCCCTGCTCCTGAATCAAGTGCCCCAGAACCAGTAGAATCCCCCAAGTCTGCTCCAGAGGAGGAGCCTGTGGTGTCCGAGCCAGAAGTCCCAAGAGAGCAAAGAGCCATAAGAGTTATAATCCCCCCTAAGAAGTTAACTTACCCACAGATGGGGAAGAGCTCAGAAGACACTGTGGTCACTACAAGGAGGAGTGTAGAGAATCCGGATCCCTCCACTGTTCATTTGGTGGAGGGCAACCCCAACTCATCCTCTGGCACAGTTAGGCAGGCCACTCATGACAGTGTGACCTGTGGGCAAGGGAACTCAACCCCTCAATTTTGGTGGGAGTTCCCTCTGCTGACATCATACACAACTTTGTCTAGGGTTGTACGTAGTATATGTTGAGAATTATCTTTGGGGACCAAAGAGTTTTAGTGGGGGGAGTGTGTAGCGGGGTCTCCTTTAAGGCTCTATGGACTGCATTTCCCAGAACCCCGTTTGGCACCCAGGGTGCATTGTTGCCACCGCAGAGACTTGTGGGTGGGAGATAAAAGGAGGGGGCGAGGCCAAGCTCGGCCTCTTTGGACACTGCGCTGCTATCAACAGGTCTTCCTGTGCGGATCTGCTGGAGTGCAGGGCCTGAAGCCTGGGGCCTTGCGCAACTTCCAAAGAGCCTTCCACCCCACTGCATCCGGAGTGGCATCTGACTGAACAAGTTGCTGACATTAGTTGGATCGGAGACCCGACCGTTGCAGACGCTGTGTGCGGAGACACAGCCGGTGGAAGTCCTGGACTGGGATCGCGTGGTGAGCGAGCACCTGCTCAATCCAATAGGCTGTGCTGTTGTCAGGCCTAGAGACTGCCTTGGCCCACGGTCCTTTTATTTGCTGTTCCACTGGAGACTAGTAGCAGGACTGAGATAAAGGGTCTCCAGTGAAGCGTTCCTTTTGATTGTCTACCTTGTGGATTACAAGTTTGTTCCTGCAAGTGCACCACCATTAAAGTTGCATGCGAAGAAAGTGTTACTCTAAAGACTGAGATAAATCGGTGTCAGGCCTGACCAGTAGGTAGAACTTTTGTTGCTGCGCCATAAGGGCGCATAAATGGAGATAGCTGCGCTTGGCGGGTAGTCGCCTGTACTATCAGTGTGTATTATATTTTGTGTGTATTATATTTTCTGCTGCAGGGCTCTGCAGCAGATATATGTGTTATGTGTTAACCTTGTGCCCTTTACCCAAAGTAAAAAAAAAACGTTATAATTCATCACTTGCTATCAGTGTGTTATCATTATGCATAGAGGTTACCCTTGCAATACAGATAGATTGTGTGCATATACTGTTAGATTGTGATACGAGAACAATCCCTAGACTAGCTGTGCCAGAGTGGGTCGAGTAGATTGCCGGGGGTTGGCGGTGATGTACACAGGGCCCGAAACAAAAATCCAGCGGCTCTCTTAACTGGGGGTAGCACTACATATGTTTATTAGATTGTAAGCTTGCAGCAACCCTATTGTATTGAATTGTATTGTTGCTGTATTGTCTCCCATTATATTGTAAAGCGCTGCACAAACTGTTGGAGCTATATAAATCCTGTATAAGAATAATAATAATAATAATAATAATAATAATAATAATAATAATAATAATGTGTAACTTATCACGGTAATAGACACAGGTATGATTGCATTAGTTCAGGCTCCTACAAAACATTAATATTCAACATCTCACCACAGCATACTTCTGTTCTGCTCCCTGCTATGGCTCCTGCTGGTGTCCAGTTTGTGCCATGACAATTGCTAACAAACCCATCTGTTTCAATAGTTTTTATTTGAGTTTAACAAGTAGTTAACATGCAAATGTTCCACCCACGCAGGGCCTAGCATTGATAATTGTAACCAAAGTTAGCTCACAAGGAAGGCAATAATAAGGCAATAAACAAAAAGGAACAACGAGAGCTAACAAACTGACAGTAAATAGGCTTGTTTATGAAGCCATAAGGACCAAGGGGTCCTGGAGAGGTTCCCCACAACAACAGGGCGTCCCCTGAGCCCATCAATATCCATACAGTGGTGCAATATAAAGATCTAAAAAGGAAAAAAGAAGTGGAATCTAGAAGCAAATTAGGCAGAAAGGTGAAGCTAAAAGAAAAGAAGTTCATGCACCTATCGAGTAGGGAGCCAGAGAAATGAAAGGGGAGTTTAGGCAGGAAGGGGGGCCAGAAGGATAGACAGCAAGAGAAGGGGAGTAGGTAAGGGCTCAGGAGCATCAGGACCATCCATCACAGGAGGCCCAAGCTGGCTGGAGGGAAGGTAGGAAAGGCGTATGACAGCCACAGGGGCATACCAAGAGCATTTGGCACCCGGGGGAGATCCTATATCTGGCACCCCCCCTAGGGGAGCAGTCGGCGCACCGCACATCAACGTGCTGACATCAATGTCAAATGTAGTCACGTGAAGTGCCTCCGTGCACTGCGGCCCGAAACCCTGAAGAGTCCTCCTCCCCCTGCTCTCCCGGGCAGCCAGGCCCCTCCTCCTCTGCAAAAAATGGTGCTGACCGACCTGAGGATTCTCACCGGCACCAGACAGAAATGCATGTAACTGGCAGTGGAAAACTTACTATGTTCTACTGCCAGTGGAGTCACTAGGGTTGGTGCAGTGAAACAATGTGTCACCCCCCCAAAAAATTTTTTTTTATGTTTGCCAAAGATGAAGCATGCAGGACTTTTGGTGTGCTTTCAGAAAAATGCAGAAAAAAACATGCAACCTAATAGAAATGTATAGGACTGCAGATATAACTGCAGGTAAAATGTAGGAAGACCCTCTTTACATTACACGTACCTCAGGATCCCTTTATATTACACAGCCCTCATACCTCTGGGCACCTTCACATTACACAGCCCCCATACCTCTGGACCCCTTTACATTACACAGCTCCCCCACCTCTGGACCCCTTTACATTACACAGCCCCCACACCTCTGGACCCCTTTACTTTACACAGTGCATCCACTGATACCAATACTAGGGGTTATTATTGAATCCACTGACACCAATGCTGGGGGTAATATGGCATCCACTGACATCAGTGCTATGGGTTATTATCGCATCCACTGACATCATTGCTGGTTATTGGTTATTAACAAATGGGCTTATTTTACTCCAGATTTCATTTCTGTGTGCCTCGCTGCAAAAAAAATGACATTTACAGCATATTATGCATCCGTATAACAGGAATAAATGAAGATTATGGGAGCATTGGAACTACAAAAAAAAAAAAAAACTATTAACATTTGTGTGATTTCTGATTTGAATAAAGGGCTCGTTCATACCAGAAGGTGGTGCAGGAAATCCATGTGCCGTGTGAGCTTCCGACACTGCGTTCAAAACGCACTGGGTGTGTGATCTCCTGCGGGTGTATATATTTTTTTCTAAGGACACCTCTAACGCAGATCACAAACGCAGTGCGTTTGCCTGCCCCGGATCTCATGGTACCGCAGTACCATGCAATTTGGGGCAGTACGTTGTTTAAAAAGTAGCACATGCATTACATTTTTGTGTGATCCAGTGTGATTTCAGCCCATTTAAATGAATAAGCTGAAAATTGCACCGCATGGAGTTGCACAGGAATCCAGCAAGAACGTGGAGCATGTATCTTTGTGATTCAGGTGTGAACCGGCCATAAACCTAATTTAAATGATTAAGTTCTAAATATGATTTTGACTCATTTACCATAAACCGGTATGTGGGTAGCTTGTAATTTCTGCCCTGGGCACCAGATCTTGTCCTATCGCTGGTCAGAACCAACCCCCCCCCCATATTGTAGCTTGCATGCTTTACTTCACACTACTTATATCACACTAGTGGTATTAAGGGATCTGTTCACAATCCGTGATCACCACTAGAGGGGGCATTTTCAAAGCTGCATTGGAAAAACAACAAGCAAAATATGAAACCACAAGCAAGTAAAGTCACATCAAAAAATCAATATCACTGCACTTCAATCACTAAATCACCCTTTAAACTAAAAGAAGAGAGTTAGTATATCAGTGGGTGGTGGTGGACACAGCAACCTCCCCCTTCTCCCGTTATCACACCAGCTCAGGGCAGCTCAGGTGACTTGGCGGTGGACACCATGCCAACCCACACCCCCTACCCACTTATCACAAGCTCACCTCGGGCAGCGGAGGCTCAGCCTCAGGTACACCAAGGTGGCAGCTAGGGAGGTCCAGACGACACAGTGTGCAGCGGCAGCCATGCTGCCCAGGCGGAGAATAGTGACAGGCCTGGCTCGGTAGTGCAGCAGTGATGGGAGGAGCAAGGGGGAAAACACAGACCAGGCTAGCACGGCCGCAGCGCCGGGGGTGTTCTGGCTGAAAAAAAAAACTGCCAAAGGGAGCAGGCAGGGCTCTCGCCTCTCTCGGGATGGTGTCTCCTCCCCCGTTGGTACGCCCTTGGACATCCATGATTCCCAGATTTTGAGGAATTTGGCATGAAAGTTGTTGTGGATGCTTGACATCTGTTCGTTAGGCATCAAGACGGTCATGCGATCTCTCACCCCCTGGAAGGGGAAAGATGTTTTTTTCCAGGATTGGACAATTCTTCTTTTGGCTGACAGAAATAGATAGGAAGCGAGCTTCCACTGATAAGCGAACAGGCCAGGAATTGGACAATGTAATTAGGCAAGCTAACAACCCCATTAATCTGTCACAGAAAAATCCACAAAGCTTGTAGTCCATCCACATGTGAAACCCTTATTAGAATATATCTGGTTAAAAGAAACATGTTTCGGCCAACCCTATCCTTAGAACTGCGAATAAGGCTTCGACGTAGGCCAGGATTATTTGAAACGCATTAATGGGACAGCTTTCTGTCACCTGATATGTGCTAATATAGGTTTTACAAGTGGATGGGTTGCTTGATTCCTGGATTGTGCTGTACTGTATATTGTGTGCTTTGGAAAGAGTGCAACTGAGCACTGTCTGCTGCTTCAGGGGCAACAATGGCTGCCAGGTGAGCTGATCATGCATTGCTTCCCATTAATCTGGAGCCCAACCAGACTCTAAAAAGTAAAATAAGTCATGAAAATGATTTGGTCATTCCACATTTTTTTTATTCTTATTGTACCTTATTTTCTAGGATGCACAAATACAAAATTAATGTAAACTTGATACGATCTCAAGGAGTTACCCTCATAATCAAAGTCATCTTTCATTTCCCAGTGCAACAAAATCAAACATTTGATTTTATACACCTTATTACATTTATTATACACCTTAGGTGCCATTTTCAAACTGAAAAAAAATCCTACAATGTTTAATAACTCTTTTCTTGAAAGTCTATGTTCTCACTGATCTAGATTTCCATTTTTGATCATTTTTATACCCATCAATAATGAAGCAAACAAGATACAATTGCAGCTTGTGCCATTGAAGGATCTGACTTATTGTAATTGAATTTCAATTGTCACTCACTACCACCTTGAAATGACACTTTGGGGAATGGAATGTGTCAGTAAATTTGCAGGTAATGCAGAGCTAGTCAAAGGTAGACACAAGGAGGAAAGGATTATTTTTTAACTAGCCATGCATAATTAATATCTCTTGCTAATGAAAGCTGAGACATTTTATAAAAATAATGCATGTATAATTTCCTAAAATACACCCTGTCTTTTTGTAACCGTACCAAATGGTTTTAGACATACATAATGAATTATTTATATTATTCATGAAACCCAATTTAATCGGATGTCTAATTTTCAGATTCATTCCCCTCTTAAAATTGTTGCATCATTTCCTTCTGTGTCTTGACCAGGGAGCACTCGGAATAATGACCTGTCAAGTGAATCCTGGTCTTCCTCTTTTAAACAGGATATGACACATTTAATTCTTGTTTAATAGCATTATCATCATTGCATTAATTGTGATAGACTGTCAAAATGTTGCTATATATTAACTGTGTTGAATGGGTAGTTAAGACAGAGATATTCCCCAAATAACTCTCTAAGAATGACACTGTGACGTTCACAATTAAATATCTGGTGAATAATATTTTTTAATATTTCATAGATTATTTCTCCATAGAATCTATATTAAGATAATATTTTTCCCAGGGATATTTTAAAGCTCTGCCATTAATAATTGGTAAACAATAAGGTGTCTGGTATTAAGCCACAAGTGTACACAAGTAACTTTTGCATTCTTACTAACTAGAGGCATTAGTGGCATCCACATCACTTATTGTATATTTATTTAGTACTTTAAGCAACTCAAATTAAAATCTTCTGTAATTCACACCTGGAATAGAACAGCCTTTATACTCCCCTTTCAACTTGTAGGCAGGTGCAGTCTATTTTTTCCACTGCAGGTGGTGCTCATCCGTAGCGGCAATGCAGGTGCAGGAGGAAGTCGAGAGGAGCCTCATTCCTCTATGACAGGGATATGCAATTAGCGGACCTTCAGCTGTTGCAAAACTACAATTCCCATCATGCCTCTGCCTCTGGGTGCCATGCTCGTGGCTGTCAGAGTCTTGCTATGATTCATGGGATTTGAAGTTCTGCAACAGCTGGATGTCCGCTAATTGCATATCCCCGCTCTATGAGCTCCTCGGTCACAGGGAGGCAGCATCCAATGGGATGTTGGCATCCCATGTGACTTTATCAGGCCATCTTGGGTCAGACAAAGTCTTTTTTAGACCCCGGCTCCAGAATTTGCCACACATTTCCCTTGTGGCTAGAGTAGGGACATGTCACCCTTCTGTCAGGGACAATGCTTGGCATCAGGGAGAGGTTCCATGAGTAGGGAAAATTCTGGGACAAGCAATTCTTTCTGGAAGCCTCCAAATTGGGTACGGAATGGCCAGGCCCCATTCCACCACTCAAGACATACCTGAGACCTACCACTACTACTCATCTCTCACTCTTCCTGCCAGGCTTATTGTGCATTATTGAACTTCAATTTAAATACAATTCTGTTTCCTGCAACTGGATTCTGAGTGTTTACTGCAGCCGCACCACATTTGCAGCTCCTCACACACTAAACACCACTTTGATCAGTAGCAGTCTTCCCTCAAAGTCTGCAGCCCAACCGACTCTTCTGGGAATGTCCATCTACATGGGCCCCCACAGCTATCACTGGTTCATTTATCTAAATGCCATACATTACAGGAAAGAGTTAAAAACATGGAGGTCAGAGTGAGGAACTTGTAAGAGCTTCGGAGGACCACAGGGATGGAAACTGCCGGAAGTTTCAGTTTCACTGACCAGAGCAGTGTTTGAAGGCACAGACAGCAGGAAAGGTGAGTATATTCACTTTTCTTTTACCGGTATTAGTTTTGGAATAATACATTTTAAATTGAGAAAGAGGAAACCAGCAGGTTCCCTAAACTTGGTCCCTGCAGCATCTTATACTTAAATTCTCTTTGCTCCCCTTGATCTGTTCAGATGAGGAGAAGCCCCACAAAGAAATTGAGCTGTATCTTCTCTAGGGCTATTTTGCTAGAGTGTCCAACCTGGCTGTTTTTAGCAGACACTTGGCAAAAAAGAACCTGGAAAGCATAGTCCCTGCTTGTGGTCTCTGTACTCCTCTGTGAACCTGGGACCAAAGCAGACGGCTTCAGAATGAATAGCGGTAGGAGATTGGTGAACTCCAAACTCTGAATGAGCATTGTAGTGCCCAGCTCTGAGCACTTCTGAGTTCAGAGCTGTCAGAATATCAGCAGTGTAAGCTGATTAGGGTTCATGGGTGCTCTGTGACAGAAGTGGCACCATGGATCTAATAAACTCCTGATGTTTCCATAAAGAGCACTTGTCACCACTTCTTTATTATCTCATAGGTGGCTTTTCTCCATTCTTGTGACAATTATTAACCACTTCAGCCCCGGACCATTTGGCTGGCCAAAGACCAGAGCACTTTTTGCGATTCGGCACTGCGTCACTTTAACTGACAACTGCGCGGTCGTGCGACGTGGCTCCCAAACAAAATTGACATCCTTTTTTTCCCACAAATAGAGATTTCTTTTGGTGGTATTTGATCACCTCTGCCTTTTTTAATTTTTTGTGCTATAAACAAAAAATGAGCGACAATTTTTTTTTAAAAAGCAATATTTTTTTACTTTTTGCTATAACAAATATCCCCAAAAAAATATATAAATAAAACAATTTTTTCCTCAGTTTAGGCCGATATGTATTTTTCTACATATTTGTGGTAAAAAAAAATCGCAATAAGCATTTATTGAATGGTTTGCGCAAAAGTTATAGCGTCTACAAATTAGGGGATAGTTTCATAGCATTTTTAATAATATATTTATTTTTACTAGTAATGGCGGGGTTTAGCGACATTATGGCGAACACATCGGACACTTTTGGCAATATTTTGGGACCATTCACATTTATACAGAGATCAGTGCTATAAAAATGCACTGATTACTGTGTAAATGTGACTGTCAGTGAAGGGGTTAACAACTAGGGGGCTAGGAAGCGGTTAAGTGTGTCCTAGGGATGTGTTCTAACTGTTAGGGGGCGTGGCTACGAGTGACATGTCACTGATCGTTGCTCCCGATGAGAGGGAGCAGACGATCAGTGACCTGTCACTAGGAAGAACGGGGAGATGTTGTGTTTACACTATGGATCCGTTCTTCAGCTCCGTGACATGATCGCGGGACACTGGAGGACATCAAGTCCACGATTCTCGCGGGCACAATCACGGTTCTCGGGCAGGGTCGCGCGCGACCACACAGCGGCAAATTTAAAGGGACGTACCTGTACGCCCATTTGCCTGTCCATGCCATTCTGTCGACGTATATGTTCGTGCGGCAGTCGGCAAGTGGTTAAATAAAATTTATTAAAAAAAACTTAGCCCCAGCCTTACTTTACAATACCACTTTACTCCCTCCTCCTTCCCCCAGTTAATTTCCTAATCACTTTTAAAAGAAGAAAACAACTAAATATCCAATTCACAGCCACATGCCATTCTAGGCCCTCTGTCTTCTGGAGCTCAGATTGGGATGGTTCTTTTTTGGGTCCCCACAATACAGCCCAGTTAATTAGACACTTCCCACTGGCTGTCCATTGGGTCATTCCATGGTCCCGAAGACTCTAGAAGTGGTTTGATGACATGACGGTGGCCAATTTTCACACCGGGAAGAGGTGATTTAGAGTTTTTTTTTTTAATTGTGAATAAATGGGAGCATGTAGGGTGAGAGGGATATGGGAGAGATGTCAATATTTCTCCAGAGATGGATTTTAAGTTTAATAAATTGTTATTAAAATCTTTGAACAATTTTAAAAGACTCCCCCCTCGCACACACCTATATAATATACAGTACATACAAGTTCATATTGGGATTGGTTTACTAAAGTCAAATAGACTGCACTTTACAAATGCAGTTGCACTCATTTTCTCCAGAGCTTAGTAAGTGCAGTGGTGCTTCACTTTGTAAAGAATACCCAATTAGGTGCATGGAAATAAAAATAAAAAAGAGCATTTGTGATTGCACGTGATTGAATGATGGAAATCAGCAGAGCTTCACCATGTTATCTAAGCTCTGCCTTTAGTAAACCAACCCAATGACTCCTATTTCCTCATATTACATGACAATAATTAGTTATTTTCACACATGTCAAACATCTCAGGGTTAATTCAAAGTTCATCACGAGTATAGATAAAATATATACATAAAAAGTTTATTCCTACTAGTATCCCTGGTCCTTGGTGTATCTGCCCAGTTCGCAACTAAAAAGGTTTTCTTTTCTGCACCAAGGTCATCTCAGTTTTTCAACATCTATGGAGAACAACAAAGCTAACTATTTTTTTATCCATATTACAAAACCATGGGACTCCAATAAGGGGGCAAGCCTAGAGACAACCCTTAGGGGAGGTGTAAATTAAAGTGAACATACACTATTCCAAACAAAAACTAGGAGCTGAAGGCAAAAAATTAAGCCTCATTCTGTTCTCTGTCACCATTTGGTAGCTGACTAATACAACCGCGGGTGTACAACAACATGTGCCACTGGCCTCACCTTTCGTCTGGTGCAACAACCGTCTTCAGGGGATAAAGAGGACAGTGGAGGTGCTGGAGTCAGTGGAATGCTGAGTGGTGGCCCCCCAATTGGATGATTTCTGCGCTGTTGATCACTTATAATTTGGAGATCATTACTGTTAGGTAAGGGAATTGGCATGCTTTTCAAGACTTCACATTTGGATCTTTATATATTTTTCTTTGAAGTTTATTCTTTGTTATGCATAAGTGAATTATATGTTATGGGAACAGCTATTTTATCATTTATTTGATGCCAATTGTTTATTATGGTTTAATATGAGATAACCTTATTTGTCCACATAATTTTGTACTGATCACTACAGAGATATTGGTTTTTGCACACGTTTTAGAGTGCCAAAGGAGATGTGGATATGTACCTACCACAATACCAGCATATGTGATCGTCACAGAGGTGCCTGGTTTTCTTGGAATTTTGGATTTATCCCCTCTGTCTTAACCCCCTTAGCGGTATTCCCGAGTCAGGCTCGGGGTGAGTTTTTCATGCTAAGAGTGGTAATCCCGAGCCAGACTCGGGCTGCATCGCAGTATCCAGGGGAAGTTACTTACCGTACCTTGTTCCCTGGATCCTGCGATGTCTCTCCGCAGTGTGTGCAAGCCGTGTCTCGCTCGATTCACACTGCCGAGTGCGGAGCTCCGTTCCCTGCGACGTTGCGACGCACGGGGACAGAGTTCGACGCCAAATTCAAAAAGTGAAAAAGACAGTATAGATAAAGTATACTGTAATCTTACAGATTACTGTATCAAATAATTACACATCCCCTTTGTCCCTAGTGGTCTGCCCAGTGTCCTGCATGCATTTTTATATAATAAAAACTGTTCTTTCTGCCTGGAAACTGGAGATTGTCCATAGCAACCAAAAAATGTCCCTTTATGTCAAAAGTGCTTTTAGACCAGCTAGAAAACAGCGATAATAAATTAGAATCACTTGCAGAATTGAGCGATAGCGATTTGTGGGGAAATTCGTCATCAAACACTAAATCTAATGACAACGACAATTCTGCAACTGAGCAAATTTCTGTGTTTTTGATTTGACTACATTAGTGAATAATTTTTATTACAATTACATTACTATTTGTTATAATTATTTATAGTTATTTATTATATTATAATTTATGATTTTGTGTTTCAAAGTTTATCACACCCGGGATGTCTACTAGACTCTTGTTTGGTCAGGTTTAAGTAAGTAATTACTAAGAATTGCAGGCCTACAATACATAACACCAAATTTCCATGCAAAATAATTGTACCGCTTTTGGTACAAAATTACAGACAGAATCATACCGCCAGGGAGGTTAACCTCCCTGGCGGTATTCCCGAGTGTGGCTCGGGGTGAGATTTCAGTACCTAAAGCGGTAACTCCGAGCCACACTCGGGATTGCCTCGCTGGATCCTGGAAGAGGTTACTTACCTTGTCCCCGGGATCCCGCAATGTATTTCCACAGTGTACGGCAGCCGGATCTTCCGCCCGATGCACTGTGTTCCCCTAATTCCCTTCCCTGCTAGCGTCGTGACGCCGGGGGGTGGAACCGGCGGTAAATTCAAAAAGTATAAAACACAAACACACTGATACAATGTAATCCTATTGGATTACAAAAAAAAAATCAAGTGACCTTAGATTGTCCCCCAGTGCCTTCTCCAGTGCCCTTGTCTGCGACCATGGCATCAAAAAAGCGCGCCTCTACCTCAAAATCGCTATATGACCTGCTGGAAAACAGCGTCAGCAATACAGAATCGCTTGCAGAGGAGTTGAGTGACAGCGACTCATGGGGAAGTTCGTCATCAGGCGCAGAAAGCGATTTTAGAGACGATCCTGCGACTGTGCCCAGCGATGTGCGGACTTGGTGCTCGATTGATTGCGGTATGGAGCATGTAGCGCCCCCAAGATTTCCGTTTACAGGTAACCCCTTGGCATACCTCGAGCTCTTTTTGACTGATGAAGTTATTGCCAAAATTGTTATGGAGACGTATCGCTACCAGGAGCAACAAGCTGCTACCCATCAGCGCTTTTCAAGGACCAGCAAATGGGAACCGGTAACCAGAGAGGACATCTGGAAGTTTCTGGGCATTATAATACTTCAGGGAGTGGTGGGGAAACTCCTGCAAAAATGGTACTGGACAACTAATAAATTGGTGGCCACTCCTTTTTTTGGCACCGTTATGTTGGAATACAAATTTTCGCTCATAATGAAATATTTGCACTTTGCAAATAATGAAGACTTTGATGAGAGTTCTCATCCAGCTCCAAAACTGAAAAAAATTTGGGAGATTTACCAACAAATTTTTTATCATTTCCAGCAGACCTATGTGCCAGACAGAGACATAAGTATTGATGAAAGTCTTATGGCCTACAAAGGTAGACTTAGCTGGATACAGTTTATCGCATCAAAGCAAGCTCGTTTTGGCATGAAGTCATTTATGCTGTGTGAATCCAGCTCTGGGTACATTTGGAATTCAGTCCTGTACACCGGGAAAGGGACCAAAGTCAGCGATCGATTCAGCAATTTTGGAATGGCAACCACTTTGGTTCTTTCTTTGATTGAGCCATTGCTGAACCAGGGCTAGTGTGTCACCACTAGGGATGAGCTTCGTGTTCGAGTCGAACATACGTTCGACTCGAACATCGGCTGTTCGATCGTTCGACGAAGATCGAACGATTTGGGCCGTTCGCGCCAAATTCGAGTGACGCGAACGGCCCACAATGCACTACGCCATCGCAGTGTCATCCAGGCGCTGTGATTGGCCAAGCATGCACTGTGACCCCGCATGCTTGGCCAATCACAGCGCCGGCAGCGAGGAGAGCAATGATTGGCCACAGGCAGGATGCCTGTGGCCAATTATTGCTGAGGGTGTTTAGTACACGCCCCACACTATAAAAGGCCGCCAGCACGGCGGCCTAGTGTAGTGTGTTCCGGAGCAGGAATAGAGCAGCATAGGCAGGGACAGTGACTTTTATTTCTTTCTTGCTTAACCTGGATTCCTTTAGTTTAGGGAAAGAGAAGGATAGGTAGGGAGAGTGTCAGTGTGTTTTGTGCTTGTGCTATATTGTGCTTAAAAAAAACATTTTTTCTAGGGACAGAAAACTGTAGGTAGGGAGAGTGTGTCAGTTTCTTTCACTGTCAAAGTCCTTGTTTCCAGGGACCTGGAAGGACAGTGAGTGAATTCTCCTTGTGCTAAATTGTGCTTAAAAAAAAACATTTTTTCTAGGGACAGAAAACTGTAGGTAGGGAGAGTGTGTCAGTTTCTTTCACTGTCAAAGTCCTTGTTTCCAGGGACCTGGAAGGACAGTGAGTGAATTCTCCTTGTGCTAAATTGTGCTTAAAAAAAACATTTTTTCTAGGGACAGAAAACTGTAGGTAGGGAGAGTGTGTCAGTTTCTTTCACTGTCAAAGTCCTTGTTTCCAGGGACCTGGAAGGACAGTGAGTGAATTCTCCTTGTGCTAAATTGTGCTTAAAAAAAACATTTTTTCTAGGGACAGAAAACTGTAGGTAGGGAGAGTGTGTCAGTTTCTTTCACTGTCAAAGTCCTTGTTTCCAGGGACCTGGAAGGACAGTGAGTGAATTCTCCTTGTGCTAAATTGTGCTTAAAAAAAACATTTTTTCTAGGGACAGAAAACTGTAGGTAGGGAGAGTGTGTCAGTTTCTTTCACTGTCAAAGTCCTTGTTTCCAGGGACCTGGAAGGACAGTGAGTGAATTCTCCTTGTGCTAAATTGTGCTTAAAAAAAACATTTTTTCTAGGGACAGAAAACTGTAGGTAGGGAGAGTGCGTCAGTTTCTTTCACTGTCAAAGTCCTTGTTTCCAGGGACCTGGAAGGACAGTGAGTGAATTCTCCTTGTGCTAAATTGTGCTTAAAAAAAACATTTTTTCTAGGGACAGAAAACTGTAGGTAGGGAGAGTGTGTCAGTTTCTTTCACTGTCAAAGTCCTTGTTTCCAGGGACCTGGAAGGACAGTGAGTGAATTCTCCTTGTGCTAAATTGTGCTTAAAAAAAACATTTTTTCTAGGGACAGAAAACTGTAGGTAGGGAGAGTGTGTCAGTTTCTTTCACTGTCAAAGTCCTTGTTTCCAGGGACCTGGAAGGACAGTGAGTGAATTCTCCTTGTGCTAAATTGTGCTTAAAAAAAACATTTTTTCTAGGGACAGAAAACTGTAGGTAGGGAGAGTGTGTCAGTTTCTTTCACTGTCAAAGTCCTTGTTTCCAGGGACCTGGAAGGACAGTGAGTGAATTCTCCTTGTGCTAAATTGTGCTTAAAAAAAACATTTTTTCTAGGGACAGAAAACTGTAGGTAGGGAGAGTGTGTCAGTTTCTTTCACTGTCAAAGTCCTTGTTTCCAGGGACCTGGAAGGACAGTGAGTGAATTCTCCTTGTGCTAAATTGTGCTTAAAAAAAACATTTTTTCTAGGGACAGAAAACTGTAGGTAGGGAGAGTGTGTCAGTTTCTTTCACTGTCAAAGTCCTTGTTTCCAGGGACCTGGAAGGACAGTGAGTGAATTCTCCTTGTGCTAAATTGTGCTTAAAAAAAACATTTTTTCTAGGGACAGAAAACTGTAGGTAGGGAGAGTGTGTCAGTTTCTTTCACTGTCAAAGTCCTTGTTTCCAGGGACCTGGAAGGACAGTGAGTGAATTCTCCTTGTGCTAAATTGTGCTTAAAAAAAACATTTTTTCTAGGGACAGAAAACTGTAGGTAGGGAGAGTGTGTCAGTTTCTTTCACTGTCAAAGTCCTTGTTTCAAGGGACAAAGAAGGACACCTGAAGGTAGCCCTTATTGCTTTTTTCCCATCTCCCTGCAGGCCATCTATTAGAATGTCTGGAAGGCAAACAAGGAGAGGCAGACAGTCAGGAGGCAATAAAAGAGGGCAAGCAGGCTCTGTGTCTGGGGGCAACAGTGCTGGTCGTGGACGCGGTGCATTGTCATCAGCACATGGCCATGGGACACGCTTGTCCTTCTTTTCGGCAGCTGGACATGTTGAGCCACATCATGCCGAAGACTTGGTAGAGTGGATGACCAAGCCCTCCTCCTCCTCCTCATCCTCTCTCACCCAGGCTCAGGGTACTGGAAAAGCAGCTGCCAAAGCGTCCTCTTCCCTGGTATCAATGTCAGACTCCTCATCAGTCACTCCTTCCCTAGACCCACCATGTCCTCCTCCTGAGGAGTCCCCCGAACTGTTTCAGCACAGTGTTGGGTACATGCTCCAGGAGGATGCCCAGCGTTTTGAAGGGTCTGATGATGAAACCCAGCTAGAGGAAGGCAGTAGCGTGAGAGCAGACAGAGGGGATGCTCAAGAAGGACACCAATCTGGCAGTCATGTTCCAGCAGCTGCAGCATACTGCCAGATTGGCTCCAGTGATGAGGAGGGAGGTGATGATGAGGTCACTGACTCCACGTGGGTGCCTAATAGGAGAGAGGAGGAGGAGGAGGATGAGGAGGAGGCACATCTCCAACGAGGCAGGATGCCCTTTGGTGGCCAGCGTAAGGGCAGTACACCGACGGAATCACACCGCAGAGCTCCGCCTGTGCAGGGCGCTGCCTCTGCCCGTCATTCAAAAAGTTCTTTGGTGTGGGCCTTTTTTGAGGCTAGTGCATCAGATCGCACAGCTGCTGTTTGCAACATATGTCTCAAGCGTATATCGCGTGGCCAAAACATCAGCCGCTTGGGTACCACATGCCTGACCAGACATATGTTGACCTGCCATGCAGCTCGTTGGCAAGCCTACCTCAAAGACCCACACCAAAGAACAAAGCGGACCTCTCCTTGCACCGCATCAGCTGGGATCTCCAACCCCACTATAACTTCAGTCCTCTCTGAAACATGCACTGAGAGGAATGAAGGTGTAGAATTAGGTGTGTCACAGCCAAGTACTTGCGGCCACTCTGCTAGCAGTACACCGACGTCCGATTCTAGCAGGCAAATTTCCCTGCCCCAGCTGCTGGACCGTCGAAAGAAGTTCACTCCCAGCCATCCACATGCCCAGCGGTTGAATGCTAGCTTGGCTAAATTGCTAGCGCTTCAACTGCTGCCTTTTCAGTTGGTAGACTCGGCCCCCTTCCGTGAGTTTGTGCAATGTGCGGTTCCTCAGTGGCAGGTTCCCAAACGCCACTTTTTCTCACGGAAGGCTATTCCGGCTCTCTACCGGCATGTGGAAGGCAATGTCTTGGCCTCGCTGGACAGGGCGGTCAGCGGTAAGGTGCATATTACCGCTGACTCATGGTCCAGCAGGCATGGACAGGGACGTTACCTTTCTTTCACGGCCCATTGGGTCACTCTTTTGGCAGCTGGGAAGGATGCAGGACAAGGTGCAGTAGTGTTGGAGGTTGTCCCACCGCCACGCCTCCAAAATGCTACTACTGGTTGTGACACACCTCTCTCCTCCACCCCCTCCTCTTCTTCTTCCTCCATGGCCTCTTCCTGTGGTTTGTCCTATGAACCAGCGGTGCTCCGTAGCCGTTCACGGGGCTACGCAAGTACGCAGGCAAAAAGATGCCATGCCGTGCTTGCGCTGGTGTGTTTGGGGGACAGAAGCCACACTGGGGCAGAGGTCCTGTCTGCTCTGCAGGGCCAGGCCGAGAGGTGGTTGACGCCACGCCAGCTTAAGCCAGGAATGGTGGTTTGCGACAATGGCACCAACCTCCTCTCCGCCCTCCGACAGGGACAACTGACCCATGTGCCCTGTGTGGCTCACGTCCTTAACCTGGTGGTGCAGCGGTTCTTGGGCAGGTACCCGGGCTTACAGGATGTCCTGAGGCAGGCCAGGAAAGTCTGTGTGCATTTCCGCAGATCTTATAATGCCAGTGCTCGCCTGGCTGAGCTGCAAAAGGAGTTGAACCTGCCCAAGAACCGCCTTATATGTGACATGCCCACCAGGTGGAACTCAACGTTGGCCATGCTGCAGCGGCTGCACACGCAGCAGAGGGCCATCAATGAGTACCTGTGCGACTACGGCACCAGGACAGGGTCAGGGGAGCTTGGTTTTTTTTCTCCACGCCAGTGGGGCATGATCAGGGATGCATGCACTGTCCTGGCACCATTTGAGGAGGCCACGAGGATGGTGAGCAGTGACAGTGCATGCATCAGTGACACTGTACCTCTTGTCCACCTGTTGGAGCACACGCTGCGTGGAATAATGGACAGGGCACTTGAGGCAGAACAGAGGCAGGAAGAGGAGGACTTCCTTGCCTCTCAAGGCCCCCTTTACCCAGACAGTGTTCCTTCTGTCCCACCCATCGCACAGGAAGAGGAGGAGGAGGAGGAGGAGGATTGTGTCAGCATGGAGGTGGAGGCTGGCACTCAGCATCATCAGCAGCAGTCTTTTAGGGATGATTTACAGTCCCAAGAAACCAGTGGACTTGTACGTGGCTGGGAGGAGGTGGCTGCGGATCATGTCGTCCTTAGTGACCCAGAGGACTCCGGAGCGAATGCCTCAGCAAACCTACGCTGCATGGCCTCCCTGATCCTGCAAAGTCTGCGGAAGGATCCTCGTATTCTTCGGATCAAGGAGAGGGACCATTACTGGCTGGCCACTCTCCTTGATCCACGGTACAAGGGTATGGTTGCGGACCTTATGTTACCGTCGCAGAGGGAGCAGAGGATGAGACAACTCCGGGAGGCCTTGCAGAAAGGTCTGTGCAACGCGTTCCCAGAGACTGGGAGGTTACAAACTCCTGGTCCTGGACAACGAGTTGCTGAGGCTTCGGCCAGTCAAAGAAGGAGCGGTGGGGAAGGTGGCCGTCTGACCGATGCGTTCAGACAATTCTTTAGTCCGCAGCCCCAAAGTATGATCGGTTCCAGCAACCATCGCCAGCGTCTGATAAACATGGTGCAGGAATATCTAGGGGCAAGGTCAGACTTGGACACCTTCCCCACCGAAAATCCTCTGGCTTACTGGGTCTTGAGGATGGATCACTGGCCAGAGCTTGCACAGTATGCAATTGAGCTACTGGCCTGTCCTGCATCCAGCGTTCTTTCGGAACGCACATTCAGTGCTGCTGGAGGATTTGTCACGGATCACAGGGTGCGCCTGTCCACCGACTCGGTTGATCGACTGACTTTCATCAAGATGAACCAGTCTTGGATCACCACCAGCTACCACACACCTGATGCTGATATAACAGACTAATTGATTTTAACATGTCACATCCCTTCAAGACTGATGCTGATGCTGAGTGCCTGTGCTGTTATGTTGACTGGCTATCCTCCTCCTCCGAGTCCTCAATGATACGATTGATGATGATAGCTTGGAAGATCATTTTTGTTTATGGGTGCCGCCACCAGTGGCTAAGGCCCAATTTTTCAGCCCCTGTTTTACAGGGGCGTGTAATTACAATTTTTTTAGCAATAATTTGCCATATGGCTCATTGCTGTGCTCCAAGTACAGTATCTGTGAGGGGTTGGAGTGTTGTGGCACCAGTGCCTAAGGCCCAATTTTTCAGCCCCTGTTTAACAGGGGCGTGTCATTACAATTTTTGAAGCAATACTTTGCAACAGGGCTCATTGCTGTGCTCCAAGTACAGTATCTGTGAGGGGTTGTAGTGTTGTGCCACCAGTGCCTAAGGCCCAATTTTTCAGCCCCTGTTCAACAGGGGCATGCAATTACAATTCTTGATCTAATAATTCACAGCAGGGTCCATTGCTGCACCCACCAAGAGTAACTCTGAGGGCTTACAGTCTTGTGGCAACGCCACCACCACCACCACCACGAAAGGCCCAATTTTTCAGCCCCTGTTCAAAAGGGGCATGTAATTACAATTCTTGATCTAATAATTCACAGCAGGGCCCATTGCTGCACCCACCAAGAGTAACTGTCAGGGCTTACAGTGTTGTGGCACCAGCACCACCATCAAAGCCCCAATTTTTACTACCACTGTTCAACAATTATATGTAATTAAAATTCCTGATATAATAGTTGACAGCAGGGCGTTCCAGCACCAACCAAGAGTAACTGAGTGCTTACAGTGTTGTGCCAACACCAACAACTAAGGGGCCTATTTCTGCAGAGTATATACGGCAGGTCCCTACTTTCAAACATCCAACTTACAAACGACTCCTACTTGCAAACGAAAGAAGACAACAGGAAGTGAGAGGAAATCTACCCCTAGAAAGGAAAATTCTCTCCTGTAAGAATAAATATGGGAGAAAGGGGTCTCATCTGTACTGATGCTTTATCAGCAATCCTTGTTTCAAGAAAAACACCACATTTCAAAAACAGTTGTCATTGGGACGGAAAGTGAGGTGAAATGTTCTGAACAGGGGCACAGACAGCAAAACAAATGTTACAGGGGTGATAACCCTTACCTATGTTTCCCAAAAAGTTTAAAAATAGATTTACTCTTTCGTCCATGGACCGACACAGCTTCTCTATTGACAAAGTGGGTATTATCCGTTAATTAGGAGTGACTAGGCAGAAAAACTTGTAAAAAGTGTTGCATCACACCTTCTACAGTACCGCCCAGGGGGCGGACCCTCTGGGTATACCCTCTCAGTCTGCACATCGCAGATCAGTTTTTTTCTGTCTAGCAAGGAGTAGGACATGGCTCCCTTCGGGCCCACTGGTCCGGGGAAAAAAGATATATATATTTTTTTTTTTGCTACATTGTTGTTTCCTGCGATCTTCGATCAACTGCCGACTGGGTGACAGGCTGGATCCTCGATCCTTGTAGTCTCCCCAGTTTCGGCCATCGAGCGTGTGCCGACCCTAGCTACGCGCTGGGTTTTCCACGACATGCCCGTCGCTCCACGGGTGGCCGGTGAGCCTACGCTCCAGGGCCTGCATCGGACCGCTCAGCTTCGGCTGACCTTACGGCCGAGTCGCAGCAGCCTGGCCGGTGAGCTTACGCTCCAAGGCTTGCATCGGACCGCTCAGCTTCGGCTGACCTTACGGCCGAGTCGCAGCAGCCTGTCCGGTGAGCGTCATGCTCCAGGGCATACATATGATCGTCCCTTCTGGGTCCAATCACAGCATGCCTGGCCAACAGTCACCTTCCGTGCGCGGACGATGATCTGTTTGGAATGTCTTCCAGCAGAATACATGCAGGATAGGTAAGTAAAACTCCCCTGCCTCGGCTGGGTGATTTAGCTGGACATTCCTGGAGAGATCAAGTAAGTGGTTGTGGCCCCTTTCTTCCCTCTCTCCCTGCCTTTCCCTCCTCCCTGGGCTTCTAGCTAAAGGTTGCTGGGGGTCACCTAGGGGGTTCCACTGGAGCGGGGCTGGCTGTAACTAACATTTAAAAGAAATGTCATTTTTGCTTACCTGTGTTTCTGTGTCTCCATGCTGTCGGCGGCCATTTTGAGGTGGTCCATGCCAAGTTTGGCCTCTTGTAACTGCCTGGCGGCCATCTTCCTGTGGTTCGGCCACACCCACTGGCCCCTATCAGGTGATCGGCGGCCATGTTTGTCCACCCTGTATGCAGATATTGCCGTTCGGCGGCCATCTTTTTGTGGGCTATGGCTGCCTGACCTCTATCTTCTGTCGGCGGCCATTTTCTTAGAGCCCACATTATCTTCCATACAGACGTTTTTGGCAACCATTTTGCGAGAGCCTCCGGCCTCTAGGGTGCATTACACTGGCGCGAAAATTCACACAGGAAGTGCTGATAAAAGAAGCAGACTGACACAGCAGCAAGGGGACAGCATCACAGGCGCAGCATAGCAGTACCTATCCAGGGTGGTGAGTCCTCTGGGTAACCCAGCATCTCTGCAGCGCAGGAGGGTGGCCTATTGATATCTTGCCTGGAGCCCTGTGAGTGTCAGCGTGTGGTCAGCATGGCATCTGAGCCAGATCTCTTCTCCCCTGAAACACCAGATTTAGCAGCTGGTGTCCCTGAGGTGTCTATGGACGCTATGTCGGCAATCCTAGAGGCGTTTGCTGCCAGGGTGGAAGCAGCACACGGGAATACAGGGGGTAATAAACGCCCCCGTCCCCTGCAATCTTCTGGGGATATTTCTGATGCAGAACCAGGTCCAGCTACGGTTCATGGCCCAGATTCTGATGCATCAGAGACTGCAGACCGTGACCAATCGGACAGTGAGGAGGACTCCAAGTCCAGGTCAGTACGCGAGACGGCTTTGGTATCTGACCTTATTACTGCAGTGTGGGATACCCTAAAGTTGGAAAGGACTGAAGAAGTAGCAGATACTCCAGTCCCCTTTGGGTTTCGTAAACCTGCCCGCACTGCTAAGGTGTTCCCTTGTGTGTCTTATTTTGACAAACTCTTATACAAGGAATGGGAGAACCCACTGAGGGTCTTTACAGCCCCAAAGAGGTTTGCAGTACGGTACCCCTTTTGAGGAGAGTTTTCTGAAGATATGGACCTCTCCCCCTATAGTGGACCCTTCGGTGTCCAGACTTAATAGAGCCACCACTATTCCAGTAGAAGGGGCTCCTGTTTTCAAGGACCCTGTGGATAAGAAGGCTGAAGCACTCGCTCGCTACCTATACTCAGTAGTAGGCTCGGCAGTACGCCCGGCATTGGCGGGGGCCCTAGTGTCTCAGACACTTACTGAATGGGCAAAATTGCTACTCCAGGGGTTAAAGGAGCGAGATGCTCCTCCTAATGAGATAACTTTGGCCGACCAGTTGGTCCAGGGCCTTAAGTTTGTCTGCGAGTCAGACATGGATACTATTCCCCTGCTGTCAAGAGCTTCGGTTTATGCAGTAGCAATACGCCGCCTGATCTGGCTAAAGGGCTGGTCTGCGGACCAGACTTCCAAGAAAGCCCTATTGGATCTGCCTTTTAAGGGCGACAGACTTTTTGGGGCTTCTCTGGATGACATCATCAAGGATGCCACAGGAGGTAAAAGCACTTTGCTTCCCCAAACTAGCAAGGGTAGGGGACCACGCCAAGGGCAAGGGCCCTCCTTTACTGCACGTAAGCGTTTTATTTCGCCCCCTTAAGGCGACAGGGAAAAGACCCCAGGCCGATAAAGCGCCTGCCCAAGGACAAAAGCGTCCTTGGTCCCGCAGACCCAACAAGCCTGCGGACAAATCTGCGTCCACATGAAGGTCCGCCCCCACCCAGCTCTCGGGTGGGGGGACGTCTTCGCAAATTCGCGACTCAGTGGACTGCTCTAGTCTCCGACAGGTGGGTTTGCGAAGTAATCTCCTCAGGCTACAAGATAGAATTTCTCTCTTGTCCACCAGACAGATTCATCACCTCCAATCTCCAGCTACTACCGACCCGTCGGGAGGCCCTGTATGGGGCGGTCCAGGGTCTACTGGAACGCGGGGTAGTTATTCCAGTTCCAGAACAGGAACGGGGTCAGGGTTTTTACTCAAATCTGTTCATTGTGCCAAAGAAGGAGGGGGTTCGTCCAATCTTGGATCTCAGAGCCCTCAATTGCTTTGTGAAGGTACAAAGATTTCGGATGGAGTCGGTTCGATCCGTAGTCGCGGTTCTCCATCCGGGGGACTTTCTGGCCTCCTTGGACATCAAGGACGCATACCTGCATGTCCCCATATACTCCAGACACCAGAGGTTTCTGCGATTTGCTATCGGGAAGAACCACTACCAGTTTGTGGCCCTCCCGTTTGGCCTTGCCTCAGCACCCAGGACGTTCACCAAGGTGCTCGCTCCGATTCTGGCACTTCTAAGACAGCGGGGTATCGCTATCACAGGTTACTTGGACGATCTTCTGCTGAAGGCCCCTTCAAGCTCAGAATTAGAGGTAAGCGTGTCCATTACCTGTCAGACTCTTCGAGACTGTGGTTGGATACTAAACACGCAAAAGTCAGTATTGGTGCCCACTCAACGCCTAGTGTACCTGGGGTTGATTCTGGATTCCTCAGAGGCAAAGGTATTCCTCCCTGTGGAGAAGTTGCAGACCCTCCGGGCTGCAGTACGGCAGCTGACTTCCAGGAATTGGTCGTCACTCCGTTTTTGCATGCGAGTGTTGGGCCTCATGGTAGCCTCCTTCGAGGCGGTCCCATATGCTCAATACCACACTCGAGTGTTACAGAAGGAAGTTCTGTCCAGATGGAACAGATGCCCTTCATCTCTGGATTATCAAATCCGAGTGAGCCACCTAGTCAGGAGATCCCTGGTATGGTGGCTGACAGCACCGGCTCTAATGGCCGGGAAGTCATTTCTTCCGGTTTACTGGATAGTGATCACGACGGACGCCAGCCTTACAGGTTGGGGGGGAGTCTGGGGTGTCCAGTCGGCGCAAGGTCGCTGGACCCCAGAGGAAGCCCTCCTGCCGATCAATGTCCTGGAGATCCGGGCGATCAAGCTGTGCCTCTTCAAATGGTCTCAGAGACTGCAAGGGCGTCCAGTCAGGATCCAATCAGACAACGCCACAGCAGTGGCATATGTCAATCATCAAGGAGGAACAAGAAGCTCAGCTGCAGCATCGGAGATCGCTCGCATCCTGAAGTGGGCAGAGAGGAGCGTACCGGCACTGTCGGCCGTGTACATTCCGGGTGTGGAAAACTGGCAGGCGGACTACCTGAGCCGCCAGATGCTGGACCAGGGAGAATGGTTCTTACACCCGGAGGTGTTCCAACTCCTCTGCCAAAGATGGGGCACACCAGACGTAGATCTTCTGGCTTCCCGACTCAATCGGAAGGTATTGAGGTTTGTGGCCCGGTCAAGAGACCCATGGGCAGACGCAACGGACGCGTTGGTAGCATCGTGGGGTCAGTATCGGCTAATCTATGCCTTCCCTCCCTTAAGGCTTCTTCCTCTTCTGCTCCGCAGAGTGGAGGCAGAGGGAATTCCAATGATCCTAATCGCTCCAGCTTGGCCTCAGCGTCCTTGGTACGCCGATCTAGTACGTCTGGTAGCAGACGTCCCCTGGCGCCTACCACTACGGAAGGACCTGCTATCGCAAGGTCCCATATTCCATCCTGCTTTACGGTCATTGGCTTTAACGGCATGGCTGTTGAGAACCAGGTACTGAGAGATCGGGGCCTGTCAGGCTCAGTAATCTCTACTATGAGAAGTGCTCGGAAACCGTCCTCTAGGAAGGTCTATCACCGCACTTGGAGGGCCTACATCTCCATGTGTGAGGAAATGAAATGGCATCCGCGTACCTATTTGGTTTCCAGAATCCTGCTGTTTTTACAGCATGGGGTAGACCAAAGGCTTGCCCTAAGTACGATTAAGGGACAGATATCTGCCCTGGCTGTCTTTTTTTCAGCGACCCCTGGCGACTCACTCTCTCGTGAGTACATTTGTGCAGGGGGTTCGACATGTGGCCCCTCCGGTCCGCCCCCCGTTACCTCCGTGGGACTTGAACCTGGTCCTCTCGGTGCTTCAGAAGGCACCGTTTGAGAATATTAGAGATATTCCCCTGTTGACACTTTCTCAGAAGGTGGTCTTTTTGGTGGCTGTTACGTCAGTTAGACGAGTCTCTGAGCTGGCAGCCCTGTCCTGCAAGGCTCCCTATTTGATTTTCCACAAGGATAAGGTGGTGCGGCGGCCGCAGCCTTCCTTTCTTCCGAAAGTCGTTTCGGCTTTTCATCTCGACTAAGACATTGTACTTCCATCCTTGTGTCCTCAGCCGTCGAATCCTAAGGAGTCGGCGTTGCATTCCTTGGACGTTGTCCGAGCTTTGAGAGTATACATATCTGCTACTTCCCTGTTCCGGAAGTCAGACTCACTGTTTGTTTCGGTGGCTGGTCCCAAGAAGGGCCAAGCAGTCTCATCGGCCACCATCTCTAGGTGGATCAGACAGATAGTAATCCAGGCTTACGCCTTAAAGGGTCAGGCGCCCCCCTTTCCTGTCACGGCGCATTCGACCAGGGCAATAGGTGCCTCTTGGGCTTTCCGACATCAAGCGTCTGTTTCCCAACTATGTAAAGCGGCGACTTGGTCGTCCGCTCACACTTTCACAAAATTCTACAAAGTTGATGTAGGTGCATCTTCGGATGCCTCTTTCGGCCGCAAGGTTTTGCAGGCGGCTGTTTAGAGTTGCAACTCCTCCGTTGGAGGAGTGCTGTTTTGTGTTTTGGGGTGAAGTTTGTTTTTATGCTGTTACCACCCCTCGTTTTTTCTCTGACACTGCTTTGGGACGTCCCACTTTGTCAATAGAGAAGCTGTGTCGGTCCATGGACGAAAGAGTAAATAGGATTTTTTACTCACCGTAAAATCCTTTTCTCTGAGTCCATGGACCGACACAGCACCCACCCCTCCTTTTAAGTTTGTACTGCTTTTTGACGAACTGATCTGCGATGTGCAGACTGAGAGGGTATACCCAGAGGGTCCGCCCCCTGGGCGGTACTGTAGAAGGTGTGATGCAACACTTTTTACAAGTTTTTCTGCCTAGTCACTCCTAATTAACGGATAATACCCACTTTGTCAATAGAGAAGCTGTGTCGGTCCATGGACTCAGAGAAAAGGATTTTACGGTGAGTAAAAAATCCTATTTTTGGGCTGGAGCTACACTTCAACAATGTACCTGTTCAAAATTACAAACAGATTCTACATAAGAACAAACCTACAGTCCCTGTCTTGTATGCACCGCCTGTATACGGCTGTTCAGAGTATATAGGGCCTTTTTTATTTTATGTGCGGGGTTCCCCTTAATATCCATACAAGACCCAAAGGGGCTGGTAATGGGCTGGGGTAGGGGGGGGGGGGGTCATGGGGTAGCTATGCCATTTTTCTTAAAGAATTTCATCCATATTACCGGGACCAGACATTACATTAAAGCCGCAAGCAGTTTTAAATGGCTTTTTTTTCCTTTAGAAGTGTCATTTTGTGCAGGGACAGTTCTAAACACGGGAAACACGTGGCACTTCACAGGCATACTTTAGACACCCCCCAGGTACGATATTTAAAGGAATATTTGACTTTTTTTTTTTCACTTTATGCATCATTAAAATGACTGCTCCCGAAAAACGACCGTTTTTAAAACTTCTTTTTGCATTGATACATGTCCCCTGGTGCAGAACCCGGGTTCCCAAACCCTATTTATGACAATAACATGCATAATAGTTGTTATAATTAGCACTTTAGAATTCGAACGTTCGCATCCATTGTATTTAATAGGGTTCTAATGTTCGTTCGAACTTTCGGTCCGTTCGCGGGTTCTGGTGCGAACCGAACCCGGGGGTGTTCGGCTCATCACTAGTCACCACAGACAATTTTTATACGTCCCCAGAACTCTATGAATTCCTTCTTCTGAACAAGACGGGTGCCTATGGGACCGTTAGGCCTAACCTGTGTGACATGCCGCCAACCTTTGCCAATAAAAAGCTCGGGGCAGGAGAAATAGTTGCCTGGCAGAAAGGAAAAATTATGGCAATGAGATGGCGGGACAAAAAAACGTGTGCCTTATGAGTACCATTCACAACACCTCTACTGTAATGGTACATACCAAAGGTGGAAAAGTTGTAATGAAGCCACAAGTCGTGTTGGATTACAACAATACCATGGGAGGTGTGGACAGAGCTGACCAGGCCATGACCTTGTATCCAGCCATGAGGAAGCAACAAAAAAATGTTATAAAAAAATCTTCAGGCATCTTCTGGAACAGTGCCTGTGGAATGCATCCATTCTTCTGAAAAAAAAGAGTGACAGGCCTATGGTTCATGCAGACTTTGTGTGGAAGCTTGCCGAATATTTCTGAAACACCAGACGCCAATGGCTGTAAATAGATCTGGACGTCGGACTGCTGGCGTTGTGAACCCGGAACGTCTGACTGGTCGTCACTTTATGGACCACATTCCACCAACTGAAAAGAAGACAGCACCCACAAGGATGTGTGTGGTTTGCTGCTCCATACGTGACGACACCGGAAGGAAAATCCAAAAAGAACCCCGTTTCTATTGTCCCGATTGTGACGTTGGACTTTGTGCTGTACCTTGTTTTAAAATTTTCCATACCCGAGACGTTTACTGACGCAATGTGACTTCTAATATTGCACACTTGTTTGAGCAAAAAAAAATGTCAGTGTTTTTGATTATATTATTTACTTAAATTTATTGAATAAAAAGTATTATTATTATTCAATTATTAATATTATTTATTATATTATAATTTATGGATTTGTGTTTCAAATGTTATCATACCCGAGATGTCTACTAGACTCTGGTTTGGACAGATTTAGGAGAGTTATTCCTAAGAATTACAGGCCTACAATGTAAAACACCAAATTTCCATGCAAAATAATGGTACTGCTTTCAGCACCTAAAATCTGAAATAATCATACCGCCAGGGAGGTTAATAGGTCCAGACTATATCCTATGGGCCGGTAGGCAAAACATCTGAGACAGATCCTGTATTCCTCTCCTCTGTTGTTTTGATGATTTATGATATTAAGTAAGAAACTCTGTATATAACACACTTGCAATATATACAGTATATGGTCCTGAAGAAGCGGGGAATCCCGCGTAACGCGTAGATCAGTTACAAGTACATGTATCCATCAGATTTACATATTTTTCTATTTATCGCAAAGTTTCTTTATGCATATCTATATTTTCAATATTGTGTTTATGACAATGTTTTATGTGTAATAAAATTTATATAGATTTTTATTCTGACCTTGCTCTCATTTGGCATATTTAAAGTCCCACTACTTTTGCTTTCAAAAATACCATATTCATTTATGGGATGATGCCAATGTGAATTTGAGATTGGTTTTTATGAAATGTCCTCTACCTTACAACTTTCTAATTATTTTTGTAATTCCTTTGTGTCCAGAATATAGATTGCTGCATTATCTCTTTTTGCACGAAGCGCACAATTTTCTTTGCGTTTATATTTCTTATATTAGACCAGCCTCCCCAATGACATATCAGTTTGACTCCATTGGGTTGATTTACTAAAGGCAAATAGACTGTGCACTTTGCTGTTTCTCCAGAGCTTAGCAAAGGAGGTAAAGCTCCACTTTGCAAAGAATACCCAATCACGTGCAAGGAAAACTAAAAAAAAAAAAAATTTTTGCTTGCACATGATTGGATGATTGAAGTCAGCAAAGCTCCCCCTCATTTACTAAGCTTTGGAGCAACTGCTCTTGCAGAGTACAATTGCATTTTGCAAAGTGCACAGTCTATTTGTCTTTAGTAAATCAACCCCCAAATCTCTTGATAATAGCATTGAGAAAAAAAAATCTTGGATACACCACCGATTATCAGCAATGAGGCTACAGGAATAGGATTACCCAGGCAATATCACATGTGTGGAGGTGAACTGCTGCTTCTCAGGAGGACTACAGTGTGAAAAGGCGATTTTGGAGGGTACTGCTTAGCCAAAATTAACCATACTACCGTATTTCCCTGAAAATAAGACCGGGTCTTATATTAATTTTGGCTACAAAAACCACACTAGGGCTTATTTCCAGGATATGTCTTATTTATTTAAGGTATGTACAAAAATTTTCCTCCCCCTGTCAGCTCAGGAGTCAGCATTGCGAAATTCTGTAATCTCAAAAATAAACCTTAGTTAAAGACCTTAATGTAAGGTGTACCTGAATGTAATCCAGTCTGTAAAAAGATTATATAATGTGCAATGTGTTTCCTTGTGTAACTTTATTGTGGAAAATACCTTATTTACAGCCCACAGTGCGCTCACGTGACCCACCGGAGCTCTTTTTCCCGCTTTGAGCACTGCAGAGGGAGACGCCGAGATCCCCGCTGACATCAGCACTGCCCTGAGCACTGCAGGGGGAGGGGCTGCTGACGTCACCCGGGAGGAGAAGAGAAGATATCCGGCGGGTCACGTGAGCGCCCAGTGGCGCTGTAAATAAGGTATTTTCCACAATAAAGTTACACAAGGAGACAGCGGGGGGTGACGCGTAGGGGCCCGCGGGAGTCTATTTCTGGAAGTGGGTGCAAATAGCTGTATTAGAAAGGTATCTGCACTCCCCTCCCCCCTGAAAAGTGCCAAATGTGACACCGGAGGGGGGAGGGTTCCGAAAAGTGGAGGTTCACTTTTTGTGTGGACCTCCGCTTTAAAGTGTTTCTCGCTGTGATTTTAATACTGAAGCGGGCCATAACTTAAGGACAGATATGGAAACAAGGGGCCCAAAACTATCACTCTGCTTAGCGTTTAGTTTTTTTCTTAGTAGAACTATAGGCAAAACTTTTTTTTTTTTTCATTTGGATAGAGCAAGGGAGGGTTATAACCCCTATCAGTTTTTTTTTTTTTCGTCATCTGTGTCCCATTGCGATTTCCCTTCGCTTACTGTCCCATAGCCAAACCGAAAAGTAAAAAGAAATCCCTGCAAATTAAGGGAATTCATTGGAGAACCCCAGGTAAAACAAAAAAAAACATCAAACACCCTTAAAAGTGTTGTTTGACACCTAGGGGGTTATTTACGAAAGGCAAATCCACTTTGCACTACAAGTGCAAACTACAAGTGCAAAGTGCACTTGAAATTGCACTAAAAGTGCACTTGAAAGTGCAATCGCTGTAAATCTGAGGGGTAGATCTGAAATGAGGGGAAGCTCTGCTGATTTTATCATCCAATCATGTGCAAGCTAAAATGCTGTTTTTTATTTTCCTTGCATGTCCACCTCAGATCTACAGCGATTGCACTTCCAAGTGCACTTGTAATTTGCACTTGTAGTGCAAAGTGGATTTGCCTTTCGTAAATAACCCCCTAGTGTGCATGAGGCCTAAAGTTTGAGTTTGGCTTCAATGTGTTAGTGTATCTAAATCTACTAGTACATCTAGGACTCCCCTCCCCCTAGACTGACAATGCTGCTGTCCAAAGGTGCCACCTGTGCTTCTTGGAGTGGAGGCATTCTAAAGCCCCATACACACGATCGGATTTTCTGCGGACAAAGCGCAGGACTTTTGTCCGAAGGCCGTTGGCCGTGAACTTGTCTTGCATACAAATGGCAAAGAATTGTTGGCCAACAAACACAAAACTACGTGTTTATTCAGCTCTTTAGTGCCACCCTTTGGGCAACTTCTGCTAATGTTGTGTTATGGTGAGCATTGCTTCCGAGCATGCATGTTTGTACTTTGGAGTTTTGTCCGAAGGACTTGTGTACACATGATCGAATAATCCGACAACACACATTTGTTGGCTGAAAATTTTAAAGCATGCTATCCAACATTTGTCCACGAAAAATCCGACAACAATTGTCCAATGGAGCATACAAACGGTCAGATTTTCCGACAACTGCCTGTCATCACACAACACCCGTCGGAAATTCAGATTGTGTGTACGAGGCTTAATACAGGAGGTGTATTCCTGGCCAGATCACCAGGTGAAAACAGAGGGGAAAAACGCCTAAAATAGAAAACAAATACAGCCATTATATCTAATGATTGGTAAGCTTTTGGTTTTGGGTTTACTACTGCTTTAACAGACTTCTTATTTTATTGGACTGACTGTGAATTTAGTTCCAGCCCTCCAAAAGTAGAACATTTTAGGTATTCTCTAGCGATGTTTTAAGGGTTAATTTTTATGCATGATAAAAAATTGGGAAAAAGGGAATAAAGAGATTTTAATAGGATCCTACAAGATAAGTAGCAGACAGCGAACAGTAATGCATTGCTTGGTCCAAAACCGAAAATTAAAAAAGACCAGGCTGAGAAGCGGGGCTTTATCTAACACCCAGAGGGAAAATGCTTCTGCGGCTAACACCCTGGGACTTGAGCTATGATATCACAGTGTATGTAAATTCTCCTCTCCTAAATCACTAATGATAGTTTTGGAAGATTGGCTGAGTTCCAGACAGGACAACTAGCTCAGCAATAAATAAAAAAAAAGAAACTGAGATTTTATCGGGTGACATTTTATTTAACCATTGTGTAGGGTGGAAATTAATAATATTAAAAGTATTATCTCTAGTAGCCACTGACATAAGCAAGTGAAACTGTCTCTTCAAACCAGAATACATCATTGAAGCTTCCCAAATGTGCATGTAATTGATTTAACTATATCACTTTATTTAACTACACACCTTTTCTGTTTAAAATAAAAGGTACACTGCGGTTAAAAAATAAATAAATAGGCCTTTAAAATGCATAAAGGATGCTGGATCGCAGTTAAATGTGAAAGAGTAACGTATGTGCAGTGGGTTCCTTGACCCAAGCGAATCCTAATGCCCTGTACACACAATCGTTTTTTCCGATGAAAAAAGTCCGATGGACTTTTTTCATCGGAAAAAACGATCGTGTGTGGGCCCCATCTGTCTTTTTTCCATCGGTGTAAAAAAATAGAACCTGTTTTAAATTTTTACAATGGAAAAAAAGCCGATAGGAAATTCCGATCGTCTGTGTGGAATTCCTACGGAGAAAAAATGCACGCATGCTCAGAATCAAGTCGACGCATGCTCAGAAGCATTGAACTTAATTTTTCTCGGGTCATCGGAGTGTTTTTTGTCACCGCGTTTTGGATGGTCGGAATTTTGTCTGATGGTGTGTATGCAAGACTGATGGAAGTCAGCTTCATCGGAATTCCATCGGATTTAATTCCATTCGAAATCCGATCGTGTGTACAGGGCATTAGAGTTTCCAGCGGATAAAATAAATAATAGAGCCCATCTATATCTGAGTGGCAAATACAAGTCATTGAATTTCTTCTGACATAAGACATGACAGACGGGCTCCATTCACGGAACGGTATTTACTGCTTTAAGATCAGCGGTAAAATAGCTCATACCGTTTAAAAAAAAATGTTTTTACAATTCACTAAAATTATCTTCTAAATTACCTAAATTACTATTTCTTGAAGTGATGCAGTATTTTAGTAGTGAAAACTAGCGGTATTTTTAAAGCCGGCACCCAGGGAATATCTGGTTGTTAAGGAGCCGGCACTTGAAACGTTCTTAACAACTAGGGATGAGCCGAGCACCCCCCAGTTCGGTTCGCACCAGAACCTGCGAACAGCCAGAATGTTCACGTGAACTTTAGAACCCTATTAAATACAATGGACTCGAACGTTCAAAATCAAAAGTGCTAATTATAAAGGCTAATATGCAAGTTATTGTCCTAAAAAGTGTTTGGGGACCCGGGTCCTGCCCCAGGGGACATGTATCAATGCAAAAATAAGTTTTAAAAACTGCAGTTTTTTCGGGAGCAGTGATTTTAATAATGCTTAAAGTGAAAAAATAAAAGTGAAATTTTCCTTTAAATTTTGTACCTAGGGTGTGTATATAGTATGTCTGTAAAGTTGCGCTTGTTTCGCTTAGAACTGTCCCTGCACAAAGTGTCATTTCTGAAGGAAAAAAATGCATTTAAAACTGACTCGCGGCTATTAATGAATTGTCGGCTCCCGGCAATACAAAGAAAAGTCATTGATAAAAAAAAAAAAAGGACTTTTCCAAGGTGTGTGTGTGTTTTATTATATTTTTTTACACTTTCTTTGTGAAATGGTAGGGGTACAATGTACCCCATTACCAATTCACATAGGGGGGCAGGATCTGGGGGTCCCCTTTGTTAAAGGGGTCTTCCAGATTCTGATAAGCCCCCCGCCCGCAGACCTTCACAACCACCGGGCAAGGGTTGTGGGGATGAGGCCCTTGTCCCCATCAACATGGGGACATCCTCCCCATGTTGAGGGCATGTGGCCTGGTACGGTTCAGGAGGGGGGGCGCCCTCTCGTCCCCCCCTCTTTTCCTGTGGCCTGCCAGGTTGCATGCTCGGATAAACGGTCTGGTATGGATTATGGGGGGAACTCCACGCCATTTTTTTTTTAAATTTGGGGTGGAGTTCCCCTTAAAATCCATACCAGACCTGAAGGGCCTGGTAATTGAATTTGGGGGGACCCCCATGCTTTTTTTTTTTATCAATGACTTTTCTATGTATTGCCGGGAGCCGACAATTCATTAATAGCTGCGAGTGAGTTTTAAATGACTTTCTTTCCTTCAGAAATTACACTTTGTGCAGGGACAGTTCTAAGCACGGGAAACAAGCGCGACTTTACAGGCATACTATACACACACCCCAGGTACGAAATTTAAAGGAATATTTCACTTTTATTGTTTCACTTTAAGCATTATTAAAGTCACTGCTCCCGAAAAAACGGTAGTTTTTAAAACTTTTTTT
Source organism: Rana muscosa (assembly GCA_029206835.1). NCBI lineage: Eukaryota > Metazoa > Chordata > Amphibia > Anura > Ranidae > Rana > Rana muscosa. The sequence goes on along the minus strand of CM055122.1, from coordinate 952,446,915 downwards.
TGCAATGATACATGTCCCCTGGGGCAGGACCCGGGTCCCCGAACACTTTTTATGACAATAACTTGCATATAAGCCTTTATAATTAGCACTTTAGATTTCTCCCATAGACTTTTCGAATTTGCAGCGTACACCCCAAATTGTTTGCTGTTCGGCGAACGGGCGAACAGGCAATGTTCGAGTCGAACATGAGCTCGACTCGAACTCCAAGCTCATCCCTGTTAACAACCATGACTTATCTGCTGTCAGCGAGATTCTCCGATGACAGCAGAATGTAAACAAAAGAGGAACCGACATAAAAAAAATAAAAAAATTTAACACTTGCTTGTTCCCACTCTTTTCTCTCCTGTCGAGCAGGATGTTCGGATAAGGGTCTAGTTTGGATTTTGGGGGGACTCCACACCATTTTTATTTTACATTTTGGTGTGGGGTCCCTCTCAAAATCCATACCAGACCTGCAGGGCCTATTATAGATTTGACTATTTTTATTAAAAAAAAATTTTTTTAATTCGGCCTCTTTTGATTACAGTCTACCCTAAGTGGGTAATCTCGCTGACAGCAGATGAATCATGGTTGTTAAGGACGCAGCGGGTGCCGGCTCCTTAACAACAAGCCTAAAAGGTCAAGAAAAATACCTATTCACTGGTTAAGGACACTAGCGGTTGTAGTGAATTTACCTGCTGGGATCCTCCTCTCTGCAGACGCTGCATGGGTTGGGCGCCGCCATGTTGCCTCCAGACAGCTGCCTGCGAGCATTTTAATTTAAAAAAAGTAAGTAAACCAAAAAAAATGCATTTCAGTACTGCGGAGGGGGGGGGGGAGCGTGATGGAGAGGAGGAGAGTTTACTAGAAGGGTGAAGGTCCGCTTTAAGAATGCCGGCAGGTATTGGCTCCTTGACAACCGGCTGAAATAAAAAACATTCTTTAACTATCACATGCCTGGACCACTTCCTACTTAACGCATACATTTATTTATTTAATTTTAGTGAACTGACTTTAACACTGTTTTATGCGGTATTTACCGAGCATTTTTGTTTTTACAGGTGTCAAGCAGGGATGAGCCGAACACCCCCCTGTTCGGTTCGCACCAGAACCTGCGAACAGACAAAATGTTTGTGTAAACTTTAGAACCCTATTAAATACAATAGACTCGAACGTTCGAAATCTAAAGTGTTAATTATAAAGGCTAATATGCAAGTTATTGTCCTAAAAAGTGTTTGGGGACCCGGGTCCTGCCCCAGGGGACATGTATCAATGCAAAAAGAAGTTTTAAAAACGGCCGTTTTTTCGGGAGCAGTGATTTTAATAATGCTTAAAATGAAAAAATAAAAGTGAAATATTCCTTTAAATTTTGTACCTGGGGGGTGTGTATGATATGCATGTAAAGTGGCGCATGTTTCCCGTGCTTAGAACTGTCCCTGCAAAAAATGTCATTTTTGAAAGAAAAAAATGCATTTAAAACTGACTCGCGGCTATTAATGAATTGTTGGCTCCCGGCAATACATACAAAAGTCATTGATAAAAAAAAAAAAAAAAAAGCGTGGGGGTTCCCCAGAATTCAATTACCAGGCCCTTCAGGTCTGGAATGGATATTAAGGGGAACCCCACCGCAAATTTAAAAAAAAATTGACGTGGGGTTCCCCCAAATATCCATTCCAGGCCCTTCAGATCTGGCATGGATTTTAAGGGGAACGCCACCCCCAAATTTAAAAAAAAATTGGCGTGGAGTCCCCCTAAAAATCCATACCAGACCCCTTATCCGAGCACGCAACCTGGCCGGCCGCAGGGGAAAAGGGGGGGACGAGAGAGCGGCCCCCCTCCCTCCTGAACCGTACCAAGCCACATGCCCTCAACATGGGGAGGATGTCCCCATGTTGATGGGGACAAGGGCCTCATCCCCACAACCCTTGCCCGGTGGTTGTGGGGGTCTGCGGGCGGGGGGCTTATCGGAATCTGGAAGACCCCTTTAACAAAGGGGACCCCCAGATCCCGGCCCCCCCTATGTGAATTGGTAAGGGGTACATTGTACCCCTACCATTTCACGAAGAAAGCGTAAAAAAAATGTTTAAAAAAACACACAAACACCTTAAAAAAGTCCTTTATTTAAAAAAAAAACAAAAAAAAACATTCCAGCGGTGAAATCCAGTGTCCCACGGCGATCCCGATGTCCAGCGCTGTCCATCATTGGTTGTGCCTGAGCGGACCTGATGGGGAACTCCCTCTCAGTATTTTAAATGTATAGACCCGCCCCTTCTAAAGTTCCCCATCAGGTCCGCTCAGCGGACCAGATGCGGAACATGAGAAGGGGCGGGTCTATACATGTATTACCAAAGTGAGAGCAGTTCCCCATCAGGTCCGCCCCCTCGGTATGTCGGACCCGCCTACGTCATTGGCTTGAGCGGGGAACTTCCTTCACTGTGTAATTTAAATTTACATAGTGAAGGAAGTTCCCTGCTCAAGCCAATGACGTAGGCGGGTCCGACATACCGAGGGGGCGGACCTGATGGGGAACTGCTCTCACTTTGGTAATACATGTATAGACCCGCCCCTTCTCAACTTTAGAAGGGGCGGGTCTATACATTTAAAATACTGAGAGGGAGTTCCCCATCAGGTCCGCTCAGGCACAACCAATGAAGGACAGCGCTGGACATCGGGATCGCCGCGGGACACTGGATTTCACCGCTGGAATGTTTTTTTTTTTTTTTTTTAAATAAAGGACTTTTTCAAGGTGTTTGTGTGTTTTTTTAAACATTTTTTTACGCTTTCTTCGTGAAATGGTAGGGGTACAATGTACCCCTTACCAATTCACATAGGGGGGGGGCCGGGATCTGGGGGTCCCCTTTGATAAAGGGGTCTTCCAGATTCCGATAAGCCCCCCGCCCGCAGACCCCCACAACCACCGGGCAAGGGTTGTGGGGATGAGGCCCTTGTCCCCATCAACATGGGGACATCCTCCCCATGTTGAGGGCATGTGGCCTGGTACGGTTCAGGAGGGAGGGGGGGCCGCTCTCTCGTCCCCCCCTTTTCCCCTGCGGCTGGCCAGGTTGCGTGCTCGGATAAGGGGTCTGGTATGGATTTTTAGGGGGACTCCACGCCATTTTTTTAAAATTTGGGGTGGAGTTCCCCTTAAAATCCATGCCAGATCTGAAGGGCCTGGAATGGATATTTGGGGGAACCCCACGTCAATTTTTTTTTTATTTGCGGCGGGGTTCCCCTTAATATCCATTCCAGACCTGAAGGGCCTGGTAATTGAATTCTGGGGAACCCCCACGCTTTTTTTTTTTTTTTTATCAATGACTTTTGTATGTATTGCCGGGAGCCGACAATTCATTAATAGCCGCGAGTCAGTTTTAAATGCATTTTTTTCTTTCAAAAATGACATTTTTTGCAGGGACAGTTCTAAGCACGGGAAACATGCGCCACTTTACATGCATATCATACACACCCCCCAGGTACGAAATTTAAAGGAATATTTCACTTTTATTTTTTCATTTTAAGCATTATTAAAATCACTGCTCCCGAAAAAACGGCCTTTTTTAAAACTTCTTTTTGCATTGATACATGTCCCCTGGGGCAGGACCCAGGTCCCCAAACACTTTTTAGGACAATAACTTGCATATAAGCCTTTATAATTAGCACTTTAGATTTCTCCCATAGATTTTTCGAATTTGCCGCGAACACCCCAATTTGTTCGCTGTTCGGCGAACGGGCGAACAGGCAATGTTCGAGTCGAACATGAGTTCGACTCGAACTCGAAGCTCATCCCTAGTGTCAAGGGATGGTGAATTGACATTTTCAGTATCGCATACGATATTTGGGAAAATGTGTCACGTGACCCAAGTACTGCATGTGATATGCTTTAGTGAATGAAGCTCAGAGAGAGCCTAAAGTGTAAGTAAACCCCCCTATCGTTTTCAGCCAAGGAAGCTGCCATCTTTGCCTCTGTTTAATCTTCAACTGTCATGATGCTGCACATGTGATCATCAGTTTAGACTACAGCCATTGGATGGTTTGACAGTTTGGTTGAGAGAACAACCAATGGGAGTGTTACATTTCCAGCACGTGTCGGAAATGAAACTGTTTTATGGATGGGTTTACTTCCGCTTTAATTCAGAGAACATTGCCCTTGCAAATAAAAGACTAAAAATAGATATTCATGTGCACCATCCATGGTATGCTTCCCTCTTGTTGGAAAAGATTGATCCAAAGTCTTTGGTTGGCCTTTGGATTTGTGTTAATGTTTGTGAAAAAGTGAAACTAGTGCATATTCTAATTGGGAACTCTTAAAATGGAAGGGGATGAGCTGGAACATGGAATCCTACGCAGGGAGAAACATGTCTCTTTACATCAGTGGTTCTCAACTCCAGTCCTCAGGGCCCACCAACAGGCCAGGTTTGCAAGATAACTGAAATGCATCACAGGTGATATAATTTGCTGCTCAGGGATTGCAGTATTCTAGTCTGCATCTCACCAAGGTAATACTTAAAATCTGGCCTGTTAGTGGGTCCTGAGGACAGGAGTTGAGAAGCACTGCTTTACATGGACTTCAGGCACCATATCTATGGTAACAGGCGTCTAGCTGATATATGGTTCCACACAGGGCCTTCAATAACCAGCCATTTTTTAGCCACTAGACATTCATTGGTAGCGGCGGGGTGCGCTTAGTAGGTATATCAGTGCTGTGCCAAGGAGATAGTTAATTATGATGTTTTGGGGGGGGAGGGATAATAACATATTTCTACTGTTATACAATGAATTTTCTATAGTGATCAGGCCAGGACTAGTACTGTATAACGGTGTTGTAAACTACCCTTACTGCTTATTGCTTTGTGTTGTGAGACTTATTCTACTACATTTTCAACTGGAGCATATTAGACAAGTTGTTGAACACAAATGCTGCTTATAAGCATGGTATAGCCATAAACTACACCAGTGTTTCTCAACTTCAGTCCTCAAGGCGCCCCAACAGGTCATGTTTTCAGGATTTCCCTCAGATGAAACAGCTGTGGTAATTACTAAGGCAGTGAAACTGATCAAATCACCTGTGCGAAATAATGGAAAGCCTGAAAACATGACCTGTTGGGGCGCCTTGAGGACTGGAGTTGAGAAACACTGAACTACACTAACGTTTCATTATCATTGTTTTGTGCTGTTGGGCATTATTTGCTACATTGGCAATTGCTACATATTAGCAAAAGGCATTGAGCAGCAATGTTGCTTGTCTGCACAGTATAGCCATGTTGTAAACTATTGTAACTGTTCATTTGTTCATTTCCATGTGCTCTGGGACTTATCCTGTAGCATTTATACCATATTAGAACAGGCAGGCAGTTGGAGAGTGTGTCTGTACAGAAAAAAGTGTATTGTACCGATAGACTAACATCTGTGGGGGTTTAGAGAGTAACAGTAGTACTGGGATACTGGGAGTATATAGAGTGTAGAGGGGTCACAGTGCTGAGAGTATCTGGGAAGTAGAAGTGTCACAGTGCTGGGGGTATCAAGGATGTAGAGCGGTTATAGTACTGGGGTATCTAGAGTGCATGTTGTAACAGCGTTGGGGGTATCAGGTGAATAGCAGGGGTAAAAGTGCTGGGCTATCAGGAATTTAGAGGGGTTAGGGAGTACTGAGGGTATCTAGAGTACATAGCATACCAGTGCTGAGGGTATCAGTGTAGCAGGGAAAACAGTGCTGGGGCTATCTAGGATATAGAGAGGTCACAGTGCTGGGGGATATCTGAGGTGTACAGGGGGGAGAGTGTTGGGTGGTATCTTGGGTTTAGAGGAGGTAGTGATGCTGAGTTCATATCTGAGGTGTAGAGATTGTAACATTATTGGTGGGGAATCTGGGGTGTAGAGGGGGTAATAGTGCTGGGAGTATCTGGGTGGTTACAATGCTGGAGCATTTGAGCACCTGACAGGTAGATTGTGTGGGGCACCATGATTTCTAATGGTGGTCCTGCATATTCTTGTTATTACTCTGTAGACCTGAACAAGCACTATTACAGCACTATTCTTAGGTCCACTCTACTGTACAATAGCAGAAAATATCTCACAAGAATAGAGGAAAGCCAAAATGTTTCAGAAGTACTTTTAAGGTGCCTGTGCAGAGCCTTTTCTGATGGCAGCAGGGATGCATCTAATACTTGTCACAGTTCCGTGACCCATGCCAGGAAGCTGCAGTAGCACCATCACTGGCAGAGGAAATCTAACAAAGGTGTTGCAAAGTTTTTACGGGCCCCAGTGGTCAGAACTAGCCCCAGGTAGCTTTATGTGAGCTTAAGCTTGGATATCTACAATCTCAGATGTGAAACCCCCTGTTTTACCAAAAATATGTAGCAGAATACATATTGGCCTAAATTTATAAAGAAATTAGATTTTTTTTTATTGGAAATGTTTTATAACAGAAAGTAAAAAAAAATTTTTTTTTTTTTTTCAAAATTGTTGGTCTTTTTTGGTTTATAGCACACATATATGTATAATACATTTTATTTGGGTACAGCGTAGCACGACCGCACAATTGTCAGTTAAGGCAATGCAGTGCCATATCGCAAAAAATGGCCTGGTCAGGAAGGAGGTAAAACCTTTCTGTAGCTGAAGTGGTTAAAGTGCAACAATAAAAATGAAACACTCATTTAAATATAGTGCCTGGGGGGTTCCCTTAATCTGCCTGTAAAGTGGCGCATCTGTAGCATGTATAGAACATGCTGCAGCAAAAAACAAGTCAAATCTCGTTTAAACTGACTCTCGGTTGCAAATGCCGGGACCCGGCTATTTAATAAAAATAAAGTGTTCAGCAAAGCTGGGGTGGTGGTGGGGGGCAATAGAGGAATCCATTTGCCCAAAGGCCACAAAGCCTGACTGACTGAACCAGACTTGAATCTCAGATGACTTTTACTCCCCCTTGAGGATTCCAACAATTACCAGCAGCATGCTGAAAAGCTTATTTTTACAAAATTAAGATCACACACTTGCCCTCTAGCTGGGGGTGTTGCTGATGTCACTGCTGTCTTTGTATTGCTCTTAAAAACTGCAATAATTCTGATTACTAGTGATGAGCCGAACACCCCCGGGTTCGGTTCGCACCAGAACCCGCGAACGGACCGAAAGTTCGTACGAACATTAGAACCCTATTAAATATAATGGATGCGAACGTTCGAATTCTAAAGTGCTAATTATAACGACTATTATGCATGTTATTGTCCTAAAAAGGGTTTGGGAACCCGGGTTCTGCACCAGGGGACATGTATCAATGCAAAAAGAAGTTTTAAAAACGGTCGTTTTTCGGGAGCAGTCATTTTAATGATGCATAAAGTGAAAAAAAAAAGTCAAATATTCCTTTAAATATCGTACCTGGGGGGTGTCTAAAGTATGCCTGTGAAGTGCCACGTGTTTCCCGTGTTTAGAACTGTCCCTGCACAAAATGACACTTCTAAAGGAAAAAAAAGCCATTTAAAACTGCTTGCGGCTTTAATGTAATGTCTATTCCCGGTAATATGGATGAAAATCTTTAAGAAAAATGGCATAGCTACCCCATGACCCCCAGCCCATTACCAGCCCCTTTGGGTCTTGTATGGATATTAAGGGGAACCCCGCACATAAAATAAAAAAGGCCCTATATACTCTGAACAGCCGTATACAGGCGGTGCATACAAGACAGGGACTGTAGGTTTGTTCTTATGTAGAATCTGTTTGTAATTTTGAACAGGTACATTGTTTAAGTGTAGCTCCAGCCCAAAAATCTATTTTTAAACTTTTTGGAAAACATAGGTAAGGGTTATCACCCCTGTAACATTTGTTTTGCTGTCTGTGCCCCTGTTCAGAACATTTCACCTCACTTTCCGTCCCAATGACAACTGTTTTTGAAATGTGGTGTTTTTCTTGAAACAAGGATTGGTGATAAAGCATCAGTACAGAGGAGACACCTTTCTCCCATATTAATTCTTACAGGAGAGAATTTTCCTTCCTAGGGGTAGATTTCCTCTCACTTCCTGTTGTCTTCTTGCGTTTGCAAGTAGGAGTCGTTTGTAAGTTGGATGTTTGAAAGTAGGGACCTGCCGTATATACTCTGCAGAAATAGGCCCCTTAGTTGTTGGTGTTGGCACAACACTGTAAGCACTCACAGTTACTCTTGGTTGGTGCTGGAACGCCCTGCTGTCAACTATTATATCAGGAATTGTAATTACATATAATTGTTGAACAGTGGTAGTAAAAATTGGGCCTTTGATGGTGGTGCTGGTGCCACAACACTGTAAGCCCTGACAGTTACTCTTGGTGGGTGCAGCAATGGGCCCTGCTGTGAATTATTAGATCAAGAATTGTAATTGCATGCCCCTGTTGAACAGGGGCTGAAAAATTGGGCCTTTCGTGGTGGTGGTGGTGGTGGTGGTGTTGCCACAACACTGTAAGCCCTCAGAGTTACTCTTGGTGGGTGCAGGAATGGGCCCTGCTGTGAATTATTAGATCAAGAATTGTAATTACATGCCCCTTTTGAACAGGGGCTGAAAAATTGGGCCTTTCGTGGTGGTGGTGGTGGTGGCGTTGCCACAACACTGTAAGCCCTCAGAGTTACTCTTGGTGGGTGCAGCAATGGGCCCTGCTGTGAATTATTAGATCAAGAATTGTAATTACATGCCCCTGTTGAACAGGGGCTGAAAAATTGGGCCTTAGGCACTGGTGGCACAACACTGCAACCCCTCACAGATACTGTACTTGGAGCACAGCAATGAGCCCTGTTGCAAAGTATTGCTTCAAAAATTGTAATTACACGCCCCTGTTAAACAGGGGCTGAAAAATTGGGCCTTAGGCACTGGTGGCACAACACTGCAACCCCTCACAGATACTGTACTTGGAGCACAGCAATGAGCCCTGTTGCAAAGTATTGCTTCAAAAATTTTAATTACACGCCCCTGTTAAACAGGGGCTGAAAAATTGGGCCTTAGGCACTGGTGGCACAACACTGCAACCCCTCACAGATACTGTACTTGGAGCACAGCAATGAGCCCTGTTGCAAAGTATTGCTTCAAAAATTGTAATTACACGCCCCTGTTAAACAGGGGCTGAAAAATTGGGCGTTAGGCACTGGTGGCGGCACCCATAAACAAAAATGATCTTCCAAGCTATCATCATCAATCGTATCATTGAGGACTCGGAGGAGGAGGATAGCCAGTCAACATAACAGCACAGGCACTCAGCATCAGCATCAGTCTTGAAGGGATGTGACATGTTAAAATCAATTAGTCTGTTATATCAGCATCAGGTGTGTGGTAGCTGGTGGTGATCCAAGACTGGTTCATCTTGATGAAAGTCAGTCGATCAACCGAGTCGGTGGACAGGCGCACCCTGTGATCCGTGACAAATCCTCCAGCAGCACTGAATGTGCGTTCCGAAAGAACGCTGGATGCAGGACAGGCCAGTAGCTCAATTGCATACTGTGCAAGCTCTGGCCAGTGATCCATCCTCAAGACCCAGTAAGCCAGAGGATTTTCGGTGAGGAAGGTGTCCAAGTCTGACCTTGCCCCTAGATATTCCTGCACCATGTTTATCAGACGCTGGCGATGGTTGCTGGAACCGATCATACTTTGGGGCTGCGGACTAAAGAATTGTCTGAACGCATCGGTCAGACGGCCACCTTCCCCACCGCTCCTTCTTTGACTGGCCGAAGCCTCAGCAACTCGTTGTCCAGGACCAGGAGTTTGTAACCTCCCAGTCTCTGGGAACGCGTTGCACAGACCTTTCTGCAAGGCCTCCCGGAGTTGTCTCATCCTCTGCTCCCTCTGCGACGGTAACATAAGGTCCGCAACCTTACCCTTGTACCGTGGATCAAGGAGAGTGGCCAGCCAGTAATGGTCCCTCTCCTTGATCCGAAGAATACGAGGATCCTTCCGCAGACTTTGCAGGATCAGGGAGGCCATGCAGCGTAGGTTAGCTGAAGCATTCGGTCCGGAGTCCTCTGGGTCACTAAGGACGACATGATCCGCAGCCACCTCCTCCCAGCCACGTACAAGTCCACTGGTTTCTTGGGACTGTAAATCATCCCTAAAAGACTGCTGCTGATGATGCTGAGTGCCAGCCTCCACCTCCATGCTGACACAATCCTCCTCCTCCTCCTCCTCCTCTTCCTGTGCGATGGGTGGGACAGAAGGAACACTGTCTGGGTAAAGGGGGCCTTGAGAGGCAAGGAAGTCCTCCTCTTCCTGCCTCTGTTCTGCCTCAAGTGCCCTGTCCATTATTCCACGCAGCGTGTGCTCCAACAGGTGGACAAGAGGTACAGTGTCACTGATGCATGCACTGTCACTGCTCACCATCCTCGTGGCCTCCTCAAATGGTGCCAGGACAGTGCATGCATCCCTGATCATGCCCCACTGGCGTGGAGAAAAAAAACCAAGCTCCCCTGACCCTGTCCTGGTTCCGTAGTCGCACAGGTACTCATTGATGGCCCTCTGCTGCGTGTGCAGCCGCTGCAGCATGGCCAACGTTGAGTTCCACCTGGTGGGCATGTCACATATAAGGCGGTTCTTGGGCAGGTTCAACTCCTTTTGCAGCTCAGCCAGGCGAGCACTGGCATTATAAGATCTGCGGAAATGCACACAGACTTTCCTGGCCTGCCTCAGGACATCCTGTAAGCCCGGGTACCTGCCCAAGAACCGCTGCACCACCAGGTTAAGGACGTGAGCCACACAGGGCACATGGGTCAGTTGTCCCTGTCGGAGGGCGGAGAGGAGGTTGGTGCCATTGTCGCAAACCACCATTCCTGGCTTAAGCTGGCGTGGCGTCAACCACCTCTCGGCCTGGCCCTGCAGAGCAGACAGGACCTCTGCCCCAGTGTGGCTTCTGTCCCCCAAACACACCATCGCAAGCACGGCATGGCATCTTTTTGCCTGCGTACTTGCGTAGCCCCTTGAACGGCTACGGAGCACCGCTGGTTCAGAGGACAAAGCACAGGAAGAGGCCATGGAGGAAGAAGAAGAGGAGGGGGTGGAGGAGAGAGGTGTGTCACAACCAGTAGTAGCATTTTGGAGGCGTGGCGGTGGAACAACCTCCAACACTACTGCACCTTGTCCTGCATCCTTCCCAGCTGCCAAAAGAGTGACCCAATGGGCCGTGAAAGAAAGGTAACGTCCCTGTCCATGCCTGCTGGACCATGAGTCAGCGGTAATATGCACCTTACCGCTGACCGCCCTGTCCAGCGAGGCCAAGACATTGCCTTCCACATGCCGGTAGAGAGCCGGAATAGCCTTCCGTGAGAAAAAGTGGCATTTGGGAACCTGCCACTGAGGAACCGCACATTGCACAAACTCACGGAAGGGGGCCGAGTCTACCAACTGAAAAGGCAGCAGTTGAAGCGCTAGCAATTTAGCCAAGCTAGAATTCAACCGCTGGGCATGTGGATGGCTGGGAGTGAACTTCTTTCGACGGTCCAGCAGCTGGGGCAGGGAAATTTGCCTGCTAGAATCGGACGTCGGTGTACTGCTAGCAGAGTGGCCGCAAGTACTTGGCTGTGACACACCTAATTCTACACCTTCATTCCTCTCAGTGCATGTTTCAGAGAGGACTGAAGTTATAGTGGGGTTGGAGATCCCAGCTGATGTGGTGCAAGGAGAGGTCCGCTTTGTTCTTTGGTGTGGGTCTTTGAGGTAGGCTTGCCAACGAGCTGCATGGCAGGTCAACATATGTCTGGTCAGGCATGTGGTACCCAAGCGGCTGATGTTTTGGCCACGCGATATACGCTTGAGACATATGTTGCAAACAGCAGCTGTGCGATCTGATGCACTAGCCTCAAAAAAGGCCCACACCAAAGAACTTTTTGAATGACGGGCAGAGGCAGCGCCCTGCACAGGCGGAGCTCTGCGGTGTGATTCCGTCGGTGTACTGCCCTTACGCTGGCCACCAAAGGGCATCCTGCCTCGTTGGAGATGTGCCTCCTCCTCATCCTCCTCCTCCTCCTCTCTCCTATTAGGCACCCACGTGGAGTCAGTGACCTCATCATCCCCTCCCTCCTCATCACTGGAGCCAATCTGGCAGTATGCTGCAGCTGCTGGAACATGACTGCCAGATTGGTGTCCTTCTTGAGCATCCCCTCTGTCTGCTCTCACGCTACTGCCTTCCTCTAGCTGGGTTTCATCATCAGACCCTTTGAAACGCTGGGCATCCTCCTGGAGCATGTACCCAACACTGTGCTCAAACAGTTCGGGGGACTCCTCAGGAGGAGGACATGGTGGGTCTAGGGAAGGAGTGACTGATGATGAGTCTGACATTGATACCAGGGAAGAGGACGCTTTGGCAGCTGCTTTGCCAGTACCCTGAGCCTGGGTGAGAGAGGATGAGGAGGAGGAGGAGAGCTTGGTCATCCACTCTACCAAGTCTTCGGCATGATGTGGCTCAACATGTCCAGCTACCGAAAAGAAGGACAAGCGTGTCCCATGGCCATGTGCTGATGACAATGCACCGCGTCCACGACCAGCACTGTTGCCCCCAGACACAGAGCCTGCTTGCCCTCTTTTATTGCCTCCTGACTGTCTGCCTCTCCTTGTTTGCCTTCCAGACATTCTAATGGATGGCCTGCAGGGAGATGGGAAAAAAGCAATAAGGGCTACCTTCAGGTGTCCTTCTCTGTCCCTTTACTTAAGGATTTCTAAATATGGTTGAGGATGATTGCTTTCGCAAAGAATAGCACAATGACAATTTCCCTGACTGTCCAAAAAACAAGGATTTCAAAGATGGTTGATGAGGAATGCTTTAGCACAGTATAGCACAATGAGAATTTCCCTCACTGGCCTTCCCTGTCCCTACAAACAAGGTTTAGCACAGTAAAACACACTGACACTCTCCCTACCTATAGTTTTCTGTCCATATAAAAAATGTTTTTTTAAAGATGGTTGATGATGAATGCTTTAGCACAGTATAGCACAATGAGAATTTCCCTCACTGTCCTTCCCTGTCCCTACAAACAAGGTTTAGCACAGTAAAACACACTGACACTCTCCCTACCTATAGTTTTCTGTCCCTATAAAAAAAGTTTTTTTAAAGATGGTTGATGAGGAATGCTTTAGCACAGTATAGCACAATGAGAATTTCCCTCACTGTCCTTCCCTGTCCCTACAAACAAGGTTTAGCACAGTAAAACACACTGACACTCTCCCTACCTATAGTTTTCTGTCCCTATAATTTTTTTTTTTTAAAGATGGTTGATGATGAATGCTTTAGCACAGTATAGCACAATGAGAATTTCCCTCACTGTCCTTCCCTGTCCCTACAAACAAGGTTTAGCACAGTAAAACACACTGACACTCTCCCTACCTATAGTTTTCTGTCCCTATAAAAAATGTTTTTTTAAAGATGGTTGATGAGGAATGCTTTAGCACAGTATAGCACAATGAGAATTTCCCTCACTGTCCTTCCCTGTCCCTACAAACAAGGTTTAGCACAGTAAAACACACTGACACTCTCCCTACCTATAGTTTTCTGTCCCTATAATTTTTTTTTTTTTAAAGATGGTTGATGATGAATGCTTTAGCACAGTATAGCACAATGAGAATTTCCCTCACTGTCCTTCCCTGTCCCTACAAACAAGGTTTAGCACAGTAAAATACACTGACACTCTCCCTACCTATAGTTTTCTGTCCCTATAATTTTTTTTTTTTTTAAAGATGGTTGATGATGAATGCTTTAGCACAGTATAGCACAATGAGAATTTCCCTCACTGTCCTTACCTGTCCCTACAAACAAGGTTTAGCACAGTAAAACACACTGACACTCTCCCTACCTATAGTTTTCTGTCCCTATAAAAAATGTTTTTTTAAAGATGGTTGATGATGAATGCTTTAGCACAGTATAGCACAATGAGAATTTCCCTCACTGTCCTTCCCTGTCCCTACAAACAAGGTTTAGCACAGTAAAACACACTGACACTCTCCCTACCTATAGTTTTCTGTCCCTATAAAAAATGTTTTTTTAAAGATGGTTGATGATGAATGCTTTAGCACAGTATAGCACAATGAGAATTTCCCTCACTGTCCTTCCCTGTCCCTACAAACAAGGTTTAGCACAGTAAAACAGACTGACACTCTCCCTACCTATCCTTCTCTTTCCCTAAACTAAAGGAATCCAGGTTAAGCAAGAAAAAAAAATGTCACTGTCCCTGCCTATGCTTCTCTTTCCCTGCTCCGGAACACACTACACTAGGCCGCCGTGCTGGCGGCCTTTTATAGTGTGGGGCGTGTACTAAACACCCTCAGCAATAATTGGCCACAGGCATCCTGCCTGTGGCCAATCATTGCTCTCCTCGCTGCCGGCGCTGTGATTGGCCAAGCATGCGGGGTCACAGTGCATGCTTGGCCAATCACAGCGCCTGGATGACACTGCGATGGCGTAGTGCATTGTGGGCCGCGAATTAGGCGCGAACGGCCCAAATCGTTCGTTGTTCATCGAACAGCCGATGTTCGAGTCGAACGTATGTTCGACTCGAACACCGAGCTCATCCCTACTGATTACCTAATAAATGGTGCTGTGCTGGCCACCAAATATAGTGCCAATCAAACCAAGTCCTGGCATTACCTTCTTCTCATCCATTGCCCCATCCTCCTCCTCTCCCCAACTCCAATTAAAAATGTAAACCAAAGAGCAGAAAGCTAGGGAAGGGAAGGCTACTCCAATGACCTTCAGCCTCTGTTCCGAGTCCAGGCAAATTTTTTAGGAATACACTTCCATGGGCCTTATGCCTCTGCTCTGAGACCTGGCTATTTTTTTAGGAAGACCCCTACAGGGGGCTTATGCTTCTTTGAGTCCTGGCTAATGTTTGGGGAAGAACCCACTAAAGCCCTTTTGCTTGAACTTTTAGGCTTGTCGGTGCTATCTATATGCGGCACCACGGGCTAATTGAAAAGATAAACCCAAGGGCTGACGCTCTGACATTTTTTTACAAAGACAGCTATTTGTGCTTTGCCATGCATATTGGGTGCCATGTGGTACTTTTTGACTCCTTAGTCCCAGGCTCTAAATTTTGATTACCATGAGAGATGCCTAATGTGAAGTTCATTTCTGCCTACAGTTTGCTATCCTTTACAACTACTAAGAAAACCACCATTTACCCTCATTGACAATGTTGAGATTAGGGATTTTGGGGTGCAGAACAATGCAGGGCTAATACGATTTGCTAAATCCACATCAGCTGAGGCTTATACTATAGGAAGGTTTGAAATGGGAAAAATACCCTCTTATGGTATTTTGAAGGCAACCAAAAAAGAAAAATGCATAACCATTTATATATAAAACCACTTTTTATTACAAAACTCTAAAAAGACATTAGCCTTGTTAAAAACAAATGTGGCCATATTTAGGCCAAGATCCATTGTACACATCAATATGCAGTTGATACTTTGGCAATGTTACATATCTCTTTGGAGGATTTGAAGTTCAGCAGATAGTTTGCTTGGGCATCCTTATACTATAGGAAGGCAACCTTTTAACCTCTTTTGGACCAGTCGCCGGCTTCCTGGCTCCCCTGGGCAAAACGACGTTGCCTTATGTTGCTTTGCCTTTTGGCTACATGGGGGTGCGCGCCCCCGTGCCTCGCTGCAGGGGCCGATGCAAGTGCCCAGTGAGCGCGATGACCGCCAAGCACCCGCGATCGCTCATGACAGAGCGAGAACCGGGATCTGTGTGTGTGTGTGTAAACACACAGATCCTGGTTCTCGCAAGGGAGAGGAGAGAGATCGTGTGTTCATACGAAGTATGAACACCGATCTGTCATCTCTCCTAGTCAGTCCTATCCTCCCCCCACAGTTAGAACACACACTAGGGAACACAGTTACCCCTTTATCGCCCCTTAGTATTAAACCCTTCCCTGCCAGTGACATTTATACAGTAATCACTGCATTTTTATAGCACTGATCGCTGTTTGATTGTCACTGGTCCCAAAAATGTGTCAAAAGTGTCCGATCTGTCTGCTGCAATATCGCAGTCCCGATAAAAATCGCTGCTCCCCGCCATTACTAGTAAAAAAATAATAATAATAAAAATGCCATAAATCTATCCCCTATTTTGTAGACGCTATAACTTTTGCGCAAACCAGTCAATATACCAGGGATATGCAATTAGCGGCCCTCCAGCTGTTGCCAAACTACAAGTCCCATGAGGCATAGCGAGACTCTGACAGCATCAAGCATGACACCCAGAGGCAGAGGCATGATGGGACTTGTAGTTTGGCAACAGCTGGAGGTCCGCTAATTGCATATCCCTGCAATATACGCTTATTGCAATATTTTTTTTTACCAGAAATGTGTAGAAGAATAGATATCAGCCTAAATTTTTTTTTTTTTTTAAATTGAGATATTTATTATAGCAAAAAGTAAAAGATACTGTTTTGTTTTGTTTTTTTAATTGTCGCTCTTCTTTTGTTTTTGTTTAAAAATAAAAACCGCAGAGGTGATCAAATACCACCAAAAGAAAGCTCTATTTGTAGGAAAAAAAGGACGTCAATTTTTGTTTGGGTACAACGTTGCACGACCGCGCAATTTTTTCAGTTAATGCGACGCAGTGCCGAATTGCAAAAAATGGCCTGGTCATTGAGCAGCCAAATCTTCTGGGGCTGAAGTGGTTAAACTGACTGACCTTTTTTTTAAATGTTTTTTTGGAGTGCTGCTATTGTTATGTACAAATGTATTTAAAACATTTTGACATACTACATAAAGCAAATTATGCTCTGCCAATGTATATTGTGTCACTTGGAAGTCCCAGAAAGTGATTTTGTAACAGATTGTGCAACAATAAAGTATTACTAAACCCGCAACTGTAAAATCAGTCTGTAGATGCAATAAAGCATGCTTGCTATACTCACTGTGGAACCTAAGGGGTTAATCCTCCACATTGTGTAAAAAGGCTGCTTAATCCTGTATTTTCTGATCATTTCCTACTTTTACTGTCCCCAATCCATCTGCTGATAGTACAGAGCCTTGGGGGCACTCTGCATATGCTCAGTGTATTGCTAGAGAGTCAGGAGTCATGCAGCCTCATAGGACAGTCGGAAGTGAATGAAAGCTCCTCCTACAAGCTTTAACCAGTGCTGAGCCAGATACTGATAGACGTCACAAGACTGCCATATACTGCTGATGAGAAAAGGAATTTAGCAGTTTATATTTACTAGAATGATTGCATTTCCATGTTCTGTGTACTTTGGGAGACCAGATATAGTTGTAGCACACGGATCCCTGGCCTTACCTTCACAAGGCGGGACACACCATTCCTTAATATCACCACTCAATCCCAAGTGGACTCTGCTCACCCGGATAGTTCCCTCTCACGGTCCTAGCAGCCGGAGTGATGCACGAACTTTACTTTACTGTCCTAGGGATACGATCGGAACCCATTTGCCTAGTTCCAAACTTCCCAGCACTTGTAGCATAAGGACCTAGGTGCAAGTTGAAGCACGCTACAATGCCTGTGGCGGACTTGTGGAATCCCTCTGTAGGTGACCAGGCCTCATACGAGGCGGTGGCTTCCTTCACCGGTAACCCTGGCTCCCTCTCCAGAACGGGTCACCCTCGAGTGCCCTGGAATTCCACTTTAGATAGTAGGCCAGGCAAAGGTGCTGGGCCTACATGAAAAGTTGCAGCACCAGGCTAAAGGTGCCTGATACTGATCTTCCCCTGCGCACTCCCATGGCCTGGAGGGCCTCGAGACGCAGGCGATACTGCTACTCAGTCCCCCTCTTTCTTTTTTCCTAAGATGGCGTCTGCCCCTTTTGTTACCTCCCCCAGCATGCACAGCGGGCCGCCGACCACGCCCCCGTACAGCTGCCTGGAGGGGACACCCAAAGGTACAGTAATGTCACCAGCGGTTCAACCCTGACCTGTCATGATAGCGCCACCCACAGGCCACAGGGAACTGTACACCAGCAACACCACTTGGCAAAAGCAAAAGAACAAAACCTAACAATTAAAGCGATCTGGGTCTGGCTAACAACCCTGATCAACCCCTAAATTTACCTAGTACCTAGCTCCCCTGAAAGTAAAGGGGCTCTACATAGTGAATGCAGGGTCCTGGGTTTAGTAACACTTCAAGGGACCCCACAAAGCTGTAAACTGAAAGATTTGCAAAATTCTTATGGTACCTCTAAAGTTGCATAAAATGGCCCACTCCACGGCTTTAAACATTTTTCCCCATTTTTTTTAACATGTTCCTCCATGTACAGTATATATTTGGAAGACCTCCTGTGCCATTTGGTTCTCTAGTTGCCTTTCAAAGGCCGAAACAAACCACCAGAGTTCTCTCTCCAACTTAAAGTGGAGTTCCACCCACATTTTATACTCCTCACCATCAGGCACTAATGAGTACCCTTAAAACGAATTGGAGTTTTTTTTTAGGGGCACTTACTTTATTTCGGCTTTTATCTTTTTTAATTTCCTCCTTAGTGGCCGTGGCCCCACACATAATTTCTGGCTTTGCAATGTCTCCTGGGAGATGTGTGTCATGAATACCAGGAGGCAATAGGCAAACCCAACCTACAAGCTATTATACTGCTCGCGCCGCACTGTGCATACCCTTTAGCGCAAAATCACATACCTCTACATGATTCTCGTCTTCAGCTCTTGTGTGTGCGGCAGGAGGCCTGCTCCCACTGTGATTGGACACACCTTGAGCCAATCAGTGGGTCTGACTGCCAAGATGGCCGCCGTTCGTAGAAAGGCAGAATAGCGGTCTGCCTATATAAACAAGGCATACCGCTGTTATGCCAGAAAAGAAAATGGAGATCTCATGTTTCCACTAAGCAGAAACATGGATCTCTGTTTTGCTTTAGTCAAAGCACTCCCCCTATAGTTAGAAAGCACACACAGGGAACATATTTAACCCTTTGATTGCCCCTGATGTTAACCCCTTCCCTGCCAGTGTTATTTATACAGTGCCAGTGCATTTTTTTAGCACTGATCACTGTATTGGTGTTACTGGTCCCCAAAAAGTGTCACTTAGTGTCACCAAAAAAAAAGTCCCTAAATCTATCCCATAGTTTGTAGACTCTATGACTTTTGCACAAACCAATCAATATACGCTTATTGGGATTTTTTTACCAAAAATATGTAGCAGAATACATATTGGCCTAAATTTATAAAGAAATTAGATTTTTTTATTTACATTTTTTTTTATTGGAAATGGTTTATACCATAAAGTAAAAGAATATATATGTATAATACATTTTATTTGGGTACGGCGTAGCATGACCGCACAATTGTCAGTTAAGGCAATGCAGTGCCGTATCGCAAAAAATGGCCTAGTCAGGAAGGAGGTAAAACCTTTCCGGAGCTGAAGTGGTTAAAGTGCAACAATAAAAATGAAACACTCATTTAAATATAGTGCCTGGGGGGTCCCCTTAGTCTGCCTGTAAAGTGGCGCATCTTTAGCATGTATAGAACATGCTGCAGCAAAAAACGAGTCAAATCTCGTTTAAATTGACTCTCGGTTGCAAATGCCGGGACCCGGCTATTTAATAACAATAAAGAAAAAAATGGCGTGGGGTCCAAACACCTTGCAAATTCAGGTGTTCCCCGAACCGGGCGAACAGCCAAAGTTCGGCCCAAACTCATACTTGGGCGGAACCATTTGCCCAACACTACTGATCCTAAACCAAACTCAAAGTGATCTCAAACTCTTGAACTGATCTAAAACTAAATTGCAACTGATCATAAAAGCAAACTTCTTTTCTGCATTTTACTTTCTTTTAAGTCTGAGGCCTGTGTCTACTATCTTTAAGTGATGCTTAATTTCATTGTGCCTAATAGCTCTGTTTAAATATATAATTTTAGTCTTTGACCATTATTAATGACCAATTATATTCAAATGTGTTTTTGTCCATTAATTTAATTTAGCTCTTCTCCACAATCCCTCAGCGCATTTTTGTAGTCTAAATTGTTAGTATATTTAATTAAACATTACAAGCAAAGCAAAACAATGGAACGATTATTCCCACAGAACAAAAGTTTGGAATTGCAGCTATATTTCCTGAATAATAATAATGGGTTTGTATTCTCAATTCCATTAGAATACCTCTGACATTTGTAAGACTAGCAGCCTTAAAGGAACATCCCTTGGTCCTCACAGACTTACAAAGTTTTTATCTTTATCAACTCCTTATTTATATTTTTATTTAATTTTTTTAATTGTGTATCTTTTTTTTTTTTTTAAGTTGAGTGGAATACTTATTTTTACATATTTAATATTGTTTTTAATAATGTTTGTGCATTAATTATTGGAAAATTAAAAAATTATCAAATGCGACACTCATGAATGAGATGTGCCAATTCTAAGGGGACTGCCGATCTTTCTTAGGCAGGAGCCCGCAACATTGCCCAGTGGACTAGACTACGAAAACAAAGTTTGCGAGCCTCCACTGTAAGATAGCAGTGTTATCCGAGGAGAGAAATCTGTCAGACTAATGATACTTTTATGAAATCGTGGGGAACAGTAGGGGATTCATAGTCTAAATGCATTTGGGAAAATAACACATACAAACAAAAAAATAAAGACTGCTGCTTCGATTCGCTTTGAACCTAGAATACGCTCTGCACTTTTCTGCCTTTATAATTGAAATTTATAATGATATCATCAGCCAAGAGACTTTCATTAGTGATGGCTAATTATCTTGTTAAACTTTCTGAAATGTTCATCAAAGTCAGCTCGCTAAAGAGCCAAAACTAAGCACATTCATTTCATTATTATTAATAAAAAATTTAAATAATAGCAACATTTTCGAATTTTGGGTTTAAAAGAAAGAGTAGATTTTTAAAGTGTGAGGTTGGTCACCCACAAGAAAAACATTCAAGATGTTCAACAAAGATTCAATGAAATGATGGAACGATCTTCAGAAAATTATAGCAACATATTCTATTATGATTTTATGTGATTTATATAAATTTGGTTGTTTTTGAATCTTTCTGGCATTGCTCTAGGTTTAGTTGTCCTGTAGCCTAAATAATCATTTGTAATGTTAACATTTCTAAAAGAAAGAATTTTCTGTAGGAGTTGATTTTCAAACATATTTTTCATATCTGTCAATTGTCAGCCAGCTGATTTATCCCTATAAATGCTGTACCATTGCATTGCGATATCATGCACTGCATGCGGTCGTGACGTGGCCCCATAGACTAGAATGGGTCACATTTGGCGGCGGTAGCGCCTGCTGGTTGCGACATGCTGTTTAATATTTGCCCTGGCTGTGAAGCACAGCACGAGAGCAGCTGCATGTCAGTTTTCAGGTAAGGGGCTGTGAAGCCATGGTTTAATTGCCTGGGTTACCGCCCCCCTGGCAGCAAGTGTAAATAAAGCCTGATAAAGAATTCTTATTTGCTGCCTTTTGGTCTGTTAAATATACCTTCAAAACCATTTCAGATTTGTTCTATGTTCTGTGCACACTTCCTGTGTAGGCCCTAATTAGCCCTGGTTATCTTCGGACAGCAGACTATTTAGTCTCTATGGTGTGGAAAATAAAGGGTAGGTCTGAGCACTTTTGGAAAAGGAAATGGACAGGCTGACACCACTCAGCCAATAACATATTGGGGCTGATTTACTAATAACAGTGCGCTGCGCTGGTTCTAACCTTAATTGGTGCGCCGGATAACTCCTTCACTGGGCACAGGAAGCAGCGGCGCACTGTTATAGTAAATAGAAATGTCAGAGGCGCTCTATTGAAAATAAATGGTTCCCTATGGGAGCCCATTGATTTGAATAGAGGTCGCCCGGGAAGTCGGATCCGACTTGCGGGCGACTCGTGTGCCGGCTGACACAGGGACAGCACGACTTTGCGAGACGATCTGGACACGACCTGAGCATGCAGCAGCCGCTCACGTCGTGTCCTAGAGGCGACTAGCCGGCCGAGAATGTGTCCAGCGCGATGTGATCGCGCTGGTCCTCGGCAGCCTCGCTGTCCCATGTTTGGTATGAATCATGAAGGGGAACTCCAGGCCAAATTTTAATGAAAAAACCGGCATGGGTTCCCCTTCAGGAGCATACCAGGCCCTTAGGTCTGGTTTGGATTCTAAGGTGAACCCCCCTAAGCCGAAAAACGTCATGGGGGTCCCCCCAAAATCCAAACCAGACCCTTAGGTCTGGTCTGGATTTTAAGGTGAACCCCTCAAGCCGAAAAACGGCGTGGGGGTCCCCTCAAAATCCAAACCAGACCCTTATCCGAGCACACAACCTGGCAGGCCGCAGGGGAAAAGGGGGGGACGAGAGCGCCCCCCCCCTGCCTCCTGAACCGTACCAGGCCGCATGCCCTCAACATGGGGGTTTGGTGCTTCGGGGCAGGGGGGGCGACCTGCAGCCCCCCCACCCCAAAGCACCCTGCCCCCATGTTGATGGGGACAAGGGCCTCTTTCCGACAACCCTGGCCGTTGGTTGTCGGGGTCTGCGGGCGGGGGGCTTATCGGAATCCGGGAGCCCCCTTTAATAAAGGGGCCCCCGGATCCCGGCCCCCCACCCTATGTGAATGAGTATGGGGTACATCGTACCCCTACCCATTCACCTGGTGGAAAAAAATTGCAATAAAAAAACCACACAGCTTTTTAAAGTATTTTATTGCACAGCTCCGGGGGACTTCTTCCGACTTCGGGGGTCTCCGGTGTCGTTGCCGCGCTCTCTGGTTTTCTTCTGCCCGGCCACCGCTAACTTCTTTAGCTCTTTTGCTAGCGGAGGCCCGGTCTTCTCCGTCATCTTCTCCCCTCTTCTTCTCTCCGGTTCTTCCTTTCTTCTGCCGGGCCTCCGCTAACTTCTTTCAGCTCTTTTGCTAGCGGAGGCCCAGTCTTCTCCGTCGCCTTCTTCTTCTCCTGCTATCCGGTTCTTCTCCCGGTTCTTCTCCCGGTTCTTCTCCCGCTTCTTTCTTCTGCCGGCCCCTCCACTAACTTCTTTAGCTCTTTTGCTAGCGGAGGCCCGGTCTTCTCCGTCGCCTTCTTCTTCTCCCGCTATCCGGTTCTTCTCCCGGTTCTTCTCCCGCTTCTTTCTTCTGCCGGGCCACCGCTAACTTCTTTAGCTCTTTTGCTAGCGGAGGCCCGGTCTTCTCCGTCGCCTTCTTCTTCTCCCGCTATCCGGTTCTTCTCCCGGTTCTTCTCCCGCTTCTTTCTTCTGCCGGCCCCTCCACTAACTTCTTTAGCTCTTTTGCTAGTGGAGGGGCCGGTCTTCTCCGTCGTCGCCGTCGGCGTCTTCTTCTCTCGTCTCCTCCTCGATGTTGACTCGTCGCTTCCTCTCGCAGTAATGTTAAATTTTCGGTCCGCAGAGATTAATATAGGCTTCTCATGACGTCACAGTCACATGTTCCGGGGCACATGGCCCCGGAGCATGTGACGTCATGGGAACATGTGACTGTGACGTCATGAGAAGCCTATATTAATCTCTGCGGACCGAAAATTTAACATTACTGCGAGAGGAAGCGACGAGTCAACATCGAGGAGGAGAAGAGAGAAGAAGACGCCAACGGTGACGACGGAGAAGACCGGCCCCTCCACTAGCAAAAGAGCTAAAGAAGTTAGTGGAGGGGCCGGCAGAAGAAAGAAGCAGGAGAAGAAACGGGAGAAGAACCGGAGAGCGGGAGAAGAAGAAGGCGATGGAGAAGACCGGCCCCTCCACTAGCAAAAGAGCTAAAGAAGTTAGTGGAGGGGCCGGCAGAAGAAAGAAGCGGGACAAGAACCGGGAGAAGAACCGGATAGCGGGAGAAGAAGAAGGCGACGGAGAAGACCGGGCCTCCGCTAGCAAAAGAGCTAAAAGAAGTTAGCGGAGGCCCGGCAGAAGAAAGAAGCGGGAGAAGAACCGGATAGCGGGAGAAGAAGAAGGCGACGGAGAAGACCGGGCCTCCGCTAGCAAAAGAGCTTAAAGAAGTTAGCGGAGGCCCGGCAGAAGAAAGGAAGAACCGGAGAGAAGAAGAGGGGAGAAGACGACGGAGAAGACCGGGCCTCCGCTAGCAAAAGAGCTAAAGAAGTTAGCGGTGGCCCGGCAGAAGAAAACCGGAGAGCGCGGCGATGACACCGGAGACCCCCGAAGTCGGAAGAAGACCCCCGAGCTGTGCAATAAAATACTTTAAAAAGCTGTGTGGTTTTTTTATTGCAATTTTTTTCCACCAGGTGAATGGGTAGGGGTACGATGTACCCCATACTCATTCACATAGAGTGGGGGGCCGGGATCCGGGGGCCCCTTTATTAAAGGGGACTCCCGGATTCCGATAAGCCCCCCGCCCGCAGACCCCGACAATCAATGGCCAGGGTTGTCGGGAAGAGGCCCTTGTCCTCATCAACATGGGGGCAGGGTGATCTGGGGTGGGGGGGGCCGCAGGTCGCCCCCCTGTCCCAGAGCACCAAAGCCCCCATGTTGAGGGCATGCGGCCTGGTATGGTTCAGGAGGGAGGGGGGCGCTCTCTCGTCCCCCCCTCTTCCCCTGCGGCCTGCCAGGTTGTGTGCTCGGATAAGGGTCTGGTTTGGATTTTGGGGGGGACCCCCACGCCGTTTTTTCGGCGTAGGGGTTCCTCTTCAAATCCCGACCAGACCCAAGGGCCTGGTATGCTCCTGGAGGGGGAACCCATGCTGTTTTTTTGTTTAAAATTTGGCCTGGAGTTCCCCCTCAAGATTCATACCAAACACAGTGCCTGATATTGGCGGGGATCCAAGTCGGATCCCCGTTCATTGAAAGTCGGACATATGTTGGCTTCGTGTCGCAGGGCAAAGTCGGATCCAAAGTAGGACAGATGTCGTGTCGCACTAGTGTGAACCCAGCCTAAATACAACTACACTGCTGCTCTCAGCTGCTCATTTCACTCTGGTCTCACTAAATAGCTAAAATCATAAATAATACTGTTTTTGGAGCTTAGGGCGGCTCCTTATCATATACATGCAAATCTGGTAAAACACGGCATGCAAACGCCACAAAGCGTGCCTTTCTAAACGCCACTTTCAACCTTAGTTCAGAACACTTTGCACCAGCGTCCCGTCTACATGGGGCCTAAAAACGCCTATGCCATTTACAGCTCCAAAACGCCATGGTGGCCATGAGGCCATAGGCTCAATGCTCAAACAAGTGGTTGGAAAAACGTCCGTGTGCATGTAGCCTTATATTAACCACTTGCGCACTGCCCAGACCAAGTTTCACATTTCAGCGCTGATGCACTTTTAATGACAATTGCGCGCTCATACAACACTGTAACCCAATGAAAATGTTTTATTTGTTGGCACACAAATAGAGCTTGCTTTTGGTGCTATTTGATCACCTTTGTGTTTTATTTTTTATTTTTTTCGATAAATACAAATGACCGAGTTAAAAATAAAAAAAATGGATATTTTACCCACTTCAGCACTGGGCCTATTCTGGCACTTCTCTCCTTCATGTAAAAATCATAAATTTATGGCTATAAAATTACTTCAAAACACCAAACATTATATATTTTTTTGGAGCAGACACCCTAGGGAATAAGATGGCGGTCATTGCAAATTTTTATCTCGCTCGGTATTTGCGCAATAAATTTTCAAACACCTTTTGTTTGCTAAAAATATTACAAAACAGTAAAGTTACGGCCAATTTTTTGGTATAATGTGAAAGATGTTGTTATGCTGAGTAAATAGATACCTAATACGTCACGCTTTAAAATTGCGCACACACATGGCATGACACCAAACTTCAGTAATTAAAAATCTCCCTAGGCGATGCTTAAATTTTTTTTACACGTTACCATTTTGGCATTACAGAGGAGGTCTAGTGCTAGAATTGTTGCACTCGTTCTAACGCACGCAGCAATAACTCACATGTGTGGTTTGAACGGGGTTTACATATGTGGGCGGGACTTACGTGTGTGTTCGCTTCTGAGCGCGAGCTACAGGTGACATGGGCGTTTTTTATTATTTAATTTTTTATTTAATTTTTTACTTTTTTTACTTTTTTGTATTTCTTACTCTTTTTTTGAATTTTTGAATTTTTTGGGATCTCTTTTATTCCTATTACAAGGAATGTAAACATCCCTTGTAATAGGAATGGGTGTGACAGGTCCTCTTTATGGAGAGATGCAGGGTCAATAAGACCCCGCATCTCTCCTCCAGGCTGGAAAGCATGATATTGTTCCAAAAAAATCACCAATCTCATGCTGACAGCCAAGATCACGGCTTGGTTAACATACGGGAACACGGCATGATGTCATAACGTCGTGCCCGCGCCTCCGACGGTCATAGAGATGACTGATGACCATCTGGTCACCAGTCATCTCCAAATCGTTCTCCGAGCCCCAGATGGCACGGGAGAGCCCGGAGAAGCTCCGGATGGCGGCAAGAGAGGGGGGAGGGACGTCCCCTCCCCCCGCCTATAAGAACGATCAAGCGGCGGAACTGCCACTATGATCGTTTTTATTGTGCACAGAATCGCCGGCTGAAAATAATGATATCTGAATGATGCCTGCAACTGCAGGCATCATTCAGATGTCACCGCCCAAAGCCAAGGATGTCATTTGACGGTGGGCGGTAGGAAACTGGTTAATATTTTTAAAAAAGGTAATTTTTCTTCTTCATTGATGTACACTGATGATACTGCACTGATGCGCACCGATAAGGTGGCAAGGGTGGGCACTGAGAGGTGGCATTGCTATTTAGCACTGGTGGGCAGTGAGAAGTGGCACTGCTAGGTGGCAATGATAGTTGGCAGTGATGGGCACTGGCAGCACTGCTAGGTGCCACTGATTGGCACCAGTGGTGGGCATTGATAGGTGGGACTGGCAGGGGCTACTAATTGTCACAGATGATGCAGAATTGCCTCTTCCTCTTCGGCCCCCATGTCCCTTACACATAAGCCGGTGATTGCCTTTTTTTTTTTGCTCACGCTGTCGGCACAAGGAGAAAACAAAAACCATTACCCAGATTTTGTTTACATCACGTGATCAGCTGTCATTTGCTGACAGCTGATCACATGGTAAAGGGCAGGGATCGGCCCCTTACTCGGATCTGTCATCACCCGAGTCACAGTGACTCTGTGACCACAGCGCGCGCAAAGGGGAGGACGTTTATTGACGGACTCCCGGCAATTGAGGACCATGCTGTGGCCGTCGATCAGTTATAGCGCTGATCTCAAGTGATTAAAGAGGGTCAAAATGGGCCATTGACATGCATCACAATTCAACTTAGGAATGTGTCTTTGAAAAGTTAAACTAAATAATTTGGCCACTTTATCCTTCCAAATAATTCACTTCCTGTCACATAGCCACACAGGAAGTGAGGGAAAATCCCTAACAATGTCTTTCCTTGGGGACACAGGTCAGTCTAAATACTTTCCCCATTATGCACATTGCACTCCAGCATATTGCGGGGTACACCACAATGTATTAGGTAGTTTGGACTGTGGGGTTTATTTACTAAAGGCAAATCTACTTTGCACTACAAGTGCACTTGCTGTATATCTGAGGGGGACATGCAAGCCAAAAAAAAAAACAACTTTGCTTTTACATGATTGTAACATCCAATCACCAGTACTTTCCCTCAGATTTTCAGCAGCTACACTTTTACTGCAGAGTGGATTTGTCTTTACTAAACCCCAAACTACCCAATGATTTGGGGTGTACACAACAAAGTGGTAGAGTGAAATTTGCTTAATGGGGACACTAGTTAGATTGATCTGTGTGTCCCCAAGAAAAGCCATTGGTAAGGTTTTACCTTCACTTCCTGTTTAGCTGTGTGACAGGAAGTGAAGCCAATGTTAAGAAAAGGAGACAAAGGCCAAACTACAAAAAAAAATATCAAAAAAAAAAAACCACACACGCAGGGGTTCTAACACTTCGTTTCCCTCAAAATGCCCACAATTAGAATTGTATGGCCTTGAGCTATTTTTAAGTGCGGTGCTCTAAATCAGTGCTTCTCAAGTACCCCCAACAGGCCATGTTTGCAGGTTTTCCTTCATCTTGCACATGTGCTTTAAATCACAGTCAATGGTTTTGATTTTTGGACAGCAATTCTCGATAAGATAAATTCACAAAACATGTCCTGTTGGGGGTACTTTAGGACTGAGGCTGAGAACCACTGCAGTAAAAAAGGAAAATTGAATACTTACCACTCTGTATTTCATTTCCTGGTGACGCTCCATGGCAGCACACAATACAATCCATGCATATGCTAGCATGAAGGCACCAGATTAGACAAATCACACCTGTTTTGTTTTGACATGCCAATCAGCTGTCACATTTGTTGCAAAGAAAACACAAAACAAACATCAAAACTTTCCATCTAATTTTATTGTTCAACAAAACAAAAGGGAAGGCAAAATAAAAAACATGGTCAATTTGAAACAGTTACAGACTCAACATCTTGAGCAATTTTTGGCCAAAAAAATGCAGCAGACAATTAAATCAAAGTGAACAAACAACACACATTAACAACATCAGAATTATTTCAGGGGAACATATCTCCCCCACACCAAAAATATACAATCCACATAAGTTACCCAATCACTTGTTTTGCAAAGACATAACAAATAAAATACATGTGTTACAAACTCGATAAGGACACCAACATGTACATTTTGCCCCACACACACTTGCCTCTTCTTAAGGCAATCGACCGAATGCTCTGTGAGCTTTATATAACATATGTTTGTGTGCTAATGAGGCAATTGAAAACACATGCACAGTCCATGAAACACCCAGAATGCAAGTTCTCCCAATGTAGAGACTGAAATTCAAAGTGGGCACACCTGTTAAGATGTCCTTCAATTTCTAACCCATAAAAACACTCTCTGAGTGAGCATGCCCAGAAATATCCAGGCGCTGTTCACACACAAAAAGCAAGCCAAAAAAAAAAAAACTGGCTGGGCATGTGCAGAACAACACCAATGCAGCTAGCAAAAAATAACCCCCCCCTCCCCCCATCCAAAATGAAGCACATCATCCAGCATGCTACAAAATTAGAGATGGGACAATCACCCCCCCCCCCACCAACAAATACTATTGCAGTCTATGGGAACTGACTTGTTAATTTTGCTAGTCCCCACTTGGCTGGCTTATCTTCTAGTTGTTGGCCTTAAAATGGGGGCCCAGGTCCCACCCTAAGGGACATATATCAATGTCACCAACTTGGAAAACACCAAAAACAAAACAAGGAGAAGTGCCTTTAAATATGCCAAATTGCTTAAGGGCCATTTCACACCACATGCAGTGCATTACATTTTTTATGCATCCAAAATGCATGGAAAGTTGGTTATATGGTTCTAAATGGCAGCGTTTGTTCCAGTGCGTTCCAGTTCCACCAAAAAAGTAGAACATGCTGCATTTTACCTGCACTGGACTGTACTGGAACACATCAAAACGCATCATAAACGCACTGGAACGCACAGGAACACACCTAAATGCACCAAAAACGCACTGGAACACACTTGTCCTTATCTATGGTTAATAAAAAAGAGGGGTGAAAACAAAGCACTGGACTGCATCAAAAACTTACCAAAAATGCACCGGAACGCATGAAAAAAGTGCATGCAGAAAAGCACCTGGAACGCATCCGGATCGTGTTTCTATGGTGTGAACTAGCCCTAGTTCACACTATAGAAACGCAGTCTGGATACGTTCCAGGTGCTTTTCTGCATGCGCGTTTTTGACACATTCCAGTGCATTTTTGAGGCGTTTTTTATGCAGTCCAGTGTTTTTTTCCGCCTCTTTTCACTTAGGACAAGTGTGTTGCAGTGCGTCTTTGGTGCATTTAGGTGCGTTGCGGTGCATTCCAGTGCATTTTTGGTACGTTCCGTAGCGTTTTTGATGTGTTTTACTGGGGTCCAGTACAGTTTTGTACCTAAAAAAATGCAGCATGACCAATTATTTTTTGGCTTTCTGAAACGCACTGGAACGGACTGCAGTGGTGTGAACTATGCCATTGGCATTAATGTGATCAACTTTCTTTGCGTTTTTCAGGCATCAAAAAAACGCACTGCACTGCATCCGGTGTGAACTGGCCCTAAATATCATCCCCGGGGGTGTCTATAGTATGCCTGTAAAGTAGCACATGTTTTCCATGTTTATAACAGTTGGAGAGCAAAATGACATTTCTAAAGTAAAATAATAGTCATTTAAAAGTCCTTGCGGCTGTAATGAATTGCTGGTTCCTGTCAATACAGATAAAAGTCATTGAAAGTCTTTGCTAACCAAAAAAAAAATAACGTGCGGGTTCCCCCCAAATATCCAAACCAGGCCCTTCAGATCTGGCATGGATTTTAAGGGGAACTCCACCCCAAATTTTATAAAAAAATGGCGTGGAGTCCCCCCAAAAATCCACACCAGACCCTTATCCGAGCACGCAACCTGGCCAGCCGCAAAGGAAAAGGGGGGGACGAGAGCGGCCCCCCCTCCCTCCTGAACCGTACCAGGCCACATGCCCTCAACATGGGGAGGATGTCCCCATGTTGATGGGGACAAGGGCCTCATCCCCACAACCCTTGCCCGGTGTGCCCGGTGGTTGTGGGGGTCTGCGGGCGGGGGGCTTATCGGAATCTGGAAGACCCCTTTAACAAAGGGGACCCCCAGATCCTGGCCCCCCCCTATATGAAATGGTAATGGGGTACAAATGTACCCCTACCATTTCACAAGGAAAGTGTCAAAAATGTAAAAAATGAGAAGAGCCGGTTTTAGACAATTCCTTTATTAATGTCTTCTCTTTTCTTCCTTCTTCTTCTTCCTTCTTCTTCTTCCATCTTCTTCTTTTCTCCATTCGGGTTTCTTCCTCCATCTTCATCTTCATCTTTATCTTCATCTTCATCTTCTTCTTCCTTCGGTGTTCTCGTCCAGCATCTTGCCCTGGCGTCTTCCCTTCTTCTTTCTTCTCCAGCCGCTCCGTTTGAATTGGAGGTTCCCGCTGTGCGACGCTTCTGTTCTCCACTTGGTCCGCTTACACCCGGTGGCTCCGCCCCCCTCTGTCACCACGGGGAAAGTCCCCGTGAAATCCATGTGCGTCAGAGGGGGGCGGGGTCACCGGGTGTAAGCGGACCCAGAGGCGAACTGAAGCGTCGCACAGCGGGAAACTCCAATTCAAACGGAGCGGCCGAAGAAGAAAGAAGAAGGGAAGACGCCGGGGCAAGATGCTGGACGAGAACACCGAAGGAAGAAGGAAGAAGGAAGAAGGAAGATGAAGATGAAGATGAAGATGAAGATGAAGAGGAAGATGAAGATGGAGGAAGAAACCCGAATGGAGAATAGAAGAAGATGGAAGAAGAAGATGGAAGAAGAAGATGGAAGAAAAGAAAAGACATTAATAAAGGAATTGTCAAAAACCGGCTCTTGTCATTTTTTACATTTTTTACACTTTCCTTGTGAAATGGTAGGGGTACATTTGTACCCCATTACCATTTCACACAGGGGGGGCCGGGATCTGGGGGTCCCCTTTGTTAAAGGGGTCTTCCAGATTCCGATAAGCCCCCCGCCCGCAGACCCCCACAACCACCGGGCACACCGGGCAAGGGTTGTGGGGATGAGGCCCTTGTCCCCATCAACATGGGGACATCCTCCCCATGTTGAGGGCATGTGGCCTGGTACGGTTCAGGAGGGAGGGGGGGCCGCTCTCGTCCCCCCCTTTTCCTTTGCGGCTGGCCAGGTTGCGTGCTCGGATAAGGGTCTGGTGTGGATTTTTGGGGGGACTCCACGCCATTTTTTTATAAAATTTGGGGTGGAGTTCCCCTTAAAATCCATGCCAGATCTGAAGGGCCTGGTTTAAATATTTGGGGGGAACCCACACGTCATTTTTTTTTCAAATTTGCAGCGGGGTTCCCCTTAATATCCATTCCAGACCTGAAGGACCTGGTTATGGAATTTGGGGGGACCCCCACGCTTTTTTTTTTGTGGTTAGCAAAGACTTTCAATGACTTTTCTCTATATTGCCGGGAGCCGACAATTCATTACAGCCGCGGCTGCTTTTAAATGCCTTTTTTTTTTTTCTTTAGAAATTACATTTTGCAGGCGCACTGGCAATTTCAGAGCTGCGCCTGTTAAACTTATGCAAATTAGTTTACGTGACTTGACATTTACTAAGATTTTGCCGGCGCAGTGAACCGGCGCATTTAAACCATTGAAATTCCCGCGCTGAGCTCAAATAAACCTCCCGCAGCTCGAATCGGAATTGCCGGCGCAGCGGGCTGGTTTTGAAAAAGTTACTTTCCGACTCTATTTTGGGCAGATTAGTTATTTGGGCAGGTGTCCCTACACTTCCTCACATCACCCCATGTCACCCCCAATATTTTCTCACTTCCAGCTTCTTTATATTTAGATTTTAACATGCCCTGCGCCAGGTCCATAGTGGCACACTGAGCGCCTCCTCCCGGTCGCAGAGAACACTATAGTAAATGAGAAATAGGGCTGCGCTACAGGCGCTAATGTTTTGTAAATACCAGAACAGCCATTGCGCACGCAGATGCGCCAATACACATGGCGCAAATGTTTGGTAAATCAGCCCCATTGTGTCTACCACTGGCTTTGTGTTTCTGGCAAATCAACAAGTATTTTTATGTTGTTGCAGGGTCTTTAACCGCTTGCCGGCTGCCTAACATACATTTACGTCGGCAGAATGGCACGGCAGGCAAAGCAACGTACGGGTACGTTGCTTTGAATCCGCCGCCTAGTGGGAGCTGGCATGCGCGCCCGCCGCGGGCTCAGAGACCGTGCCTGCAGGACCCGCGGACTCGATTTCCGCCAGTGTCCCACGATCGGGTCACAGAGAGGCAGAACGACGAGATGCCTTTGTAAACAAGGCATTTCCCTGTTCTGCCTAGTGACAGGACACTGATCTACTGCTCCCTGTCATCGGGAGCAGTGATCAGTGTCATGTCACTAGAAGCCCATCTCACTCACAGTTAGAATCTCTCCCTAGGAAACACTTAACCCCTTCCTCGGCCCCTACTGGTTAACCCCTTCACTGCCAGTGTCATTTACACAGTAATCACTGCATTTTTATAGCACTGATCGCTGTATAAATGACAATGGTCCCAAAATAGTGTCAAAAGTGTCCGATGTGTCCGCCGCAATATCGCAGTCACAATAAAAATTGCTGATCGCTGCCATTACTAGTAAAAAATAATAATAATGAAAATGCCATAAAACTATCCCCTATTTTGTAGACGCTATAACTTTTGCACAAACCAATCAATAGAAGTGTAGCGGGGTATTCCCCTTTAATATCCGGAGACTACATTTCCCAAGACATCTTACAACACCCAGGGTGCATTGCCCCGGAGCAAGGACTGCTGGAGCGGACTTTATAAAGGGGAGGCAGAGTTTATTCTGTCTCTTTGGACACCTCCCGGCTAGCAAGCAAGAACTCTGTCTGAGACTGCTGAAAACCCAGGCCTGAAGCCTGGGCATTTTCTTCCAAAGAGCCCTCCGCCAGCCTAGCGGAACATGAGAGACATCTTTTCATTCTTGCTGTACTGTACCAGGAGGACCGAAGACCCGGATGTCGATGAATCCATGTGCCTAGACGCATCAGCGGAAGAGACGGACTGGGACTGGTCCAGTTGGTGAGAGAGCACTTGCTCACAGACAAATTCTGTATTTCTACTACCTTGTTTGGATTACAAAGTTTTGTTCATCAAGTGCATCACCGAGTTTTGCCATTGAAGATTCCTTTACAGAACTTCCATTTAGTTCAGTCAGGCCTGACTGCATAGGTGGACATTGCTGGGCGTCAGTATGCCTACGAGGGGAAGTAGCTCAAAAAGGGTATCGGTAGAGTTGCATAGCAATACCTGTCTATTCTGTTTGTTTGAATACTGTTTATTGCAGGGAGCTGCAAATAATCTTATACTCTTGTTTATTACTTGCCCATTAGTCTCAGTTAATATACCTGGGTCAAGTACATTGGTGTCTGTTTCTTTTACTTTATACAGAAGTTTAAACATTTTACTGTGTGTGTTTGCCATAGGACTGTGTCACCCAGAGTTGCCGGTCACGCAGTCCTATCTCCCCTTACTAGCTGTGCCACGGGAGGGTAGAGCCGATTGCCAGGGGTTGACAGCGGTGCACTACAGGGCCCACTAAATCAACACCAGCAGCCCTCTTAACTGTGGGTACCGCTATATGTGGGGGCGGGTCCGGGATTCCTGTATACTGCACGCTGCAATCAAGCCGGTCAGAAGCACCAGAATGGACCCTGCTGCCGTAGCACGGTGGTGCAGGGATGAAGGCATCCTACCCGGGAATGGCCTGGTTGTTGAAATCCAGAGAGGCCTGGGTAGAGGAGCAGCTAACTCCAGTCTTGAGAGCATTGTCCACGGACAGGAAGCCATGGGTGATTGACATGAAGACAGATACTGTAAATCCCACACCTATGCATTGTGTGAGTGGAGGAACGGAATCTCTGACTACTTCAAGGGTGCCAGCATAAAAACTACAAACCAAGTAGAACTCCTCCTGATACACCCAGCAGAGAATAAAGATGGCCCCACATCTATTACTTCAGGATGCCCCAGCACAGGAGGAAGCGCCCAACAACAGGGTCCCGGTTCACCACCATTGACCACCCTTAGCTCAGAATTATGCGCTGTCCTGGGGGAGATTGTGGCCAAGTGTAAAAAGGACCCTCCAGACAACCTGATGTCAGGATACAGGAAACTCAGGACTTTTTCTGGAAAGAAACCTGTACCTTCAGTGGAGGATGGATTTGAAGAGTGGCTAGATGGCGCCAATCAGGCCCTAGAAGAATGGGAGGTACCAGAACAACAAAAAAAACAAAGGATTGCAAAAAGCTTAAAGGGGCCTGCTCTGGAAGCCATACGTAACCTCAAGTTAAGCAAGAAGGACTGCAATGCACAGGATTATCTGGATATTCTGCAGAATGTGTTCGGCGGGACGGAAAAGGTCACTGAACTTACTTACCAGCTGGAGCATTGCTACCAAAAGGAGGGAGAGAAGCTGTCAGAATTCATAAGACGTCTGGATAAGATCCTGCATCAGATCCTACTGAATAAAGGGATCGATCCAAGAAAAGTGGATGAGGACCGTGCCCAGCAGGTGTTGAGGGGAGCTCAACCCTTGGACCCCATCGCATTAATGCTACGCACCCGGCAGGACGGGAGCAACCTGGAATACCCTGACTTGATCCGGATAGTCAGGGAGGAAGGGATCAGTTGGAAGACCCCTGGGGAAGATTAGCTTTGGAAGTTCTGGAGGATCAGGATCCGGATAGGCTCCTACATGACCCCTCAAAGGAGGCCCGATCCATCCACAAAGAATGGGACAAGTTACAGGTGCATCAAGGGGTGGTCTACCGAAGGGGCCCCTCTGATGACCTGGAAGATAAGTGGCAGCTGTTCTTGCCATAAAAGCACAGGAAAACTGTCTTAGCTGCTCTGCATGATAATCATGGCCACTTAGGGGCTGAACGAACCTTTCAACTAGTGAGGAGTAGGTTCTATTGGCCCTGCATGTGGGCTGAAGTGGAGGAGTACTGTCACTCATGTGTTCGCTGCATACAAAGGAAGACACTGCCACGTCAAGCTGCCCCAATGGGCCATCTAGAAAGTCAAGGACCCTTGGACTTGGTATGCATTGACTTCCTTCATCTAGAACCTGACCTGAGTGGACATGGAAATGTTCTGGTGGTAACCGACCATTTCACTCGTTACGCCCAGGCTTTTCCAACCAAGGACCAGAAGGCCTCCACCGTTGCTAAAATCTTGGTGGAAAAGTACTTTGTCCATTATGGATTACCTCAACGCCTCCACTCAGACCAAGGAAGGGATTTCGAGAGTCGATTAATCAAGAAGTTGCTGGATTCTTTAGGCATAAAGAAGACACGCACTACTCCCTACCACCCTCAGGGGGATGCCCAACCAGAGAGGTTCAACAGGACTTTGCTAAACATGTTGGGAACCCTGTCTAGTGAGGAAAAGCAGCACTGGGGCAAGCACATAGCAGCAATAGTGCATGCCTACAACAGCACCATCAGTGATGTCACAGGGTATCCCCCCTATAGACTCATGTTCAGGAGAGAGGTGAGACTGCCAGTGGTTTCGGCTTTAGGCACTTCCGTGGACCATACATCTGCTGCCTCACATAAGGGGTATGTGGACAGGCTGAGGAAAAGCTTAAAGTTGGCCTATGAGAAGGCTCAGTTAACCTCCGACCAGAGAGGAGCCCGAAAAACAAGCGGAATTTCGACTTGAAGGTTCGGATTCAAGATCTGCAGCCTGGAGACCGAGTGTTACTGAGAAATTTAGGTGTTACCGGAAAATATAAGCTGACAGACAGGTGGAGATCAGAGCCTTATGTGATCTGCAAGAAGTTACCGGATCTGCCAGTCTACCAAGTGAAGCCAGAAGGGAAAATAGGGCCACTGAAGACCTGGCACCGTAACCATCTGTTACCTCTGTCTGAGGCCGTTAGGATGCCACCTACTCTGGATTCTCCTGAGCTACCTTCTACCACTCATACTCCTCGACCTACCACTAGGTCACAAGCAACTTTACCTAGGGAGGAGGAAGCCTCAGACCAAAGTGAGGAGGAAACAGAACTCAGCTGGTTGTGGCCGTCTCAGGCCCCTGCACCATCGTCCATTGACCTTCCACCCTCTGAAGATCTTGTGGATAACACTTTGAATGTAGAAGCCACTGAATTCGTCCCGTCCAGTCTTCAGTTCCAAGAATGGGAAGTTGTTCAAGACAACTTGCCTGCTGAAGATCCAAGGATTCCATATACCCCTCTGCATCTGAGTTGGATGCCCAGGAAGCAGAGGAAGTTTTCACCACAGTGCCAGAAGAAGAACCTAGAGTGTCTGAGACTGTGACCCCCAGGGAGCAAAGAATGAAGAGAGTCATTCATCCTCCCCCGAAATTAACCTATGCCCAGATGGGAGAAAATTCTGAGGACACAGTCACGACCGCAAGAAGGACAATACCAACATCTGGTCCCTCCACTGTACATTTGGTGGAGGGCAACCCCAGCTCACTCCCTGGCACAGTTATGCAGGCCACTCTTGCAGAAGTGACCTGCGGGCAGGGTAATTCCCTTCCTCGTTTCTGGTGGGAACTTCCCCTACCAACATCTCTTACAGCTTTGAATGATGTAGTATGTACCTTTTGTTGATGTTGTCTTTGGGGACCAAAGATTCTAAGTGGGGGGAGTGTGCAGCAGGGTATTCCCTTTTTAATATCCAGAGACTACATTTCCCAAGACATCTTACAGCACCCAGGGTGCATTTCCCCAGGAGCAAGGACTGCTGGGGCAGACTTTATAAAGGGGAGGCAGAGTTTATTCTGTCTCTTTGGACACCTCCCGGCTAGCAAGCAAGAACTCTGTCTGAGACTGCTGAAAACCCAGGCCTGAAGCCTGGGCATTTTCTTCCAATGAGCCCTCCGCCAGCCTAGCGGAACCTGAGACATCTTTTCATCCTTGCTGTACTGTACCAGGAGGACCGAAGACCCGGATATCGATGGATCCATGTGCCTAGACGCATCGGCGGAGGAGATGGACTGGGACTGGTCCGTTTGGTGAGAGAGCACTTGCTCACAGACAAATACTGTATTTCTACTACCCTGTTTGGATTACAAATTTTTGTTCATCAAGTGCACCACCGAGTTTTGCTAGCGGAGATTCCTTTACAGAACTTCCATTTAGTTCAGTCAGGCCTGACTACATAGGTAGACATTGCTGGGCGTCAGTATGTCCACGAGGGGAAGTAGCTGAAAAAGGGTATCGGTAGAGTTGCATAGCAATACCTGTCTATTCTGTTTGTTTGAATACTGTTTATTGCAGGGAGCTGCAAATAATCTTATACTCTTGTTTATTACTTGCCCATTAGTCTCAGTAAATATACCTGGGTCAAGTACATTGGTGTCTGTTTCTTTTACTTTATACAGAAGTTTAAACATATTACTGTGTGTGTTTGCCATAGGACTGTGTCACCCAGAGTTGCCGGTCACGCAGTCCTAGCTGTGCAACGGGAGGGTAGAGCCGATTGCCAGGGGTTGACAGCGGTGCACTACAGGGCCCAAGAAATCAATACCAGCAGCCCTCTTAACTGGGGGTACCACTATATAAGCTTATTGCGATTTTTTTTTTACCAAAAATATGTAGAATACATATCGGCCTAAACCGAGGAAAATATTTGTTTTTTTATATATTTTTGGGGATATTTATTATAGAAAACAGTAAAAGATGTGTTTTTTTCAAAACTGTCGCTCTTTTTTTGTTTATAGCACAAAAAATAAAAACCGCAGAGGTGATCAAATACCCCTAAAAGAAAGCTCTATTTGTGGGAAAAAAAGGACGTCAATTTTGTTTGGGTGCAACGTCGCACGACCGCGCAATTGTCAGTTAAAGCGACGCAGTGCCGAATCACAAAAAATGGCCCGGTCATTGGGCAGCCAAATCCTCCAGGGTTGAAGTGGTTAAAGAGATAAAACATTTTGAAAATGTACAAGTGTTGGGGAAATGTACTGCATACATTTTTATTTTATCTTCCCCTGACATAAACATTTGTTTATTTTGGATAGAGCAAGGAACAGTTAAAACCCATTAGTTTTTTTTTGTCATTCATTTCTCATGGAGAGATTTCCCTTTATTCTGTCTTGTAAACACAACAGGAAGTGAGAGAAAATCTCTTCAAGGTAGCAGAAAAGGTGAATGGCAGTTGTAACTGAAACAAATGTCAACATTTTAAGATTGCCTGTACCTCTGTTCTGGTGACAAATTAAAATGTTGGATTGTCTCTCAGGTTCAATCTCACTGACAGTGGTTACCAGGATAAATAGAGGAGGTTGATCTCCACAGTGGGTACATAAACAAAAATAAAAACCTTGCAGAGGTGTATCGAAAAAAAATTGCTTACAAATGATAATCTTTTTTCAACCTGACTAACTATGTAACTATGTGTAGCGCGGTCCTCAATTTGGGGGTAGTGTTTGAGTGGTAGATATGCTCAAACACCTAAATTCTTAGGACATTATCAACCATTTTGTCTGCAGGAAGAGTATCAGTGTACCGTTCCCTGTGGCCTGCAGGTGGCGCTGCCATTATGGGCCAGGGTTGAACCACTGATACAGTGCTGTGCCTTGTGTGTCCCCTCTCGACAACAATACAGGGGGAGTGGTCGGCCTGCTGTGTATGCTGGGAGAGCATATAAAAGGGGCAGACACTGCCTGTAGGGGGTTGGTCGTCGGGAGTCCTACTCCCCGGGAGTGTGTGTTCCTGTCCGCCCTGGGCACCTTTGGCCCAGGGGCGGTGGTCGGTGAATCAGTCCCAGGCACCTTTAGCCCTGGGGCTGCAACTAAAGGCCTTGGGCCCAGCACCTTCAGCTGGGGCCCATCAAGGATCAAGGAATCTCAGGGTGCCGCCTTGCGAGGGGACCCGCATCTTAGACGAGGAGGCCGGGGATAGACCGTTCCGAGGGACTGGTGAAAAGTCACAGTAAAGGAAGGGGCCCGGTAACTCTCTGGAGGGATGTCTTCTCCTTACAAAGAGGCCAGGTTTTGAAAACCAAGTTCACCAGGTCTGTGGCAGAGACCAAGTTCACTAGGTCTGTGGCAGAGACCAAGTTCACTAGGTCTGTGGCAGAGACCAAGTTCACTAGGTCTGTGGCAGAGACCAAGTTCACCGGGTCTGTGGCAGAGACCGTGCGGTTAGTTCGAGTATCATTCTGGCTGCTAGTCCATATTTAGGGAGACTATCCAAATGGGCTAAGTCTGCTTGAGAAGCCAAGCAGTGAAGTGTATTACGTTTGTGCCTGGACCTCTCCCACACCTTATGCTGTCCTGTTCTCTCTCCAACCTTTTCTATCAGAGACTGTCTTTTAAGAGAAATAAACTCTACGTTGGAGTTACAGCTGGTGTGGACATTGAAGTCATTGGGGGAAATAGAGAATTGTCTTTATTGACTATAGAGATAAGAACCATTCTCTGGAGAATCTGGCTGTGGAGACCCATCACAACACCGCTAAGCCTCTTCACACAGGAGGGTACGGGCATATAGAGCTGGGTGTGCCCTCTGTTCCTGCGAGGAGCCAAAGGCAAGGAGGAGAGGGTGGTAAGCGCTATATATGTGTAGCGGGGTCTTCAGATTTAGTTGGGGTACACCTGGGGGTAGTGTGACCCAGGTGTGTAATTAGGTTAGGGTATGGACCCCTTTTTGTTATTCGTGGAGGATTGGGTGGTGCAGTATTCTCCTTGGCCTGTGGGTGGCGGGGTACCTACGGGCTCAAGGTAGAATCACTACCACAGTGCTACCCTTTTTGTCCCTTTCCAGAGATGGTATGGCTGGGGCGGGGAACCCGCCGTGGTGTCGATGGGAGGAGATAAAAGGGGGAGACGCCCTCACCACGAGGTCTTCGGAGGATCATCTCTTCACGCACCCAGGCACCTTAGGCCTGGGTGCGGCCGGTTCGAGGTTCCGGCTCAGGTGCCCTAGGCCTGACCGGAATGGAGTTGGAGTCCATCCCAGGCACCTTCAGCCTGGGGTGAGGTACTATGTCGTAGGCCTGGGGCCCAGTGACTTTGACTGGGTCCCGCGAGGGTGAAGTGATTCCAGGGTGCCCCTTGCGAGGGGACCCGCATCTGAGGTGAGGAGGCTGGGGAGGTCACCCGTCCGGAGATTCCGGAGCAGCGTCAACCCGGTGACGGATGGGCCTCCGGTAACTCCCTTGGAGGAACATCTTCCCCTGATAGGGGCCGCAACGCAGCGAAGGTATTCTAATCAAGGTTGCTACTACCCTTGGTCATAGTACAGGGGTATAGAGACTAAAATCAGTACAGTGCCTCGACCTGCTCATCCCACCGTATCTTGCCATTACATTGTTTGTTGTGGAGCTACGAAATAAAACAGAGAGTTGGATTGTGATCGGTGTATGGACTCTGTTAATGGGAGCAAGGGAGATTCCAGCATAGCAGGACTGAGTTTCACAACCAACGCACATTTGGCCCGAGGAAGATACTGATACTGGCCTTCACCTCACCCACAGCTATGGGGAGGACATGGGCCGTGGCGCACCTCACCCTGTCGCGTGACATACCCCTAGCTAAAGAGGACGGGTGAGGCCGCTACATATGTAACTATGATATCCTACAAGGAACATTTAGGAATGTCAATTGTGCTTATGCTTTGCAGTATATGATCATCCCAGTCACTGCTGCCTCTAACTGCTAGTCTCACCAGATTTGGAGTGTGACTTGGAAGTCAATTCATGTGCTGCTCAATGATCTTCAGTCCTTACTGGAGAGCAAGCTGCAGTGTTAGGATCTCCCTGCTCCTACTTCATCCATTCTATGGATCTGTATGGGCAGGGCCTACTCGTCCTGCACATGGGTGTACCTCTCCTCCTCTCGTGTATGTTCTCATCAATGATCAGGACCAGGTGGAGCCACATTTACGTGAAAGTCAACGCTAAGGTTGAACCCCTGCTTAGAGATAAGCCGTATTCTGCATGCAGCTGTGAGCATACCCTCCCATGTCACTACACACCTTCCTCTTTGTATGTTGCATCTAGGAGGAACATCTCTGAGTCCATGCCCTTTCCATCAGTCCAGTTTACCTCTGCCACCTCAGTGACAAAATGGGGTCCCGCCGTGCACCTAGCGTGGACCTCATATGTGCACTTAATTAACTCCTTCCACTCTCTAGTACAATGTGACTAGGTTCAGGAGGTCTCTGTACTGCAGATTCGACCCTGATTGCTTTTGGGGAACCAACCTCTAGGGAGAGAGGCAGAACACCGACCCCCTTGCTACTGGAGGTCTTGTCACCTATGCCAGGTACCACGCTTTATTGACCAACTGCTATACATTCCCACCAGAGCTGTGGTTATTCATGGCAACTACTCTCCTGCTATGGCTCTTCTACCAAATTTACCCTTTCGTAGTGGTTCTCCTCCTATGCCCTATGAGTGTTTAACAGGCCCAGTTCTTCTGATACGCTATGCTCCACCGTGTACCCCTTTGAATAACTTTAGACCAGGCATCTGAACAGTTCAAGAAACTTTACTAAATGCTTCTGAAACATTACAGGACATAATGCCTACTCAGTCCTCCTCACCTCCTCACTAACTAAGCTATGGCTGCTAATGCATATCGGTACAAGTGCAAGTCCGAGACTGGCAGAGACCATTGGTCGAGAATCCCCTTGGGGTGGAAGACGAACATTAGTTTGGGATACATCTTTCCCTGTGATCCGGACCTTCCTGCTCCCATGTGGTCCCACTCCCTCTCCGAGACCGGCTTTCCCTTTATTTATATGTAGACCAGGGTAGAGGTGGTTCTAGACCAGGAGGGCAGTCTGATATGATGAATCAAAGCCCTTCCTCTACCAAGATGGTCACCTCTACACAGAGACAGTGTAGCAGAAGAAAGCCCACGTGTAAAATTGGTAACTAGTTCTTTGTTCTCTGTCTTTTAAAAGTGAGCCTGCTAGTTCCTAGCCCAACCCCCATTATATGTATAGCACAGTCCTAGCTAGGTGCTAGGATTGTTATATACGTGTTAGTGTTTATTTTTGATAGTTAAATTTAGTTGCCACACTGTAGTCAGTGTGGTTGCAATGGTTAAGGTAAAAGCATAGTTTGTCTCACTCTACTCAGTGAGCTGCAATGGTATAGTCAGGCCTGATCTGTGTGCTCTGCTTCTGCCAGTCTGTCTGATTGCTCCCTCTGTATCCAGGCAACTTGAGAGGTATCTGGATGATAGATGTGGATCTATGCAGATGGCAGCGTGAATATTAATACAGCCCTGGCCTATCCCAGAGAGGCAGGCCCTGAAAGTGGGCTGGGAGACTGTACTTATTCTTGGAGCACACAGAGGTCTGGGCCTTATCCCAGAGTGGAGGAGTCCAGCCTGAGGGGGGCATACTACCCTTTCAGCACAGGCTGCCATGAGGAGGCCTCAGGTGGGCGACCTGAGGGAAGAATGCAGAGACCTGTGTGCTTAGAATAAGCTGACTGAGGGGAGCTGTCCCCCACAAATATGTCTAGTATTACTGTAGGACATCGATGGAAGATTGGATGGAGGCATCCATCTGTTCTTGGGCATTGTTAGTACAAACATTGCTGAATCTTGGGGACCTGGTGCTCTAGCTACCCCTCTTGTGCCTTGTTATAGTCAGCTGTGGTTCTATTAAAGGGGACACTGGTTGGTGCCCTAAAGGGCTCTGTCCAGACACTTTACTACCGGATCTGCTACTAAAGTTTGATCAGTAAGGTAAATCAAGTCTTCA
The DNA here is from genome assembly GCA_029206835.1 of Rana muscosa. Classification (NCBI taxonomy): domain Eukaryota; kingdom Metazoa; phylum Chordata; class Amphibia; order Anura; family Ranidae; genus Rana; species Rana muscosa. The sequence continues at coordinate 952,403,762 of CM055122.1, read as the reverse complement.
GTTGTACTTGGTATCCTACCACTTGATATCCCTATCCAATTTCTCCAAAAATAAAAAACAAAACCAAAACAACATCCCCTAGACTGGTCTTCGGATAAAGAGTGAAGGAGCCTGTTGTGTGTTTGGCTGTGGGGCTGAAGTTGGGAAGATCTGGACAGTAATTCTTGCGGCTCCTACGAGAGTAGCCCTACATAAGTATGTGTGTAAAAATGTAAAATAATACCCTTGTGCATGCACCAGCAGTGCCTGAAGCAGGAGCACATTCTTGTGAATTTTGGGACTTCACTTTCCAATGCCTAGACAGGAAGCAATAAAACTAAAGTAAGTATCTTTAGGGTTTTGTCTTTCAATTTATATTTGTTTTAGGTTTAACCTTCCTGGCGGTATTCCCGAGTCTGGCTCGGGGTGAATTTTCAGTACCAAAAGCGGTAACCATGAGCCACACTCGGGATTGCATCGCAGGATCCAGGCAAAGTTACTTACCTTGTCCTCTGGATCCTGCGATGTCTCCCCGCTGTGTCTGCAAGCCGCCGTGTCTCGCTCGATTCACAGTGCCGAGCTCCGTTCCCTGCGAGCGTTGTGACGCACGGGGACGGAGCTCCACGTCAAATTCAAAAAGTAAAAAACACAGTTTACATACAGCACTGTAATCTGTAAGATTACAGTGCACTGTATCAAATAATTACACATCCCCTTTGTCCCTAGTGGTCTGTCCAGTGCCCTGCATGCACTTTTATATTATAAATACTGTTCTTTCTGCCTGGAAACTGGAGATTGTCCATAGCAACCAAAAAGTATTCCTTTAGAACAGCTAGAAAAAAGAGATAATAAGTTAGAATTCTTTGCAGAATTGAGCGATAGTGATTTGTGGGGAAATTCGTCCTCAAACACTAAATCTAATGACAGCGACAATTCTGCAACTGAGCAAATTTCAGTGTTTTTGATTTGATTACATTATTGAATAATTTTTATTATTATTATATTATTATTTGTTATAATTATTTATAGTTATTTATTATATTATAATTAATGATTTTGTGTTTCAAACTTTATCATGCCCAGGATGTCTACTAGACTCTGGTTTGGACAGATTTAAGTGAGTTATTCCTAAGAATTACAGGCCTACAATATAAAACGCCAAATTTCCATGCAAAACATTGTACCGCTTTGAGCATCAAAAATCTGACATAATCATACCGCCAGGGAGGTTAACATAGATTTTCTGTTGGGGGTGCTAGGAAATAGTGCTAGGAAATTTTCATGCAACGTCCAATTTAATGTAATATCATCTTCGAGAAATTTGAAATCCTAACTGGACGAAACCTATTTTACAATTGTTGTCCAAAAAATACTGTTTCCTCCTTTGTTGTCTTTTTTTTTGCATCCCAGGGATGCTAAGATCATGCATTGTGTTTCATCTACTTGCTGTCTGCACACACTCACTCCAGCGTTGACTGCATAACATTGCTCTCAACTGGCTTCCTGATAGTGAAAATGGTGGACCATGTCTGCTCATTGTGTCAGCACAACCACTTGCAGCCTCCACCAGGGCAGAATCTATTTAAAAACAAGCAGTGTAAGTATCTAAATTTGGCTTGGTATCAGCCCTTGCTTTGACCAGTACCAAGACAAGGTTCTCCAACATCCAAGGCTAAAATGTGAAAATGTGCCCCCTCTCCTGTTGCTCAAAGCTGGCTTGGAGGGTGTACTGTGCATGCATAGTCAGCTGCTTGCTTTCTAGCAGCTGGGGGTAGGTGGGTGGTTTCTCATGCAAGGTGTGTTTTTTCATGTTTTGGCCTGGTAGACAGGAAGCCACAGTTCATTAGCTGCCTACCACCTATCTGGAGCATGTGGTGTGTCAGCTAAGCGACACCCCTTCCCTCCACTGCCTTGGAAAGGCTTCTGCACCCAGGGCGGCCGCCCCTCCTGTCAATCCATGTGGAAACTTTAAATCACTATAAAAGTCTCTGCTACTATCTCCGCTGGCCTCCTGGTCCCATGCCAGGCGGCTGTCCTACTACTTAATGAACATAGGAGGTCACTCAGCACAGGTGCATTTCACAAAAGACTTAGAATTTTCTCAATTCTCTGAATGGACTAAGTGGCCTACCAGGGATGTGAAATCACAATTTTCAGGTGGTCCAATCAGAGAAGTGTTTCTAAATGGCACCTGTGCCAAGCGAGAGACCTCCTGCTTTCACAAAGAAGCAGGGCAGCCACTTAGCACTGGACCCCGAAAGCTATGGCAATCACTGTAGTAACGTAGCCTACTACTGTGATTTCCAGCTTCCACAGGGATCAACCAGACATGGGATATACTGCACATACTTACATTAGTCCAAGTTGGACCAATGTAACTAGGCAAAATAGTTCAAACCTAAATTTCATCTTTAACAAACATGCTGATAGGAGGAGAGAGCAGGTTGTGTCATCAGTCTAACAAAGGCCTGGGGAATGCCCAGGAAAAAAACCAAGCCTGCTTACCGACCAGCTCGCAGACAACCAATTAACCTGTCTAACAGTATGCTTTAAAAACAGGGGTTTAGTCCGCACGCATTTGCAAACGCATGCGTGAGCCACAGAGCCACGTCAAGGCACCCTGCAATCTGTGGTCCTACACTAACTATGAGTGTCCCCACAATGGAGGCACATGCATTCTGATGGTTCGATGAGGACAGGTGGACTGGACTGAAGGGGAGCCACCCCTCCTTAAAGGTACAGGAGCACACCAAACACCTAGCGTAGCACAATGGCTGCAAAGGTGTTGGTGCATTGCTGGACCAATACAAACACCAATGTGATATGAAAAACAAACTTGTCCACTGCCCTCATCTATAGCTGGCCATAACAGTAAGGAGCATTGGAAGGCTAAAGCAGATAACAACAAAGGCATGGGGAATGCCCAGGAAAAACCAAGCCTACTTACCGACCAGCTCGCAGACAACCAATTAACCTGTCTAACAAGTTTGTTTTTCATATCACATTGGTGTTTGTATTGGTCCAGCAACACACCAACACCTTTGCAGCCATTGTGCTACGCTGGGTGTTTGGTGTGCTCCTGTACCTTTAAAGAGGGGTGGCTCTTTAAAGAGGGGTGGCTCCCCTTCAGTCCACCTGTCCTCATCTAACCATCAGAATGCATGTGCCTCCATTGTGGGGACACTCACAGTTAGTGTAGGACCACAGATTCCAGAGTGCCGTGACGTGGCTCTGTGGCTCACGCATGCGTTTGCAAATGCGTGCGGAACAAAACCCCTGTTTTTAACGCATACTGTTAGACAGGTTATTTGGTTGTCTGCGAGCTGGTCGGTAAGTAGGCTTGGTTTTTTTTTTCCTGGGCATTTCCCAGGCCTTTGATTTTATCTGCTTTAGCCTTCCAATGCTGCTTACTGTTATGGCCAGCTATAGATGAGGGCAGTGGACAAGTTTGTGTCATCAGTCTGCTACTCCTCCTTTCACTGTCAATTTACAAGCTTGGGCAGAACAAAACCTGTAAATGTTACTATAACACATAAAAAAAAATATATATATATATTTTCTGCCCTGTCAGAGAAAGCAGTGTTGTGTGGCAGAGCTGTATACATTTCAGGACTGGATGGACAGAATAACATATTGTTTGGCAGGTATAAGAGCTCCCTTATACAGTATGTATTTTATCTTTGTATGTACGTGTTTGAATACAGGTGTAATATTTTTGTACAATAATGTCCCATTAATAGGAATCTTAGGATGGCCCACAATGTCTGTCCAGTGCAACATGATATTCCGTACAACCTTCCACGGTCAGTAAGCCAAAGAATTTGTTAACTGTAAATTATCACTGTCAGTTGTTAAATAAAAAAACTAAAAAAAAACTACAGTATAAAGAATGAGAATAGCAGCTCATTATAAAATATACATATAACAGACAGGGTGTTGTAGGATTCCCATTGGGCTTCCAGGAATAGCTAAACTCATTACGAGATGTTATTTTCACAGAACACAAGCCAAGGTTTTGTTGAGTAACTCTCGTTGTTGTGAAATATTTTGTAAGGGTGGTAAACACTGCCTGGATCTTGAAGGGTCTACTTAGCGGAGGTCATCCTTTTTTCTCTGACGGTATTCCAGTAGCGTTGTCTTTTTATACAATTATAGACTTCATGAACAAAAGATTCCAAGCCAAGTGCCAAGCAGAACAAAGACCGTGCCTCCTGCCCTTGTCACCGAACCTCAACCATTCCTTGGTTCGAAAGACTTAATTGACTTCACTGAAGCAAATCCAATTCTTGGCTTTAGACTTCCTCAGTTCAGTTATGATGCTAAATCTGTGTCATTACTGTTCAATTTTGTAATACCTGGCTTGACATTTAGACAGAATGAGATCACCTAGGTGTATTTTAAGGCATTTTTTTTAAAGGAAATATGAATCTTTATATTTTTTAATTTTTCCAGTGATTAGGTGGATGAAAATGTGGGAAAAAAAGTGGAACTCCAGGCAAATCGTAAAGAGGAACCAAACCCCTAGAAATACTCATCTCCACCTTCCAGCAACGTGGCGGCTCAAGCCCTCACCAGCCACTATCATCTTCTCCTCAGCTACTTCTGGGTGCTGTTTTTTCAGCTTCTTGATTGGCCGGTGGTGGAATGATGTCGCCACGTGCATGTGCACGAGAGTCAGTCATTCTGGCACAGCCAGAGTGTGCTGGGAATACACACTGAGCTGCACATGCAAGGCTCAGTGTGCAGACTGCGAACAGGCAGGTAAGTAGTTGATAATGCAGATAAATGCAATAAAGAGCTGCCTGCTCAAAGTTTTTTAACCAGTAAAGTGGTTATAAACCCTTCCATATGCCCAGTGAAGTGACTGGCCTCAGGTAATACACTGAGATAAAACAAATCCTCCTACATCAGGTGTACCTGTTTATCCGCATTATTCACCTTCTCTACGTTCATTCAAAGTCCATAATTTATAAAGCTTAAAAAGTGTGAATTATACTGCGCTGTCTAAATGTAGATCTGTTTCCACATAATTAAACGTGAATCAAATCAAAAAAATGCTGCAACTTAAAAGTGAGACACACACAATGGAAAATGCTAGAAATAATAAAGCTGCGCAACACTGAAAATGAATATGTGAATATACAATATGATATAACAAAAACTGTCTCTGATGGAGATGTTTATCAACCAAACAAAGGTCCCGACTAATGCCAGACAGTCCACTATAAGGCTGTGTAATATACTGGAAAAGGAGCACAGTCTTGTGTGTAATTGATGAAATGTATAGAGCTGAAAATAATATAAGCCAAATGTTGCAGATAAAGGTCTTCTCACTCCACCCCTGGTGACTTCAAACGTAAAAAACACCCTTGAAATAGTGCCAGGTATTCCATAGAGAAAGATTCCACCACCACTAGTAATCACTGCCGCTTACCAGAGCAAAGGATCTGTGCACAGATCAATATCAACAGATGGCTATTTCCCTGCCAGGGTCTCTATACCGCTATCTCCAGGATTCCACGCCACTTCTCTCCAAGTGTCACAATTAGTGTTGAGCGAACCCGAACTGTAAAATTCGGGTCCGTACCGAACTTTAGCTTTTTCCCGAACCCGGACTTTGCCCAAAAGTCCGGGTTCGGGTTCGGCAATCTAATTACACATTTAGAAATGCTTCAGGGGCCAGCCAATCACCTTTTGATTAGCTGGTGTGCCCTTAGAGGCCATCATAGCCATGCCTACTAATGGCATGGCTGTGATTGGTCAGTGCAACATGTGACCCAGCTTCTATATAAGCTAGAGGCACACAGCACACACGTCACTCTGCTTCAGAATAGATAGGGAGAGGATCTAGTCTGCTGCTGCTGCTTTTAGGGAGAGATAGAAAAATAGATGAGGTAGTCCTGATTCTACAATCTGAGGGAAAAGATAGAGAGATAGTGTAGTGTAGGGCCAGGTTCCTGTGTTGGTGCTTTCAGGGAGAGAGAATATTATATAGGAGTCCAGATTCAGAGATTAAAATCAGCAATCTGCATAGGTTTACCTGCTTGTGTTGCAGTGCAGTCTTTTTACACTGCCATGAGCCCAGTGTCAGAGAAAATCTAACTTTTAGGGGAAAAAAAAAGGCACTTTATTGTGCTCTATTCCAAAAGACCCATAGGGCAAAAAAAAAAAAAGCATTTTATTTTGCTCGTGCAAAAAAAGACCCGTTTAGGGCAAAAAAAAAAAAAAAAAATTTGCACTTTAATGTACGCTTGCAAAAAGAGCCATTCAGGGGCACAAAAATAGTTTGCAGTGTGTTATACATATGTGGAGGTGTGTGAAATAAACAATTTCTATATAGTTTTCTCCTACTGTGCTATACTAAAAAAACAACATTTGTTTTGAATAGCATTTTCTGCAGTTCTGTAGCTGTGCGATTCAGCGGTTCGGTACTGTGGGTGTGTTCTGTTCTTCCAAAAAACGCCGTTTAGGGGCACAAAAAATTGTTTGCAGTGTGTTATACATATTTGGAGGTGTGTGAAATAAACAATTTCTATATAGTTTTCTCCTACTGTGCTATACTAAAAAAACAACATTTTTTTTGGAATAGCATTTTCTGCAGTTCTGTAGCTGTGCGATTCAGCGGTTCGGTACTGTGGGTGTTTTCTGCTCTTCCAAAAAACGCCGTTTAGGGGCACAAAAAATAGTTTGCAGTGTGTTATACATATTTGGAGGTGTGTGAAATAAACAATTTCTAAATAGTTTTCTTCTACTGTGCTATACTAAAAAAAAAACATTTTTTTTAATAGCATTTTCTGCAGTTCTGTAGCTGTGTGATTCAGCGGTTACGTACTGTGGGTGTGTTCTGCTCTTCCAAAAACACCCATTTAGGGCAAGATCCTAAATTTGGAAAATATGAGGAGAAGGTCAAAGGGACGTGGTGGCCCCGGTCGTGGTGCTGCTGGTGGAGCTCCTGTTGCAGGGAGAGGACGTGGTGGATCTGTGCCAGATACGCGCACAAGTGAAACACCTTCCTCAGGTGCGAGTAGGCGACCGAGCCTGCGGCTGTATTTTGTCGCGCCTAATGAGGCTGTACGAATGTTTAGGCCAGGACAAGTACAGGCGATAGTAGATTGGGTTGCTGACAGTGCCTCGGGTTCCTTCACATTGTCTCCCACCCACTCTTCTGATGAAAGAACAGAGTTGGCACCTGAAACCCATGTCCATCAGTCTTTCACCTCACCCCCTTGCAAATCAGCCAAGCAGTCTGAGCCCCAAATCATGCAGCAGTCTCTTCTGCTTTTCGATGACTCTGTTAGCAGGGTTTCCCAGGGCCATCCACCTAGCCCTGCCCCAGAAGTGGAAGAGATTGAGTGCACCGATGCCCAACCACTTATGTTTCATGTTGAGTACATGGGAGGACCATCGCAGTACGTCTCGGATGATGATGAAACACAGGTGCCAACTGCTGCTGCTTTCGCAATTGTGCAGACAGACAAGGAGGGCAGGGGTGAAGACTGGGTGGAAGATGATGTGGAGGACGATGAGGTCCTCTACCCCACATGGAATGAACGTTATGCAGGTGAGCAGTATAGTTTGGAGGAAGAGGCGGTGGTCGCACAGAGCCACCAGCACAGCAGAAGAGGGAGCAGGGTGCAAAAGCGGAGCGTCCGTCCGCTAGACAGTATGTCTGCTACTGCCCAACGCAGCAAGGGACCGAGCACACCAAAGCCAGGTCCAAGGAGTTCCCTAGCGTGGCAGTTCTTCACACAATGTGCTGATGACAAGACACGAGTGGTTTGCAGGCTGTGCAATCAGAGGCTGAAGCGAGGCATAAACGTTCTCAACCTGAGCACAACCTGCATGACCAGGCATCTAAGTGCAAAGCACGAGCTGCAGTGGAGTAGACACCTCAAAAACCAAGAAAGGTCTCTGGCTCCTCCTGCTTCCTCTTCTGCTGCAGTCTCGGCCTCTTCATCCACCTCTGTAGTGACAGTGGCACCTGCCACCCCGCAAACAGAGGATCTGCCAGCAACACTACCACCTGGGTCACCAACCATCTCCACAATGTCCCATGGAAGCGTTCAGCTCTCTATCTCCCAAACATTGGAGCGGAAGAGGAAGTACCCCCCTAGCCACTCGCGATCCCTGGCCCTGAATGCCAGCATTTCAAAACTCCTGGCCTTTGAAATGCTGTCATTCCGTATGGTGGAGACGCAGAGTTTTAAAAGCCTGATGGCATTGGCTGTCCCACAGTACGTCGTGCCCAGCCGCCACTATTTTTCCAGACGAGCCATCCCTTCCCTGCACAACCAAGTGGGGGACAAAATCAGGTGTGCACTGCGCAACGCCATCTGTGGCAAGGTCCACCTAACTACGGATGCGTGGACCAGTAAGCACGGTCAGGGACGTTATATCTCCCTAACAGCACACTGGGTAAATGCAGTGGCGGCTGGGCCTGAGGCAGATAGCAGTTTGGCGCATGTCCTTCCACCACCGAGGATTGCAGGGTGCTTCAGTTTGCCTCCTGTTGCTAACTCCTCCTACTCCGCTTCCTCATCCTCTACCACCTCCTCATCCGGTCAGCGTAACACCTTCACCACCAACTTCAGCACAGCCAGGGGTAAACGACAGCAGGCAGTTTTAAAACGTTCCTGTTTGGGGGAAAAACCCCACACCGCGCAGGAGTTGTGGAGGGACATGTAACAACAGACCAATGAGTGGTTGCTGTCAGTGAGCCTCAAGCCCGGCCTGGTGGTGTGCGATAATGGGCGAAATCTCGTAGCAGCTCTGGGCCTAGCCGGTTTGACGCACATCCCTTGCCTGGCGCATGTGCTGAACTTGGTGGTCCAGAGGTTCCTTAAAAATTACCCCAATATGCCAGAGCTGCTGCAGAAAGTGCGGGCTGTGTGTGCGCACTTTCGGCGTTCTCACCCTGCTGCTGCTCGCCTGTCAGCGCTGCAGCGTAACTTCGGCCTTCCCGCTCACCGCCTCATATGTGACGTGCCCACAAGGTGGAACTCCACCTTGCACATGCTGACCAGACTGTGCGAGCAGCAGCAGGCGATAGTGGAGTTTCAGCTGCAGCAATCACGCGTGAGTCGCTCTGCGGAACAGCACCACTTCACCACCAATAACTGGGCCTCCATGCGAGATCTGTGTGCCTTGTTGCGCTGTTTCAAGTACTCCACCAACATGTCCAGTGCCAATGACGCCGTTCTTAGCGTTACTATCCCAGTTCTATGCCTCCTTGAAAAAACGCTTCGGGCGATGATGGAAGAGGATGTGGCACAGGAGGATGAGGAGGAGGAGGAGGAAGCGGGATCATTTCAAAGGCTTTCAGGGCAGTCTTTCACAAGTGGCTACGAGGGTGGGTTCCTGCACCAACAAACGCCAGGTACACAATTTTCCGGCAGAAAGGGCACAGTTCTGGAGGATGACGAGGTGGAGGAGGAGATGGAGGAGGAGGAGGAGCCATTTTCACAGCAGGGTGGCACCCAGACCAGCTCGTGGCCATCACTGGTGCGTGGCTGGGGTGATACAGAGGACACAGACGATACACCTCCCACAGAGGACAGCTTTTCTTTGCCTCTGGGCAGCCTGGCACACATGAGCGATTACATGCTGCAGTGTTTCCGCAATGACCGCCGAGTTGCCCACATTTTAACTGGTGCTGATTACTGGGTGGCCACCCTGCTGGATCCCCGTTACAAGGACAACGTACCGTCCTTAATTCCCTCACTGGAGCGGGATCGTAAGATGCGCGAGTACAAGCGCACGCTGGTAGACGCGCTGCTGGTGGCATTCCCACCTGACAGCGGGCGTACGGTGGAAGCACAAGGCGAAGGCAGAGGAGGAGGAAGAGGTCGTCAATGCAGCCGGGGCACCGGCAGCACCTCAGAAGGCAGGGTTAGCATGACTGAAATGTGGAAAAGCTTTGTCAGCATGCCACAACAACCAGCACCACCAGCTGAGATGGAACATCTTAGCAGGAGGCAGCATTTCACCAACATGGTTGAGCAGTATGTGTCCACAGGCCTACACGTACTGGATGACGGGTCTGCCCCCTTTAACTTCTGGGTCTCCAAATTGGGCACATGGCTTGAGCTTGCCCTTTATGCCTTGGAGGTGCTGGCCTGCCCTGCAGCCAGTGTATTATCTGAACGTGTATTTAGCACGGCAGGGGGCGTTATCACAGACAAGCGCAGCCGCCTGTCCAGAGCCAATGTGGACAAGCTCACGTTCATTAAAATGAACCAGGCATGGATCCCACAGGACTTGTCCGTACCTTGTGCAGAATAGACATGTATACCGGTGTTGTGACAAAAACTGTCCGGCCATCGGATTGTGTCCGGCCCATACTGCGAAGGCGCAGCGCTTGCGCAGTACAGAGGACAAGGAGATTCACAAAATCTCCGAAGATGAACGGCGCCTGCGCAGTGAGTGCAGGTTCAAGCCCCACCATCCAAGTGGACATACGGTAGCACATAGTAACAGGGCCCCTCACGGGCTCGGTTCGATCGCCACGCTTCGGGCACGGCCTCACTTGGCTCGGCTTGAACCACGGATGGTGTGGCCTTCACCTGAACTCACCACGCAGGCGCCGTTCGTCTTGGGAGATTTTTGAAATCCCCTTGTCCTACATACTGAGCAAGCGCAGTACAGGGTGGACACTATTTGACGGGGGACAGAATTCGACACATCACCGGCCTTACCCAGCCATTGTTGTATTTTTGAACCAGTGTTGGCTACCTCGTCCTCCTCCACCGCCGCTTCCACCTACACAGCCACATCCACCGCCACCTCAACCTCCTACTCCATATGGACCTCGTCCTCCTAGGTCAAGATTATTATTTTTTGTTTTTATTTTTTTAATGTTATTTTAAGTTATTTCCCTATCCACATTTGTTTGCAGAGCACTTGCCATGCTCTTAACAACATTTTTCTGCCATTTGCAGCCCTCTAGCCCTTTCCATTACTTTTTTAGAGCCTTTTTAGTCCTTAGAAGTCCGGGTCCCCATTGACTTCAATGGGGTTCGGGTTCGGGTCCGGGTTCGGGTTAAAGTTCGGTCCCGAACCCGAACTTTTTTCCGAAGTTGCCGAACCCGTCGAACCCGAACATCCGGGTGTCCGCTCAACTCTAGTCACAATTGATGGAATGTGAAAGGAAAGAAAGCCACCATAGCGTAAATCCAGTTTAACTTGGTTTAATATTAAAAAGAAATGCACTTACAAACTGTCACGGTTCAAAGGCGTGTGGTAAAAATTAGCCGGCCGGCTGTACAAGCCCTCTCGCTCCGGGACTCGTTTTGGATGTCGGTGACGTCAGCACGTCGCTTCTCCCTACGCCGTTTCGTCACATATGACGTCGTCCTGGGGCACGGGCGACGTGCTGACCCACCGCCATATATATTCACGCAATATATATGGCGGTGGGTCAGCACGTCGCCCGTGCCCCAGGACGACGTCATATGTGACGAAATGGCGTAGGGAGGAGCGACGTGCTGACATCACCGACATCCAAAACGAGTCCCGGAGCGAGAGGGCTTGTACAGCCGGCCGGCTAATTTTTACCACACGCCTTTGAACCGTGACAGTTTGTAAGTGCATTTCTTTTTAATATTAAACCAAGTTAAACTGGATTTACGCTATGGTGGCTTTCTTTCCTTTCACATTCCATCAATTGTGACACTTGGAGAGAAGTGGCGTGGAATCCTGGAGATAGCGATATAGAGACCCTGGCAGGGAAATAGCCATCTGTTGATATTGATCTGTGCACAGATCCTTTGCTCTGGTAAGCGGCAGTGATTACTAGTGGTGGTGGAATCTTTCTCTATGGAATACCTGGCACTATTTCAAGGGTGTTTTTTACGTTTGAAGTCACCAGGGGTGGAGTGAGAAGACCTTTATCTGCAACATTTGGCTTATATGATTTTCAGCTCTATACATTTCATCAATTACACACAAGACTGTGCTCCTTTTCCAGTATATTACACAGCCTTATAGTGGACTGTCTGGCATTAGTCGGGACCTTTGTTTGGTTAATTTATAAAGCTTGTCTGAGCTGTCAGAAAAAAAGGGTGCGGAGAGCTGAAATCACACTCTGTAGAGCTCAGTGAGGAGAGCTCTGAGAGCTGATTGGAGGGAAGGGACACACCCCCCTTTACACAGCACCCAGGGACAGAGCTGAGGCTGTCAATGAGCTGGAGCTCCCTTCCCTGTCACCTTTTGGTGTCTCTAATAGTGTCTCTAATAGTTAGAAAGCAATCCCAGAAAGCACAGTCAAGAGAATAACTTTATTTCCCCTGACAGCAGTGATTACTCCTTCAAGAGCTGTTTCTGGTCAGCTCAGTGGATTTCTTTAAAAAAAAGGCCTGTATCCTTTCCTTAATGTACATAATATAAGTTGATACTAACATTTATAGGTAAACTTGATCCAGGGAATATCTGATTGCCTCTTGGGGATCAGAAAATAAAGATTTTTTTTTTCCCCTGCTGGAGCAAATTGGTTCCTTGTAAAATAAATAAGGATGAAAAGTCCTCTTTATGGAGAGATCTGGGGTCAAAAATAACCCAAATCTCTCCTTTACCTTTTAAAAGCAAAACTTAAAAAAAAAAAAAGTTGATCTTTTGCTTTAAAAAAAAAAAATAGTTTACTTCCAGTCTGGACCGGAAGTGATGTCATGACGTCGCTCCAGTAATCCAAGGCCTTAGAGGCGATCAAGGCCAGATCGATAGAGGCCAGTCCAGCTCAGCAGATTCAGTGTCACAAAAGATTTGTGGTAGCATTTCTGTTTCTTCCTGTATCACCACTTTACTACAATCATCAAGGATTGGGGGACTGCAGGCTGATTCAGGACATTTACTGAATACTAAATACTTCCATGGCGTAAACTCTTATCAGTCTGGTTAAACTGTATGTATTTCCAAAATGTTTTTTTTTGGTTTGGACGAAGGAGGGAAGGATTAGAACCCCTGTCAAGTTTCTATTCCTACCTGTGTCACTTTTCGGTTGATTTGTCCTCCTAATTTTCCTGCTGATCATGCCACCAAGGCAGAAGGTAACCGCTAACAACATTTTAGAGTTGTCATTGGAGCAAGAGGAAAATATAAACATGTATTTTGCCTATTGTCAAAATGTACATCAATGCAACCCTGGAAAACAGACAATTAACAGGTTCTCAGTTGGATGTTTTCCTATGTAGCACCCGCTACCTTTTGGTAGGTGCTAGAATGAGGTTTTTGTATGTTAAAGTATTAATGCAGGTAAATTTAGGCAGGCCTGTGCTATAAGCTAGGCCTGTTTGTCTTTATCTGGGCTGGGAGTGTCCAGTGTAGCAGTGGGTGTGACCATGTGTGCTCAGGCTCAGGGACGCCTCCCCTGGTTTCCTTCAGAATGTTCTGGAGAAAGAGAGGCTGGGTCTCGTGCTGGAGTGGCAGGCAGCTCATGTGAGGGGGTTCTACCAATCCCCATTCGGTATTGGTAGGGGGCAGGCCTCCTATATAAGCTGAGGTCACATGCTGCTGGGCAGAAGTTGTCAGAGGAAGAAAGATGGAGTGCTAGTTTCTGTGTGGTGGTTCCCAGCCTGGGGCCTGCCATGTGCTGAGAGGGGAGTCACAGGGAAGACTCATCTCTTACATGCACTGCAGAGGAGGAGTTCTTGGAGAAAAGGAATTCAGGACAGAGAGAAAGGATTAGAGGAACCGCTGGACTGTGCAGCTGAACTATGTTTCCTCCATGGACCGGGGCATGGAGCAGGTCAGTGTGTACACAACAGCAAGTAATGGAACCGGAGGAATCTATTGAGTTAGTGTAGACTGTTGTGGCTGGGGAACTCAACAGTTCAGGAAGAGACTTTAAACTTAGTGCGGATCGCTATGACCGGGGGAACTCAGCATCTGCAAGATTGGACTATCTGGGCCTAATAGTCCATCTGTCACCATGTGCTGCTAAAGTACTGGGCCGTAGGGGAGAGGTGTGGATGCACCTCTGGTCCAGTGCCAGCATCTGAGTGACTGTCGGCAAGTTGGGGAGTTATTCAGAGTGACTTCTCAAAGGAAAGCAAGTTATACAGGAAACGGTTTTGCAGCAAGGGATTTACACAGAAATCTAGAAGTGATACTCTGCAGGAGTCAGTGCAGCAGAAGAGGAGCAATGGTCTGCAGTGAAGCAGAGCAATAGACTGTATACGTATGCTGTGTCTCATTACCAGAATTGAATTATTTTACCAACGTGCTAAATGCTATGAGCATTTCATATCATCCCAATCCTATCCAAGTTTAACCCGCAAATAACAAAAATGCAGCAAAGCAACGCAAATGACTGTTCATTGTCTCAAGATGGATGAATGATGGTCAGGCAGCAGGGTGATGTGTGGATCTTTTGAACTCGCGGCAGTGCACCGCTACACCTAATAAAGTAATCCTGTCATTATCCTAAAAAAAAAATTTTTAAGTGGCAGTCTGTTTTTTTATTTATACCTTCCTCAATACATATCATACAATCCATTGTATTCTGACTTGGATGTGTAACAAGGAGCATTTAGTATTGCCCAGATGTGAGATCTCAAGCTGGTAAATGCTAGAATGCAAAGCAACTGCAATTCAACAAATGCCAGTTGCTGAAAAGAGGTTTCCTCATTTTAGCAATTAATTGTGATTTGCTAAATCAAGTTGCCGAAGTCTGCAGTGAGATTGCAGAGCAGTTCTTCAGCTATATACTGTATATGGTCGTTGTTTGATTTAGCTTACAATGACACACTGGGTATACACCTGCAGACTGAGAAACCGAGGCATGGAGAACCGATCTATTTTACTGGTTGGGTTGAAGACTGAGGTTAGGATATCCTGCGCATCCTTCCACATTTTCCAGTTAACAGTTTGTAGGCAAGTGTACTCTACTTTCTACAATGTAGGTGGTGGTTGTCCGCAGTGGCATTGCAGTTGAAGAGGAATATGGTTCCTCTATTGTTTCCTTGGTCACAGGGGAAGCTATCCGATTAGATGTTGCCACCTCATGTGACATCTTGGGTCAGGCAGAGCCTATTTAAGGCCCTGGCTCCAGGCTTGGTGTGCATTTGTGAGTGGGTAGAGTAGGGACAGGTACCCCATCTGTTAAGAACAGAACTAGCAGCAAGGAATGGTTTGCAACTTCTCTAGACATCTTCCTATTTGGGCACAAGATGGCCAGGCTGCAGGCTGCCCCTCCTAACAGGTGCTGTTAGTTTGGCTGAAACCTGCTCCCCACACACTGTTGGAACCTGTAAGTGTTCCCTGTTGGGCTGCCTTCCCACCAGGTTTATTGTGAACTGTCTTTACCATCATGACTTCAATACAAATTCTTTGCATTTAACTTTGACTGTGTGTGGTATTGCTGCCACACCACGCTGCACCCCACTTACACACTCTGGTGTCATACATCAAAAACCCCTTGGCACCTCTGCCTATAATCAAAGTAATTCAGTGCATTGCAATGGATCTCTTGATTATTTGACTAGGTATCCCATGGCTGTTTCTCTTAAGAGGTACTTCCTCTAAGACAATTGCATGGATAGTTCTATATGTACCCATGGCTATGGAAACCAGGAAGAAAACAGTGTTCTCCACTCCTCAGGGTCAGTTCTAGTACCAGAGAATGCCATTTGGGTTACATTCTACCCCTGTCACATTTCATATGAAATGTTAAAAAGAATGCACCCTCAAAAATTCACCTAAGTCTGGCTGCTTGACATCTTTATTTTTAGTACAGATTTGGAGTCATATCTTCTCCATTGCCCCTTACAAAGAAACATGTTGGGGACATAGTTGACTACTATCATGGTTTGTCCTCAATTTTACCCACAATAGCCATGCCTCTGACCAACTAGACAAAGGGCAGGAAATCCGAGATGATTCAGTGGAACGGTAGCGCAGAGGAAGCCTTCCTGAAGCTGAAGGCTGCATTATACCAACATTCAGTGTTGGTTGCCCTGGATTTTTTCTGATAATATATTGTACAGACAGATGCCTTGAGTAAGGGTTTGAGGGTTTGGGAGCAGTCTTGTCTCAAAATGTCAATGGAGAAGGACACCCTTTTATTTTTCTCCACAGAAAGCTGTCTAAACATAAAATGGAATTTGGACTCTATGTGGTATTTTCAGAAGGGCAGGGGATTCTGCTCAGTGTCAGACCATGCTCACTGACCTGGATAACAAGGAAGCATGCTAGTGCAAGAGTCTCTACAGTAATACAGCTTTGTGGTTAGGCAAAGACGTAGGACACAATATCAAGAATGCTGATTCTCTCTCAATTGTAAGGTGTTACATGCTGTCTCCATCACCTCTGAGTTGAGGCAAAGGGGGCATATGTACAGGATTTCTGTAAAAGTGAAAAGAAACCTGTGCTTGCGCAACAAGTGAGGAATGGCATCCCACTATACTGGGACTTGTAGTGCCCTCTGTGGGGGACTGAGGTATGGCAGTCTGCTATGCTGGGATTAGTAGTGCCCTAGACTGTGGGGGACTGAAGAATGGCAGTGTAAGGGGGAACTCTGTGGACTATTATGTTAAAGGAAACTCTGGGATTCCTGATGTAAGTGTAGCGCCCATCCCAATTTATGGGACGCTATATGTGCAAATTTAGGGGTGGTCTAAGCTAATAGTTCATCTCAGACCTGTTTATATATTAAATTGCTCCTGCTCTGGGTGCGGTGCTGCCTGGCAGTATAGTTCCCTGTTGCCTGGAGATGGCGCTGTCGTCTTTGGCTCAGGTTGAACCACAGGGGGTATCGCATCACCATTGGGTGTCCTCTCTAGGCAGCCGTGCAGTGGGTGTAGTCTACCCGCTGTGCATGCTGGGAGAGGGTACAAAATGGGCAGACACCATTAGGCGTGAGGTGATTCCAGAGGGACCCCAAGGAGTTCAGGGGGACCTCTGGTCCAGTGAGCGTGTCTCGTGGCCCTCATGGCACGGGACGCGTGTGATTGGTCTCGGGCACCTTTAGCTCAAGGTTCTACTGCTGAATAGTAGGCCCAGCTCTCCAATCGAGGGCCTACGCTTCGGAGAGGGATACCAGGCTGCCCGGTTTAAGGGGGCCCATCTTTAGGGAAGGAGTTCCAGGGGAAGATCAGTCCCGGCGGAGATAGCGACGGTACTGCTATCTCGGGGAGAGGCCTGGAGGCCTACCTAAAGGGGGATCTATCATCTCTGACATCCGTGCTTCACTCCGGCTGCTAGGACTGCTCTCATAGGGACTATCCGGGTGAGCAATACCCACTCAGGCTTGAGTGACGACGAAAGTGTTCTCTAAGAGTTGCGTGCCTGAACCTTCCCCTACTTGTCATTTCTACTCTCTCTCTCTCTCTTCCAAGTTTTACCTCAAGAAAAGAACAAAACCTTGCTACTTAGGTTTTACACCTGTGTGGACATTGGCTTTATTACAAAAAAAGGACTTTCGCCTAGACAACGGAGACCAGGGACCCACTCTGGAGAGGTAACTCGCCGCAAGGCCCAAAAATCTAACACTGCCCGCCTCTCCATATCTGGAGTTAGACAACGGGCAAGTAGCAGGTGTGCCTTACTATAAAAAAAAGGATGGAGCGGAAGGGCCTGTGTGCTACACGTGGGGGCTCGAGTCCAGGATTTGTGGCTATCTTTCGCATGAGTGGACTATTTTGTATGTGCTTGGAAAGTCGGCCATGGAAGAAATTGAACTGTGTTACTGTACTCTGAGAGAGAAAAAGGGGTTAAGGGGCACAGAACTGTGGTTTTTCCAACTGCGTAGTTCGTGTCTAGAAAAAGAAAAGCCTGCGAGCTACCTGCAGGAAGAAGAAAAGGGGAGGAGTTGCTCCACCTGTGTGTTGCACGTGGGTACTTTGGCGCCAAGAGACAGAGAGAGTTGGAACGAGTGAGCAGCAACATGTCCGCTTTTCCAAGTGCCTCAATTTTGTCGGGACCCCGGATGTCCCTGATGCTTTCTTCAATGGACATTGCTCCGCTCACCGCCCCGCTTACGGATACGGGGATCCGGCTCAAACCCAGGGGCCGCTTTGCTTTGTACACCTGCAGAGATGCGGAGGCCCTGGGCATGCTCTGCCCCAAATTCCAAGGACTGGTTGTGTAATTATGGCCATTCGGAAGGTGTGCATCCTGTGGCGAGTTTCTCTTCGAAGTGGACCAGCCCACCGAGAAACCCCGGGTCTACCGGGTCAACTGCCTTACAGGTACCGTCACTTCCGAGGAAGAAACCTGTACTCCCACAGCCAAGCCCACGCGCACCGCATCGACTGCCATGCATGTGGCCAACGAAGATGTCTCAGCTGCTGCAGAGCCATCGGCGGATACCGCAGCGGACGCTGCCTCCGCCAGCTCCGAAGTACATATCCTGCCCGCAAAACGGAAGGTGGGATATGTTAAAGCCTCCCGCAGCCACGGTCAAAGCCTGCCCCAGCGCCTACCAGAACCGGACCTCGAAAGCGGAAGCAAGCCCGAGAAGTCCACGTCAGGTGACAGTAAGGAGGCTGGGACTGTGATGTTAAGTTTGCCGAGGAAAGGAAAGAAGCGTATGCCCTATACTACTGGGAATGTGTGGACAGCCGACCCTCGGGAACTATTACCGTCTGGGGAAAATATGTCTGTGTCTACCCGAAACTACTTGCCCGCTGGGGAATATGACACCTCAGACTTGGACTCATCATCCGATGTGGGTGACGATGCAGAGAAAAATGACATTTTCATAAAAAAGGGATGGGACAAGATGAAACCTGTCCCCCCGGCCCATAGTTCGAAATTGGGATCGCCCATGAGTTCGGGGAGTACTACACCCCGTGTGGAGGTCCCGGCCATAGAAGGAAAGACTGTATCTGCCCCAAATGGAGAATCCCTACCAGGGCCTGATACGTCCACAGTCCGGAGATCACCGGATGCTATTGTACATGCTGGAAGCGGGGACCGTGCAACTATTCCCCATCTTGCAGTGAATTCTTAACAAGAGAGTGGCCAGTGAGTATGGTTGGGAGTACCCCTATGTGCCCAAGGAACTGTTGTTTGAGATAGAAGCTTATCGAGAAAGGTGGTACTCCAAAGCTATATGGGACTACCTTGAAGTGCCCAAGACCCGTAGACACTTTGCTTGCTCCGCCGCCATGACTAACCGGTTTAAAGGTAATCGCAAGGAGTGGAGCTATGGTCGGCATATCCATGCTGACCGGATGGTAATCTGTTGTCCTGGGAGAGAGGACGCTGTCAATTTTATAGAGACGCTGGACAAACAGTGTGTCACGTACCTGACGGTAGAGCCTGATATGCAGAGGACGGCCTCTCTTACACCTCTGACTCGGGGCCCCCTGGTAGAGTGGACAGGTGGCGCAGGAGTGCAGAGTCGCACGATTGCCTGATGGATCGCTGTAGTGGAGCCACGGTAACTGCAGATGGGATGGAAGTTCAGCAGGACTCTGAGGGCAGTAGATAAGGCAGGTGAAGACAAGCCGGGTCATACACTGGTGGGCACGTCAGGCACAGTTGCAAAAGGCGGAAGCGTAGTCAGGATACAGGCTGGATCGGTAATAGGCTGGCAGCAAGGTAGCAGAGGGAGCAGGCAGATGCGCAGTCAAAACAAGCCGGGTCAGATGCAGGCAGAAAGCTGGAACGTCAGTAGCAATCCGGGTCAAGTACAGGAACAGGTAGCAGATACAAGGCAACTGGAATGCTGTAGAGCAGACAGCATTGAATCTGGGTACTGACCCAGTTTAAATAGCCCGCGCTGATGCGCGAACTGGCACGCACACGTGCGCGCTGATGCACGAACTGGCTCGCGTATGCGCAATAGTGGTATTCTGACAGGAACAACAGGCCGTCTTCTTCGGCTGCCATCTTGGGCGCTGGCATGCCCTTCTTGACACAGTGGAAGACTCTTATTCTCCCGGATCCCCACTATTACCTCTAAGACAGAAACTTGTGTTTTTTTCAATTGTCCTGCCTTTGCACGGACAAACCGTGCTCTGAGTTTAAATGACCTTGCTCTGCTGAAAGGGGATGTCTACTCTTAAAGAGGAAAGAAACTGGAGAGCTTGTTCTTGTTTTTTTTTTTTTTCTCCTAAAGAAAGTGACTATTTCTTTTCTCTAAATTGAACTCTGGGGTAATCAGTCCGTAGGTCATGCCGTGGTCAAAATGTGAAAGTGTTTGTGTGTACTGTGCTGCAGTCCCATGTGCAGCTACTGTGAGATGTAATGACTTTATGCTAACACTAGGTGGCAGCGGTTTGCAGAAAAAAAAAAGCTGCACTAGCTAAACAAATCATTTAGGCTTAGATGGTTTTTTTTTCTTCTTCCTTTCTTCTCTTTATGCTAGGACTAGCATAGAAGAACTTAAGAGAAGGGAGTCGCTTCCTTTAGGGGAGGCGGTTCACTTCTGAACTGTATAGAATGTTAGGAATAGGATTTGCATTGTGTTTTTTTTTTCTCTCTTGCATATTGTTTCTTGCAGGTATGAAGATGACTGTCAACACCACCGGAGAATGGGGTGTGATAGATAGCTAGTTATGGGTGGAATGTATAATGTGGGTTTTTCTATTATGAAAATGTGACATTAAGAATGGGATGTCATTTATGTGTTTGCTCTTCTTTCTTCCTTTTCTCCCTCCTTACCCACCATTTAAAAAAAAAAATATTTTGGTTCAGGCACAATTTCAGTTGTATTATAGTCACAAAGAAATCAATGACCTTCAGGATTGAAGGGTTTTGGTTTCTTTAGCCACTGGGGACAGTGTATTTTTCAGCGGGGGGTGTGTGTAGCGCCCATCTTAATATATGGGATGCTATATGTGCAAATTTAGGGGTGGTCTGAGCTAATAGTTAGTCTCAGACCTGTTTATATATTAAATTGCTTCTGCTCTGGGTGCGGTACTGCCTGGCAGTATAGTTACCTGTTGCCTGGAGATGGCGCTGTCATCTTCGGCTGATGTTGATCCGCAGGGGGTATCGCAGCGCCATTGGGTGTCCTCTCTCGGCAGCAGTGCAGTGGGCGTAGTCTATCCACTGTGCATGCTGGGAGAGGGTACAAAAGGGGCAGACGCCATTAGGCGTGAGGTGATTCCAGAAGGACCCCAAGGAGTTCGGGGGGACCTCTGGTCCAGTGACAATGTTGCGTGTCCCTCATGGCACGGGACGCGTGTGATTGGTCTCGGGCATCTTTAGCTCGAGGCTCTACTGCTGAATAGTAAGCCCAGCTCTCCAATCGAGGGCCTACGCTGCAGAGAGGGATCCCAGGCTGCCCGGTTGAAGGAGGCCCATCTTTAGGAAAGGAGTTCCAGGAGAAGATCAGTCCCGGCGGAGATAGCGACGGTACTGCTATCCAGGGGAGAGGCCTGGAGGCCTACCTAAAGAGGGATCTATCATCTCTGACATTCGTGCTCCACTCCGGCTGCTAGGACCGCTCTCATAGGGACTATCGGGGTGAGCAATACCCACTCAGGCTTGAGTGGCGACGAAAGTGTTCTCTAAGCGTTGCGTGCCTGAACCTTCCCCTACTTGTCATTTTTACTCTCTCTCTCTTCCAAGTTTTACCTCAAGAAAAGAATAAAACCTTGTTGCTTAGGTTTTACACCTGTGTTGACATTGGCTTTATTACAAAAAAAGGACTTTTGCCTAGACAACGGAGACCAGGGATCCACTCTGGAGAGGTAACTCGCCGCAAGGCCCAAAAATCTAACACCACTCGCCTCTCCATATCTGGAGTTGGACAACGGTCAAGTAGGAGGTGTGCCTTACCGTAAAAAAATGGATGGAGCGGAAGGGTCTGTGTGCTACATAAGGATGATCTCTTTAGGTTCTGATATAAGGGGGACTCTGGGAACTCTGATAAGGGGAGCTCTGGTGATCAGAAAATACTATTTTGTGAATACGGCTGTGCTGGTGATCCCTGGTTCCTGAACTTTACAATTATTATTTCTGTATGGATTAAATATTTTTGGTGAGCATTTTTTAATTTTTATACAACATTTTATATGTACAAAATATTGTATAGTATTTATCTGTTTTACAGGTATAGAGCCATGGGATCATAATGTAGAATTGGCTTGTGATGGGTTACTATCCCCCCTGTGCAAAGGACACACTATATTACCAAAAGTATTGGGACACCTGCCTTTACACGCACATGAATTTTAATGGCATCCCAGTCTTAGTCCGTTGGGTTCAATATTGAGTTGGCCCAATCTTTGCAGCTATAACAGCTTCAACTCTTCTGGGAAGGTTTAAGAGTGTGTCTATAGGAATGTTTGACCATTCTTCCAGAAGCGCATTAGTGAGGTCAGGCAGTGAAGGCTTGGCACGCAGTCTCCGCTCTAATTCATCTCAAAGGTGTTCTATGTCTTTATGGACTTTGCATCGTGCACTGGTCCAAATCATCTGATGGAGGCGGGATCATGGTGTGAAGTTGTTTTTTAGGGGTTGGGCTTGGCCCCTTAGTTCCAGTGAAGGGAACTCTTAAGGCATCAGCATACCAAGTACCGACCTTAACCAGATAGAACACCTTAGGGAGGAATTAGAGTGGAGAGTGTGAGCCAGGCCTTCTCATCCAACATCAGTGCCTGACCTCACAAATGACCTTCTAGAAAAATGATCAAACATTCCCATAGACATGCTCCTAAAACTTGCAGACAGCCTTCCCAGATGACTTGAAGCTGTTAGCTGTAAAGGGTGGGCCAACTCGTTATTGAGCCCTTCAGACTAAGACTGGGATGCCATTAAAGTAAATGTGCGTGTAAAGGCAGGTGTCCCAATACTTTTGGTAATATAGTGTATATGTTGGTCTTTTTCCCATTAGCTCATCTTTCTCTTCCTACCAGACTTTCCAACTTGCCTTTTTCCCCATCTGGTGTTGTGGCATATGTGATCTTTGTGAGGATTGATGGGAGACATGGTGTATATAGGTAGGAGGATCCAGCTATGTAAACAAGGGACTGTTTAGTTGCTCTTATTTTATTATATTATTTATGGAAGTTCTGGGAAAATCTGATGAGGTCTGTTTATATTATTGCCTTCAGCACTGATTTGGTATATTGTGTTACTACTAATTTGTTTTCATATGATCTTTTTACGCTTTTATTAATAAGATGCTTGTTGTCAACCAACCTCCATACACATACAAGTTAAAGTATAAATAAGGGCAAAACTTTTTTTAGTTTTGGATTTGGTTTGGTTTTTCCAATAGTTCTACTTTAAGAAAGAGGACTTTACTCTGAGAAACACATTGGCACTTTGGATGGATAGACGTCTACATATGAAGTTTTTTTGGTATGTATAATAACATAATGTACTGGACCTGCATGATCTTTTAGATCAAAACAAACTTTTTAGATCATTTACAAACCGTCGTGATATTTTAGAATTGAGATTTTACAGCATTTCTTTTAATTGAGCGAATATCATAAAAAAAATATTTGATGAGCATTTTAAATATATGTCAATTTGTGTTTACTGCACTTCTCCAAATGCCCCTTTATTCATCTTGTGAAAAAAAAATTAAGTTTTTTTTACACAACGATTCTTTGGCTTCACTGCATAATTTTACTGCAGTCCTCTTTTCATTGTTGGAAATGACAGGAAATGACAGTATATTGTCTATGCATAATTGTGATATGCTTTCTGTATCTAGATACAATGCATTACTGCATATTAAAAATGTGCAGAAATATGTATATTTTATGTATTGTGAATAAGACTCTTTATCCAAAAAATATTGTTTGTAATATAAAATTGTTACAAATATTTAATTTGTTTAAATATTTGTCTAAACAGAAAAAAACAATCAGATTTTTGCTTTCTGTGAGGTATTGAACTGTGGAAACCTTTTAAAACTGTTGATTTACACACTGGTATACACATGTCCAAATATCAAGTCTGTTTTATATATCTTTAATATTCTGTTTAAATGTGCTGTCTAAATAAAATAAAAAAAAATCATGCCAATCTGACTAAAATGAAAATAATATTCTGTTTAAATGTGCTGTCTAAATAAAATCAAAAAAATCATGCCAATCTGACTAAAATGAAAAATTTTAGTTCCAAATAATGAAGAAAGTGGAAAGAGGGGATGTCTGGGGCTACTCCAAAATGCTGCCCCACAACACCAATTGTGTTGTGGACCTTACAATCTAATTCCATATAATATTCTTTAACATTTTCTTTTTTTTCCCAAAATTATAGGTATCCTTAAGAATTCCTGAAAATTCACAAGCATATTAATTTTGATTTTCAATCTCAAGTATGATGCAGCAAAAGTGGAAATATAATTGCCATTATTTTATCAATATGGTTCCATATATTTTTTTTTATTTGCTGAAAACCAATTGTGACTAAAGTTGCTTCACTATTGGGTTAGATAGTTTCTATTCCAAGCCAATATGCATTTTTTTCTTTAATTATTCAATGTTTATAGTTTACCAAATAACATTAATCAGAAATATATATATATAGTGTAAAAAAGTAGAAAAATTACACTAGAAGCTAAATTTGTGGAAACAGTCAAAGGAGGAGGTTGCTGTTTTTTGAGCAACACCAGAACAGCAAAGTACCGTCTAAAGCTTTTAATGAAGTATAAAATATTTAATGCAGAGTATAAAAGAGTAAGTTATGTTACATTTAGCAAGACTCTCTGTATATCATTTTATTTATTATTTTACCTTGACTTTAAGTCAGAAATATATGTTGTTTGGAAAAGCTTTGTGATTGTTATCACCGCAGCTCCAGTCATGGTTTGGAGCACAATCAGTTCCCATTTTAACAGTCAAGAGACATCAAGATGTACAGAAAATGCTCATCTTGTAAGTTCGAAATGACAATAGAGATAACAGAAAAAGAAGCACAAAATGGTTTCTTCACAAGTACATTATGGTCTCCACAATTGATATACAAATATTTTTGCCCATGTTATATGATTTATATTTAAAATTTTCCTAATTATATTTGCCACACAGAGTTGTTTTCTCAACTCTTCTCACAAACATCGGTTTAGTAATACTTCTGTTTTTTGAGGAGACAAAACAGTTGATTTTAAATAAAAATACAAAGTAATATTTCGGAAAGCTTTGATGAACTAATTTCTGATTTATCCCGTAATACGGCATGAGGCAGCCTTTTGTAATTTTTAGCAAGCAAAGGCACGACATTATCTGACATAATAGAGAAACCCTTGAGAGGTACAGTCAGAAAACAGCTTTCTCCTATCATTCTCTATTAAAGTTTAGCTTCAAGCACGGATAATTCGAACACAACATAACTATCTCTAATATAAGATCTTTTTCTTTTTTTTTTAAATGAACATTTTTTTTTTCAACCGGTAGCCAGGAAATCCAATCAGTACTAATTGAACCCAGTAACTGAAGGGTGATTGAAATCACTGTCAATATCAAATACGCACTAGGCCAACTGGTTGCTTTTGAATAGTAAATTCACCTTTTTTGCCCTGGACATAATTACAACAAGGGGATGCTGAATTTTTGCCAATGTTAATTTGGGACATTTTGTCCCCCCCCCCTCTTTGGTGACTTTACTCAGCCGTACATTGTAAACATACTCTGTTCTATCACTTTAAAGTACTTTTAATAGTTCCCCCTATAAATTATGTTATTTTTATTAAGCTGCATAAATTGTAATTTAAGTATAAAAAAAAGCCTTGAAATTTTTTATCAAAAGCATTCAAATGAGTCTCTCCCCAGGTCAGCTAATGAGTTATCATGAGCTGGCCTCTTTGCTGTAGTGCACCTCCTGCAGACTAAGACAGTTAACCATGTTTTTCATCAAAAGAATTGCTCATTAGCAGAGCTCTCAGAAAATGATTTGATTACGGTTTCACTTGATAAAGTGAAATATTTTCAGCTCATTAGGATGATTATGATTCAAGGTCATCTTTTGAAGCTAGTCCTGTCAATATAAGATAAATGGGCCCTCATCTTTTTCCTTGCCTTACGTTTTGTCCTTTTTAAACTCTACTGTGTAAAAAGTTCCATAGCCATAATTAATTTTTTTCTCTTTCCTCCGCTACAAAGCTACGTAAAAAAAAAAAAAAAAGAACAAAAGATTTTGGCTACCAACAAGTCATTGAAGAACTATTAAGAGATGGAGGAGGCTATCTTTAACATAGGAATCAGAAGAAATCCTTGAAAAGTTTAATCTTTGAAATCCGGCTATTTTCTCCTTGACCTTTCTAAAGTAGGAACTTTGTGTGCACATTTGCATCTGCCTTTTCATAAAAAAAGTGTAACTTTATGTACAGAACCCCAAGAAGTACTGTAGGCTTGTTCGTGGTTGGCAAAGAGCAGGCCTTGGCAGTTCACACCCATTGCCTACATATTAATTCCTGGATATATTACTACTAGTTCAAAGTATCACGTGCAGGCCTTTTCTAGTTTGAAAGGCTCACTGAAGTCTACTTTTAAATATTTTTAATTGCAAATGCACATACTGAAATATATCTATGAAACCATATTAGAAACATATGTCTATGTCAAATTCAACTAAAAAAAACATTAAAAATCAGTTAACAGCAAAGAGTTGACCAAATACAGTAGAAGGAAATTTGAATTATTGGTATAATGCTTATGGGATGGCTGAACATATTTTACTAGAATACCCTGAAGAAAACTCAGCTGCTTTTATCATCCCGAATTTCATCCTGGTGTCATCCTGGTCAACAGAACAGAGTATCCTCACAAACGTAACCTGAAAGATATTTAGTTAGCCAGTAACAAAGTTTAGACTATGTTTTTACATGCCTGATAAAACGTTAAAGGGACCTTGTGGTTTTGGTCTTTTTATTTAAATTTTTTACATTGTTTTGTTATTTATTAAGCATTTTATATAGAATCCTTATTTTATAAATTAACATTCATTAAAGGATGCAGCTATGAAATTCAATTTGGAGAGCATTCTGTATTTAATTCAAATAGTTCAGCTATAACTAAAGAGTACAGCTGTAGCTTGGCTTTTTGAGACTTTGGGGTTGATTTACAAAAGGCAAAAAGATTGTTCGCTCTGCACAGGGGAGTTACACTTTGCATGGGAATTTTCCCCAGGGCTTAAAGTGGTTGCTCTCACACAGTGTAAGTACAGACTCCCCATTTACCCCTATGTGCTCCTGAAACAGGAAGAAATATTTCTAACACGATCTTCACTTTCCAAAGAGTGTAGAAAGGGGAAGACAGAAACTATACATGTAAAATTAATGAAGGAGGATTTGTTTCATCTCTGTGTATCATCTGAGGCTATTCACTTCACTGGGTACAGTATATGTGAGGGCTTACAACCACTTTACTGAATGAGGTTAGCTCTGCTGACTTCCATCATCCAATCATGTGCAAGCAAAAATGCTTTTTTTTTTTTCTTCCTTGCTTGTGACTGGATATTCATGCAAACTGAAATTTCGCCATGTTCACTTTCACACTGGGGCGGGAGGTGCGCTGGCGTCGTTTTTTGCCACGATTTGCGGCCACTAGCGGGGTGATTTTAACCCCCGCTAGCGGCCGAAAAAGGATTAAAACCACCCGTAATCCAGCAGTTTGCGAGCGGTATAGCCGCGCTGTCCCATTCACCGCCGCCGCTCCTTCACCGCCTCAAAGATGCGGCTAGCAGGACTTTTTTTCTCGTCCTGCCTGTGCATCGCCTCAGTGTGAAAGCACTCTGGCTTTCTCACTGAGACGGCAGGGGAGGAGTTTTTCAGGCATTATTTAGGCGCTATTTTTAGCGCAAAACGCCTGAAAAACTCCTCAGTGTGAAAGGGGTCTAAGCTCTGGGGAACAACAAAAAACAAATTGCTTGTGTGTAGTGTATCAATATCCCCACAAAATGCTGCACATGCTGGGTCTGAATATAGAACCTTAATTACAACATAAGAAAAATGATGTGTGCAATCCTGAAGTTTTAATTCAAAAGCATTTCCATAAAATAATGTGAAAACTGAAATTTCAAACCAAAGTGAAAAATAAGTGTGTAGCCCTAAAAACAGCTCAGCACATTTAAAAATAGTGTTCCCATATACTGTACACATTAGCATCCAGTAATCCGATTTTGACAAATAAAGGAAAAAGTTTGGGTGCATTTCCCTTAAGGACAGTATATTCCACAGTGCATAAAAGTTCATAAAGTCTACCGCCCCTCCAAAGGAGCAATGGTACGAGGCGCTATCGCTACCTCAACGGCTCTCCCACTGCACTGCACATTGGGAGTCATTACATAAACTCTTTCAGCGGTGGTACTATACTCCCTCTAGACTTGCCAAACTATATCCCAATACCTCTCATATATTTTGGAGAAATTGTGTCCTGCCAGGAACTCTATTTCACGTATGGTGGGAATGCCCATTCGTCAAGGATTTCTAGACTCAAACACTAGATCTTCTTCACTCAATCATTTCCATGTAAACTAACCTATCTTCAGTGGATCTTCTCCTCGGGTTGGCAATTCCCACGTGGCCTATTTATTTCCAAACCTTAGCCACTCACATCCTTATTGCCGTACGCTTAGCAATAGCTAGGAAATGGAAGTCTCCAATCTCCCTTCCCTACAAGACCTGACCGTGATCCTAAACAACCTTTTTAAAATGGAATACCTTTTTTCCAAAGCCAAACTCTCCACAGAATTTTTTTACAGAAACTGATAACCCTCGAAGCATAACTCTGAAATGATACAATAAACCTTAAAGCATTTGTTAACCCCAAAAAATGTTGCCCCCTGTAACACCTGTAATACCTGTCTGATCCTGCCTGGCTATACCCCCCTGTACGCTGACTCTGATATATCAGGGTTGCTGAGCCATAACACCATGGTCAGCGTACGTGCCTCCATCATCTGCAGCCTGATATCTATCGCCTCTGTGCTCTCTCCCCCTCCCCTCTCTGCCTGTCAGCTCATGACAGTGCCTAACCCCTCAACTCTTGCTGCTCAAATAACTTTCACATCTTCATACCATCCCCTCTGTGTTCTAATCCTGTGTGCCTCTGTGTGAGTGATGTAACTTCTCTTCTTTTGTGTGTGTTTGTTTTTTTTGTTTTTTTTATCTCTTTGAAAATGAATAAAGAAAGAAAGTAAAAAAAAAAGGGAAAAAAAAAGTTCATAAAGTCTGTGACTAATATTGCAAATATAAATGTTCAATCCAGTACTTCCTCTGTGTGTTGCACCACCAAGTATCCAAACTCCTTACTAAACGTAGTTGATCTCCAAATCAGGGATCAAAAGCACATAAACAGATGGACTTTGGATCTGCAGCAGCTTAAACTTGTTCAGCACAATGTCACAAGCTAGGCCCCTCTCAAAGCATTTCATCGTGCACAGGACTTCATCAGAGGGACAGGAGCTAGCTGACAACGTCGTCCATAGAGTAATATAGCAAAGCTGATCGTCACAATCTGCGATCTTCGTCTTTCTCAACTTTAAAACTTTAAAAGTGTCTATACTGCATATCTTGATTAAAAATAAAATATTAAACCTATCATAAATATATTTCCATAAGAAAATAAGTTTATAAAACTTGAACTATAAAGCATCTGACACAACAATCAAAACAAATACAAATCTTTCACATTGGGTTGGGCCTTCATCAGGCCTATTGACCGTTGAAGTGTTTTTCTGTTTGCCTCATCTCATGCACTCTGTATATTATATGCACAAATAAAGCCAACTTTTTTTAGCAATACTACACACATGTGGCTTGCCTCTATTCTTACTCATATTCTTGGTGGTTATCCCTGATCCCCTGTGTGATGAGCGAGCTGAAGTTGCTGTAATACCGAGGTCCATCTGTTCACATGCTTTTGATCTTTTATGGTTTGAAGCTCAACTATGTTTGGTTAGGAGTTTGGACACTTGGTGGTGGACAACACAGAGGGAACACTGGATTGAACATTTATATTTGAAATACTATTCATGAACTTTATTAACTTTTATGCCCTGTGATATATAGTGTCTTAAAGGGGAATGCACCTATTTATTTCACTTTATTTGTCAAAATCTGATTACTGGATGCTCAGATCCACTCGGATTACTGACATAAATGTCAACTTACAAATTTTCTTACATATACTATTTTGGAATTGAAGTCTACATTTCACCTATACTATTTATGGGCAAGACTCTTCCACTCATCTTTGGGGATGTGTGCTTTTACTATTGACATGATGCATAGCCTTATGGGTGAGCTTCTCCATTGTGAAATAGTTGTCCGTAGTGGGTAAATAAATTATAAATACCAGTATATACTGTACATTTTGATGAAGCGGATTCTCGTTAAAGTTGGGACTCTTCCATTCCTTTCAAATTTTGAAAGAATGGAATAAAATGAAATATTCATGTCTGTCATTATGATAGTGACTACTGGGAGAGAAAGTAAGCGGAAAGCTCCAGTAAAAGCACTGACAGCAGTAAAAAAAAAAAAAGTGTGGAATGGTTAAAAGCTCTGGCTTACGTTGCTGATTGTGTCTTGGTAAAGTATTGTCCTCACTTCCTATGGTCACTAGGGAGGAGTGTTGAATTTGGACCGAAGTTGAGTTTGGTCCAGATTTTTCTAATTTGAAGTTCAGTGAACAGGCAAACTAAATGGGGTGTTCACCTGCTTGCCAAGCCAAGCCCCTGGCTGCAGCAGGAAGTGAAGTATTTAGTAGTGGTATTACTACTGCTGCTAAATGTGACAGCTTCCCGATAAGGCTGTTTGTTAGGAAACCTGCAGCTTCTAGCTTCCAAGCAACCAGTGACTTATCTCTTCCTAGTCATTAACCACTTCAGCCCCGGAAGAATTTACCCCCTTCCTTACCAGAGCACTTTTTGCGATTCGGCACTGCGTCATTTTAACTGACAATTGCGCAGTCGTGCGACGTGGCTCCCAAACAAAATTGACGTCCTTTTTTTCCCACAAATAGAGATTTCTTTTCTTTACTTTTTGCTATAGTAAATATCCCCAAAAAATCTATAAAAAAACGTTTCCACTGTTAAGGCCGATACGTATTCTTCTACATATTTTTGCTAAAAATCGCAATAAGCTTATATTGATTGGTTTGCGCAAAAGTTATAGCGTCTACAAAATAGGGGATAGATTTATTGCATTTTTATTTATTCAAATTTTTTTACTAGTAATGGTGGCGATCTGCGATTTTTATTGTGACCGTGACATTGCGACAGACATATCGGACACTTTTGACACATTTTTGGGACCATTCACATTTATACAGCGATTAGTGCTATAAAACTGCACTGATTACTATGTAAAAGTGACTGGCAGGGAAGGGGTTAACACTAGGGGGCGCTGAAGGGGTTCAATATGTTCCCTAGTAAGTATTTCTAACTGTAGGGGGAGGGGACTCACAAGGGGAGGAGACCGATCTGTCTCCTCATTAAGGTGAAAAAAACTAACCTTTACAACCCCTTTAGGCTTTCAACCAGGGATTCCTAGCTGACCACTAAAAATAAACAAATATTTGGTCAAAGTCCATGGCCATGTTTGGTTAATGACAGCGGGTGACAATAATTGTGTTTGGCGGGGATCTGCATTAGTGAAGCATGTGAAGACCCTCCTAACCACTGGGCAAGAGCTGTGGGAAAGAGGCCCTTGTCCTCATTAACCTGGAACATAAGGACTAGGTGCTTTTCCAGGCTGGACCTCCCCCCCAGTAAGGCACCCTTCCTATGTTGAGGTCATGTGGTCTGGTTCAGGAGAGGGGCCTGCACAACCTCCCCCATTTTCCTAACCAACTAGACGGCATGCCCCAGGGGGCTAGTATAAATTTTGGGGGAAAGGGGCCATGTTTTTTTTTTCTTTTATGTAGATTTCCCCTTAAATCCATAGTAGACCCTCATCAATGATAAGGGTTCTAGTATGACTTTTGTTTGGGAGGGGGCATGATTTTTTTGGCATTCTTGCTGTAGGATGTACTACATCAAAAGTAAGGCCTCATGCCCACGGACGTTTTTACAGCCGCATTTTTTACAGCTTAAAAACGCCTGTCCATTATTGTATACATTTTTCGACCATATTTAAAAAACAAAAAACAAAACAAAAAACGCCGGAGCTCAAAAATGCAATCGCTGCGTTTTTGCGCGTTTTTGATCGTTTTCACAAGTTTTTTTATGCCTAACGCCGACGCCGGGGAACGCACTGGTCCTGGGTTTTTTTTACAGCTTAAAAACGCCTATGCTATTTGCAGTTCAAAAACGCCTAGGTGGGCATGAAGCTATAGACTAACATGGACAGGCATTTTTAAGCTGTAAAAAACGCTCAAAAACGCGGCTGTAAAAACGTCCGTGGGCATAAGGCCTTATAGTTTAGAAAGAAAAAAGATTTCACAATTCACATCTCTCTTCTTTTTTGTTGTTGCATAAAATGGCATGGAGACCCTCATAAGGTCCCCAAAAATGACATACCAGGCCCCCAAGGAGCTGGTGTGCATTTTAGGGGATTTCCATGCTGTTTTTTTTTTTTTTTCAAAGAAAACCAAGCTGGCAGGGAAATGTCATTTAAATGTCATTTAAATGTCATTTAAAATAGATGTGTTAGGCCCAATGCACACAGGGCGTTTTTGCAGCTGCTGTTAGCAGCGTCAGACGTTTTTTTTTACAGCTGCAAAATGCCCATCCATGTTATTCTATTGTGTCATGCACACATAGAGCTTTTATGAGCTCCAAGTGGCATAGGCGTTTTCCAGCTGCAAAAAAAAAAACAAGACCACCGCGTTCTGGAGCTCCAGGTTCAAGCTGCAAAAACGCCCGACGATATTAAACGTGCATAAACGCGACATAACGCGCGTCGAACAGCGTCAAGCGTTTTTATTTATTCATATGTGATTGGTCACTTTATTGCCTGAAAAGCATGAAATACCTAAAAAATTTGATTGGTGACCGTAATCACATGTAAAACAGGAAATGTTAATAAATCATTGTTAATTTAACACGTTAAGTTTTTTGTTTATTGGGTTAATGGTGCACTTCAGCAGTATGTTAGCATAGGGGTATCATACGCTTTTCTCAAGCAGGAGAAAAGGAGTCTTTTTACTCTGCCTGGGGCAAGCGTATGTGCAGCCCAACAAGGGGAATCATACGCTTTCCTCAAGCAGGAGAAAAGGAGTCTTTTTACTCTGCCTGGGGCAAGCGTATGTGCAGCCCAACAAGGTTCAAGGCACAGCTGAACTAAAGAAATGTCAGACATGAAAAGAACAGCCAAATTATAAAATGCTTTATTTCAAATTTTTTGTCACAAGAAGGCTTTATTTCAGGCAGAGCTTAGAAAGATACAACATTTCTTTTTAAACATAGTCATTTTGCCACGAAACTTCTCCATCAGGTGATAAGAAGTAATCGGCAAACTGATTATGAATGGCCATCACCCGTGCCGTTGACCGCAAGTCGGAAAATTGTACTCGTTGATTTGTGTTTCGGGGTTCCGGTTCAACGGTGCTCCTCTCCTTATCCCGCAGGAAGTTGTGGAGAACACAGCATGCCAGGACCACCTTAATGGCATTTTCCACATCAAGCTGCATACAGTTGAGTAATACTCTCCATTTTGCTGTGCAGACTCCGAAAGCACATTCAACAACGCAGCGGGCACGGCTGAGACGATAATTAATTTTTTTTGTGCATCGCTGAGAAAATAGCCACTGTATGGCCGCATTATATGTTCAGACAGTCCAAAGGCCTCGTCTGCTATCATGACCAATGGTAAGCTTGGTTCCTCGGTACAAGGTAGAGGCCTGCTTTCTGGAATGTTGAGCCTTCCTTGATGTAGCCGACATCCAAAGGCCAACTCACGAAATATACGTGCATCACTCTGGCTGCCGTATGCTCCAACATCAACTACTATGAAGTGCAGATTTGCATCAGCCACTGCCAGGAGGACCACCGAGAAGTATTTTTTATAATTATAATATGAAGAACCAGAGTGCGGAGGCTTCTTCACCCTGATGTGTTTGCCATCCAGGGCGCCCAGACAATTGGGAAACTGAGTTTTTTCCCAAAACTCGGCCACCACTGCTTTCCAGAGGTCATCTGTTGGCTCCAGAATTACTATCTGATTCAGCTCCTCCCATATTGCCACACAGCTTTCTCTGACTCTCTTGGCAACCGTCGAGACACCAAGATGAAAGTGGTGCAAAGACACGAAACTCAGTCCTGTAGCAAGGAACCTAAAAGAACAAAATTGGGAGTGTCAAAATAATACAATACAATAGATTTTGTACACATGCGATGCGACATAAGCCATACAATCGGTTTGGATGAAATCACAATGAACAAACATCGCATGAAATTTGCATAGCATTGCGGTACAAATTGCATGCACTTTCTTGCAATGTGTGACATTGCATTTGTGTGAACAGGCACTAACCCCCCTTCAAAACAAATATTACTTACCGGAGTGTCACAAGCAGTCGTTCCTCTAGTGACACACTGCTTCTCATCATGGTGTCCATCCTTTGCAGCCTTGGCTTGAGCATCTCCAGCAGGTCATCAAAGACAGGCACTGACATTCTAGTGAAATTATAGAATTTTTCAGGATGCATGCGAAGATGGACGTACATGCTCTGAAAGTACCCCAACGTAGGACGCTGGGATACAATTGGATGTATCCAGAATCTACGCCGACTGCTGCTTATCTCCTCCTCCTCCTCCATCTGTCTCCTTCGCCGCATCCTACGCAGAACAATCAGTAGAATTGCCCCATCGATTTTTTGAATCACAGGATCCATTTTCCTCAAAACAATCTCCAAAATGCTCTCTCCTCAGTTTCTCCTCACAAAATGGCATAGTCATGTGATATTTCTCATATTTTATGGAATTCTGGGTAATTTGGGAGTAAAAAGTTGTGTTTATTTAAAAAAACGCTGGTTAGCGCTGACGCGCTAAAACGTGCTTAAACGCGCTATGACGCCAATGCAAAACGGCGCATTTTTGACGCCGCTTTTTCCTGGCGTCAAGAAACAGCTTTGGAGCTCGTTTTTATGACGCCCTGTGTGCATGGGGCCTTAGGGTATAAAGATCTCAGTAAATATTTGAGATTCTCTTTTTGGTGTGCTGGCACTTTTTTGGTCAAGTGCAGGATGAATGATATGACATATCTGGACTCTTAACTTATCTAAGAACTTGTTCATTTTCATTACTTGGTAGTTTAAGCGATTAGTAGTTTAAAAAAGAAAGATAAAATAGTTTTTCCTTTCTGCTCGTCAGTCATGCAGGAAGTGAGAAGGACATTGAATATTTGGCAAAGTCAACAGGTATTTTTTGTACTTAGTAAAAATATACTTACAGTAACCTTGGTTTAGATACACATGAAGCCGTGATTAAAATCTTACCAGTTTTTTATATGCATGGAGTTATTTCTCATTGTGTAACTCTAAATACACATGAACCCATGGTTAAAATCTTACCAGATTTTTATTTGCATGGAGTTAATTCTCATTGTGAAACCTAAATACTCCTGGTTTATCCCACATCCTAAAACAAAAATACCAGCATGCTAAATGTTTTTGTAAAGTATATTCCATCTGATACCCCCAGCCCACTAGCATCCACACACAGCTAAAATATCACGTTTAGCTGGACTGCCAAAATCTATTTTGTTTGCTCTCAGAAAATCTGTAAAAGCAAATTTGTGTTTTGAAGCATTTTTTTTTTTCATTCAAACACATTAACAGCAGTAAAAGCAGTTGTTAGAGAGCCCATAATTACCGGCTGTTGCTTTTCAGCTGCAAATAAAGTATTTTATTTACACTATAGAACAGAGGCTCCTCACTGAGATGTTGAGATAGTTCTATGCAAATGTACAGTACTATAAAGTACATCTTCTGCCTAAATGGCAAATGATGACTTGGAAAATGTGCATTTGAATATTTCTGGAAAATGAACTGAACATTGCTGTTCTGTTCCCGCGGAATATTGTGCTAACATTTGGCAATACCATCAGGGGGGATTGATACATGTGAAGCAGAAGATGAATTGTCCAAGAAGAAAGGACTTCACCACCCCATGATCTTCACGCCACATGCTATTTGTCTGCTGTTTGCCTAGTTTTAGTTTGTTATTTTTCAAATGGCTGTTCATAAAAAAATAAAAAGAATCAAGAGACCCATAGAAGTAGCAAACTTTTTTGTCTATGGTTTTGAACCTGGTCTCCATGTTACTTTCAATTAGCTGATCTTTCTTAAGCAATGCTAACCAAATTAGGACATGGAGTTATGGAAATCTTTAAAGCAGAACACCAAAACTCCAAATTAAACAATATACGTGCCACACCTCTCCTCATTGCCAACCATAGAAAGCATTTATTCAAGGACCATGGTTATGACTATGACCCTTTGTACTGCAATGCATTATTACAAGATCTGTCCAGTCATGGACACTGGTCAAGTCACCCACTTTGTGCATTTATCATCCTAAGCAATACATTGGATATTCACCACTATACACAATGCCCATTTTCTTCTCCAAGGTCACAGAGCACCCACAGTCTCACCCCTCAGAGATGTTGCCTATAAATAGGCATAGGCATGCATCCCAACAGTGCCAAATTTTTTAGCTGAGTGCCACTGTCCCATGTACAGGGGTTGAGCCCCTCAAACCCTTTGCCCCTGTACAATGTGCCCAGAGTGCAATCATGTGCACATTATCATGTGATTCACATATTAATATAATTCTGATGACCGGGTTTGCATATGAGTGAGCTATAGTGGTTGTTTCATATGTAAATCCCACCTCTGGCTCATTCATGTGCTAAGCAGTGGGAGGCTACTTCTTATCCTTTCACATCCACACCTGAGGAGAAAACTTCCCTCTGCCACTGCATGTCTGATCTCTGGAAACTGGTGCATTAAAGGGGTAAGGGGCCTGTACTGTGAGGTGGGCTAGGCTTGTACTGAGAAGTTACTGAGAGGGCTGTCTGTACCAGAGGGGTCTATACTGAAGGGGCAGAGCTGGGAGGGGGGAGATTGCATAGGAGGGAAGGGCTGTTCTGAAGGGGTGGGCTAACAGCCCCCCACTTAGTCTGTACTGGAGGAACAGGAAGGGGGTCTGGGACTGGGAGGGGGGTCTGTACTGAGAGGATAGGCTGGAAGGGAGGTCTTTACTGGGGATTTCTGTACTGAGATGGTGAACTGGGAGTGGGTTTGTACTGAAGGGGTCTGTACTGAGAATGTGGGCTGAGAGGGAGGTCTGTACTGGAGGGTTCTGTACTCAGAGGCCAGGCTAGAAGGGGGAGGGGTCTGTACTGAGAGGGTGGGCTGGGAGGATGGTGTCTCTACTGGAGAGGTCTGTACTGAGAGGATGGGCTGGGAGGTGGGTCTGTACTGGAGGAGTCTGTACTGAGAGGATGGGCTGGGTGGTATTCCTGGTGAATGTGGATGACAACACACAGAACTTGTGTGAATGTGTGTGAATTTTTAAGTGGTGTCAGCCCTGCCCAGTGTATTTAGCAAAAGCACTTGACCACACCTACTCTCAGATCTCTACAACATAAAGACTAATCATTCTGTAGTCCAAGATAAGAACATCAAAATGAAGCTAATAATCAAAGTTAATTGTCAGGGATTACATATGTGGGTTGTTTTTATAGCAGATATTGTGAATATAATTTTTGGGCCCATGGATATTTAGTACCAAAATGTTGCATTCGAAAATCTTAATAACTTCTCAATGCAGAGTACATTCAACAGGTATTTACTTTTAAACTCCAGATAAAAAGCACATATAAAGTGGCTGTGTTACCTGTCAAAGAGTTTTTTTTTTCTGTCTAATCAGCTCTGAGATTTATCCAGCTCTACTGAACAACATAAACCTGACTTGTACAGTAGGGCAGGAGACCTGATTTTTCTCTGTTGTAGTTAAAAATCACTTACAGGTTTTGTCTCCTAGTCCTAAGCCAACATTTAAATGGACAATGATGGGAAAGCTTTAGAAGAAATTAGTTGGGACTTTGTATGAGACCATGGCCATCCAGCACACAGGTCCCCATCCCTAATTAAATAGCAATGGGGGCAGTGGGACTTTGTGTGAAACACAACACTAGGGCAGGATGAGTCAAACAATATAAAGTGTACAAATAATTTTATTAGCATCAATTAGGAGCATAATGCATGGAATGACATCGATATTAATTCAATAAGTATGATACAATGTAAAATAGAACATGATTGGTATATCACATTATAGTAAAAATAGTAGTATAATATACAAAGTAGCACATAATAAATATACGCGTTAATTGCAACACTGAAACCTCTGAAGAAGACCCATGGAAAGGGTTGAAACGCGTTAGGAAGTGCTACATAGTTGCACATACAATTGTGTTAAACTGTATGACCACTTTCAGTGTTTGCAATTGTGTTCAATGACATGTTACCAGAACTCATATCTTAAATCTGTACCACCTATTTCCTTTGAATTTTAATAAATCCATTTTTGTACATACATTGTCATCCATTTTTGAATCGAGCTGCCTAAAAACCCTACTGGGGGAACTTCCCATTCTTCAGATTATTGGGGCGAGCAGCAATATCCCTCTCATATTGTGTCCTTTCCATTCCACATAATAAATATAGAACCTGTTCTATTTTTTTCCGATGGGAGTTTGGTCGGACAAAGGTCCAATCGTGTGTACGTGGCATAAGGCATTTTACTTTAATAGCCCATTTCAACTGTGTAAAGTGGGTCTTGTGTTTAACTAAGGGCTGGTCATTAGACATGTGCAAAAGGAAAAAATTTGTTTAGTTTCGTTTCGTTTTAATTCGTTAATTAATTAATTTTGTTTAGTTAGATTCGTTAAATTTGTTAAATTCGTTTTCGGATTTCGTTCCGTTTTTGACTGAATTCGTAAAATCATTCGCATTCGAAAATATTTCGACCGGATTCAAAATTATTTCAACATGATTTGAAATCATTTCAACTGCATTCAAAACTATTTCAACCGGATTCGAAAATATTTCTACCGAATTCGACAAAATTACAACCGTATTCGATAATATTTCCATCGGATTCAAAAATATTTCAACAGAATTCGCTAATATTTCAACCGGATTCTAAATTATTTCAACAGAATAGAAAAGATTATAATAAAATAGAAAAACACATAATAGACTAGAAAAACAATAGAACAGAATATATTATATTTTATTCTATTCTGTTCTATTTTTTTTCTAGTCTATTCTTTTATATTCTATTCAAATCTTTTCTATTAAAATCAAAATCATTATATACTAAATTCGAATTTCGCAAGATGGTTATATATATTTATATATATAAAAAAAAATTCCAACATTCGAATTTCGTATAGAATGAATTCTAATTTGAATAAAAAAGATTAGAATAGAAATAGAAAATAGACTAGAAAAACAATAGAACAGAATATAATATAGATACTATCTATTTCATTTTTTTTTTTTTTTGCAGATTACTATTTGTTTCCATAAGATCACCTGCAGACTATTAGCATATATTTCATTTTTTTTTGCAGATCACCTGCAGACTATTAGTAATCTGCAAAAAAATAAATAAAAATTAAATAGATGCTAATAGTCTGCAGGAGATCTTATGGAAACAAATAGTAATCTGCAATTTTTTTTTTTATGAAATAGATAGTATCTATATTCTATTCTGTTGTTCTATTGTTTTTGTAGTCTATTATCTATTTCTATTCTAATCTTTTCTAATTGGAATTTGAATTCATTCTATACGAAATTCGAATGTCGGAACATGGTCTTTTCTATTCGGTTGGAATAATTTCGAATCCGGTTGAAATATTATCGAATTTGGTTGAAATATTTTCGAATGCGACCGACTTTTCGAATTCCAATTAGGAAAGATTAGAATAGAAATAGAAAATAGACTAGAAAAAAAATAGAACAGAATAGAATAAAATAGAATATATATATATTGTATTTTATTCTATTCTGTTCTATTGTTTTTCTATTCAATTCTTTCCAATATTTTCGATTCTATTCTAACTGTTTTCAAATTCGATTCAACTAGAATTTTTTTTGAATTCGATTCAATTTTTTTTCGAATTTCGTCCGTGGTTTTTCGATTCGAAACATTCGGATTCTGTTGAATTCGTTAGCATTGTATTTCGTTAATTCGGATGCATCTGAACGTCCGAATAATGAAAATTCGTGCGAATTTCGATTCGGAACGAAACGAAATGCACATGCCTACTGGTCATCACAAGTGCAGAGTAGAAGAGACACAACACACGCAGCAGCTCCTTTGGGGGTAAGCGCTATACAAGCATGAAACTGAAAATACACAAATTCTTTATATTACAGTCCAGTCTTGCTACAAAACATTTCAGGGACAGTCTCTGTGACTGCATACTTTGGCAGCATTTTTCTAGTTGTGGAAAAATGTATATATAATTATTTTTTTATTTTTTTTGGTAGTGAAAACAACTTCTTTGAAACTCTCAATATAGCCCCTAAAGAAATGAAAACCCCAAAACCTCATTGCAGGAAAACTTGCAATTTTTTATAAATTTTTTTGGGCGGTAATAGCAGTCGGACTCTCACAGTGGAGAGGGAGTGGAAACAAGACCCTGTCATTGCAACAAAAAGCACAGTTTGCTACCGGACCCTGATTACTTACCGTATATACTCGAGTATAAGCCGAGTTTTTCAGCACATTTTTTTTGTGCTGAAAATGCCCTCCTCAGGTTATACTCGAGTCACCTTTTTGCGCCTGATCTCCCGGACTTTGGGGACCCGGACTTGGCACACATATAGCCCCACTCCTCCTCTACACGTGTGCAAAGTTTGTTGTCTGGGGGACCTACGGCCGGGGAGCACCGATTTTTCAAAGCCGGGCACCCCTTCCATAGACTCCCATGTTAAACGGTCATTTCTCTGATGAATTTGGGGACCCATACCGGACGGTCGTAGGTCCTCTGGACCCGAAACTTGGCAAATTTGTAGCCCCATTTCTCCTCGACAAGTGTGAAAAGTTTGTTGTCTGGGGAACCTACGGCCGGGGAGCACCGATTTTTCAAAGCCGGGCACTCCTTCTATAGACTCCCATGTTAAACGTCAGTCTAGTCATGGGCACAGTGAGGCATGGGCACAGTGAGGCATGGGCACAGTGAGGCATGGACACAGTGAGGCATGCACATGGACACAGTGAGGCAAAGTGAGGCACAGTGAAGCATGCAGATGGACACCCTAGGCTTATACTCGAGTCAATACTTTTTCCCATTTTTTGTGGTAAAATTAGGTGCCTCTGCTTATATTCGGGTTGGCTTATACTCGAGTATTTACGGTACTCCTTATGCAGTTTGTCTGCTTTTTTTACACAATGGGGTTGATTTATGAAAGGCAAACAATTTGAATCCACTTACTGTTGACAGACTCTGACTCACTACCTCTGCTGGAAGTCATGTACCCATGTTCTATACCTTTGCTTCATATTGAAAATACTGTCCTACTGAACTTCGCTCACCTCCTTGATGTATTTAAAAGGTTTCAGTCATGAATCTCCTTTCCCTTCTTACCTCCAAATTGTATATATCAAGTTCCTGAAGTCTTAAATTTTTGTTGCCTGTCTCTGGACTCGTTTTATCATATCAATATCTTTTTGAAAGTGAGGTCTCCAGAACCGGACACAGTATTCTAAATGATATAACTGACCTTTCTGGAATGAATACCCAGTGTCACGACCTGCAATCAGGCTCAAGGGCCAGTAGCTATAGCAGTAGCAAGGCACTCACCGACCAACTAGATAAGTACAGAAGCAGGTCACCCTGGCAGATGACACAGGCTTATCTGAGGTGCGGAATCTAAGTACTAACCAATGTTCACCAGAACTTCTGATGGGGGAGATGGGTTTTTCTGCATGTTAGTACCAGGTCACAGTCCTCAGGATTATCCCACCAAGAGGTGAGCAAGTCGGGGTCCAATAGCAGATATAGCAGTTAGCAATAAGCAGAAGCGTAGTCAGCATACAGGCCAAAGATTGGTAACGAGTGGTTGCACATTGGGATCAAGCAGAAGTGTAGTCAATAAACAAGCCAAAGGTTGGTCAGAGGTTGGGATCAAGCAGAAGCATAGTCGAGGAAGAAGCCAAAGGTCGGTAATAAGAAGTAGCGAAGATACAGACAGCAGCAGGAGTTACAAGAGTGAGATGTTGGCTGGAGGGAGCACAATAAACTGGCAAACAGGAAGTGCAAAGCCATGGCTTTATGAATAAGTTCATTGGAGGAGCAAGGAGTTCAAAGTTCAAGACAAACAAGGTTCAAGGCAAGATTATTCAAGCAATTGTCAAGAGGGCTGTCCAGCATTCTAGGTGGCTCAGCAAGAAGAAACATTGCAGGTTCAGATCCGAGCCCTGACACCCAGCATCCTTCAAGCCAACTACTCTTACAGCTCCAACCTGCCTACCTGACCTTCAGCCTCCAATCCGGTAAGACCTATACCCCCCTCAAATTGAACTCACATTTTTAACTCTTTTCTGATCTGTTCCTCCTCTTAGTCATGTAGTCCCTCTGCTGATTTTCTCTTTTCTGCATCTCACTTATTTAAAAAAAAAAAAAACAAGCAAACAAACAATAGTATTTTCTTCCTTACTTTCATTCTCTGAGACGAAAGGGAATCCACAGTGTATTTTTGATGTGTAAAGTTTAAAGGATGAATCAACCCTATGCCGATAATTTAGTCATAAGTAGATGCTGGATGACTAGAGATGGGCTGAACACCCCCCAGTTTGGTTCGTACCACAGCTCCCGATCATGTAAAAAGTTCGGACCCGAGCCGCAAACTCTATTAATGTCTACGGGACCCGAAGTTGAAAAATCAAAAGATATAATTTTGAAGTCTTATACAGTATGCAAGTTATTGGTCATCAAATGGGTATGGGAGCCCAGGTACTGTCCTGAAGGGACACGTATCAATACAACATTTTTTTTTTTAAAAGATCGTTTTTACAGGAGCAGTGATTTTAATGATGCTTAAACTGAAACAATAAAAAAAAAAAATTCCTTTAACCACTTTCCGCGAAATCATGTACCTGTATGTCATTTTGCTCAAGTGGTTATACTGGGGTGATGCCTGCAGCATTTTTTACAGCCGACGGTCTGCTTTCTTGTAATATCAACCGATGTGGCTAAGCAGACCCAAGCCATCAGCTGGTTCTGCCTCCCCACTCCAAAGCACCTTGTCCCCATGTTGGTGGAGACAAGGGCCTCTACCTGACAACCCTGGGCTGTGGGGGTCTGCGGGCAGGG
Source organism: Rana muscosa (assembly GCA_029206835.1). NCBI lineage: Eukaryota > Metazoa > Chordata > Amphibia > Anura > Ranidae > Rana > Rana muscosa. The sequence goes on along the minus strand of CM055122.1, from coordinate 952,360,603 downwards.
GGCTTATCGGAATCTGGAAGTCTAATTTAGCAAGGGGGCCCCTAGATCCCCCCCCCCACATGTGAATGAGTATGTAGTATGTTGTAGCCCTACCCATTCACCAAAAAAGTGTAAAAAATAAATAAAAACACACCGTTTTTGACAATTCCTTTATAAAAAAATTAAAAAACAATGTCCCCCATGTATATCCATCGTCAATCACGACACCCACCGCCAAACATGAAAAAAAAAAAACCTCTCCGCCCACAATGAAGGCTAACTGCCATGTGCCTGCTACACCATCTGACAGTTCTTAAATGGGTAAGGGGCAGGGCCACCCGACGACATTACCTGGTGGCACCGGCCTCGTGTGGCATCACTGATCGGTGCATGCTGGGTCGGTGACATCACATGGGGCGGTACCACCAGGTGACATTGCCAGGTGGCCCCACCCCTTACCTATTTAAGAACTGTCAGATTGTGGAGCAGTCACACGGCGGTTAACTTTCGTTGCAGGCTTATAATTTTTGTCTCCTCCCTCTATTCCTCCCTTCCTTTCCTTTCTTCCCTCCTTCCTCCCCTTCCTTCCCTCATTCCTCCCTTCTCTTCCCTTCCTTCCTTCCTTTCATTTTTCTACAGTATATAGGAGAATGAAGTGATGACTAACAGTGCAGTGTTGGGTTTGGACTCATTAATTCTGGTTATTTTTATACTGGCCACATAAAGTCACTGATCTACAGTACTAATAATGTCATACTCATGAGCAACATAAAATGCCTTATTCTTTGGTACATTGTTTTGCTATTGTTTTTTTTTTGTTTTTTTGTATTATTTCAAACTGCAGAGGTTTACCCTCTACAGGAGCAAGTTAATAGCTTCTCATCCCCCACATGAGATGGTTTGCCATTACTTGCTGTCCTATGTCGGTGTCCTATGCTTTTCATTAGTCCAGCTCCAAATTCAGCCAGTGATCCGGAACTAATGATCACAAGCCTCTTATGTGACTTTGTGACTTAATCCTTTAGTGTTAGATGTCTGTGGCTTGAAGTGAAAACTGCAAGACCTTCTTCTGTTGCAACACTCGTTCTTTGACATGGGCTCCATTCCCTAAGCTAAAACCTAACTGTTTTATGCCATTTGTGAGTGTTGTTCTCAGCCAAGGGGTTGTTATCCTCACATATTGGCACTCATTGTTGAAAATAAAATTTTATGTCAAATAATAAAAATGATAGCTTAGTGAATTGAGTTAGTCAATATGTATACTTGCTTTATATTTAAGAGCCCAGTTACACTCATCTCTTGTGGTGTGTTGTGGTAAAGTATGCATTACTGTAAGTCAAGATAACACACTATGCATGTAATAGGCTTCATCCACACAGCCGTAAAAAAAATTTTTACAAACAAGTGTTTTTTAATTACGGATCTGAACACAGCTGCATTATTTTCAATGGAGCCATTCAGACAGATGCGTAAATATTGACTGCATTCAGATCTATAACACAAACGTGCATATGCGTATGAACGCATGTAAAGTATATGCATTTGTAAACTCATTCAATAAGTCTAAACAAAGTGGAAAATTAAATTATCATTATGTACGCAAACGCATCTTTACGTGTTTTAACACATCTATACACAAGTATTTTATTAAACATTAACAGGAACTTTTCTCTAGAAAAAAAACATGTATAATAACATCACTAACATTTTAGGGCTGCGTGAATGTAGCATAAGTGCATTGTGTTGCCTATTAATTTCAATAGCGGTGTAACACGCTAAGGCATTGCAGCTCCAAAGAGCATTGATTTGCAGCTCATCACAACACACAGTAAAGTGCCATCTGAAGAAGGCTGTGTCAGATTTTTTTTGTCTGTTGCACTGCATTGGCAGCCCATTCATTTGAATACACTCAACTTCACTAAGATCTCCACTGTCCAGCTTTCTCCTCCAACCAACATACCAGGTCCACCACCACAATATTTCCCTTCTTCCACCTTTTACCCCCCAGGGAATTTGTAAACTCCTTTCTAAGTCCCACCTCACCACCTGTCCCTTGGACCCTACTACTACTCTCGCAACTACTAAGGCCCCATCCTGCTTTGTTTTACACTCTCTAACTACATCTTCAATCTCTCCCTCTCCACCGGCACCTTTCCTTAACCACTTAAGCCCCGGACCAATACGCAGCATAAAGACCAGGCCCCTTTTTGCGATTCGGCACTGCGTCGCTTTAACTGACAATTGCGCGGTCGTGCGACGTGGCTCCCAAACAAAATTAACGTCCTTTTTTTCCCACAAATAGAGCTTTCTTTTGGTGGTATTTGATCACCTCTGCGATTTTTTTTTTTTTGCGCTATAAACAAAAATAGAGTGACAATTTTGAAAAAAATTCAATATTTTTTACTTTTTGCTATAATAAATATCCCCAAAAAATATATAAAAAAAACGTTTTTTTTTCCTCAGTTTAGGCCAATACGTATTCTTCTACATATTTTTGGTAAAAAAAATCGCAATCAGTGTTTATTGATTGGTTTGTGCAAAAATTATAGCGTTTACAAAATAGGGGATAGTTTTATGGCATTTTTATTCATTATTATTTTTTTACTAGTAATGGCGGCGATCAGCGATTTTTTTCATGACTGCGACATTATGGCGGACACATTAGATACTTTTGACACATTTTTGGGACCATTGTCATTTTCACAGCGATCAGTGCTATAAAAATGCACTGGTTACTGTGAAAATGACACTGGCAGTGAAGGGGTTAACCACTAGGTGGTGCTGTAGTGGTTAAATGTTCCCTGCTTGTGTTTCCTTACTGAGGGGGGGGGGGGTCGGGCTATTTGCCACATGACACCAATCTCGGCTCCGTGTACACGGAGCCGAGATCGGTGTCATTGTTACTAGGCAGAGCAGGGAAATGCTTGTTTACACAAGCATCTCCCTGCTCCATACTTCCGTGAGACGATCGCGGGGATCCCCGCGGCGATTGAGTCCGCGGGAGCCGCGGTCTGACTCACGGGGAAGGCAGGGGGGTCACGAGCGTGCCGTCGCTGGCGGCGCGCGCGCGACCCCCACGTCGGGCAGTTAAAGGGGACGTACAGGTACATGATTGTGCCTGTACGAGCCATTCTATATATACAGTGCATGGTCGTTAAGTGGTTAAACATGCACTGGTTACCCCACACTTAATAAACTCTCACTGGACCCGACCTGTTTGAGCAACTTAAGACCCATATCTCTGCTACTGTTTGCCTCCAAACCTCTTGAATGCCTTGTCCACAACTGTATGAGTTGCTACCCCACCGATAACCGCCTTCTTGACCCCCTACAGTCTGGCTTACACCCACAACATTCTACTGAATTTGCCCTACTAATACCTACCAACCACGTACTGACTGCTAAAACCAATGTTTACTACTCCATACTTACAGTCAGGTCCATAAATATTGGGACATCGACACAATTATAATCTTTTTGTCTCTAAACACCACCACAATGGATTTGAAATTAAACAAACAAGATGTGCTTTAACTGCAGACTTTCAGCTTTAATTTGAGGGTATTTACATCCAAATCAGGTGAACGGTGTAGGAATTACAACAGTTTGTATAAGTGCCTCCCACTTTTTAAGGGACCAAAAGTAATGGGACAATTGGCTGCTCAGCTGTTCCATGGCCAGGTGTGTGTCATTCCCTCATTATCCCATTTACAAGAAGCAGATAAAAGGTCCAGAGTTCATTTCAAGTGTGCTATTTGCATTCGGAATCTGTTTCTGTCAACTCTCAATACGAGATCCAAAGAGCTGTCACTATCAGTGAAGCAAGCCATCATTAGGCTGAAAAAACAAAACAAACCCATCAGAGAGATAGCAAAAACATTAGGTGGGGCCAAATCAACTGTTTGGAACATCCTTAAAAGGAAAGAACGCACCGGTGAGCTCAGCAATACCAAAAGACCTGGAAGACCACGGAAAACAACTGTGGTGGATGATCGAAGTATTCTTTCCCTGGTGAAGAAAACACCCTTCACAACAGTTGGCCAGATCAAGAACACTTGCAAATATGCGTGGAAGCCAAATTGCCACCTCAAGGCACCTCTGATAAATGTGGTCACTAACTCTAAATTATCTGAGTTTTCTAACTATGAGGAGACGCCCATTCCTGATCACACTCTCAGCACCTCACTAGAAGGCCAGACATTAAATTTACAAAGCAGCTGAAGACCTCCAGTGTGTGTGTTCCAAAAAAAGAATTGGCTACCATTGTTGCTTATTTTTAGACTTGGTGAACACATGCAATGGAGGTCTTCAGATGCCTTGTAAAGGATGTATATATATATATTTAACAAGCCCCTTGCTCGCTCGGTTTCACTCTCCCGACACTCCTCTGCTACTATTGGATCATATTGCAGATCGCAACGTCTGATGGTTCGGTCATCCGATGCTCCGGGATTCGAACTACAGCTATGTGCCATTCTAATCCATTTGTGATAGCTCAGAACAAACACCAGGCAGGCTGTATGTAAGTTCAAACAGGAATCTCATTTTATTGGATGCACACACACACACTTTTATACAGCAGTTTGAACACCCTGCCCCCAACAACCACTTTCCTATTGGTCAATTGTAAAGTACATTGTAGTTCACAATTAGGTTCTCTTGGCCATGCAAATGAGGACTTGAAACAGGGTCAGCAGGGATTGGTCTGATAGCTTGAACAGGAGAACTGAGATATGTATTGACACAGAAGCCCCAGGGGGTAATTAAAGTACATAAACAAACAGTCAAACACAGAACAATGCTTTTCTTCCAGACCATGGAGCCGTCTGGAGGGGGGGGTTAGCCTTGAGACAGGGCAGAAGACCCCCCACTGTGTAATAGATGGTATGAGCGTGGCTTCCCTGGAACCAGCCCTTAAGGTTTTGCTGCCGACGATGTGCCCACTCCACGTATGTTATGTTGGTTTGTTTCCAGGATTCTCGAAACTTAATCCGGCTGGCTTCGGGTGTAATGGCAAATCGGGCTAGCAGAGCTTCTTTTACCCGGTCATAGTCTTTAGCGTCCTCATCCTCCAGGGCCCGATACGCATCCGCCGCTCTGCCAGTTAAATTACTCGCCAGTAAGGCGACCCAATCTTGGGGCAGTACTTCATGTATCTGGCATAGTCTCTCAAAGTCCTGCAGGAACGCTTCAATTTCCTCCTCTGCTTCCTTAAATAGTTTGAACGCCCGAAAGGGCAACTTACGGAAAGGCGCTGCATCTTTAGGTGTTGTCTCCGATTGCCGTATTTCCGCCATTCTCCGCTCATGTTGCCGCTCTAGTTCTCTCTCTTGTCGCTCATCCTGCAGCTAGATGTCTCTAATGGCATTCTGTATGGCAGTTTCTGATGGGTTAGCACCATATAATGCCAACCACTCTCGAACTCGTTGCTGAAACAAGTCTTTAACTGACCCGAGTCCTGCATCACCATCCCTCTGATCCATCTCGGCTAGCTCACTAATCAGGGTGGCCTTGTTCTTTGTCCTACTGGTCCCTCCACGGCTCTCAAGTAAGTCTTTCAGCGTGGCTTTCCTGCAGGCTGCATAGCTGGTCATTCACTGTGGTGGTTTGGAGTGTCCCAGTAACTGGAGAGCAAATCCCACCGCTGCCAACCAATGTAACGAGCCCCTTGCTTGCTCAGTTCCACTCTCCCGACACTCCTCTGCTACTATTGGATCATATTGCAGATCGCAACGTCTGATGGTTCGGGCATCCGATGCTCCGGGATTCGAACTACAGCTATGTGCCATTCTAATCCATTTGTGATAGCTCAGAACAAACACCAGGCAGGCTGTATGTAAGTTCAAACAGGAATCTCATTTTATTGGATGCACACACACACACTTTTATACAGCAGTTTGAACACCATGCCCCCAACAACCACTTTCCTATTGGTCAATTGTAAAGTACATTGTAGTTCACAATTAGGTTCTCTTGGCCATGCAAATGAGGACTTGAAACAGGGTCAGCAGGGATTGGTCTGATAGCTTGAACAGGAGAACTGAGATATGTATTGACACAGAAGCCCCAGGGGGTAATTAAAGTACATAAACAAACAGTCAAACACAGAACAATGCTTTTCTTCCAGACCATGGAGCCGTCTGGAGGAAGGGTTAGCTTTAAGACAGGGCAGAAGACAGGGGAGGGCTGGCAGCCTTAGGCCTGGGGGGCAAATCCAGTCAAGTGGCCCATTGAACCACCGAATCAGCTCACCATCCATTTACACCACATTCCCTGCAGAGAGAGAGAGAGGGGAGATTGCCCGAGAGAGACCATTTGACACTGCCTGCACAGAGAGAGAGAGAGGCCACTTGGCACTGCCTGCACAAAGAGAGAGAGACCGCTTGACACTGCCTGCACAGAAAGAGAGACACCATTTGACACTGCCTGCACAGAGAGAGAGACCGCTTGACACTTCCTGCACAGAGAGAGGCCACTTGGCACTGCCTGCAGAGAGAGAGAGAGAGACCGCTTGACACTGCCTGCACAGAGAGAGAGACCATTTGACACTGCCTGCACAGAGAGAGAGACCATTTGACACTGCCTGCACAGAGAAAGAGCCTGCTTGACACTGCCTGCACGGAGAGAGAGAGGCCATTTGACACTGCCTGCACAGAGAGACCGCTTGACATTGCCTGCACAAAGAGAGACCACTTGACACTGCCTGCACAGAGAGAGAGAGCGCTTGACACTGCCTGCACAGAGAGAGCGAGAGACCGCTTGACACTGCCTGCACAGAGAGAGAGAGAGAGAGACCATTTGAAACTCCCTGCACAGAGAGAGACTGCTTGACACTGCCTGCCCAAGAGAGAGACCATTTGACACTGCCTGCACAAAGAGAGAGACCGCTTGATATTGCCTGCACAAAGAGAGAGACCGCTTGACACTGCCTGCACAGAGAGAGAGACCATTTGACACTGCCTGCACAAAGAGAGAGACCGCTTGATATTGCCTGCACAAAGAGAGAGACCGATTGACACTGCCTGCACAGAGCGAGAGAGAGAAAGAGACAATTTGAAACTGCCTGCACAGAGAGAGACCGCTTGACACTGCCTGTACAGAGAGAGACTATTTGACACTGCCTGCACAGAGAGAGAGAGAGGCCACTTGGCACTGCCTGCACAGAGAGAGAGAGAGACCGCTTGACACTGCCTGCACAGAGAGAGAGACACCATTTGACACTGCCTGCACAGAGAGAGATCGCTTGACACTGCCTGCACAGAGAGAGGCCACTTGGCACTGCCTGCACAGAGAGAGAGAGGCCGCTTGACACTGCCTCATCAGAGAGAGAGAGAGAGACCATTTGACACTGCCTGCACAGAGAAAGAGCCTGCTTGACACTGCCTGCACGGAGAGAGAGAGGCCATTTGACATTGCCTGCACAGAGAGACCGCTTGACATTGCCTGCACAGAGAGAGACCGCTTGACACTGCCTGCACAGAGAGAGACACCCCTTGATACTGCCTACACAGAGAGAGAGACCACTTGACACTGCCTGCACAGAGAGAGAGAGGCCATTTGACATTGCCTGCACAGAAAGACCGCTTGACATTGCCTGCACAGAGAAAGACCGCTTGACACTGCCTGCACAGAGAAAGAGCCTGCTTGACACTGCCTGCATGGAGAGAGAGAGGCCATTTGACACTGCCTGCACAGAAAGACCGCTTGACATTGCCTGCACAAAGAGAGACCGCTTGACACTGCCTGCACAGAGAGAGAGAGCGCTTGACACTGCCTGCACAGAGAGAGAGAGAGAGACCGCTTGACACTGCCTGCACAGAGAGAGAGAGAGAGAGAGAGACCATTTGAAACTCCCTGCACAGAGAGAGACCGCTTGACACTGCCTGCCCAAGAGAGAGACCATTTGACACTGCCTGCACAAAGAGAGAGACCGCTTGACATTGCCTGCACAAAGAGAGAGACCGCTTGACACTGCCTGCACAGAGAGAGAGACCATTTGACACTGCCTGCACAGAGAGAGAGAGACCGATTGACACTGCCTGCACAGAGCGAGAGAGAGAAAGAGACAATTTGAAACTGCCTGCACAGAGAGAGACCGCTTGACACTGCCTGTACAGAGAGAGACTATTTGACACTGCCTGCACAGAGAGAGAGAGAGGCCACTTGGCACTGCCTGCACAGAGAGAGAGAGACCGCTTGACACTGCCTGCACAGAGAGAGAGACACCATTTGACACTGCCTGCACAGAGAGAGATCGCTTGACACTGCCTGCACAGAGAGAGGCCACTTGGCACTGCCTGCACAGAGAGAGAGAGGCCGCTTGACAATGCCTGCACAGAGAGAGAGACCATTTGACACTGCCTCATCAGAGAGAGAGAGAGAGACCATTTGACACTGCCTGCACAGAGAAAGAGCCTGCTTGACACTGCCTGCACGGAGAGAGAGAGGCCATTTGACATTGCCTGCACAGAGAGACCGCTTGACATTGCCTGCACAGAGAGAGACCGCTTGACACTGCCTGCACAGAGAGAGACACCCCTTGATACTGCCTACACAGAGAGAGAGAGACCACTTGACACTGCCTGCACAGAGAGAGAGGCCATTTGACATTGCCTGCACAGAAAGACCGCTTGACATTGCCTGCACAGAGAAAGACCGCTTGACACTGCCTGCACAGAGAGAGAGACCGCTTGACACTGCCTGCACAGAGAGAGAGAGACCGATTGACACTGCCTGCACAGAGAGAGAGAGAGACCGCTTGACACTGCCTGCACAGAGAAAGAGAGACCGCTTGACACTGCCTGCACAGAGAAAGAGAGAGACCGCTTGACACTGCCTGCACAAAGAGAGAGAGAGAGAAAGACCGCTTGATACTGCCTGCATAGAGAGAGAGAGACCGCTTGACACTGCCTGCACAGAGAGAGAGAGAGAGACCATTTGAAACTCCCTGCACAGAGAGAGACCATTTGACACTGCTCAGAGAAAGAGCCTGCTTGACACTGCCTGCACAGAGAGAGACCATTTGACACTGCCTGCACAGAGAGAGAGACCGCTTGACACTGCCTGCACAGAGAGAGACCATTTGACACTGCCTGCATAGAGAGAGAGACCGCTTGACACTGCCTGCACAGAGAGAGAGACCGCTTGACACTGCCTGCACAGAGAGAGAGAAAGACCGATTGACACTGCCTGCACAGAGAGAGAGAGATAATTTGAAATTGCCTGCACAGAGAGAGACCGCTTGACACTGCCTGTACAGAGAGAGACTATTTGACACTGCCTGCACAGAGAGAGAGAGAGAGAGGCCACTTGGCACTGCCTGCACAGAGAGAGAGAGACCGCTTGACACTGCCTGCACAGAGAGAGAGACACCATTTGACACTGCCTGCACAGAGAGAGATCGCTTGACACTGCCTGCACAGAGAGAGGCCACTTGGCACTGCCTGCACAGAGAGAGAGAGGCCGCTTGACAATGCCCGCACAGAGAGAGAGACCATTTGACACTGCCTCATCAGAGAGAGAGAGACCATTTGACACTGCCTGCACAGAGAAAGAGCCTGCTTGACACTGCCTGCACGGAGAGAGAGAGGCCATTTGACATTGCCTGCACAGAGAGACCGCTTGGCATTGCCTGCACAGAGAGAGACCGCTTGACACTGCCTGCACAGAGAGAGACACCCCTTGATACTGCCTACACAGAGAGAGAGACCACTTGACACTGCCTGCACAGAGAGAGAGAGGCCATTTGACATTGCCTGCACAGAAAGACCGCTTGACATTGCCTGCACAGAGAAAGACCGCTTGACACTGCCTGCACAGAGAGAGAGACCGCTTGACACTGCCTGCACAGAGAGAGACCGATTGACACTGCCTGCACAGAGAGAGAGAGACCGCTTGACACTGCTTGCACAGAGAAAGAGAGACCTCTTGACACTGCCTGCACAGAGAAAGAGAGAGACCGCTTGACACTGCCTGCACAAAGAGAGAGAGAGACCATTTGAAACTCCCTGCACAGAGAGAGACCATTTGACACTGCACAGAGAAAGAGCCTGCTTGACACTGCCTGCACAGAGATAGACCATTTGACACTGCCTGCACAGAGAGAGAGACCGCTTGACACTGCCTGCACAGAGAGAGACCGCTTGACACTGCCTGCACAGAGAGAGACCATTTGACACTGCCTGCACAGAGAGAGAGACCGCTTGACACTGCCTGCACAGAGAGAGAGAGAAAGACTGATTCACACTGCCTGCACAGAGAGAGAGAGATAATTTGAAATTGCCTGCACAGAGAGAGACCGCTTGACACTGCCTGTACAGAGAGAGACTATTTGACACTGCCTGCAGAGAGGAGAGAGACCGCTTGACACTGCCTGCACAAAGAAAGAGAGAGAGACCGTTTTACACTGCCTGCACAGAGAGAGAGAGACCACTTGACACTGCCTGTACAGAAAAAGCCTGCTTGACACTGCCTACACAGAGAGAGAGAGGCCGTTTGACATTGCCTGCACAGAGAGACCGCTAGACATTGCCTGCACACAGAGAGACCGCTTGACACTGCCTGCACAGAGAGAGACCGCTTGACACTGCCTGCACAGAGAGAGAGAGACTGCTTGACACTGCCTGCACAGAGAAAGAGAGAGACCGCTTGACACTGCCTGCACAGAGAGACCGCTTGACACTGCCTGCACAGAGAGACCGCTTGACATTGCCTGCACAGAGAGAGACCACTTGACACTTCCTGCACAGAGAGAGAGACCGCTTGACACTGCCTGCACAGAGAGAGAGAGAGAGACCGCTTGACACTGCCTGCACAGATAGAGAGAGAGACCGATTGACACTGCCTGCACAGAGAGAGAGAGAGACCGCTTGACACTGCCTGCACAGAGAAAGAGAGAGACCACTTGACACTGCCTGCACAGAGAGAGAGAGAAAGACCGATTGACACTGCCTGCACAGAGAGAGAGAGACCATTTGAAACTCCCTGCACAGAGAGAGACCATTTGACACTGCACAGAGAAAGAGCCTGCTTGACACTGCCTGCACAGAGAGAGACCATTTGACACTGCCTGCACAGAGAGAGAGACCGCTTGACACTGCCTGCACAGAGAGAGACCATTTGACACTGCCTGCACAGAGAGAGAGACCACTTGACACTGCCTGTACAGAAAAAGCCTGCTTGACACTGCCTACACAGAGAGAGAGAGGCCGTTTGACATTGCCTGCACAGAGAGACCGCTAGACATTGCCTGCACACAGAGAGACCGCTTGACACTGCCTGCACAGAGAGAGACCGCTTGACACTGCCTGCACAGAGAGAGAGAGACCGCTTGACACTGCCTGCACAGAGAAAGAGAGAGACCGCTTGACACTGCCTGCACAGAGAGACCGCTTGACACTGCCTGCACAGAGAGACCGCTTGACATTGCCTGCACAGAGAGAGACCACTTGACACTTCCTGCACAGAGAGAGAGACCGCTTGACACTGCCTGCACAGAGAGAGAGAGAGAGACCGCTTGACACTGCCTGCACAGATAGAGAGAGAGACCGATTGACACTGCCTGCACAGAGAGAGAGAGAGACCGCTTGACACTGCCTGCACAGAGAAAGAGAGAGACCACTTGACACTGCCTGCACAGAGAGAGAGAGAAAGACCGATTGACACTGCCTGCACAGAGAGAGAGAGACCATTTGAAACTCCCTGCACAGAGAGAGACCATTTGACACTGCACAGAGAAAGAGCCTGCTTGACACTGCCTGCACAGAGAGAGACCATTTGACACTGCCTGCACAGAGAGAGAGACCGCTTGACACTGCCTGCACAGAGAGAGACCATTTGACACTGCCTGCACAGAGAGAGAGACCGCTTGACACTGCCTGCACAGAGAGAGAGAGAGAGAGAATTTGAAACTGCCTGCACAGAGAGAGACCGCTTGACACTGCCTGTACAGAGAGAGACTATTTGACACTGCCTGCACAGAGGGGAGAGACCGCTTGACACCGCCTGCACAAAGAAAGAGAGAGAGACCATTTGACACTGCCTGCACAGAGAGAGAGAGACCACTTGACACTGCCTGTACAGAAAGAGACCACTTGACACTGCCTGTACAGAAAGACCATTTGACACTGCCTGCACAGAGAAAGAGAGTAACTGCTTCACACTGCCTGCACAGAGAGAGAGAGACTGCTTGACATTGCCTGCACAGAGAGAGAGTGACCATTTGACACTGCATGCACAAAGAGACCACTTGACACTGCCTGCACAGAGAGAGAGACTGGACTGCTCCACATTGCCCGCAGTGCAAAGGGGTCACTCTCTGTAGGGGCAGTGCAAAGCGGTCACTCTGTGGGGGTGAAAGTTTTCCAGCCATCAGAATACAGTGATCACTGCTGGCTGTTATAGCAGCCAGCAGTGATTGCCCAAAAAAAGAAGAAGAAAGACATGCTGGCTGTACTAAAGTCAGTTGATAGATTGAATTCTGTTCAACCAGTCTGCACATAGAAAGAACAAAATTCTGCTGGTTCAGCAGAAAATTTAATCTGTCTATGGTGGCTTAAGTTTACCAGTCTCTGGGTTTAATAATATCCTCAAATCTTCTGAAAGGGGTGCTCCACTTAGGTGTAGAAATTTACTTTGAACTCCACCTTATTTCCAGAACTCTTTAGGTATTAGATGTGCAAACAATAAGGTGAGAGCGCATCTAATATCTACTGAGAGTAATGGAAACAAGGTGGAGTTCAAAGTGAACCGTGCCATTACTTGGAGGGATTGGCATTTAGGGGGTTAAAACAGGCAGAGAGGAAATGTGATATCACCTCCTCTGCCTGTCACTTTTCAGTGGAGTAGCAGTGCCTGCTGCAAGTGAATACAAGCCTTTGGGCTCACAGTTGTATACTGGCAGTTTTCCATAGCCATAGTCCCTAAGACTTCTTTTAGGTTGCACGTTTTTGCTGCATTTTCTGGAAGTGCATCAAAGATGCAGCATTCAGGACGTTTTGTGCACGTTCAGAACATGCAGTAAAAATGTGCAACCTCTATGGGACCAGTGGCAACATGCAGGAAGACTGCCAGTACACCAGCACTGCAGACAAACTGCAGCATACCAGTATGAGCCCACATCAACACCTAGGAGGGCAAGGTAGGGTCACAGGCTGCTAGGAAAAAAAACTCTTTATCTGCAGAGAGGGGGAGGGAGGAGAAACTCACAGCCTCCCAGGAGACTCACTGTATTCAAGCCGACTGCGCAGATTTAACTTTCCCGCCCATACATTCCTCTTCAAGACAGCACACGGGCTGCCCGGAGTGTTGGCGGGGAAAGAGAGAACAGGTCCAGCCTCTGCCAGCCAAGTGTGGAGGAGGGAGGGGCTGGGCAGGGCTGTGTAACACAGACCGTTGGCCCTGAGACATCGCTGGCTCACAGTACTGGATGAAGATGCCGCACTTGGCCAGCTCAAAAACTGTGCATGTGCGGTTCTGAGCTGGCAACACAGCGGCCTTTGTAGAGCATATGAGAGCAGCCCAGGGGGCAATTGCATCTCTGCCTCCCGGCCCAGCCCTCCCCTAGCAGAAGACCCCCCACTGTGTAATAGATTCAAAGGAGAAATACTTCAGTAATCCAAGGTTCATGACAATATATATATATATTAGACTTGTGCACAACGGAAAAATTCGTTTAGTTTCGGTTCGTATCTTTTCGGTCCTGTTGAATCGTAATCGTTCGTAATTTTGCTAGACGGGATTTTTCGTGTTCGGACTAATTCGTATTTTCGCAATTAATGTAAGCCTTATTTTTCGTTGATTTATAATTCGTACTTTCGGTAGAGTACATTGTTTTTTGTTGATTCTGGACACAACTCCTACTTTCGTAACTTTTTTGGGGTTCATTGATTCGTAATTTTCCGTGTCTCTCTCACAACGACGCTGCCTATTATGCCTAATGTGCTTCGAATGGATTTGTACTTTTCTAAATACATAGCGGTTATTTGTAACGATTCAAAATCTCGTATTTTACTGTCGTTTTTTACATGCGGCTATAGCCTCCGCCCCTGTACACCATTTTGAGAGGGAGTTCAGCACGGTGAGGGAGAAGCAGAGAGCAGAGCAGAGTGTTATTGTGCTTCGAATGGATTTGAAATCTCGTATTTTACTTTAGTTTTTTCATGCTGCTATAGCCTCCGCCCCTGTCCACCATTTTGAGAGGGAGTTCAGCACGGTGAGGGAGAAGCAGAGAGCAGAGCAGAGTGTTATTGTGCTTCGAATGGATTCGTACATTCGGAACTTTTTTCATAACGAATTATGCCGAAGACATTCGGGCATTCACTATTTGCGATATAATTTATTTCGGATTCGGTTTTATTCGTAATTGCTTTGTTCGGAAATTGGAATGCTTCCGAATGTCCGAAAGTTGCTAAATTCGGACGAATTTCGATTCGTTACGAAACGAATTGCACAAGCCTAATATATATATATATATATATATATATATATATATATATATATATATATATTGTAAACTTTGGGGGTTGTTATAGCTCCACGGGACCAAGTGCATAAACCGTTTGATCTTGAAAAAAGGGCTTTTATTTGTAAACAAACCAAAATAAAGCTTCATTCAGCACACAGGAAAACTATAAAACAAAGTCCGCTTGTCTTCAGCCCAAAACAGATTAAAGAAAAGGCACATACAGTTTTTGTAGAATGGGTCTTCTCCCCAAAACTTCAAGAGTCCTTGTTAAAGGGGTTGTAAAGGTTAGTTTTTTATTTTCTAAATAGGTTCCTTTAAGCTACCTTGTTTTGTTTCTTTGTCTGAATTTCTCACTTCCGTTTTCTCCTCACTAAACTTCACACCATCAATTGAAGGAAAAGGTAAGTGAACCAACAATGCACTAGCTTAAAGGAACCTATTTAGAAAAAAAACCTGAACCTTTACAACCTCTTTAATGAAGTGCTAAGAAGAGCTCCGCTAAGAAATCCCTGACGGGATCAAGGAGCTATGCAATCGGATCCATCTAAAGTGCCTGAAAGAGCCAAAATAGATGGTACCCGAGCCTCGAAGAAGAAGAGCAAGGTTCTTGCCTGTAATGCTTCTTTGAGAGCTGGACCCTGAGTCGGCACCTTGGTCACGTGAAAACTATACCAAAGAGTTGCTCTGGCAGGGTGCAATACAGGTCCAAGGGAGTGGACCCTATATACAAAGGGGACTCGGTCCTTGAAGGTCTGTCATGACAAAGCTCGCCGTGATGAGTGAAGATTAGAGTTGAGCGGACACCTGGATGTTCGGGTTCGGCCGAACTTCGGAAAAAAGTTCGGGTTCGGGACCGAACTTTAACCCGAACCCGGACCCGAACCCGAACCCCATTGAAGTCAATGGGGACCCGGACTTCTAAGGACTAAAAAGGCTCTAAAAAGGTAATGGAAAGGGCTAGAGGGCTGCAAATGGCAGCAAAATGTTGTTAAGAGCATGGCAAGTGCTCTGCAAACAAATGTGGATAGGGAAATAACTTAAAATAACATAAAAAAAATAAAAATAAAAAATAATAATCTTGACCTAGGAGGACGAGGTCCATATGGAGTAGGAGGTTGAAGTGGCGGTGGATGTGGCTGTGTAGGTGGAAGCGGCGGTGGAGGAGGACGAGGTAGCCAACACTGATTCAAAAATACAACAATGGCTGTGTAATGCCTGTGATGTGTCGAATTCTGTCCCCCGTCAAATAGTGTCCACCCTGTACTGCGCTTGCTCAGTATGTAGGACAAGGGGATTTCTAAAATCTCCCAAGACGAACGGCGCCTGCGTGGTGAGTTCAGGTGAAGGCCACACCATCCGTGGTTCAAGACGAGCCAAGTGAGGCCGTGCCCGAAGCGTGGCGATCGAACCGAGCCCGTGAGGGGCCCTGTTACTATGTGCTACCGTATGTCCACTTGGATGGTGGGGCTTGAACCTGCACTCACAGCGCAGGCGCTGTTCATCTTCGGAGATTTTGTGAATCTCCTTGTCCTCTGTACTGCGCAAGCGCTGCGCCTTCGCAGTATGGGCCGGACACAATCCGATGGCCGGACAGTTTTTGTCACAACACCGGTATACATGTCTATTCTGCACAAGGTACGGACAAGTCCTGTGGGATCCATGCC
Source organism: Rana muscosa (assembly GCA_029206835.1). Taxonomy (NCBI): domain Eukaryota; kingdom Metazoa; phylum Chordata; class Amphibia; order Anura; family Ranidae; genus Rana; species Rana muscosa. The sequence goes on along the minus strand of CM055122.1, from coordinate 952,344,496 downwards.
TGGTTCATTTTACTTTCAAAGTATTTTATTTTCAAATAGGAAAATACAGAGTAACAAATACGATAGCAATATAAAAGATAGAAGTTTTTGGCCGATAGCATGGGCGGGCTGAAAAAATACACAGCGAAAGTGCAAAAATTAAGGAAGATCTGTAATCGTAAACAATTCTGTCAAGTGGTTAATCATATCATCTGGCATACAGATTTTAATTATAGGTACACTCCCTCCCAAACTCGCCTTATCAACAGAGCCTGGGGTCCTAAATTCTCTCTTTCAGTCCCCTACATCCGGGGCAGGGAAGGTGCCACGGAGCTCCCGCCCTCCGGCACCCCAAAAGGGAACATGCTGTGCCAGAGGGAGGGAACCCTCCTCCCCCCCCAGGGGGGAAACCCCCGATGGGACTGACTCACTCCTAAGAGGACCTCCATTGTTGTACCATTAATAGTAATTCGATACCCTGTTAGAAGAAAGGAGAGGTAGTCAGAAAGAAGAAAGATAGGGAAGACGGGGGTTAGGGTAGGGTGGGGGTAGGGAAGGGAGGCGAGGTTCACTAAGTGCTTAATTTAATCCAGGTTTTAATTGTGAGCTAATCCAGGAACTAGAGAGATACCCAAGAACTGAGCCCATGGTTCCCAAACCTTCTCAAATTTACATGTTGAGTCGTTAATGATACTGGCAAGCTTTTCCTGGGCCATGATCCAAGATACTTTCCTGATCGCTGCTTTAGTGGAGACATTTGGGTGCTTCCACGCCTTGGCTAGTGTAATTTTGGCTCCCAGCAATATATAGTGGATTAGTATACGATCGTGTTTGGATATCTTGGGAATATGAGCATTTAGTAAAATGGTTTCGGGAGACCTGGGAATCTCGCAACCCGTGACTCTTTTAATGAGAGTTAATATCCTTCTCCAGAAGGACCTGATTCTAGGGCATTCCCACCACACATGGGCGATTGTGCCCCTCAGATGACATCCCCAGAAGCATAACGGGTCAGCTGTTGGGAAAATCTTGGCCAGTCGTGTTGGTGTCATATACCATCTAGTCATAATTTTTAAATTTGCTTCCATGAGAGATGTATTGATGATTCCTTTATACGCTGTGGCTAGCGCAGACTGCCAGGTCTCCAAGCTCCACTGAAACTTGAAGTCTCCCTCCCAGGCTAACATGTAAGGGGATTTATCAGTCGGTTGGGAAAGTGACGCATAGATGACTGAAATGCCTCCCCTCTGCTCCATGGGTTGACTGCACCAGAGTTCATAATTTGAAAATTTGGGAGGATTAGGCTTTTCGGGCCATATTCTATGCAAGAAGTGGCTTATTTGCTGAAACCGAAATCTCTCAGACTGAGGAAGGTCGAGATTGCTTACGCAGTAAGCCAGAGAAAGTGGGCCTCTAGACGTGAAGAAATGGCCTATACGGTACAGCCCTTTGTCCAGCCACCATTGAAAGGCCTTTATGTTTAACCCTGGGGGGAAACTCGGGTTACGGAATAGGTGTGAGAGGGGTTGCATGGCTGAGGTAAGGTTAGGGTTCAATTTCAGTTTATCCCACAAAGCAAAGGAGTGTGAGAGAGTGGGGGCCAAAATAGGTGGTCTATTTTTAGGTGAACACCACAATAGGTAATCCAGGGTATGATGTGGAACCGCCTGGCATTCGATTTGTATCCAATCTGGTTTTCTCCCTTTAGTATATACAGTGGAGAACTGGGACAGTCTTGATGCTAAGAAATATCTATACAAGTTTGGCACACCCAGTCCTCCTCGTTTTCTAGAGTGGTAAAGAGTCTGTTGGTTGATCCTGTATCCCGATCCCCCCCAAATAAATTGTATAATTTTGCTCTGGAGTGACTTGAGATGGTCCCTCCTCAGTGGGATGGGGAGAGCTCGGAAGAGGTAGAGCAGTCTAGGCAATAGTGTCATCTTGACAGCATTTATTCTTCCCAACCAAGATAAATTTTGCTTTGACCATAGTTTTAGGTCTTGCTCTAACTTGTGGTACATGGGAGGGAAGTTTTTAGCGTAAAGGGACTCAAATTTAGAAGTAAGGGAGATACCCAAATATTTGATATTGTATTCATTCCAGGCAAATTTAAAATTCATTTTAAGTAGGGAGACCATCTCAGGGTTAAGAGAGATGTTTAGGGCTTGGGATTTGGCAAAGTTAACCTGCAAACCTGTTACTGTCGCAAAAGAGAAAATAATTTTATTCAAATTAGGTAGGGAGGTTAGAGGGGAGGTAATAAAGAGTATTAAGTCATCCGCAAACAACCCACATTTGTGCATTTGGGGCCCACAAGAAACCCCCTTTACATCAGGATTCTCTCGTATAGCTATCGCCAATGTCTCTATGGCCAATGCAAAGATTACGGGTGACAACGGGCAGCCTTGCCTTGTTCCCCTTGCTATGTGGATCGGGGAGGAATAATGTCCTTGAATTCGAATACGCGCCGTGGGCGTGGAGTATAGTGCTTTCAAGGTTCCGATAAATTGATTCCCAAAGCCCCAATGCTCTAACAGGGTAAAGATGTACTGCCAGGACACAGTATCGAATGCTTTTTGTATGTCCAGGGAAAGTAGCATTCCCTGTTGCTTAGGTCCTCCTGGCCAGTTAGACTGTAAGATCGAGACTATATCAATAGCTCTTCTAGTTTGATCAGGGCCCTGTCTACCTGGGATAAATCCCACTTGGTCTTTGTGAATATAGGAGCTGATGAATGAGTTTAGTCTGTTTGCTAGGACTTTGGTGAGGATCTTTAAATCGTTATTTATCAACGATATTGGTCTATAGTTAGCTACCTCTTCTGGATTCTTATCAGGTTTCGGGATAACAGTAATGTATGCTGAGTTTGGGTCAGGTTTTAGGGGGGAACCGGAGGTTTTTTCGTTAAAAATTTTTGTCATAAAGGGCGCTACTATCTCTGAGAAGGTCTTATAGTAGGGGACCGATAGACCGTCCGGACCTGGAGCCGTTCCCCCCTTTAGGTTTTTGATAACCTCCATGGATTCTTCCACTGAAATTGGGTCCTCCATGATGGTTTTGTGTTCATCAGAGAGTTTAGGAATAGGAAGGGTGTCTAGAAAATGTGAGATGGATCTAGCGGAAACCTGCTGACCAGCACTATAAAGCTTGTCATAGAACTCTCTGAAAGCTGTAAGGATTTTGGAGGGATCAGAAGTCGTGGTCTGATTATGAGATTTGATCCTAGGGATTGTGTTTAGCCTCACCCTGGGGGTGAGTTTATTGGCCAGCATCTTGCCTAATTTGTCCTTCTGGGTATAAAATTTCGCTCCGCTCCATCGGATCAGTTTTTCAGCTCGTGTTGTCAGGGCTAAGTTAAGTTGCAGTCTGACTGAGTCTATTTGTGTCATGCTAATTCTGGTCGGATCTTTTTTATGTTGGGCTCTGAGAGAAGCGTACATTCTTTCCAATCTAACTATATCAGCCATTCTTTCTCTTTTGATTTTGGATGCGAGCTGGATAAGTTTACCTCTGACGGTAACTTTATGGGCTGCCCAGAGTACTTCTGCGGATACCTCCCCATCGTTATTTAAAGAGAAGTATTCGGTTAGTGCTTTATTAATCTCGATCACATTAATGGGGTCTGACAAAATTGACTCATTAAGCCTCCACTGGAAATGTTTGGGTCTGTGTGAGAGTGAGTCGAGAGATGCTGACACAATAGAGTGATCCGAGAGTGACGTGTCTATAATCCGAGCATCATTGACATGTGGAAGATGATGTGAGGGGATGAGAATGTGATCTATCCTGGCATAGGATTGATGGGGGTTAGAGAAATGGGTATAATCTCTTGTCGTTGGGTTCTGTTCACGCCAAACGTCTGCCAAACCCTGAGCATGGAGTAGTCTGGCAAATTTTAGGCTGGCCCTGGTGGGGCGAGTTAGGATGGGTTTGGCTGGGTTGGACTTATCTAGCCCACGATCAAGCGCCATGTTGGAGTCACCCCCAAATATGGGAGTCCCCTCCAACATAGGGCTCAGGGTTGACATCATTGATTGAAAAAACCTCAGTTGCCCTTTATTTGGAGCATAGTATGAAATAAAGGAGAAAACGTGCCCCTCAATTAGGCCTTTCACTAAAAGAAACCTGCCTTCTGGGTCTTTGTACTCGGCTTGCCAAGAGAAATTGCAAGATTTTGAAAATAAAATTGCAACCCCTTTTGATTTGTCTTCTGCCTTTGCCAAATAAAAAACTGGGAAGTGATGGTGTAAAAAGACAGGGCTGTACCATCTAGGGAAGTGAGTCTCTTGAATCAAAACCACATCCAGTCCGAGGGATTTGTAACTGTCAAATATTTTTCTCCTTTTTATTGGAGAATTAAGACCCTGGGCGTTGTGGGTAGCTATTTTAAGTATAGGTTTTGGTGCATTAGCCATGGAGAGGAGTTGAGTGTATGCTGTCTATTCCTGCGTCACTTACCTTTAGGTGAGCCGAACCTCTAGTTGTCTTCTGTATGGACCTTCTGTGAGATGGTTTAGTTTGATTAGGAACCTCAGTGATAACCTGGATGGATTCTGAGAAACACAAAATTGTTAAGCATCTTAGTACGTAGAAGGGGAAGAGGAGGAGGGAGAGGGAAGGGGTATACAGAAAGAGCAAGATAGGAAAGATAGAGGAAGAGACCATAGACAGCCTCTTCAGAGAAAGACGGTCCGCTCCCTGGGGAAATAACCCTTCCCCCGAGCCAGACCTTACAAAAAGTGTCTGCACCACTGTGAGCAGACAACCCACCCCACAAATCTTCGAGAGACTGAGGGATAGGCGGAGGCACATGCTAAGCACCCAGCTCCACGGCGCTCAACTAACTTTTGTTCATTTAGAAATACCTAGCACAGAGGGTTTAAATTCCCATAAAGGGGGGACCTCCAGTCCCCTGGGATGAGCATCTGGATAACTACCCCTCACCCGCCCCTTTTCAGAGCAGGCAATGTGGTGAACATCTTAGAGCTACTATCTATTATAATTGAGGGGAAACATTTAGTTCAGTAACTAACCCACTAACATTAGGGGGCCACTATGAGCCCAACTCATAGAAACAACCACGTGAGAAACATAAGGTTTCTGTCTTCTAACAGATGGTAATAATGAGCCAACAGGTTCGTTTAAGGCCTTATCCAGGACTATAAGCAAAATCAATTGGGGGAAACCCTAGATCGGATCAATATCTTAATAGACTAAAAAATAAGAAAGTTTGATCAATAGAATTTGGGAGGGCAATTGCCCCTTTCAGAAGAAGAGGAAGTCTCTGATGAGAACTCCCTTTGGGAGCCAAGGTAGAGAGTAGGAAATATAAAAATAAAATAAAATTAATTGCTGGCAATACTCAGGTCGGGCGAATGTCTTTCGCTTTCTTCGATTTCGGGTTGTTCCACAGGGGCGTCAGGGGGCTGGTGGGTGGTGGCCGTTTAGTAGAGTTGTTGGCTGGGTTTGATGTGTCCATATCCGATTCTAGCGAGATCAGCTTCAGTGAAAGGAGGGTCTTCTCTCCATCTTGGAGGTTAGAGAACGAATAGGGTTTACTCTTGAAAATGAATTTAACGGCAAATGGGAATGTCCACCAGTATTTGATGTCTTTCTGGGCCAGGATCCCTAAGAGAGGTTTCAGGGCCCTTCTTCTCTGGATCGTGGAGGGGGATAGGTCAGCAAAAATTTGGATAGGGTGACCGTGATGGGAGATCTGTTTCGCCGCTCTGGATTGCTTCATTATTTCCTCCTTTACCTGGTAAAAGTGTGGATTAGCGATTACATCCCTGGGGGAACCATCTTTTCTAGGAGGGCCCAGGGCTCTATGAACCCTGTCCAATTCCAGGCGGTGTTGCGGTATGTTAGGGATCAGGGATTTAATTATTTCCTGTGTCGCTTGTGAGACCTCTGTAAAGGTTTCAGGGAGACCCCTGATTCTGAAGTTGGATCTCCTGGATCTATCTTCAAGTTCATCGATTCTCAGTAGGGCTGAGTCGAGCCTATCTTGAAGTGTCTGGATGTGGCTAGAATTCTGGTTAGTGGTTGCTACTTTTAAATCCAGCTTGCTCTCTATGGCTTCCATCCTGGAACCTAGGTTCTGGAAGTCAGCTTTTATATCGCCAGTAGGGATGAGCTTCGTGTTCGAGTCGAACATACGTTCGACTCGAACATCGGCTGTTCGATCGTTCGACGAAGATCGAACGATTTGGGCCGTTCGCGCCAAATTCGAGTGACGCGAACGGCCCACAATGCACTACGCCATCGCAGTGTCATCCAGGCGCTGTGATTGGCCAAGCATGCACTGTGACCCCGCATGCTTGGCCAATCACAGCGCCGGCAGCGAGGAGAGCAATGATTGGCCACAGGCAGGATGCCTGTGGCCAATTATTGCTGAGGGTGTTTAGTACACGCCCCACACTATAAAAGGCCGCCAGCACGGCGGCCTAGTGTAGTGTGTTCCGGAGCAGGGATAGAGCAGCATAGGCAGGGACAGTGACTGTTATTTCTTTCTTGCTTAACCTGGATTCCTTTAGTTTAGGGAAAGAGAAGGATAGGTAGGGAGAGTGTCAGTGTGTTTTGTGCTTGTGCTATAGTGTGCTTAAAAAAAACATTTATTCTAGGGACAGAAAACTGTAGGTAGGGACAGTGTCAGTTTCTTTCACTCTGCAAGTCCTTGTTTCCAGGGACCTGGAAGGACAGTGAGTGAATTGTCCTTGTGCTATATTGTGCTTAAAAAAACATTTATTCTAGGGACAGAAAACTGTAGGTAGGGAGAGTGTCAGTTTCTTTCACTCTGCAAGTCCTTGTTTCCAGGGACCTGGAAGGACAGTGACTGAATTGTCCTTGTGCTATATTGTGATTAAAAAAAACATTTATTCTAGGGACAGAAAACTGTAGGTAGGGAGAGTGTCAGTTTATTTCACTCTGCAAGTCCTTGTTTCCAGGGACCTGGAAGGACAGTGACTGAATTGTCCTTGTGCTATATTGTGCTTAAAAAAAACATTTATTCTAGGGACAGAAAACTGTAGGTAGGGAGAGTGTCAGTTTATTTCACTCTGCAAGTCCTTGTTTCCAGGGACCTGGAAGGACAGTGACTGAATTGTCCTTGTGCTATATTGTGATTAAAAAAAACATTTATTCTAGGGACAGAAAACTGTAGGTAGGGAGAGTGTCAGTTTATTTCACTCTGCAAGTCCTTGTTTCCAGGGACCTGGAAGGACAGTGACTGAATTGTCCTTGTGCTATATTGTGATTAAAAAAAACATTTATTCTAGGGACAGAAAACTGTAGGTAGGGAGAGTGTCAGTTTATTTCACTCTGCAAGTCCTTGTTTCCAGGGACCTGGAAGGACAGTGACTGAATTGTCCTTGTGCTATATTGTGCTTAAAAAAACATTTATTCTAGGGACAGAAAACTGTAGGTAGGGAGAGTGTCAGTTTATTTCACTCTGCAAGTCCTTGTTTCCAGGGACCTGGAAGGACAGTGACTGAATTGTCCTTGTGCTATATTGTGATTAAAAAAAACATTTATTCTAGGGACAGAAAACTGTAGGTAGGGAGAGTGTCAGTTTATTTCACTCTGCAAGTCCTTGTTTCCAGGGACCTGGAAGGACAGTGACTGAATTGTCCTTGTGCTATATTGTGATTAAAAAAAACATTTATTCTAGGGACAGAAAACTGTAGGTAGGGAGAGTGTCAGTTTATTTCACTCTGCAAGTCCTTGTTTCCAGGGACCTGGAAGGACAGTGACTGAATTGTCCTTGTGCTATATTGTGATTAAAAAAAACATTTATTCTAGGGACAGAAAACTGTAGGTAGGGAGAGTGTCAGTTTATTTCACTCTGCAAGTCCTTGTTTCCAGGGACCTGGAAGGACAGTGACTGAATTGTCCTTGTGCTATATTGTGCTTAAAAAAAACATTTATTCTAGGGACAGAAAACTGTAGGTAGGGAGAGTGTCAGTTTATTTCACTCTGCAAGTCCTTGTTTCCAGGGACCTGGAAGGACAGTGACTGAATTGTCCTTGTGCTATATTGTGATTAAAAAAAACATTTATTCTAGGGACAGAAAACTGTAGGTAGGGAGAGTGTCAGTTTATTTCACTCTGCAAGTCCTTGTTTCCAGGGACCTGGAAGGACAGTGACTGAATTGTCCTTGTGCTATATTGTGATTAAAAAAAACATTTATTCTAGGGACAGAAAACTGTAGGTAGGGAGAGTGTCAGTTTATTTCACTCTGCAAGTCCTTGTTTCCAGGGACCTGGAAGGACAGTGACTGAATTGTCCTTGTGCTATATTGTGATTAAAAAAAACATTTATTCTAGGGACAGAAAACTGTAGGTAGGGAGAGTGTCAGTTTATTTCACTCTGCAAGTCCTTGTTTCAAGGGACAGAGAAGGACACCTGAAGGTAGCCCTTATTGCTTTTTTCCCATCTCCCTGCAGGCCATCTATTAGAATGTCTGGAAGGCAAACAAGGAGAGGCAGACAGTCAGGAGGCAATAAAAGAGGGCAAGCAGGCTCTGTGTCTGGGGGCAACAGTGCTGGTCGTGGACGCGGTGCATTGTCATCAGCACATGGCCATGGGACACGCTTGTCCTTCTTTTCGGCAGCTGGACATGTTGAGCCACATCATGCCGAAGACTTGGTAGAGTGGATGACCAAGCCCTCCTCCTCCTCCTCATCCTCTCTCACCCAGGCTCAGGGTACTGGAAAAGCAGCTGCCAAAGCGTCGTCTTCCCTGGTATCAATGTCAGACAAATCATCAGTCACTCCTTCCCTAGACCCACCATGTCCTCCTCCTGAGGAGTCCCCCGAACTGTTTCAGCACAGTGTTGGGTACATGCTCCAGGAGGATGCCCAGCGTTTCGAAGGGTCTGATGATGAAACCCAGCTAGAGGAAGGCAGTAGCGTGAGAGCAGACAGAGGGGATGCTCAAGAAGGACACCAATCTGGCAGTCATGTTCCAGCAGCTGCAGCATACTGCCAGATTGGCTCCAGTGATGAGGAGGGAGGGGATGATGAGGTCACTGACTCCACGTGGGTGCCTAATAGGAGAGAGGAGGAGGAGGAGGATGAGGAGGAGGCACATCTCCAACGAGGCAGGATGCCCTTTGGTGGCCAGCGTAAGGGCAGTACACCGACGGAATCACACCGCAGAGCTCCGCCTGTGCAGGGCGCTGCCTCTGCCCGTCATTCAAAAAGTTCTTTGGTGTGGGCCTTTTTTGAGGCTAGTGCATCAGATCGCACAGCTGCTGTTTGCAACATATGTCTCAAGCGTATATCGCGTGGCCAAAACATCAGCCGCTTGGGTACCACATGCCTGACCAGACATATGTTGACCTGCCATGCAGCTCGTTGGCAAGCCTACCTCAAAGACCCACACCAAAGAACAAAGCGGACCTCTCCTTGCACCGCATCAGCTGGGATCTCCAACCCCACTATAACTTCAGTCCTCTCTGAAACATGCACTGAGAGGAATGAAGGTGTAGAATTAGGTGTGTCACAGCCAAGTACTTGCGCCCACTCTGCTAGCAGTACACCGACGTCCGATTCTAGCAGGCAAATTTCCCTGCCCCAGCTGCTGGACCGTCGAAAGAAGTTCACTCCCAGCCATCCACATGCCCAGCGGTTGAATGCTAGCTTGGCTAAATTGCTAGCGCTTCAACTGCTGCCTTTTCAGTTGGTAGACTCGGCCCCCTTCCGTGAGTTTGTGCAATGTGCAGTTCCTCAGTGGCAGGTTCCCAAACGCCACTTTTTCTCACGGAAGGCTATTCCGGCTCTCTACCGGCATGTGGAAGGCAATGTCTTGGCCTCGCTGGACAGGGCGGTCAGCGGTAAGGTGCATATTACCGCTGACTCATGGTCCAGCAGGCATGGACAGGGACGTTACCTTTCTTTCACGGCCCATTGGGTCACTCTTTTGGCAGCTGGGAAGGATTCAGGACAAGGTGCAGTAGTGTTGGAGGTTGTCCCACCGCCACGCCTCCAAAATGCTACTACTGGTTGTGACACACCTCTCTCCTCCACCCCCTCCTCTTCTTCTTCCTCCATGGCCTCTTCCTGTGGTTTGTCCTATGAACCAGCGGTGCTCCGTAGCCGTTCACGGGGCTACGCAAGTACGCAGGCAAAAAGATGCCATGCCGTGCTTGCGCTGGTGTGTTTGGGGGACAGAAGCCACACTGGGGCAGAGGTCCTGTCTGCTCTGCAGGGCCAGGCCGAGAGGTGGTTGACGCCACGCCAGCTTAAGCCAGGAATGGTGGTTTGCGACAATGGCACCAACCTCCTCTCCGCCCTCCGACAGGGACAACTGACCCATGTGCCCTGTGTGGCTCACGTCCTTAACCTGGTGGTGCAGCGCTTCTTGGGCAGGTACCCGGGCTTACAGGATGTCCTGAGGCAGGCCAGGAAAGTCTGTGTGCATTTCCGCAGATCTTATAATGCCAGTGCTCGCCTGGCTGAGCTGCAAAAGGAGTTGAACCTGCCCAAGAACCGCCTTATATGTGACATGCCCACCAGGTGGAACTCAACGTTGGCCATGCTGCAGCGGCTGCACACGCAGCAGAGGGCCATCAATGAGTACCTGTGCGACTACGGCACCAGGACAGGGTCAGGGGAGCTTGGTTTTTTTTCTCCACGCCAGTGGGGCATGATCAGGGATGCATGCACTGTCCTGGCACCATTTGAGGAGGCCACGAGGATGGTGAGCAGTGACAGTGCATGCATCAGTGACACTGTACCTCTTGTCCACCTGTTGGAGCACACGCTGCGTGGAATAATGGACAGGGCACTTGAGGCAGAACAGAGGCAGGAAGAGGAGGACTTCCTTGCCTCTCAAGGCCCCCTTTACCCAGACAGTGTTCCTTCTGTCCCACCCATCGCACAGGAAGAGGAGGAGGAGGAGGAGGAGGAGGAGGAGGAGGAGGAGGATTGTGTCAGCATGGAGGTGGAGGCTGGCACTCAGCATCATCAGCAGCAGTCTTTTAGGGATGATTTACAGTCCCAAGAAACCAGTGGACTTGTACGTGGCTGGGAGGAGGTGGCTGCGGATCATGTCGTCCTTAGTGACCCAGAGGACTCCGGAGCGAATGCCTCAGCAAACCTACGCTGCATGGCCTCCCTGATCCTGCAAAGTCTGCGGAAGGATCCTCGTATTCTTCGGATCAAGGAGAGGGACCATTACTGGCTGGCCACTCTCCTTGATCCACGGTACAAGGGTAAGGTTGCGGACCTTATGTTACCGTCGCAGAGGGAGCAGAGGATGAGACAACTCCGGGAGGCCTTGCAGAAAGGTCTGTGCAACGCGTTCCCAGAGACTGGGAGGTTGCAAACTCCTGGTCCTGGACAACGAGTTGCTGAGGCTTCGGCCAGTCAAAGAAGGAGCGGTGGGGAAGGTGGCCGTCTGACCGATGCGTTCAGACAATTCTTTAGTCCGCAGCCCCAAAGTATGATCGGTTCCAGCAACCATCGCCAGCGTCTGATAAACATGGTGCAGGAATATCTAGGGGCAAGGTCAGACTTGGACACCTTCCCCACCGAAAATCCTCTGGCTTACTGGGTCTTGAGGATGGATCACTGGCCAGAGCTTGCACAGTATGCAATTGAGCTACTGGCCTGTCCTGCATCCAGCGTTCTTTCGGAACGCACATTCAGTGCTGCTGGAGGATTTGTCACGGATCACAGGGTGCGCCTGTCCACCGACTCGGTTGATCGACTGACTTTCATCAAGATGAACCAGTCTTGGATCACCACCAGCTACCACACACCTGATGCTGATATAACAGACTAATTGATTTTAACATGTCACATCCCTTCAAGACTGATGCTGATGCTGAGTGCCTGTGCTGTTATGTTGACTGGCTATCCTCCTCCTCCGAGTCCTCAATGATACGATTGATGATGATAGCTTGTAAGATCATTTTTGTTTATGGGTGCCGCCACCAGTGCCTAACGCCCAATTTTTCAGCCCCTGTTTAACAGGGGCGTGTAATTACAATTTTTGAAGCAATACTTTGCAACAGGGCTCATTGCTGTGCTCCAAGTACAGTATCTGTGAGGAGTTGCAGTGTTGTGCCACCAGTGCCTAACGCCCAATTTTTCAGCCCCTGTTTAACAGGGGCGTGTAATTACAATTTTTGAAGCAATACTTTGCAACAGGGCTCATTGCTGTGCTCCAAGTACAGTATCTGTGAGGAGTTGCAGTGTTGTGCCACCAGTGCCTAAGGCCCAATTTTTCAGCCCCTGTTTAACAGGGGCGTGTCATTACAATTTTTGAAGCAATACTTTGCAACAGGGCTCATTGGTGTGCTCCAAGTACAGTATCTGTGAGGAGTTGCAGTGTTGTGCCACCAGTGCCTAAGGCCCAATTTTTCAGCCCCTGTTTAACAGGGGCGTGTCATTACAATTTTTGAAGCAATACTTTGCAACAGGGCTCATTGCTGTGCTCCAAGTACAGTTGCTGTGAGGGGTTGCAGTGTTGTGCCACCAGTGCCTAAGGCCCAATTTTTCAGCCCCTGTTCAACAGGGGCATGTAATTACAATTCTTGATCTAATAATTCACAGCAGGGCCCATTGCTGCACCCACCAAGAGTAACTGTCAGGGCTTACAGTGTTGTGGCACCAGCACCACCATCAAAGGCCCAATTTTTACTACCACTGTTCAACAATTATATGTAATTAAAATTCCTGATATAATAGTTGACAGCAGGGCGTTCCAGCACCAACCAAGAGTAACTGTGAGTGCTTACAGTGTTGTGCCAACACCAACAACTAAGGGGCCTATTTCTGCAGAGTATATACGGCAGGTCCCTACTTTCAAACATCCAACTTACAAACGACTCCTACTTGCAAACGCAAGAAGACAACAGGAAGTGAGAGGAAATCTACCACTAGGAAGGAAAATTCTCTCCTGTAAGAATAAATATGGGAGAAAGGTGTCTCCTCTGTACTGATGCTTTATCAGCAATCCTTGTTTCAAGAAAAACACCACATTTCAAAAACAGTTGTCATTGGGACGGAAAGTGAGGTGAAATGTTCTGAACAGGGGCACAGACAGCAAAACAAATGTTACAGGGGTGATAACCCTTACCTATGTTTTCCAAAAAGTTTAAAAATAGATTTTTGGTCTGGAGCTACACTTCAACAATGTACCTGTTCAAAATTACAAACAGACTCTACATAAGAACAAACCTACAGTCCCTGTCTTGTATGCACCGCCTGTATAGGGCTGTTCAGAGTATATAGGGCCTTTTTTATTTTATGTGCGGGGTTCCCCTTAATATCCATACAAGACCCAAAGGGGCTGGTAATGGGCTGGGGTAGGGGGGGGGTCATGGGGTAGCTATGCCATTTTTCTTAAAGAATTTCATCCATATTACCGGGACCAGACATTACATTAAAGCCGCAAGCAGTTTTAAATGGCTTTTTTTTCCTTTAGAAGTGTCATTTTGTGCAGGGACAGTTCTAAACACGGGAAACACGTGGCACTTCACAGGCATACTTTAGACACCCCCCAGGTACGATATTTAAAGGAATATTTGACTTTTTTTTTTTCACTTTATGCATCATTAAAATGACTGCTCCCGAAAAACGACCGTTTTTAAAACTTCTTTTTGCATTGATACATGTCCCCTGGTGCAGAACCCGGGTTCCCAAACCCTTTTTAGGACAATAACATGCATAATAGTTGTTATAATTAGCACTTTAGAATTCGAACGTTCGCATCCATTGTATTTAATAGGGTTCTAATGTTCGTTCGAACTTTCGGTCCGTTCGCGGGTTCTGGTGCGAACCGAACCCGGGGGTGTTCGGCTCATCACTAATCGCCAGTAATCTTAGCTGCTGTATTGGCCAGTCCCCTCTCCAGTAAAGTAGACAACTTCTGGAATAGATCATCGTGGTGGGGACTTTCTTCATTATTCGGGGATGCAAGGTAGGGGCCCCCTTGGTGTGCATGAGAGGGTGTCCCTGCTAAAGGGACAGCATTGTCCCCAAAGTGTCTGCTAAGTAGCGATTCAGTAGACGCTGGGGATGGGGTCATATGTTGCATGAGCAAGCTTTGACTGGCTGGGGTGTATGACAGGGTGGCGGGCGCTAACACTTGCCTCTGCTCTGCATGTCCCTCCATGTTTGCAGCGTGTAGCTGGGCCGCGGCGGCCATCTTGGTATACCCCGGCGGCTGAACCCGGTCAAATTGCGGCCCAAGGTCTCTCCGTACCTGGCTTCCACTCATGCGGCGGGATTCCCTGGTGAACTGGGGGTCTGGATCGCCCGTTGTAGCTCGTCGGTGATCCCTCTGTGCGGTGCTGTGAGCGGCGCTAGAGCTAGGTGTGATGGAGCTCCGGCTCAAGCGGCCATCTTGGAGACTCCGCGCATGCGCACCTGCCTGGTTCATTTTAATGAACGTGAGCTTGTCCACATTGGCTCTGGACAGGCGGCTGCGCTTGTCTGTGATAACGCCCCCTGCCGTGCTAAATACACGTTCAGATAATACACTGGCTGCAGGGCAGGCCAGCAGCTCCAAGGCATAAAGGGCAAGCTCAGGCCATGTGCCCAATTTGGAGACCCAGAAGTTAAAGGGGGCAGACCCGTCATCCAGTACATGTAGGCCTGTGGACACATACTGCTCAACCATGTTGGTGAAATGCTGCCTCCTGCTAAGACGTTCCATCTCAGCTGGTGGTGCTGGTTGTTGTGGCGTGCTGACAAAGCTTTTCCACATTTCAGCCATGCTAACCCTGCCTTCTGAGGTGCTGCCGGTGCCCCGGCTGCGTTGGCGACCTCTTCCTCCTCCTCTGCCTTCGCCTTGTGCTTCCACCGTACGCCCGCTGTCAGGTGGGAATGCCGCCAGCAGCGCGTCTACCAGCGTGCGCTTGTACTCGCGCATCTTACGATCCCGCTCCAGTGAGGGAATTAAGGACGGTACGTTGTCCTTGTAACGGGGATCCAGCAGGGTGGCCACCCAGTAATCAGCACCAGTTAAAATGTGGGCAACTCGGCGGTCATTGCGGAAACACTGCAGCATGTAATCGCTCATGTGTGCCAGGCTGCCCAGAGGCAAAGAAAAGCTGTCCTCTGTGGGAGGTGTATCGTCTGTGTCCTCTGTATCCCCCAGCCACGCACCAGTGATGGCCACGAGCTGGTCTGGGTGCCACCCTGCTGTGAAAATGCCTCCTCCTCCTCCTCCATCTCCTCCTCCACCTCATCATCCTCCAGAACTGTGCCCTTTCTGCCGGACAATTGTGTACCTGCTGTTTGTTGGTGCAGGAACCCACCCTCGTAGCCACTTGTGAAAGACTGCCCTGAAAGCCTTTGAAATGATCCCGCTTCCTCCTCCTCCTCCTCATCCTCCTGTGCCACATCCTCTTCCATCATCGCCCGAAGCATTTTTTCAAGGAGGCATAGAACTGGGATAGTAACGCTAAGAACGGCGTCATTGGCACTGGACATGTTGGTGGAGTACTCGAAACAGCGCAACAAGGCACACAGGTCTCGCATGGAGGCCCAGTTATTGGTGGTGAAGTGGTGCTGTTCCGCAGAGCGACTCACGCGTGATTGCTGCAGCTGAAACTCCACTATCGCCTGCTGCTGCTCGCACAGTCTGGCCAGCATGTGCAAGGTGGAGTTCCACCTTGTGGGCACGTCACATATGAGGCGGTGAGCGGGAAGGCCGAAGTTACGCTGCAGCGCTGACAGGCGAGCAGCAGCATGGTGAGAACGCCGAAAGTGCGCACACACAGCCTGCACTTTCTGCAGCAGCTCTGGCATATTGGGGTAATTTTTAAGGAACCTCTGGACCACCAAGTTCAGCACATGCGCCAGGCAAGGGATGTGCGTCAAACCGGCTAGGCCCAGAGCTGCTACGAGATTTCGCCCATTATCGCACACCACCAGGCCGGGCTTGAGGCTCACTGACAGCAACCACTCATTGGTCTGTTGTTCCATGTCCCTCCACAACTCCTGCGCGGTGTGGGGTTTTTCCCCCAAACAGGAAAGTTTTAAAACTGCCTGCTGTCGTTTCCCCCTGGCTGTGCTGAAGTTGGTGGTGAAGGTGTTACGCTGACCGGATGAGGAGGCGGTAGAGGATGAGGAAGCGGAGTAGGAGGAGTTAGCAACAGGAGGCAAACTGAAGCGCCCTGCAATCCTCGGTGGTGGAAGGACATGCGCCAAACTGCTATCTGCCTCAGGTCCAGCCGCCACTGCATTTACCCAGTGTGCTGTTAGGGAGATATAACGTCCCTGACCGTTCTTACTGGTCCACGGATCCGTAGTTAGGTGGACCTTGCCACAGATGGCGTTGCGCAGTGCACACCTGATTTTGTCCCCCACTTGGTTGTGCAGGGAAGGGATGGCTCGCCTGGAAAAATAGTGGCGGCTGGGCACGACGTACTGTGGGACAGCCAATGCCATCAGGCTTTTAAAACTCTGCGTCTCCACCAGACGGAATGACAGCATTTCAAAGGCCAGGAGTTTTGAAATGCTGGCATTCAGGGCCAGGGATCGCGGGTGGCTAGGGGGGTACTTCCTCTTCCGCTCCAATG
This sequence comes from Rana muscosa, assembly GCA_029206835.1. NCBI lineage: Eukaryota > Metazoa > Chordata > Amphibia > Anura > Ranidae > Rana > Rana muscosa. Next base: position 952,327,980 of record CM055122.1, on the reverse strand, counting down.
TTTGGGAGATAGAGAGCTGAACGCTTCCATGGGACATTGTGGAGATGGTTGGTGACCCAGGTGGTAGTGTTGCTGGCAGATCCTCTGTTTGCGGGGTGGCAGGTGCCACTGTCACTACAGAGGTGGATGAAGAGGCCGAGACTGCAGCAGAAGAGGAAGCAGGAGGAGCCAGAGACCTTTCTTGGTTTTTGAGATGTCTACTCCACTGCAGCTCGTGCTTTGCACTTAGATGCCTGGTCATGCAGGTTGTGCTCAGGTTGAGAACGTTTATGCCTCGCTTCAGGCTCTGATTGCACAGCGTGCAAACCACTCGTGTCTTGTCATCAGCACATTGTGTGAAGAACTGCCACGCTGGGGAACTCCTTGGACCTGGCTTTGGTGTGCTCGGTCCCTTGCTGCGTTGGGCAGTAGCAGACATACTGTCTAGCTGACAGACGCTCCGCTTTTGCACCCTGCTCCCTCTTCTGCTGTGCTGGTGGCTCTGTGCGACCACCGCCTCTTCCTCCAAACTACACTGGTCACCTGCATAACGTTGATTCCATGTGGGGTCGAGGACCTCATCGTCCTCCACATCATCTTCCACCCAGTCTTCACCCCTGCCCTCCTTGTCTGTCTGCACAATTGCGAAAGCAGCAGCAGTTGGCACCTGTGTTTCGTCATCATCCGAGACATACTGCGATGGTCCTCCCATGTACTCATCATGAAACATAAGTGGTTGGGCATCGGTGCACTCAATCTCTTCCAATCTGGGGCAGGGCTAGGTGGATGGCCCTGGGAAACCCTGCTAACAGAGTCATCGAAAAGCAGAAGAGACTGCTGCATGATTTGGGGCTCAGACTGCTTGGCTGATTTGCAAGGGGGTGAGGTGAAAGACTGATGGACATGGGTTTCAGGTGCCAACTCTGATCTTTCATCAGAAGAGTGGGTGGGAGACAATGTGAAGGAACCCGAGGCACTGTCAGCAACCCAATCTACTATCGCCTGTACTTGTCCTGGCCTAAACATTCGTACAGCCTCATTAGGCGCGACAAAATACCGCCGCAGGCTCGGTCGCCTACTCGCACCTGAGGAAGGTGTTTCACTTGTGCGTGTATCTGGCACAGATCCACCACGTCCTCTCCCTGCAACAGGAGCTCCACCAGCAGCACCACGACCGGGGGCAACCACGTCCCTTTGACCTTCTCCTCATATTTTCCAAATTTAGGATCTTGCCCTAAATGGGTGTTTTTGGAAGAGCAGAACACACCCACAGTACGTAACCGCTGAATCGCACAGCTACAGAACTGCAGAAAATGCTATTCAAAAAAAATGTTGTTTTTTTAGTATAGCAACGTAGGAGAAAACTATAAAGAAATTGTTTATTTCAAACACCTCAAAATATGTATAACACACTGCAAACTTTTTTTTGTGCCACTAAACGGCGTTTTTTGGAAGAGCAGAACACACCCACAGTACGTAACCGCTAAATCGCACAGCTACAGAACTGCAGAAAATGCTATTCAAAAAAAATGTTGTTTTTTTAGTATAGTAACGTAGGAGAAAACTATAAAGAAATTGTTTATTTCAAACACCTCAAAATATGTATAACACACTGCAAACTTTTTTTTGTGCCCCTAAACTGCGTTTTTTGCAAGCGTACATTAAAGTGCAAATTTTTTTTTTTTTTTTTTTTTTGCCCTATGGGTCTTTTGGAAAAGAGAACAATAAAGTGCCTTTTTTTTCCCCCTAAAAGTTAGATTTTCTCTGACACTGGGCTCATGGCAGTGTAAAAAGACTGCACTGCAACACAAATAGGTAGACCTATGCAGATCGCTGATTTTAATCTCTGAATCTGGACTCCTATATAATATACTCTCTCCCTGAAAGCACCAACACAGGAACCTGGCCCTACACTACACTATCTCTCTATCTTTTCCCTCAGATTGTAGAATCAGGACTACCTCATCTATCTTTCTATCTCTCCCTAAAAGCAGCAGCAGCAGACTAGATCCTCTCCCTATCTATTCTGAAGCAGAGTGTCATGTGTGCTGTGTGCCTCTAGCTTATATAGAAGCTGGGTCACATGTTGCACTGACCAATCACAGCCATGCCATTAGTAGGCATGGCTATGATGGCCTCTAAGGGCACACCAGCTAATCAAAAGGTGATTGGCTGGCCCCTGAAGCATTTCTAAATGCGTTATTAGATTGCCGAACCCGAACCTGAACCCGGACTTTTGGGCAAAGTCCGGGTTCGGGTTCGGGTTCGGGAAAAAGCTAAAGTTCGGTACGGACCCGAACTTTACAGTTCGGGTTCGCTCAACACTAGTGAAGATTGGAATCCTGTTATCTACAGAGTCCTGCAGCGAGGAATGGTGAGTCTGCATTTGTTTGCAGTTTCTCTTTTAAAAAGAGAGAGATCTGACTGTCTGTTTTTCCCGGTAACCACTGGGAGCAGTGTATTAGCTCTTAATCATGCGGGCTGCTTTTTCTTCCCCAGCCACTAGAGGGCGCAGGTTTGCTCAAGTCTAGCCTATTTTTTTATTTAGGCAGGAAGAGGAAGGGCGGCCATTGCCATGTGGTGACAGGTCAGATAGGCCTTGGAGACAGAGCGGCGGTCTGTGAGTGTGTGAGTACTTGCTTGGGGAACTGGGTGCAGACTAGTCATGATTACATGCTGCATATTTTCTGCCTATCCGAGAGGCATGTACATCTGTAAGTAGATACACCCCTGGAAAATTAGCAGTTCACTTTAAAAGTGTTATTATCTGCTTGTGGGCAGGAACAGCATAATATATATGTGCTTTCAAATTTATTGCGAAATTGCATGTTTTTAAAGTACATGTTTGAAAGACATGATCGTGGGTGCATTTTAGGGAGTTGTATCTCCAATATAGTGCATATGTGCTTGGTATCCTACAGGTCTAAAGTATAGGACCAACTGCAGTTGAGCAGGTGCTTGCTTACAAACTTGCTAAAACACACAGTTGCAAAGACGAACAGTTGCTAAAACACACAGATGTTGAAATGCACAGTTGCTAAAATGCACAGTTGCTAAAACGCACAGATGCTGAAATGCACAGTTGCTAAACGCACAGTTGCTAAACGCACAGTTGCTAAGACGCACAGATGCTAAAATGCACAGTTGCTAAAAACGCACAGATGCTGAAACACACAGTTGCTAAAACGCACTGTTGCTAAAAAGCACAGATGCTGAAACAATCAGTTGCTGGAGCACACGGTTGCTGAAGATAACCAGTTCACATGTTTGCAAAAAGATAAGGAGGCGCTTAAGGTTACATGGTCACATAAAGATGCATGTTTATGTTTGTATAGATATGCATGTTTTTTTCATAGTCGCATAAAAATGCTTGATCACATAAAGGTGCTTAGTCGCATAAAGATGATTGATCGCACAAGGATGCTTGATCGCACAAGGATGCTTGATCGCACAGAGAGGCTCGATCGCACAAGGGTGCTTGATCGCACAAGGATGATTGATCGCATAAAGATGCTTAATCGCACAAGGGTGCTTGTTCACACAAGGATGCTTGATCGTGTAGCGATACCCCCAAACTAAGAGAGACGCTGGTTTTGTTTCGGGCCCTGTACACAGCACAGCCAACCCCCGGCAATCTACTTGACCCTCCTCTGGCACAGCTAGTCTAGGGGTGGTATATTAGTATGGCTCTATACCTGTTCATGAACAATCCCACAATAATCCAAACAGTTGTAAGGAATAGTAATGGACACTACTACCGGAATGATTAACTATAGTAGATTTACTCGGATATAAAAGTCAATGATCAATACAACACAGCACATACATGCAGAGCCCTGCAGTAATAATAACACTAGCCAACTATAGTATATAAAGAGATCCACACCACTGTAGCTATCCTACCCGTGAGCAATATGGCGCTCAACAAAGTTCTACACTCCCAGTCAGGCCTGACTCTGTTAAAGCTCAGTCTTAAAGTAAGGAATCTTCGCATGCAAGGTGGTGCACATACAGGAACAATAATTTGTAATCCAATAACGGTTTATAGTAAGAGAAACAACTCCCCGGAGACTATATAACTCAGTTCCGCAACTAGTCTCCTGACAGGACAGCAAGTATAACACGATGGGCCAAGGCAATCAATAGGCCTAACAAAAGTACTCAGTTATAGTTGTGAGCAGGTGCTCTCTCACCCCTCCGGACTCGATCCTAGTCCGGGACTCCCACCGCTGTGTCTCCGCACACAGGGTCTGCGACAGCCAGGTCTTCGGTCCAACTGATGTCCGCGAGGCAAGTAGGTATCAGGTGCCACACAGGCTCCGCAGTGAGGTGGAAGGCTCTTTGGATGTGCGCAAGGCCCAGGCCTCGGGCCTTACACTTGTAGCAGGTCCACACAGGGAGTCCTCTTGCCAGCAGCGCAGTGTCCAAAGAGGCCGGGCTTAGCCTCGCCCTCCCCTTTTATACCCCACCCATGAGTCTCTGCAGCGGCACAATGCACCTTGGGTGCCAAACAGGGTTCTGGGTAACGCAGTCCATGGGGCCTCAATGGAGACCCGGCTACAATCGTATTGCGGAATGTTGCATTACACGTTTCATAAATGCATGCTAGCTTTGCAAAGATGCTTGTTCCATGGCACACATGCTACATAAATGCGTGTGTACAGCGTGCACTTTTCATATTTTGCCTAAAAGCATATTTGTATGAACTCATGCTTCCATGAACGCATGCTTCCATAGAGACATATTGCTTTAACACATGCTGCATGCATTGAAGCTGTATACGTATTGTAACGGCACCCCAAATATCAAAGGGGGTAACGCCGTTTAAAGATATCTTCCCTCTCCTGGACACAAATTCACTGTCGATCCTCCACAGCCAGGCGACCACTTCCCATAGGAATTAATCCTCCTGGAAGAACGAGACAACACGCTCTGTATCTTTCCAAAAAATAGACTGAGCTTTATTGAAAAACACTGTAACTTTTATATACGTCCAATACTGCATTAACCCAAAATGAACAATGGTCCAGCTCCACCCACAACACAACAAGACCCAATACACATTATTTTGACACCTGTTAGGAGACAACAGGTTCTAATCCCCTTATGTTTAAATAACTATGCATGACCTTTATATTCACCAGACTGTCTGTTACTCTACAATACACACAAGGACAGACTCAATTTCCCCAATCCACATCAGCACAAACAATGAACAGGTCCCTTAGAAGCTGCGACTCATTAGCACTACACTAGGCAGACAGGTGACCGAGGCTGAACACATCAGTATCTCTCAATTAACCTGTTCAGCTCAGAATCAGCAAATAGTCCTTTACAGGTATCCTTGGGAATATGGTGGATAAATATTACATTTTAGGTAGTCCAAGATATATTTCTTAATGTCCATGGTTTCCTGGCTCACCCTGTGTCCAAAGTGACCCTCCTGTCACACGTATGTACTTGTTTTTTGTGGAACTATTTACCTATGTGTTTATTTGCATAGGACTGCAGAAGTGCCTGAGGGCAGAAGCCTACAAAGCAGAGTCCCAAGGCCTCCTTATGAAGGGGCGCCCATGCTCGATCGAGGGGGGGGGGACTTCTGTGGTTTTCAGGGCTTGGCAAGAAGAGATCTTTGATGGATGGGTCATCTCTGATGGTAGCCCTAGGCCCCAAAGGCCCCAAAGACCCAATGAAAAAGAAGGTCTTTAGTTCTGACACTAGACTGATGATGTCTCAGGGAATTGTAGAGACCCCCTCAGAAGAGCAGGGTATGTGGTTTTATTCAAATCCCTTCACGGTACTGAAGCCGAATGGAGATGTCAGACCCTTTTTGAATCTCAAAGATCTGAATAGTTTCCTAAAAATCTGCCCTTTTCGCACAGAGTCAATCAGGTCAGTTGTATCCACCCTACGGGAGGAGAGGTTCTGGCATCAATAGACATCAAAGATGCATATCTACATGTGCCAATTTAAATTTTCATGTGCTTGGTCATAGATACAGCCCAGGAAAGAGTGTTTTTACCCCAGGCAAAAGTCAACGCTATAAGAGAACTAGTCTAGGTGATCAGGGCAAGGAAGGGTCCTTTCATTCGCCTTTGCATGAGGTTGCTAGGGACGATGGTGGCTTCATTCAAAGCAGTTCCCTATGCCCAGTTTCATGCGAGACTTTTTCAATACAGTTTGCTTGGAACAAGAAAACCCAAGCTTTGGATTATCCAATGAATCTGGCCCTAAAAGTGCGCCAGAGTCTCAGTTGGTGGTCGATAACCAAAAGGAAAATCCTTCATTCTGGTTACCTGGAAGGTGGCAACAATGGATGCCAGCCTATGGGCCCGGGGAGCAGTCCTAGAGGAAACCACTGTCCAAGGGAAGTGGTCAGAGTCCGAGAAAACCTCGCCCATCAACATCCTAGAGATTCGGGCAGTACGTCTGGCTCTAATGCCGCATACACACAACCGTTTTTCACGACGTTAAAAATGCAATTTTTTTAATTGGGCATTAAAAACGATCGTGTGTAGGCTCCAGAGCATTTTTAACGACGTGAAAAATGGGCTAAAAAAAAATGAGAACCTGCTCTATTTTTTCACGTCGTTTTTCACATCGTTCTTTTTAACGTTGTGAAAAACGGTAGTGTGTATGCTTTTACGAGGGGAAAAAAACGCGCATGCTCAGAATCAAGTATGAGACGGGAGCGCTCGTTCTGGTAAAACTAGCGTTCGTAATGGAGATAGCACATTCGTCACGCTGTAACGGACTGAAAAGCATGAGGCTGAAAAGCGCGAATCGCCACTCAACAAACTTTACTAACATCAAGGGTGGCGCCATTCGAACAAAACGTACCCTTTATAGTGCCGTCGTATGTGTTGTACATCACTGCGCTTTGCTCGAGCGTTTTTTTTAATGAACGTGTGTATGCAAGACAAAGGAAACAAGAAAAATCACGTTGAGAAAAAAGTTGTTTTTTAAAATTACATTAAAAACGGTCGTGTGTACGCGGTATAATAGTCTGGACGTTCAGGTCACAGAATTGTTCCGTCAAGATACAGTCCGACAATGCCACAGCAGTGGCCTATATCAATCATCAAGGGGGCACCAGAAGTCACACAGCCCAGAGGGAGGTGAACCATATTCTGGCTTGGACAGAGGAACATGTTCCTTGCCTATGCGCAGTCTTCATCCCAGGAGTGAAGAAGTGGCAGGCAGATATTCTTGAGCCGCCAACAGTTGTTCCCGGGAGAATAGTCCCTAAATCCTGATGTCTTTATGGCCATATGCCAAAGATGGGGTACCCCGGACATAGATCTGTTGGCTTCCAGATTCAACAAGAAGTTGGACAGCTTTGTGTCAAGAACAAGGTATCCACTCGCACTCGGGACAGATGCGTTAGTGACCCCGTGGGATCAGTAATTTTCTGATTTATGCATTCCTCTCAGTTCAGCTGCTACCACGGCTTCTTCGCAGGATTGAAGAGGAAGGAAAGCCGGTAATCCTAGTAGCTCTGGCGTGGCCCAGGAGATCCTGGTGTGCAGAGATCATGAGGATGGCAGTAGGGGATTCATGGACTCTTCCATCTCGTCCAGACCTGCTGTCACAAGGGCCGGTATTCCATCCTACCTTACAGTTACCTAAAGTTGGATTTTGAAGCCCACATCCTAAAGAGTTGAGGGCTTTCAGGTTCAGTGATTACCACCCTGATTAATGCTAGAAAGCCGGCCTCTAGGACCATTTATTATAGGGTCTGGAGGGCCTATGTCTCCTGGTGTGAAACCAAGGGTTGGCACCCTCAAAAGTATGTCATAGGTAGAATTCTTGCCTTTCTACAGTTGGGGGTAGAAATGAAGCTGGCCTTGACCATGATCAATGGTCAGATCTCGGCCTTGGCAGTATTTTTCCAAAGGCTGCTTGCTTCGCATTCTTTGGTCTGGGCCTTTATACAAGGGGTAACTCAGATAAGTCCGCCAGTCAGGTCACCCTTGTGCCCATGGGATCTGAATCTAGTTCTGTCGGTTTTGCAAGGACAGCCCTTCGAGCCAATACACAATATTTCTTTGCTTCTTTTGACAAGGAAATTGGTGTTCTTAGTTGCGGTAACCTCAGCAAGAAGAGTGTCAGAATTGGCTGCTTTTTCCTGTAAAGAGCCATACTTAATTATTCATAAAGACAAGGTGGTGTTGCGTCCTCACCCAACCTTTTTGCCCTATGGTAGTGTCAGGTTTACATCTGAACCAGAATGTTTCCCTGCCTTCCTTTTTTCCAGAACCTCGTTCTGCAGAAGAAAGATTGTTGCATTCTCTCGATGTAGTGAGAACAGTCACGGCCTATCTGAAGGTGACAGCTCAGATACAGAAAAATTATGTTTTGTTTGTACTGCCAGAGGGCCCTAGAAAGGGCCAGGCAGCATCGAAATCAACTATTGCTAAGTGGATTCGTCAGGTGTTCAGTCAGGCTTATAGTCTGGAGGAAAGGGTTCCACCTTTTCAGGTTAAAGCGCACTCTACCAGGGCAGTCAGTGCTTCATGGGCAGTGCATCACCAAGCCTCTGTGGCTCAGATTTGCAAGGCCGCTACTTGGTCGTCAGTGCAAACATTCACAAAAGTTCTATCAGATGGATGTAAGATGGCAGGAGGATGCCGCCTTCGGGCGCAGTGTGCTGCAGGGGGCAGAATAGGTCCTCACGCCTGGCGGTGGCCATTTTGCTTTGTGTCTCCCTCCCCTCAGATGGCATTGCTTTGGGACATCCCACATAGTTATGAATATGGTGCTCTGTGTCCCGTAATGTACGAAAAAGAAAATAGGATTTTTATAACAGCTTACCTGTAAAATCCTTTTCTTGGAGTACATCACGGGACACAGAGGTCCCGCCCCTCTTATTGGGATATGTATATATATTGTTTTGCTACAAAAACTGAGGTACTCCCTGGATGGGAGGGGTTATATAGGCAGGGGGATTTCCTGTCTTCCTGTCTTTTGAGTGTACCAGTGTCCATTCACCTATAGGTCGCGTATAACCCACATAGTTATGACTATGGTGTCTGTGTCCCGTGATGTACTCCAAGAAAAGGATTTTACAGATAAGCTGTTATAAAAATCCTATTATACTTTAACAAATTAAAATACAAAACTAGTCTTGTCTTTACATTTACTTTAACCACTTTGCGCCCGTCATACGACTAATGACGGCCGCAAAGTGGTTCTACAATGCCAGGAGGCCATCTTTATACGGCCTCCGCTCCTCTGGCCACTGGGGGGCGCGCGAGCGCCGTCGGCGGTGCATCGCTGAGATGCCGATGCGCGTGCCTGGCGGCCACGATGTCCGCCAGGTACCCGCGATCGGCCGGTACACAGACAAGGACATGGATCTGTGTGTGTAAACACACAGATCCATGTCCTGTCAGGGAAAGAGGAGACCGATGCTGTGTCCCTTGTACATAGGGACACAGATCGGTCTCCTCCCCCAGTCAGTCCCCTCCCCCCACAGTAGCAATCACACATTAGGGAACATATTAACCCCTTCCTCGCCCCCTAGTGTTAACCCCTTCCCTGCCAGTCACATTTATAAGTAATCAGTGCAGTTTTATAGCACTAATCGCTGTATAAATGTGAATGGTTCCAAAAATATGTCAAAAGTGTCCGATGTGTCCGCCGCAATATCGCAGTCCTGACAAAAATCACAGATCGCCGCCATTACTAGTAAAAAAAAAAAAATGTCAGAATTCTATCCCCTATTTTGTAGACGCTATAACTTTTGCGCAAACCAATCACTATACGCTTATTGGGATTTTTTTTAACCAAAAATATGTAGAATAATATGTATCGGCCTCAACTGAGGAAAAAATTGTTCAAAAAAAAAAATGCGATATTTATTATAGCAAAAATCCAAAAATATTGTGTTTTTTTTAAAAATTGTCGCCCATTTTGGTTTATAGCGCAAAAAATAAAAACCGCAGAGGTGATCAAATACCACCAAAAGAAATCTCTATTTGTGGGGAAAAAAGGACGTCAATTTTGTTTGCGAGCCACGTCGCACGACCGCGCAATTGTCATTCAAAGCGACGCAGTGCCAAAAGCTGAAATTTGGCCTGGGCAGGAAGGGGGTTTATGTGCCCTGTAAGCAAGGGGTTAAAGGACACCTCCAGCGTTACCATACAACATATTATTGTCCATGGTTTAGGAATGGGATGCCCACCAAGTTCAGACAATCAGGTGTTCACAAACTGAATGTGCACTGAATGCAGATGTGGGAAACATTGGGGGAAGGGGGGCCTCAAGCCAGTATCCAAGACCAATGTTAATAGGCTTGTTGAACTAACGTTAATCTTACTGTAATGTATGTTTACCCAAGGATAATGATATATGCATGTACAAAATTAAAAGGTATGTACATAAATGCTACACGCCTTGCTAATAAAATGGAAGAACTAGAACTTCAGATACTTGAGGAAATGGTGGGGAGGCTGGGAAATGTCATCATCATGGGGGACTTCAACTATCCTGATATTGACTGGGCAGGCGAAACTACACACTCAGCTAAGGGTTGTAATTTCTTGACCATATTAGAAAACAATTTCATGAGTCAAATGGTGGAAGCCACAACTAGAAATAATGCTCTGATGAACCTCCACATTTTAAACTACACTCTGATTGCACCTGTGGAAGTAAGGGATACTTTAGGTAACATCAATCACAGAGTAATTACATTTGTAATAAACCATAGGAAAGGGAGACATGAGGGTAGTTCAAAAACACTACATTTCAAAAGAGCCAACTTTACTAAGCTGCAGTCATACTACATGATCAGGGATGAGCCGAACACCCCCCTGTTCGGTTCGCACCAGAACCTGCGAACAGACAGAATGTTTGCGTGAACTTTAGAATCCTATTAAATACAATGGACTCAAACGTTCCAAATCTAAAGTGCTAATTATAAAGGCTTATATGCAAGTTATTGTCCTAAAAAGTGTTTGGGGACCCGGGTTCTGCCCCAGGTGACATGTATCAATGCAAAAAAAAGTTTTAAAAATTGATGTTTTTACGGGAGCAGTGAGTTTAATAATGCTTAAAATGAAAAAATAAAAGTGAAATTTTCCTTTAAATTTCGTACCTAGGGTGTGTGTATAATATGCATATACAGGTCCTTCTCAAAAAATTAGCATATTGTGATAAAGTTCATTATTTTCTGTAATGTACTGATAAACATTAGACTTTCATATATTTTAGATTCATTACACACAACTGAAGTAGTTCAAGCCTTTTCTTGTTTTAATATTGATGATTTTGGCATACAGCTCATGCAAACCCCAAAATCCTATCTCAAAAAATTAGCATATTTCATCCGACCAATAAAAGAAAAGTGTTTTTAATACAAAAAAAGTCAACCTTCAAATAATTATGTTCAGTTATGCACTCAATACTTGGTCGGGAATCCTTTTGCAGAAATGACTGCTTCAATGCGGCGTGGCATGGAGGCAACCAGCCTGTGGCACTGCTGAGGTGTTATGGAGGCCCAGGATGCTTCGATAGCGGCCTTAAGCTCATCCAGAGTGTTGGGTCTTGCGTCTCTCAACTTTCTCTTCCCAATATCCCACAGATTCTCTATGGGGTTCAGGTCAGGAGAGTTGGCAGGCCAATTGAGCACAGTAATACCATGGTCAGTAAACCATTTACCAGTGGTTTTGGCACTGTGAGCAGGTGCCAGGTCGTGCTGAAAAATGAAATCTTCATCTCCATAAAGCTTTTCAGCAGATGGAAGCATGAAGTGCTCCAAAATCTCCTGATAGCTAGCTGCATTGACCCTGCCCTTGATAAAACACAGTGGACCAACACCAGCAGCTGACATGGCACCCCAGACCATCACTGACTGTGGGTACTTGACACTGGACTTCAGGCATTTTGGCATTTCCCTCTCCCCAGTCTTCCTCCAGACTCTGGCACCTTGATTTCCGAATGTACTTTGGACCACTGAGCAACAGTCCAGTGCTGCTTCTCTGTAGCCCAGGTCAGGCGCTTCTGCCGCTGTTTCTGGTTCAAAAGTGGCTTGACCTGGGGAATGCGGCACCTGTAGCCCATTTCCTGCACACGCCTGTTCACGGTGGCTCTGGATGTTTCTACTCCAGACTCAGTCCACTGCTTCCGCAGGTCCTCCAAGGTCTGGAATCGGTCCTTCTCCACAATCTTCTTCAGGGTCCGGTCACCTCTTCTCATTGTGCAGCGTTTTCTGCCACACTTTTTCCTTCCCACGGACTTCCCACTGAGGTGCCTTGATACAGCACTCTGGGAACAGCCTATTCGTTCAGAAATTTCTTTCTGTGTCTTACCCTCTTGCTTGAGGGTGTCAATGATGGCCTTCTAGACAGAAGTCAGGTCGGCAGTCTTACCCATGATTGCGGTTTTGAGTAATGAACCAGGCTGGGAGTTTTTAAAAGCCTCAGGAATCTTTTGCAGGTGTTTAGAGTTAATTAGTTGATTCAGATGATTAGGTTAATAGCTCGTTTAGAGAACCTTTTCATGATATGCTAATTTTTTGAGATAGGATTTTTGGGTTTTCATGAGCTGTATGCCAAAATCATCAATATTAAAACAAGAAAAGGCTTGAACTACTTCAGTTGTGTGTAATGAATCTAAAATATATGAAAGTCTAATGTTTATCAGTACATTACAGAAAATAATGAACTTTATCACAATATGCTAATTTTTTGAGAAGGACCTGTAAAGTCATGCATGTTTCCCATGCTTAGAACTGTCCCTGCACAAAATGTCATTTTTGAAGGAAAAAAAGTCATTTAAAACTCACGGCTATTAATGAATTGTCAGCTCCCGGCAATAGAAAAGTCATTGATAAAAAAAAAAAAAAAGCGTGGGGGTCCCCCCAAATTCAATTACCAGGCCCTTCAGGTCTGGTATAGATATTAAGGGGAACCCCACCGCAATTTTTTTAAAAAATGCGTGCGGTTCCATCCCAAATATCCATACCAGGCCCTTCAGATCTGGCATGGATTTTAAGGGAAACTCCACCCCAAATAAAAAAAAATGGCGTGGAGTCCCCCCAAAAATCCATACCAGACCCTTATCCGAGCACGCAACCTGGCAGGCCGCAGGAAAAGAGGGGGGGACGAGAGAGCGCCCCCCCCCCTCCTGAACCATACCAGGCCACATGCCCTCAACATGAGGAGGATGTCCCCATGTTGATGGGGACAAGGGCCTCATCCCCACAACCCTTGCCCGGTGGTTGTGGGGGTCTGCGGGCAGGGGGCTTATCGGAATCTGGAAGACCCACAGATCCCGCCCCCCCCCATGTGAATTGGTAAGGGGTACATTGTACCCCTACCATTTCATGAAGAAAGTGTAAAAAAAAAAAAAAAAAAAAAAACACAAACACCTTGGAAAAGTCCTTTATTAAAAAAAATAATAATAATAAAAAAAAAACATTCCAGCGATGAAATCCAGTGTCCCACGGCGATCCGATGTCCATCGCTGTCCGTCCATTGGCTGAGCCTGAGCGGACCTGATGGGGAACTTCCTCCGCAGTCTATTAAATGTATAGACCCGCCCCTTCTAAAGTTCCCCATCAGGTCCGCTCAGCCAATGACTAGGTGTAAGGCTAAGCGGACCAGATGCGGAACGTGAGAAGGGGCGGGTCTATTTATGTATTACACAGTGAAGGAAGTTCCCCATCAGGTCCGCTCAGCCAATGAATAGGTGTAAGGCTAAGCGGACCATATGCGGAACGTGAGAAGGGGCGGGTCTATTCATGTATTACACAGTGAAGGAAGTTCCCCATCAGGTCCGTTCAGGCCAATGATGTAGGCAGGGTCTGACATATGAGGGGGCGGACCTGATGGGGAACTTCCTTCACTGTGTAATACATGAATAGACCCACCCCTTCTAAAGTTCCCCATCAGGTCCGCTCAGCCAATGACTAGGTGTAAGGCTAAGCGGACCAGATGCGGAACATGAGAAGGGGCGGGTCTATTCATGAATTACACAGTGAGGGAAGTTCCCCATCAGGTCCGCTCCCTCGGTATGTCAGACCCCACCTATGTCATTGGCCTGAGCGGACCTGATGGGGAACTTCCTTCACAGTGTAATAAATGAATAGACCCGCCCCTTCTCACGTTCCGCATCTGGTCCGCTTAGCCTTACACCTATTCATTGGCTGAGCGGACCTGATGGGGAACTTTAGAAGGGGCGGGTCTATACATTTAATAGACTGCGGAGGAAGTTCCCCATCAGGTCCGCTCAGGCTCAGCCAATGACGGACAGTGCTGGACATCGGATCGCTGCGGAACACTTTTCCGTGAAATGGTAGGGGTACAATGTACCCCTTACCAATTCACATGGGGGGGCCGGGATCTGGGGGTCCACTTTGTTAAAGGGGTCTTCCAGATTCCGATAAGCCTCCTGCCCGCAGACCCCCACAATCACTGGGCAAGGGTTGTGGGGATGAGGCCCTTGTCCCCATCAACATGGGGACATCCTCCCAATGTTGAGGGCATGTGGCCTGGTACGGTTCAGGAGGGGGGGGGGCGCTCTCTCGTCCACCGCTCTTTTCCTGCGGCCTGCCAGGTTGCGTGCTCGGATAAGGGTCTGGTATGGATTTTTGGGGGGACTCCATGCCATTTTTTTTTACATTTGGGGTGGAGTTCCCTTTAAAATCCATGCCAGATCTGAAAGGCCTGGTATGGATATTTGGCGGGAACCGCACTCATTTTTTTTTTTAATTTGCGGCGGGGTTCCCCTTAATATCTATACCAGACCTGAAGGGCCTGGTAATGTACAAAATTTAAAGGAATATTTCACTTTTATTGTTTCACTTTAAGCATTATTAAAATCACTGCTCCCAAAAAAACGGCCGTCTTTAAAACTTTTTTTTGCATTGATACATGTCCCCTGGGGCAGGACCCGGGTCCCCAAACACTTTTTATGACAATAACTTGCATATAAGCCTTTATAATTAGCACTTTAGATTTCTCCCATAGACTTTTCGAATTTGCCGCGAACACCCCAATTTGTTCGCTGTTCGGCGAACGGGGGAACAGGCAATGTTCGAGTCGAACATGAGTTCGACTCGAACTCAAAGCTCATCCCTATACATGATATTAAATTGGATCAAATTCTTGTGGATGGTTGCTGTGTGGATACCTTGGCTGATAATAGAGTCATTGTTTACAAAAAAAAAAACAATCCCACAATCACTGGGGGTTTGTGGCATTTGAAAAATACCCACCTTGATTTTGATTCTACTGCCATCCTCCTTCTTGCTCCGTTCACATTTCTCTATTGTGAATGGACTTAATGTTTGTAAACACTATCAGTGTTTACACTTGTGATGGCTGTGATTGGTTCACATCCATCACAAGTTACAGAGCCTCTCTGATTAGCTCTGTACATATGTGCCTGTGATTTGTTCTGTTCAATGATAGCTCAGTCCCAGCTGTCCATAAGCAAACTGGCCATCCATCTTTTTTTTTTTATGCAGGGGCGTTTATAAATGGCATCCAGAAAAAAACATCCTCCTCCAAAATTGAGGTGGTTAAAGCAGTTAAATTTGCTAAGATCACAAGTCTTTCTCATGCTAATGATTGATCATTCAAACAATGATTTTAATATTGCTATGCAGCCGCATAATTAGTGTTTTGGCTATTCGTAGGTGTCCACCAAGTCTGTGTGTGTGTGTATGTATATATATATATATATATATATATATATATATATATATATATATACCATATGGCTGTAATGTACTTCTGCTTTAATATAGCAAGATCTTCAAAAGTTTTTATCATATAATTAAAATTAAAACTATATAAACTGGTTGAAATTAAAACTTTGCAAGTTATTAAACTTTTAATGTCTAGTCTCCAAGGAAAATGTCTGAAATTCGCACACATTGAAGTGTTCTCCCAGGAGGAACTGAAAATGAATGTGGAGCTGTGAGTTTGAAAGCCTTCATTGCCAATTTCTGTTTGATCATGATAAGGAAAATCCATACCTGACAAGCCTATGGAGAAATGTCCTGACAGTCACTTGTCGACTCCCCCTGACCGCAGACAGTTTAACCGCCTGGGGTTTCCAAAGTACAATGAGAAATAAAATAATCTGAGATTTTTTTTCTCTTTTCCACAAGTCGGATGCTGTCCTGATAATTAAATCTGCTGCAGACTCAGCAAAACCTGAGTCAGGAAAATGTAATATTCCACATTAATGTCTGTATAATATTTGAAATCATGCCTGAATGATAACAGTTATTGTACAGATTGACATGTTTCGTTTAACATGCTAGAATGCATGTACATTCATATTATTCCAAAATCCTTTAAATTAAAAGGATGCCACTATAACAAAAATGTTTAAAATGTATTCTAAATCTAGATTCATAGTTGCTTTGAGTCAGTATGTAGGCTGTAATAAAAAAAGGTCAATGTAACCTTTTCTATATTTTTAAAGCATGGATACTCAATACCCATACTCAAATACCCATTCTCCTATCATACTCACATATTTACTCTTATGCCTTGTACACACGATCGGATTTTCCAATGAAAAAAGTCAGATGGTCTTCTTTCATCGGAAATTCCGATCGTGTGTGGGCCCCATCTGATTTTTTTCCATCGGTGTTTAGAAATAGAACATGTTTTATTTTTTTCCGATGGAAAAAAAAAACGATAGGAAATTCCGATCGTCTGTATGGAACTCCATCGGAGAAAAATCCACGCATGCCCAGAATCAAGTCGATGCATGCTCGGAAGCATTGAACTTCATTTTTCTCAGCTCGTCGTAGTGTTGTATGTCACCGCACTCTTGACGGTCGGAATTTTGTCTGACAGTGTGTATGCAAGACTCATGGAAGACAGCTTGAACGGAATTCCGACGGAAAATTCCATCGGATTTTATCCCATCTGAAATTCCGATCGTGTGTACAGGGCATTAGGGTTAGGGTTACTCATTACTAAAATCCCCAGTCATACACATACTTTTAATCATACTGACATGTATACTCATATCTATACGTATAGCCATTCTCATATCCATACTTACTGTATATTCATACCCATACTCATATTCATACTTATACCCATACTCATATCCATACCCATACTTGTATCCATACTTATGTTCCTACTCATATCCATAATCATACCTATACCCATATTCATATTCATACCCATAGCCATACTGTGATAGTGTGGTGCCCTGTCATGGTGTTAAATGGCTTTTATATTGCCCAGGATTCTCATCCAGGCAGGTTAAGATTGCCCACCAGGGTGCCATATTATGGAATAGCCTCCCTGTTGAGCTCCAGGAGGCCCCTACTATTCCGGTCTTCCGCGGGTTACTGAAGACTTGGCTTTTCACGCAAGCCTGTCCTGCGTAGCCTCTCTCTTCCACCCTTTCTGACGCTCTGTGCTGCTTTTGGTTCCTGGGTCCTCTTTTCCCAGGAACTTTGCTATGCACGTTGGGACCCTTTGGGGTAAGACCGCGCTATATTAAGATACCTCTCAACTCAACTCAAGGGGCTTCAGGGTCTTTAACTCGCCTGGAAGAATTATTTTTTTAGGTTCCTCTCTGGTTGGTTACAACTGGTTTGGGACCTGGAGCCTGGAGATTTCTTAAAGACTTGGGTAGGATAAAATTTCCAATCTTGGGTCCTAGGATTTGGGAACAAGCAGGACACTATTTGTGCAGGTGTGTTCTGTGCTTTTAGGAGAATCAGGACTATAGGTCTGGGCTCCACCCTCCTGAAGAACCTGTGTGGTTGCAAGGGAACAGCCAGAGGGGTGAACACATGAACATGAACACAGGGGTACTGTGGTAGATGGTCTGGAGCAATGTTTCTCAACTCCAGTCCTCAAGTACCCTCAACAGGTCATATTTTCAGGCTTTCCATTATTTTGCACAGGTAATTTGATCAGTTTCACTGCCTTAGTAATTACCACAGCCGTTTCATCTGAGGGAAATCCTGAAAACATGACCTGTTGGAGGTACTTGAAGACTGGAGTTGAGAAACATTGATCTGGAGGACCAAGACACAAGGCCTGAGCAGCAGTGCTGCTAAAAAAAAAAAGAAAAAAAAAAGGAGACTGAATGTTACTTTATTTTGTATTGATAGTGGAAACCCCTACGAGGTAAACTGTTTGTTCTGGTGTGAACTTTTTCTTTCTTTTTAAAATAAAAGTGGGCCAACAAAACCTTATATGGCATAACTGGGGTGGACTGTACCCACTGCTGGTGAGCACTACACTTGAGCCAAATTTCCCCCAAACATCACAATACCCATACCTATAGGTTTGCACAGCCTTTTGCATTAGGGTGTGCACCCCAAGCTCAAACACACATGCCTGTGTGTATGTGTGTGTGTACTGTATATATGTGTATATATATATATATATATATATATATATATATATATATATATATATATATATATATATATACACACACACACACACACACACAGTCCTATAAACAAATGAAAACAAACATTTTAAAATGTATTAAAACATGGATGGTGTCAGTAGGGCAAAGATTGATGTCAGTAGTTTTGCATGTTTATTATTATTTTATTTTTATTTATTTTTACAATTTTATTTTTTTATTATTTGTTTACAATTTTTTAGGGTGTGCCCAGGCACCTGTGTGCACGCCCATGCTCATACCCATACTTCTATTCATACTCATATTCATACCCCTGCTCATACCCATACTTTTATTCACGCTTTTATCCATACTTATACTCATACCCAATCCCATACTCATATCCTATACTCACCCATATCCATACTCACACCGATACTCATATCCATGATCATACCCTTACTCAGCCATACACATAATCAAACCCATACTTATATTCATACCCATATTTAAATATCCATATTCAAATACCCATATCTATCTTGATATCCATAGCCATGTTCATACCCACATTTACTGTATATTGATACCCATATTCATACCCATACTCTTATCTGTACTCCTATCAATACTAAAATATTCAAGTGACACTGTCACTTTAATAACACCTCTAGACACAGAGGGGGAGTAGAATTTAAATGTGTTCTGCTTGTAAAGGTTTACCTTTAACTTAAAAATTTGCAAAATTACATTTCATTCAACCTTAAGCTCCACAGTGAGTTGTG
Organism: Rana muscosa; assembly: GCA_029206835.1. Classification (NCBI taxonomy): domain Eukaryota; kingdom Metazoa; phylum Chordata; class Amphibia; order Anura; family Ranidae; genus Rana; species Rana muscosa. The sequence continues at coordinate 952,308,865 of CM055122.1, read as the reverse complement.
AGGAAATTAAGCCTGTCACAAGAAGCTTTGTAAAAATGTGCATTAGTGGAACTGAAAAAATAGGACATAAGGCAAATGTCCTTGTTTATTTTTGGGGCTACATTAAGCAACACTGTCCAACACAGCCCTACACCTATATTATGAATGGGCCTTTAATGTCAAAAACCTAGGGCTTGAACAAATTATTATTATTATTATTATTATTATTATTATTATTTTTAATGACCCTGATTTTGTACCCATAAAAAGGCAGGGCAATTAGTTCCCAGATTCCAGCAGGGCCTTCTCTCTGATCCTAGTGTTGCCTCATTCAAACACATTATTGAATAATGGGCATAAGTAGGTGCAGAGAATTTTGGGACAAATTCTTGCAGATCTGCCTAGAAATGATTAAGTAAATCTCGCTGCATAAGACTCTTTCCTGGTTCTCACTTCCAACAACATTTGAGTGTAATACTGAACACAGTATTTGAATTTAGAATTGAATCCTACACAACATTGCCCTCTTTACACAGGTAGAGTAGGGTCTCTAGGGTGCCCTTTGCAGTTCCCTAAACTGGCCACTTAATGTCATCATAGTTAGGGTTAGGAACCCTATAGTGAGAGTAGGCAGTGTAGTAGCCTAGGTAGTCACTAGAGATGCCCACAAAATGTGGTGTACCATAGACAGTGACCTAGGCGTGCAAAAATGTAACCTTTGAGGCCCTAGCTTCTGGGAATTTCCCTTTAGGGGAAAACAAGGAAGGATACTTGCAAGACTAATGGGATTATGATATCCCCTTGGCTTGAGATTTAGGATTTTGGAAAAAACCCTGAAGGTATGGGCTGCTCCTCATCTTGGCTCTTGTGTTTTCTGTTCTCTATCTATTCACAAATAAGTAATGTGCAGTCACCTTTGGGATGACTAGAAAGATTTATATATGTAAATCAACTTGAAGCCTTCCATTGTATTTACTCTTCCTTCTCCTAACTTCAAGATGGGAATGTCTTCTGGAGACAAAATTGGTGATAGGAAAGGCTGCTTTTGGGGTCCATTGCTATTAGACCTGAGGAAAGTATGGAACAGAATACAGGTGGTGCTGATTAGGCCAGGCCAGGGGTGTCTAGGGGATGCCTAATCATTGGCACTCAGGGGAGGATCCTATATCCCTATAGTGCCTCAGGGAGTTTAAGCGGGCCAACCTATGCCAGGCTGGAATGGGTTAAAGAGAGTATGTGCTTCCCCACCACATATCTGCACATGCAGAGGATAGTCCATGACACAACACATGTTACTCTCATGATGGTGGCAGATAATATGGAAAGGTAGAGCATATGCATATTGCGTATAATCATTTGATAACCCTTTATTGCAAGCAATACTTACTGTAGGTTGACATTCCAGATCACCTTCTGGAAAACTAATCTAAAGACGCGCAAAGCCAAAAATGACTTTTAGCATCCTCAAAGCCCTACAATCACACCCTCTCCCCCCACTAGGGCCTGGGCGCCCACCTATTCTAGACTTATTATAATCCAGAGTTGCAGTGGAGCATCTCATATGTCTCTATCCAGAGATGGAATGAAGTAAGCCCCTCCTTGCTATCTTCTGCCAGTCCAGGCCCTTGATATGCCAGAATGTGGCAAAATGTTCCATATTGTATTAGGTCTCCATTCTGTCTGGCTAAAATAGCTAAGATGGGGCGGGGGATATAGTATAACATGACATGGACACACAACTAATATTATCCTTTAGAATTTCATGACTCAATATGAAGTTCTTGTGTTACAGCAGCCAAAACGCATTTTCACAAAAGGGCTGCTTTTAATGCTTCTTAGAAGAAAACAGTTTCATGAGAAACAATGGCAGGACCTCCCTTCCCATTTTCAGGGAGACATCTGTCCATTTATAGGCAGCTTTGAACTGGCCAGATACAATTCAATCTGATCATACAATTTTCTTTGGATTTTCAAACGAATTAATTGGTTTAAATTGAATGGGTTATTTAGGTAAACCTTCATATTATAGAGTTATTGGTTAAATTAATCCAGTGTTCAAAGATTATAAAATCAAATTGTAACATGTGTGCACACCCTTATATGAAGGTGATAAGTATTGGTCAGCAGTCAAGCAATTAATCCTCTAAATAATAACTAAACAAGTGAGATAGACAACAAAGAATATTTAACGAATAAACAGATAGATTAATAGATAGATTAATAGATAGATAGATAGATAGATACCCCCTGACCCCCAAGGGCATGTGAGGTACCCCCCAGAAATGGGGTTGGCTGACATTTTCTCCAGGGCTAAGTCGTTGGCTAGTAATGAGAGATCGAAAAATGCTGAGCACCATTCGCTTCCTTGAATCTTGTTGTGCTTAGTGTATTTCTTGCAGATCTGTGCAGTAATCCAGTGTGAGACTTTACCTCGGTGTGTGATAAAAAAACAGTCACTGCTGCTCTCTCTCCTTGTGCAGGGTGACTGGTATTATATCCACCCCCTCCTGCAGTCTATAGTAGGTGGGGTCTGATGGGCCCCAGGTGCATCCTGGGAGAGAGTATAAATATTCAAGGAGTGGCCTTTTAAATCAGTTCTCCCCTGAGCCTCCCGCATAGGGGATGGATGGATCTGGCTGTTGAATCCTGCTGGCTGAGAGGATGAACATGTGGCTGGGGAAAGTCCTACCTTGTGTAAAACGGGGGGAGGGGGGTGAGAAGTAGACTTGTGCACAACGGAAAAATTCGTTCCGTTTCGGTTCGTTTCTTTCCGGTCCTGTTGATTCGTAATCATTCGTAATTTTGCTAGACGGGATTTTTCGTGTTCGGACTCATTCGTATTTTTGCAAGCGACATTTTTCGTTGAATTTTTTGTTGCTTTATAATTCGTACTTTCGGTAGAGTACGTTGTTTTTCGTTGATTCTGGACACAACTCCTACTTTCGTAACTTTTTTTGGGTTCGTACTTTCGGTAGAGTACGTTGTTTTTCGTTGATTCTGGACACAACTCCTACTTTCGTAACTTTTTTTGGGTTCGTTGATTCGTAATTTTCCGTGTCTCTCTCACAATGACGCTGCCTATTATGCCTAATGTGCTTCGAATGGATTTGTACTTTTCTAAATACATTGCGGTTATTTGTAACGATTCGAAATCTCGTATTTTACTTTCGTTTTTAACATGCGGCTATAGGCTCCGCCCCTGTACACCATTTTGAGAGGGTTCTGCACGGTGAGGGAGAAGCAGAGAGCAGAGCAGAGTGAGTGTTATTGTGCTTCGAATGGATTCGAAATCTCGTATTTTACTTTCGTTTTTTACATGCGGCTATAACCTCCGCCCCTGTACACCATTTTGAGAGGGAGTTCAGCACGGTGTGGGAGAAGCAGAGAGCAGAGCAGAGTGAGTGTTATTGTGCTTCGTATGGATTCGTACATTCGTAACTTTTTCATAACGAATTATGCCGAAGACATTCGGGCATTCGCTATTTGCGGTATAATTTATTTCGGATTCGGTCTTATTCGTAATTGCTTTGTTCGGAAATTCGAATGCTTCCGAATGTCCGAAAGTTGCTAAATTCGGACGAATTTCAATTCGTTACGAAACGAATTGCACAAGCCTAGTGAGAAGCCACGGAGTAACTCCAGAGGTCTTGATGGGTCGGAGAAGCTTGCATTGGAAGCTTGGACCTCACTGAAGTATGGATTCTTCTCCCCAGGGTATTGGCAGCTGGACTGACAAGTGCTTTACAGTCAGGAGGTACAGTCACAGAGTGTTGGGTCAGCATTGAGGTTTTCCATCTGTGAAGATTTTAAGTACTTTTGTTCCCCTATTCTGGAGTCTGCTAGTCCGTGGGTGTCCTGTGCTCTTACTCTCTCTCCCTCAAGTATTGAGTGAGAGTCGATAAAATCCTATTTCCAATACTGCAGAGGACTACATCCTGAGGTGAAATGCTAGCCCACCCTGTCCCTGGAGGTCCCACTAGCCTTTGGGGTGTCATGGGGGTGCTACAGATATGTAGCATACAGATCCCTGTCCTGCTTACCTTCACTTTCAGGATAGGACACACCATGCCACATGCCCAGTATCCTCCATATTGTGGAGGGTGAGCGGTGTTAACAGTTTTGGGTCCTGCAGCAAGTTACCTCCTTCCGTTGGTTCTCGTCCCTAGAGTGTAGGGAAAAGTCTATTTTCTCTCTCAAGAAGACCAATGTCCAGACAGTGTTAAACTCCAACAGACGAGTTTATTTTTCTTGCTTAGAAACTTAGTAGAGAAAGTTGAGGATAGAGAGAGAGTTAAACAGGGAGGGAGGTTCAGGCACGCGGCACTTATTTACTCTCGTTGCCACTCAAGCCTGAGTGGGTTTTGCTCACCCGGATAAATCCCTCTCACGGTTCTAGCAGCCGGAGTGAAACACGGACATTCACTTTTCAGAAGATCCTCTGCCACAGGATCTTTCAGTTCTTAAATCCAGAACTCCTTAGCACTTCTTAGCGGGTCACGGAATCCTTCCCTCTGAAAGGTAACCAGGCCTCTCCCAAGACGGCGACATCCTTCACCGATCTCCTTAGAAAGGTCCTCCCCTGGTTGCTTCTCCTTCAGAGCGGGTCACCCTCCCATGGGCACCCTGGGATTCTGCTGGTTGGTTGTAGGCCTCAGTTAAAGGTACTGGGCCTACCTGGAACGATGGGGCCTCGGGCTAAAGGTGCCTAGGACCCAGCACATTCACACACACCACTGGCCATGAGGGCCACCGAAGCTGGGGTACGAGCCGAGGACAAAGACTCCACGCTAATCGCTTCTGCCCCTTAAGTACCCTCTCTTAGCATGCACAGCAGGTAGACCACGCCCACTGCATGGCTGCCGAGAGAGGACACCCAATCACGCTGCAATGTTTCCTGTGGTTCAACCTGGGACCTGGGCAACATCGCCACCTGCAGGTCAAAGGGAACTGTACGACCAGACAACGTCACAGCAGAGCAGAGTCTAATTTAAAGAAAACAAACAGCCTGAGCCAAACTAATGCTCAGGCTACCCCCTAAATTTCAAACATAGCGGCCCCCTAATATGGGGACCCCGCTACAGATAGATAAAAAATGAAAAATTTTAAATTTCTTGACAACTATTTTTAATTGACTCAATCATCATCCATAAAATTGGAACACGTTAGCTTTTTTCCACTATCTTACAAAGTTGCTACAACAACACAAACTGACAACTCCATGTCATAGGAGAGCTACGGCACTTGGATTGCAAACCACATTATTACATGTTGAATGTTTTCTGCTAAAGACTTGTGAGGAAAAAAAAAATGCCTAAACTGTTTAGGTTGGCCAGCGAGCATATGCATCTAATTCTCGGAGAAGCATTCTGGAAAACCAGTGACAAGATTGGCACTTTAGGCTAGCCCCAGGCAGTCAGCAGTGGTAGAAAGCTGCACATTACCTCACATGTAAACTTCCTCAGCTGACACAAAGCTTAATGGATGTGAACCCTGACAATTGTAGCCAATGGAGTGTAAGTGACATGCTGCTTGGCATGCCATGATGTATTTTTTTCCCCTTTCTTGAAGGTGTAATTTCTCCTGAGTAAACCTTGATGTTAAAATGTCATTGTCTTTCTGACAGGTGACTTTTCCACGTTTACCGGGAATTATATAACGAGCGCCGAGCGCTGATCCGGGCACATTTGTTTTAAGGAATCGAAGGAGATGTTGCCATAGTACGTTCTGTGCTGCTGTGACCTCAGTTTACTCAGATGCTGAACTTCACTAACAAATGAAGGGAAAGGGAATGACTTCATATTATATCAGATGTTTTGAGAAGGCAAAGGAATTGTGCCAAGCTTATTCTTGCTGGTGAAGCTACTAGTGATGGAAGTCCAATTGAAATAATCATTACAGGGCACACTGGTTCTCCAATCCCATCCCTCTACATAAACTTTTTTTGTGTTTTAGCACAAACATTTAACTTTGCAGCCTGCTAGTCATTTTCATTTCATTCCAAGGTAAATTAACCCTTTACGCATTGTTTTTTTTTTTTTTATAGGTTTGCCAAAAGCTTTTTTTACATGTATGATGACTTTAAGCTCCGTTCACACCAAGGCGCTCCGGATCATGTGCAGAATCACCACAATTCTGACCGCGAATTCCCGAATCGGCACAAAGTTCGAACCCTTTACTTTCAATGGCACCCCAATCATGGCGCAATTTTGCCAAACAAATTGTGGCAAAATTGCGCAAACAAAATCGCGAGACGCCTGTCGCCCAAAAGAAGATCCGAATAAAGTATATCTAAATCCAAAGCAAACATTTCATATATTGCAGCTTACCAGTTCTAAGATGTGGTGACTGCATTTGTTTTCTTTAGTCACACCCAGTTATACACTTCCTGTTCTAAATGGACAACGCTCACTCACTGTACTGTGTGTATAGAGGAGCAGCATTGTCATCCTAAGACAGGACTACAGAACCTCCCCTATTCTCCTCCTTATAACATGACATGGTAAAGGTGTTGAGTAGTCCATAGAATTTTCTGAAAACAATGTACAGTAAAACCTTGGTTTGAGAGTAACTTGGTTTGAGAGCGTTTTGCAAGACAAGCAAAATTTGTAAATAAATTGTGACTTGATATGCAAGCGATGTCTTGATATACAAGTCAGAGGCGTTGCTAGGGCGGTGCGGGGGGTGCGGTCCGCCCCCGGGTGACACCCGCTAGAGGGGTGACACCCTCCCTTTTTTTTTTTTTTTTTTTTTTTTTTATTTTTTTTTTTTTTTTTTTTTTTTTTTTTTTTTTACAGCTGACCCATTCATTGATTAATTTCACCCCGCTGGGCTGGAAGCCTGGAACAACACCTCCAGCGCCGCGGCCGCGCCTGGTGTGTGTCCTCCGGCTCCTTATTCTTCCTATTCCTAAATTCCAATCCTCCTCCCTACCCTACAGAGCCAGCGAGCGACTCAGCCTGTCACATCATCACACTGCACTGTAGTGTCACACTGGAGTGTCAGTGAAAAGATTATCAACAACACGCTGGAGTGCTCATCATGCTGCAGTTAAGCCAGTAAAAGAAAAATTGAATATGTTTGTGTCTGCAATCGAAGCGCTTTGTGATCCTTCTGAAAATATGGACACAAGAGGAGCAGCAGAATGTCTACTGCCTGCTGTCTGTGATTTTACGTTTTTGTGCTACCTATACTTCTGGGGTGATGTACTTCAAGTAGTTGATGTTACACAACAGTACCTGCAGACCAAAGGCTTAAGTCTGGACAAGGTGGTGACAAAGCTAGAGTCACTAAGACTTTTTCTGTTTGAAGAGCGCAGTCACCTAGTGGAACATGCAATTAAGCAGGCACATTTAAAATCTAAAGAATATGGAATTGCCGTAGAGAGAAGAGCCAGGTTTAAGAAGAGGATGGCAGGGGAACAGGCACGTGATGCTGGAGGCATAAGTCTACAAGACGAGAACAAGAGGGCAATGCTTGAGTGCATTGATCGCTTCCATTCTGAACTCCAGATCAGATTAAGAGCCATCATGGATTTTCCAGCCATGTTTGAGGCTGTTCAAGCAAAGAGTCTCATATATGAAACTGAAGAAACATTAAAGGTGTCCATTCCAAAACTGACCACTTTTTATGACGAAATATCTGAGAGTGAGCTGTTAATGGAAATACCCAGACTGAGGAGACATCTCAAAGCAGCCAAGATCAACCTAGAAGAAGTCAAAGATTGGTCGGCTTTACAAGTTTTGACCTTCATAGCAGAATGGGACTTCATTGAATCTCTTCCAACCCTTTCACTATGTCTAAAAATATTTCTGACAATCTGTGTGTCTGTGGCTTCATGTGAGAGGAGCTTTTCAAAGTTGAAGCTGATAAAAAACTATTTGCGTTCAACGATGGGACAGGCAAGGCTTTCTGATCTTGCAATATTATCAGTTGAAAGTGAACTAGCGAAATGTATTGATTTTGATGATGTTGTTCACAATTTTGCAGCTGTCAAGGCTAGAAAAGCAAAGTTTTGATTTACATGTTAACTAAATGCTTTCATATTTGTTCCTGTTTTTGTGTTATTTATTTATTAATTCAGTAAAGTTTAAAGTTAAAATAAATACAGTTCTTTAACAGTTTAAGCTTTGATTTCTATTATTTTCATATGATTTTGTTATTCAAATTTGCTAGTTGATTGATAGTTATTAACGGCACTACTGTGCCGGGGGGGGGGGGGGGTGACACCATGTTATACCGCACCAGGTGACACCAACCCTAGTGACGCCACTGATACAAGTAGCGTCACAACTGAGTATAAAAGAGAAGAGAGGCACCTCTAAGTGTATGGTTACATTTAATGAAGTCTAGCGCACCCACCCTAGACTTTACCTGCCTTTCTTTACTTGGCTCCTCCGCAGGAAAGAATGAGGCGCACCTCACTATAAGCCTGTTCCCTCCTGGATGGGGAGGTTGAGCGGTGTTAGTTTTTGGGCCTGCCTGCGGCTGGTGCTAGAATCCTCCCGAGCTGATCTCGTCTCTGCATTAGCCAGAAACAAGTTCTTAATTCTCCCCAGTAAAGTAACTGTCCACACCAACTGAAAGTCCAACCTTTGTATTTATTTCACCACGGATAACAAATAGTCTCTATAGGTCAGATAAGGTGGGAGGAGGTCCAGGCACAAACTCAATTTAGGTTCTCTTACTGTTCTGATTTCACGAACAGGTTTGGGCGCACGGTCTCTGCCACAGACCGGGTGAATATGAAAAGTCACTGCCACTGACTTGTTGAAGTTGGTCACTGCCACTGACCTGGTGAATAGGGCCTTGCCCTATTTGGTCACTGCCACTGACCTGGTGTGCGTAGAGTCACTGCCACTATGACCTACAGAACATGCACTTCCTTCTTGAAGAAACTTGGCCCATGTCAAGGAGAAGAACCTCCCTCCGGAGAGTTACCAGAGGCCCCCACTGTCACCACGACTCTGTGCTGGGTCTTCAGAAAGGGTCACCTCCCTGGCCTCCTCGATCCTGGATACGGGTCCCCTTGCAAGGCGGCACCCTGGGAGCCCTCAATCCCCGGCAGAACCCAGCCAAAGGCGCTGGGCTCCGGGCCTCCAAAATAGTACCTCACCCCAGACTGAAGGTGTCTGGGATGGAACAGGAACTCGGCCTCCAGGCCTAGGGCACCCGGAGACGAGAAACGCACCACCCAGGCTGAAGGTGCCTGGGCGCGACCCCTATGGAAGATTGCTGCCCCTTTTTATACCCTCTCCCGACAGGCACAGCAGGTTCCCCGCCCCACCGTCACTACTGCCGAGAGGGGACAAAAAAGGCACAGCCCTGTATCAGTGGTTCAACCCTGGCCTACAGCAACAGCGCCACCTGTAGGCCACAGGGAACAGCACACCAATACTATCTCCCAGGGACAGAAATGGTCCAAGAAACCTGACAATTGGTGTATCTGAGCCTAATTACCACTCAGATACTCCCCCTAAATATAGCACCCTGCTACACATCCCCCTCACTTGATGGACACTGGTCCCCAGTGTCTGGAACCAACCTATGCCTCTCAGGCCTGAGTCAGCATAAGCCCGATCCAGAGACAGACTACCAAAAAAATGGCAATTTTTAAAAAACTGATTGTTTGTGTCGGAACCTAACACAAGAAAGGAAAGGAAAACACAGAAGGGAAAAGAGAAATACACATGTGCATAGGGAAAAAAACATTTTGAGGTCATATAAAATTTTCAATAAAATTTACATTTCCCTCCCGCTGCAATAACTAAGATCCACTCCATACTCAGCAGTCTTGCTTGGCGTTCACCTGCAGGGGAAAGAAAAACACACCTAAAATAACATTAGTTGGAATGAAAAGATCCTCCCCGAGAGAAGAATCCCCTCCTTCCAATAAGTAAGCTGCATAATACTGATTGTCTTTTCAATCGTTGCAGAACACCGCCACCTAGTGGTAGTGCCGCAATGAAATCACTGATGATGGCTAAATCCTCATCTTCTTGAACTGTGACCCTACTCTGTCTACAACCCCAAAGTCCTTGTTACCTTTGCGGTGGGGAGAGAGGGGAGAACAAACAAAAAAACAGCAACAGCTCCCGCTCCTCCAATGAGTAGAATCCCCTTTAATTAGGGCAAAGAGTTCCTGGGCTCTGAAAAGAGAGTGTACTCAAGTAATAATGTGGGTCAGGCAACACCAGCGGCTTCCAATGTTTATCAAATGTGTCTATATGGTACTCAACATTGTCCTTGTCCTTCCTACAAATGAGTACCTTGTCTGCATAGATGTGCCGACCCAACATCCAGGCAGCTTTACAGTCCTTAAACCTCTGAGTGGCCGCGGGTGAACAGGAGAAGTATCTCCTGGCCTGGGGTACTTTGATATGTGTCCACACAAAGTCCTCGTACCACCGGTGTCTACAGGCCTCCACCTCGAACAAAAGTTCCATTGGTAAGTACGGGTATTCCCACCCATACTTGCTGGCAATTCTTTAATAAAAAGTCTCTGTAAACGGGACAGTGGTGAAATGGTAGCGCAGTCTCCCGCGCCAGGCAAGACGATGGCATTCGGGTGCCGAGGCACTTTAACTACCTCCAGGCCAGTTGCAGGGGCCCACAGTGACACCCGACTCATCTCGGCTATTGAAGCAGGTGCCTCCAATGATGGAGGGGCAGGCAAGGGGACAGATCCCTCCTCAGGCTCGGAAGCCACCACCCGTGGTGTACTTTCCCCAATGGACATGGGTGAGTCCCTAGCACTATGGGACAAGGACAGGGGTATCTTATCCCATCCCTTTCTCTCAAACAGTTCATCTATGGCGGTGTCATCACCCGCATCAGAGATGGACTCCAGATCGGAGGTGTCATATTTCTCCACAGGAAGGCAACTCCTGGTGAAGGACAAGTCACCCCCTCTACCTAATTCACGGACATGTGAATCCCCAGGGCTAGGGGCCTTTAACAGAGTCTCTTCCCCTGGCTTACCTCGGCTTTAAGAAGAACCAGGACGTCCGGGACTTTTCCCTTCGGATGCATCCGTTCCGAGTAAGCGCTGGGGCGTTGCTCCACCACGGCCGCGGGAAGCTGTCACGAACCCGATCTTCCTCTTGGGCGGTGGGAGAAAGGACTCTGTGGTAACCGAAGCAGCATCCTCCGGTCTCTCACTCACTATAACTAGCTCCTCTGTGACTTCCTCCGAAGTCCCGTCAGTGCAGGGGTGTCTGTGTAAGCTCTGATTCCTCCTTCTGGAGTGGTGGCGCCCGTAAGGCAATTGAGGTGGAAGGCCCGAGGCTTTTCCGTAGGTTGCTCGACCTCAAATAGAAACTCCTTACAGTTCTCGCATCGCCCGAATGGCTTTAGATGAACCACCAGTCCCGAGCAGCCGGGACAAATCACTCCGAGGGCCTCCACATCTTTACACACATAGAGGGCAAATCGTCCCCGGGGCTTGAGCCGAATCCCCGCATCCGTTAAAGAAGCAGCGAATGAAGTCATCTTCATGGTAGTAGTAGCCGGAACCCATGAGGCATGAGACGCCATGTTGTCCATCCGCTGCTCCATTGCGCACTGACCTTTTCGCACCAAAGTCCCCACGTGCAACTCCACACATGGCCAGACTCCTCCCAACTCCTGCACCGTCGCGGGCTTTCTGAATAGGAACGCCCATGAACTACGCAGTCAGGGTTCTCCTCGTGGCGCAGTTCTCAATATGGCCGACCTCCACGGAACTTCACTGGGGAATAAAGTTCAACTTCTGGGGGGGTTTTCACACTTTGCAGCCGCAGACACATCCCGGACTCGAGCCCCCACGTCTAGCGCACCCACCCCAGACTTTATCTGCTTTTCTTTACTTGGCTCCTCCTCAGGAAAAAATGAGGCGCACCGCACTATAAGCCCGTACCCTCCTGGATGGGGAGGTTGAGCGGTGTTAGTTTTCGGGCCTGCCTGCGGCTGGTGTTAGAATCCTCCTGAGCTGATCTGCATTAGCCTGAAACAAGTCCTTAATTCTCCCCAGTAAAGTAACTGTCCACACCAACTGAAAGTCCAACTTTTGTATTTATTTCACCACGGATAACAAATAGTCTCTATGAGAGCAGACAGGTTGATACGAGACACAGGTCAGATAAGGTGGGAGGAGGTCCAGGCACAAACTCAATTTAGGTTCTCTTACTGTATTGATTTCACGAACAGGTTTGGGCGCACGGTCTCTGCCACAGACCGGGTGAATATGAAAAGTCACTGCCACTGACCTGGTGAATAGGGCCTTGCCCTATTTGGTCACTGCCACTGACCTGGTGTGCGTAGAGTCATTGCCACTATGACCTACAGAACATGCACTTCCTTCTTGAAGAAACGTGGCCCATGTCAAGGAGAAGAACCTCCCTCCGGAGAGTTACCAGAGGCCCCCACTGTCACCACGACTCTGTGCTGGGTCTTCAGAAGGGGTCACCTCCCTGGCCTCCTCGATCCTGGATACGGGTCCCCTCACAAGGCGGCACCCTGGGAGCCCTCAATCCCCAGCGGAACCCAGCCGAAGGCGCTGGGCTCTGGGCCTCCTAAATAGTACCTCACCCCAGACTGAAGGTGTCTGGGATGGAACAGGAACTCGGCCTCCGGGCCTAGGGCACCCGGAGACGACACACACACCACCCAGGCTGAAGGTGCCTGGGCGCGACCCCTCTGGAAGATGGCCGCCCCTTTTTTATAACCCCTCCCGACAGGCACAGCAGGTTCCCCGCCCCGCCATCACTACTGCCGAGAGGGGACAAAAAAGGCACAGCCCTGTATCAGTGGTTCAACCCTGGCCTACGGCAACAGCGCCACCTGTAGGCCACAGGGAACAGCACACCAATACTATCTCCCAGGGACAGAAATGGTCCAAGAAACCTGACAATTAGTGTATCTGAGCCTAATTACCACTCAGATACTCCCCCTAAATATAGCACCCCGCTACAGAAGGTACAACTTTTATCAACTCACATGGTTAATGATTAAAACAGGCACCTCTAAGTATGCAGGCATCCTCGAAAAGGTTTACAACACACATAAGGCGGGGCTGAATAACATAATATACGTCATTAATTAATAGAATGTCAATTTCATGAGATAATAGCAAAAAAATTATGATATTCGGATTAGACCGAATGTATAGGGGATCCTCTTAGCTTCCCACAAGGCCAATAGAAGGAGCAGTTGCTCCGAGCGCGTAGCCCAATCAGCCCCTGGTTATTCCTGTGTGACCCTCCTCCCGGAAGTGTTCCCCGGAACCAGTCACTTGACCTGTGACGTAACGTGCGTTCCACGCTGGACCAGGCCCCATCCTGATGGCCACAGAACAAGCCTGAGGAGAAATACACACTCTGCATCTTCACATCCGCGCAGCCCATGGACCCAGGACGAAGACTACAGGACTTTTATAGATGAGCCTCCCTTTTGCTTCCTTCCTGTAAGTGTGATTGATATATTGCATCATTAAAATAACTTTCTAATACTGCACTTAGGTGGTGCTTCCTTTTCTCTACCCTCCTGGACATCGCATTGCTGGAGGGGAGGTGAGTATAGCTCAGCTTTCAAGTGGAACTAAAGTGAGCAAATCTTACATCTACTTCTACAGTCTGACACCCATGAGGATCTTCGTCAGCATCTGATCCCTGTTTTTTTCCAGGTGTTGGTCTTCAGCCATTTTGAGTGTTTTTTGGCCATCACATGAGCAGGAGTTCAGTCATTTTGTCACACAGAATCTATGCCAGAATTCTTTACAAAAACAGGCAGGTAGGTTGATTTTGCATGTCTCTTCTGCAAAAAAGAACCTATCTGCTTGCAGGTTTGAAATTTTAAACTTTAGCTTTAAACTGAGATTCACAGGCAGGGAGTGGGACCCTTGTATCCAAACAATTTGCTCATTACTGAGGAACTTCTTACCCATTATCAGTCATTGGGAGCCCTTTCCAGTGAACATAGATCTAAAATCAAACACCAAAATCTCACTTAAGCTTTAATATGTTGGTGTGATGTTTTTAATCCTTTTAAATCTGCACCGCTTATTAGATCTAGTAGAATATCTAGTAACGTAGCTATGTTCAGGCACTTTCTGTCATGGTGTGACACCTGTTTCACATTGGCGCTAATGAAAACCACAAACGCTCATGCCGAAACACATTTCATAGGCATGGTATAGCTTTGTCGCTATCAAGAAGCTGGTCTAGAGTAATAAATGCAGCCTATGGTAGAGCGAATTTATGTTGATGGAAGATAGCTGAAAGAGATTGGCAGCACTAGAGTGCAAAAAAGGGTGAAAAAAAAACCCATGGCAATTGTTTTAATACAATTGCAAACTAAATGGAATCAAGTTTAGGTTCAGATTTGCTATAAATAAAGTGATGCTAGAACCAGGTTACCACGTAAATTTGCCCACTGTATTTATTAAAATGGTATGGCGCACTGTCTCATAGGTGATGCAATGGATCCTATTTGGACTACTTCCTTGTAACACTATTTACCCTCAGGTAATGACAAGGTACCTCCAGGTGACATAATATCAACATTGGGATGTTCCAGTACACTTTAATGTACTGTACTGTAGTTTCTATGCACATCTACCTTACGGCTGGTTCTTTCTCTAGGGTTTTAGTAGAAATAACATGAGCACCAATCACTTTATAGAACAAACTTGAGCAACAGGCTATATGAGGCTCCAGAAAATGGGATGGAGGGTGAGAAAAAAGCAACATACCCCAGTCATTCACTGTGTCAAAATAGAAGCCAACTTCTGAATCTCCTTAACTACTTACCGACCGCCTCCTGTACTTATTCGTCGGCAGAATGGCACAGACAGGCACAATCACGTACCTGTACGTTGCCCTTTAAATGTCTGACATGTGGTCGCACGCACGCCCGCCGGTGGCGCACTCGCGACCCTGCTGCCTTCCCCGTGAGTCGGACCGCGGGTCCCGCGGACTCGATCGCCGCGGGGATCCCCGCGATCATCTCACGGAGGTATAGAGCGGGGAGATGCTTGTGTAAACAAGCATCTCCCCACTCTGCCTAGTGACAATGACACGGATCTCCGCTCCGTGTACTCGGAGCAAAGATCAGTGTCATGTGACACACAGCCCATCCCCCCTACAGTAAGAAACACTCAATAGGGAACACTTAACCCCTACAGCGCCACCTATTGGTTAACCCCTTCACTGCCAGTGTCGTTTTCACAGTAATCAGTGCATTTTTATAGCACTGATCGCTGTAAAAATGACAATGGTCCCAAAAATGTGCCAAAAGTGTCCGATATGTCCGCCATAATGTCGCAGTCACAATAAAAATTGCTGATCGCCACCATTACTAGTAAAAAAAAAATATTAATAAAAATGCCATAAAACTATCCCCTATTTTGTAGATGCTATAACTTTTGTGCAAACCAATCAATAAATGCTTATTTTCTCAAGACGTCTTCCAGGACGGCACAATGAGAGATGACTAGTCCACCTGACAGGAAACACAATCAATCAAAGAGGTTAAAAACCCCACCCCTCCCTGTGCTCCTCAGTTTTTGATTGTGTTTCCCCACAGCGAAACCGTTTGTTATTTTCTAAAGACCTAAAGGCCTGGTGCTGGAGGTCTCCCCCCTGGGACCTAGGTCGAATGCTTAGGAAGCCTCTGGACCTAGCAGGACGGGCTCATCCTTCCTGGGGGGTCCCCCTTTTGTTGTAACATACTCAGGGGGAAGGAATAGCCTTGAAGAACCCCCCTGAGTTTTCTGAAGCCCTAAGGTACAGGGTACCTGGAAGCTTCAGGGGCCAAATGTTTCCTCTTTTTTCCTCCCTACCTGGTGGGTGTCCACTTCGGAGGGGGGGGCTGGCAGGTCTCCCGCAGATGCGGTGGTGAACCCAGCGGTGAAGCGCTGTTCTGGCTATTGGCGCCGCTCAGGCATGTGCGGCGCCATTTTCCCATGGCCTGGAGGACTCATTGATTTCCTCCTCTAGCGCCCGGAATGACGTCACCGCGCGCCGCGCCACTTCCGGTTTCTGGTCTATGGCAAGATGGCGACGGCCGGCGTCTTTTCAGCCAGCTTCCACTATAGAGATGCCAGGAAAAGAGGCGCCCATTCCTCCTGTTTGCTCTTAGCGACACGGTTCGAGCCCGGACAGCGCATGGAGCATGAGGAAAGGCCCGGTACGGCCAAGGCTACAGAGGAGGCCACAGGAGGTGAGTCCTACCCAGCCAGCAGGGGTTATGATGGGGGAGGTTCCCCGACTCTTCCCCTTTTTGCTCTACACAGGGGTGTTTGGTACTAAAAAATTCCCTGTGTATATTTGTTTTTTTTCTGCAGGAGGGGACGTCACTGCCCAGGGGTCTACCAGCCGTCCCTCTAAAGCCCCTGCTCGCATCAAAAGATGTGGCTACTGCAACGATAGGTTGCCTCCAGACTATTCCAGACCTTTCTGCTTTAAATGCATTCAGAAATCGGCTGGAAAAGAAACATCTCAGGTCATGAAAGACTTCCTGTCTGTCCAGACCCAGATGCTAACTACGCTTAAGGAGTTTCAATCCTCACTCAGGTCTAGGGAACCAGAACCTCAGACAAGTGGGGGGGCTCTTCCTCTCAGGAGAGTTCTTTGACTCCCAGGGTGGTTAAAAAACGCCCGCAGCCTCTAAAATCCCTACCTTCACAGGGTTCGGAGCTGGAGGAGGATTCAGATATCTCCGATCGAGAAGTATCTGATGAGGGTCTGGTGGATAGTCAGGCAGAGGACGAGGAAGAGGGCTCCAGGCCAGGAAGGCACATCTTCTCGGCCGATGATATGGAGGGCCGCCTTGGGGCAATTTATGCTTCTGAGGAGATCCAGGAGCCTGTGGAACAGGTTTCCGCACAGGATAGAATGTATCAGGGTTTGTTGAAGTCTCAACCCAGAACCTTCCCCGTCCACCAGGCACTGAAGGACATTATCCTTCAAGAATGGAAGGATCCTGAAAGGAAGCTTTTAAGACCAAAAACGTGGAAACGTAGGTGCCCTTTCAAGGAGGAAGATGAAGATAGGTTCTTCAAAACACCCAGATTGGATGCTTCCTTAGCCCAGGTATCCAAACAGTCTGACCTCTCTTTTGAGGATACTGGTAACCTCAAAGATCAGATGGACCGGCGTGCTGAAACCACCTTGCGGAGGGCCTGGGAAGCTAATGCGGCAGCCATGAGCCCGGCGCTGGCTTCAGCATGCGTAGCCAGGAATGCAGATGCATGGATCTCAAAATTAACGGACCATGTTTCAGGCTTTTCTAAATCCAAGGAAGTCTTGGAGTCGTTGCAGCTAATAGGTAGCGCGGTGGCGTACCTAGCGGACGCAGCGGTAGAAACCGTAAGAACCACCACAAAGACTGGACCCCTCTTAAACTCTGCTAGAAGAGCTGTATGGGTCAAAACCTGGGATGGTGATAGTGCATCCAAGACCCGTTTATGTGGTCTCCCATTTGAGGGCTCCCTTCTTTTCGGTACAGGACTTGACCAAAAAGGTCCACCGAAAAGGGGTAAGAAGTTTCCTACCAAACCTAAAAAGGAAAAAAGGAGATTTTTTCGAGGCCCCCAGGGTAAGAACCGGTCTTCAGACAAAAGACCTGTCAATACTAGGAGGTGGAGTGCTGGTAAGGACAAACAGAAGGGAGGTATCCTTTTCTCCAGCCAAAAGCCTAATGACAAGAACTCTAAGTGACGTAAGGGTAGGGGGAAGGCTTTCCCAGTTTCTCCCCAGATGGGAAAGCATATCTCAGAGCCCCCATGTCCTCCAAATCTTAAAAGAGGGCTACAAGCTAGAGTTCCTTCACTCCCCTCCCCCGAAGTTCCTGGTAACGCATCTACCCAGGGACCCCTTAAAAGCTGCAGGTCTGGTACAGAATGTCTCAGAACTGGAAAGGCAGGGAGTAGTTATCCCGGGACCTACAGAACAACAAGGTTTGGGCGTCTATTCCCACGTTTTCGTTGTTCCAAAGCCGTCAGGGAAGCATAGGCTTATAATAAACTTGAGACCCTTGAACGCTTATCTGCGTCGCAAGAGGTTTCGGATGGAGAGCGTGTACACTCTCAGGAAGCTTCTTCTGAGGGGGGTGTTCATGGTGACCATAGACCTAAAGGACGCCTATCTACACGTCCCGATATTCCCAGCACATCAGGCTTTTCTCAGGTTTGCAATCACTTCCGCCCAGGGAGTGCAGCATTGGCAGTTTGCTGCGCTTCCCTTCGGACTGTCATCCAGTCCAAGAGTCTTTACAAAGATCATGGCGGAGGTGATTGCTTACCTGCTCCTGCAGGGTATAGCAGTAGTCCCCTACCTCGACGATCTGCTTCTCTACAATCAGAGTCGAGATCTCCTTCTTGCAGACATGGCCAGGGTCGTGAGCACCTTGGAAAGCCTGGGGTGGATCATCAACAAAGAAAAATCCTCGATGGTCCCAGAACAGAAGAAAGTTTACTTGGGATTCCTAGTGGATTCCTTAGAAAGAAAACTTGTTTTACCCCAGGACAAGGTCCAGGGTCTTATGACAACGGTCAGGTCTATGTTGGAGGCAGATGAATCCTCCTTCAGAAGCATCATGCGGGTGCTGGGTCTAATGACCTCTTGCATCCCAGCGGTGCCGTGGGCTCAGCTCCACTCCAGACCTCTCCAAGAAATCCTTCTATCCTCTTGGGACGGATCAAGGGAATCTCTAGACTACAGGGTCCCCATCCCAGTTGTGGCAAAGGAATCTCTGAGGTGGTGGCTCCTTCCTCAGAATTTACTGGTGGGTCGTCTGTGGAGTCAGTCCAACCCTCTCAGGATAACCACAGACGCAAGCGCCTGGGGTTGGGGGGCTCACTTAGACGAGCTCAGAGCTCAGGGTTCCTGGAACCGAGGTCAGAGGGGCGCCTCCTCAAACCTCCGGGAATTGTTGGCGGTCCGGGAGGCTCTAAAGGCCTTCGAGGAGAGAGTCAGGGGCCGAGAGGTCCAGATTCAATCCGACAATGCCACCACAGTGGCATTCCTGAACCATCAGGGAGGCACCAGGTCGCGTACCCTTCTGGCTTTGTCTCTGGAGATCCTGAGCTGGGCAGAGCTCCGGATTCCCTCTATCACAGCGGTTCACATAAAAGGGGTTCACAACGTAGAGGCGGACTTTTTAAGTCACCACCCAATTCTCCAGGGAGAATGGGAGTTGAACACAGAGGTGTTCGATCTGGTGTGCCAACGGTTCGGCAATCCGGAGATAGACCTCTTCGCCCGCAGGGAAAACAAAAAGCTAAAGAGGTTATTTTCCCTGACCCGGGAATGGGGCTCAGAGGGAGTGGATGCGCTGGCCCAGGTGTGGAGTTTTCATCTGGCCTATGCCTTTCCCCCTCTGAGTCTGATTCCGAGGATCCTGCAGAAGCTGGACCTCTCAGAATGCTGTCTCATTTTGGTCACCCCCTGGTGGCCCAAGAGAGCCTGGTTTCCCACTCTGGAGAACTGGTCTGTAGCTCCCCCTCTCCATCTACCAGTTCGGTCAGACCTTCTTCTTCAGGGTCCGGTCTTCCACCCAGAGCCCAGCTTCTTCAAACTGACGGCCTGGTGCTTGAAAGGCAGAACCTGCGGGAGAAGGGCTGTTCAGAGAGAGTGATCACCACTCTCCTCTCGAGTAGAAAGGAGGTCCCCAGGCGGATTTATGCTAAGGTGTGGGGGGTCTTCTCTCGCGGGGGGTTCAGAGAGAGAGGTTTCCCAACAGGAAACTTCGGTCATTCTGGAATTTCTCCAGGATGGAGTTGATCTGGGGCTGGCTACCAAGACACTAAGAGTTCAAGTAGCAGCCTTATCTTACTTCCTGGACAGAAGATTGTCCCAGGACCCGTTGATTAAAAGATTCTTGTCAGCTAGGGACAGAATGTCTCCAGTACAGATCTCTAGGGTTCCACCCTGGGATCTCTCCTTGGTTCTAGAACAGTTAACTAAGGCTCCGTTCGAGCCTTTAGACAGTATTTCTATTAAACTTCTCACAGTTAAGTTTACCTTTCTGCTGGCGATAACGACAGCCAAAAGAGTAGGTGATATGCAGGCTCTGTCAATTAAAGAGCCGTTGTTTCGGTTATTTGAGGACAGGGTTGTTCTCAGGCAGGACCCCCTGTACCTTCCCAAGGTAGTATCAAAATTTCATAGAACACAGGAAATAATACTCCCTTCTTTTTGTTCCAATCCCCAGAATGAAAGGGAGGCTTCCTTTCATTGTTTGGATGTCAGACGATGTCTGCTTTCTTATTTGGATAGAGTTAGCATTTTCAGAAAATCCAGCCACTTATTTATTAATTTTTCTTGTCAGAAAAAGGGCCAACAGGCTTCTAGAGTAACCATAGCTAGGTGGATAAAACAAGCAATCTCCCTAGCTTATGACCAGGCTGCTAAGACAGCCCCGAAGGTTAAAGCACATTCCACTCGGTCTCTGGCGACCTCCTGGGCAGAAAGGGCCGGAGCTTCGGTCGAACAAATCTGCCAAGCTGCGACATGGTCAAGCCAGAACACTTTTTTGAAACATTATAGAGTGGAGTTGCTGTCGCCTCAGGACCTCTCATTTGGTAGGAAGGTCCTGCAAGCGGTCGTCCCACCCTAAGGTAGGCCTGCAAATTACTTGCTTCTCTCTCATTGTGCCGTCCTGGAAGACGTCTTGAGAAAAGTACCAGTTACTTACCGGTAATGGTCTTTCTGGTAAGTCTTCCAGGACGGCAGGCCTACTTCCCACCGCTCTGGTCAAGTATATTAATATATATATGTATGTATATAGAGTTGTTGTGGTATGTTGTTTTCACTCTCGTGCACTAGTGTGGAGTACTTTTTCACAAACTGAGGAGCACAGGGAGGGGTGGGGTTTTTAACCTCTTTGATTGATTGTGTTTCCTGTCAGGTGGACTAGTCATCTCTCATTGTGCCGTCCTGGAAGACTTACCAGAAAGACCATTACCGGTAAGTAACTGGTACTTTTTTTTACCAAAAATATGTAGAAGAATACGTATCGGCCTAAACTGAGGAAAAAAAAAATATATATTTTTGGGGGATATTTATTATAGCAAAAAGTAAAAATGTTGCATTTTTTTTTTAATTGTCGCTCTATTTTTGTTTATAGCGCAAAAAAAAAAAACACAGAGGTGATCAAATACCACCAAAAGAAAGCTCTATTTGTGGGTAAAAAAGTATGTCAATTTTGTTTGAGAGCCACGTCGTACGACCGCGCAATTGTCAGTTAAAGCGACGCAGTGCTGAATCGCAAAAAGGGGCCTGGTCCTTTAGCTGCAAAATGGTCCGGGGCTGAAGCGGTTAAGATACTTCTTATTCTCACACTGTGCTGGCAACAAACTTGCTGATCATCAGTTCCTTACAGATCAAGCTATCTTGGTTGCAGTTTCCTAAGACAGGATAGCTCAGAATGTTCCTCTGTTGAACTTCAGCCCATCACTCACCACTTCTTTCAAGTGCCACACAGCCATACAAGTTTCATGCACAGTGTTTATCAGCACAGTCAGTCATGGAACAGCTTGTCCTCTAGAACAGTGTTTCTCAACCTTTTCTCAGTCAAGGCACCCTTTACACAACCTTGAGGCACAGCATTATAAAATAAAATAAAAATGGATAGTTTTACATAATGCAGCAACACCCATATGCGTAAGACACCCAACATTAGTGGTGATTTATTCTTCCAAAGCAAACACCTTTGCACACTGGTACTGACTAGTATTCCAATGTTTCGCTTCTCCCTCAGTTTCTCTCCCTTACTCAGCTAATGTGGCCCCTGTACTGATGGAGAGGGGCAGGAGAAGGCCAAACAAGGGTGCTGTGCAGGTGCTCAATGTCCTCCTTATCAACCGATGGTGTTATTTGTTGTTAGGACACTGGCGGCTAGAAGGCTGTAAGGGTGCATAAGGAAAACCTGTGGCTTTATGTAATTAATAGGCAGGCTTGATCCTCCTGCCGGCTTGTATACAATTTTTGGTCAGTTTCTAGGCATTTTGCCAAGGCGCCCCTGGAGACACCTCAAGGCGCCCTGGTTGGCAAAGGCTGCTCTAGGAAGGTGAAATATTTGGTACAACCATTGTGGAATGTTCTGTCCACTAAGCTTTTGTCCAGAGGGTGTTGAAAGAATCTCCTCTGTGAGATTACAGGCAAGTTGATTGCCTGCTAAAAGAGTTAGGTCCTTGAGTACAGCTTCCTCTTCAGAAAGGAGGCCAATGAGCAGAACAGTAGTGACATCCCCAAATCTCAATCAAAGGGATTGATTTACTAAAGTCAAATAGGCTGCTCTCTTCAGGAAATTTCACTATGGAAGGGAATTTTCCCTTAGTTTAGTGAATGTGGTGAAAAAATCACATTACTAAGAGTACCCAGTCAAATGCAAGAAACATTTGTCAGCAAAACTTCACCTCATTTACGAAGCTAAGGGGGATTGCCTTGCAGAGTGAAAATTCTCCTGCAAACGGACAGCTTATTGGTTTTTAATAAATCAAATCCCCAAATCTCACTCAATATCTGATGTGACTAGCAATCCAAGGCAAACCGTGCCTTGGATGATCTGACATTGCAAATCTACAGCTATGAGGCTGTGAGGTAGGGTACAGAGATGGCATGTAGCAGTTACTCTGGTTGGCCACTATATGCCCCCATATGTGGAGTGTGAGTTGTGAGTTTTAGAGTCTCTGGGGTTAAGTGCCAGCCCTGTCCCTGCTAGGAGAGGACACCATGGGAAAGAGGTGATAAATATATTTATTGGTGGAAAGCAAGGAGTGGTAGCCATCACTGGGAGAAATGGTCACCTGTGATTAAACCATCAAGTCTCAGCGTGTGGTCACAAGACATTTACTGTGATGCTTCCCCCTTGGACAGGAACCAGGTGATATGAAAGAACTTTGCATAATGGGACTACTCACATCACTCTGTTTGTGAATGTAGGACTCTGGAACACACCTCCTGTAGGTATGGGTTTCTTCTCTCATTTATACTGTCTACTATGGACTGTTAGCAACCTTAATACTCTGCGTTATTTATTTTTTTATAATCACATTTTTTTATTTTTTTATTATAAGCTTCAACATTTGATATTTCCATTCAACATTGTACGTTTACATGAGGACAGATGAACATTGCAAGACAGAACTAAGTAGAAAATTATCTTATCGAAATAATTTCCCCCCCTCCCAAGAGAAAGAAAAGTAGGAGAGAAAAAAATATATATATATATAATTCTCTCCCCCCTCCCTCAGCGCCATCCCTGGCTGCGGTGGAGTAAGTCTGCTCTGTCCCCACTCACTCCTTTCTTTCTACTTATGCCGTGTGTTACCCTACTGTGTCCTTATTTGTCCCGTGAACAGTGCCCCCTCCTACTTCCAAAGAGGCCACTAATGGCCATGGTGTCTATTCTTTTAATGTGGGGGAGAAAAAAAAATAGAAAAGTGCAAGAGAGGAAAAAAAAAGAAGAAAATACATGTGTATTTATTTGTGCCTCGTGGTTAGGTATTGATTACCCATTGTTGTGTGTAGCGGCCCCCATGGCCTAATTCCCCAGCTTGAGAAAAAACAAACAAACTTTAGAAAAAAAAGGAAAAAGAGAAAAAAAAAAACCACACGTGTTTATTAATTCCCCTCTCTCAAGAGGCCACTGATGACCATGGTGTTTAGATATAAATGATTGTATCTTGTGATATCTTCGCCCGTGTTTACATTCAGGTGATCCTCCTGACCTACTCTTCCCCCAATTTTAGGTGACAGATCCGTATTCCCCATGGGGATAAAATAAAAAATTGTGATGTCCTCGCAGTGATCATGTACAATCTCTATCCTAATATTACTTCCAGTCCCTCTTCTCCTGTGTGTGCCCTACTCCTTATCCTCCACCCCCCCTCCCATCCCTCCCCCCTCCGCCCCAGCACGACTCAACTCCCTCTCTCTCTCTCCCAGTCAGGGCAGACATCTCACTCCACACCATCAACGCAGTCAGAATTTCTTAGGGAGGTCGATGAGAGATAGAGGGAGGGGAGAAAGAGGAAAAAAAAACTATATCAGTCCTGGTCAAGGTTCATGATTCGGTTATTTATACTTCTATAGTTTAATCCATAAGCAACTATACTGGGGTTCCTTATGGATCCACTATGCCCCCTGCTTTCCCCCTCCCATATCTCCTATCTTCAGCCCATTTCAGGTGCACACTGTATCCAGCCTGCCCAGGTCCTCTCAAATTCCCCTTTTTTATCCTTCACTACTTGTGTCCACCTTTCGGCTTCCATTATCCGGTTAACCTCCTTTTTCCAGTCCTCTAGTGTTGGACAGGCGGCCGGTTTACAAAATCTAGGGATCAATAATTTGGTTGCGTTCAATAGGTGTGGTGTGATACTCTTCCTGTAAGCTTTAATGGAGCCGGGTGTTCCATGGAATAGGAAGCATAGAGGAGTAAACTCCATAGGTCTAGGGGTCAACCTCTCAATCCATGGTGCGATTGATACCCAAAATGTTTTAATCATGGGGCATTCCCACCATAGGTGGAGAAATTTACCCCTCTGCTCACATCCTCTCCAGCACCGGGCATCTGCCTCTGGGTACATCTGAGTTAATATTACTGGTGTCATGTGCCACCTTGTCATAAATTTATAGGACATCTCTTGAACGTACGAACTTATAGATGTAGAGAAAGTTGATTTAATCATTTTTTTAATTTGTTCCTCTGACAGTTCTTTATTTAATTCTCTTTCCCACTCTCGAATAAAATATGGGACTGTACTCTTTTGGGCGCCTAATATCAGTCTATACATCTGAGACAGCAGGTGCCTAGCATCCCCCATCCGCACACACTGACCCTTAAACACTGTGATTGAGTTTAGTGATCTCAATAGAGGTTTCATCTTGTTAAAGAAACCTGTCATTTGATAGTACCTCCAGCCTGATGTGGGTATATTCCCTAGGTCTGTAACTAGCTCCGAATAGGTTGCTAGGGTTCCCCGCGGAGCGAATTTACCACACGTGGTATCTCCATCCCGACCCCATGCCCCCAGGAATCCCCCCCTCCCCCGGGGGGAACCATGGGGCTAGTGGGGACACCTGGGGGGAATACTCTCCTGTTTTATTCAACTTATCCCATATTAACAAGGAGTTCCAAGTCAGGGGAGATGTCCATTTCGAAAGTCCTCTTGACGTACTCGGGATCCAAGGGGCCCCTGCAAGATTCCTCCCTGCTATTGTTTTTTCTAGTGGGACCCACATTTTATTAGAGGAGTCATGGCACCAGTTCAAAATTAGAACCAGCGACATTGCCTTATAGTACACTGATATGTCTGGCAGCCCCATTCCTCCCTCTGCCTTACTTCTGCGCAGAATGTCATATGCCAACCTTGGTCGTTTATCATTCCACACGAATGCTACAAAAGCCTTCCGTATCTGTTTAAAAAAGGTTTCTGGTATTTTAATCGGGACTGTGTGTAGTATATAGATAATTCTAGGTAATATACACATTTTAATGGCACTTACTCTTCCAAACCATGTTAGGTATTGTCCTGTCCATTTCTTTAAGTCCCCCACTATCCTGGCCATTAGGGATGCATAATTAAGGTCATACAATTTTTTGATCTGCGGTAAGATGTACCCCCAGATAGAACAAGGAATCCTTCTTCCATACAAAAGGGTACGCCCTCCTCAGCATCTTTGCCATCTCTTGGGGTACATAGCTGGGTAAAAGTATTGATTTTTCAAAATGAATTTTAAAGTTAGATAGGTGTCCATATTTGTCCACTTCCTGCATAAGAGCTGTTAAGGATGTCTGTGGTGTTGAAAGATAGAATAATAGGTCGTCACCATAAGCCGATACTTTGTGTTCCACATCCCCAATACATGTCCCTAATATCTCCCCATTACTTCTGATCTTACAAAGAAATGGTTCTAATATTATAGCAAATATTAAAGGTAAAAGTGGGCACCCCTGTCTTGTCCCGTTTCGTATGTTAAGATAATCTGATACTGTACCATTTACTTTGACCCTTGCTCTTGGGTTTGCATAAAGGGCCATTATCCATCCCATTATGCGGTCACCCAAGCCCACCCCTGTTCACCCTATCAAAAGCTTTTTCAGCATCCATTGATAGTACGATCTTTTGGGCTTTCTCTGGGCCATATTTCATCCAGTGAAGAAGGTGAAGTGCCCTGATAGTGTTATCCCTTGCCTCGCGTCCTTTCATGAAACCTGTCTGGTCTGGATGTACTAGCTCCCCGATATGTTCTTGTATTCGTAATGCTAGGATTTTGGCCAGCAGTTTAGTATCCGAGTTGAGCAGAGAAATAGGCCTGTAATTGGCACAGAACTGCGGATCTCTCCCTTCCTTTGGTAGTACAGTAATGTACGCCAACAGGGCTTCTGAAAGCAACAGATTAGCCGCATTGATTGTATTAAAGTACTTGCATAACGGTCTTATCAACTCAGAGGAGAATTTTTTATAGTAATTATTTGTCAAGCCATCTGGGCCAGGGCTTTTCCCTATCGGCAAGGCTACTATTGCTCTGCTCAACTGTCAGGAAAGGCATTTACATAATCTGCCCGGCAACAGCAGCATCAAAAGAATGCCTGCCTTTGGAGGAACTGTTCGGCGCGCGCGCCCGCGGGAGCGCGCACGCACGGTGACGGCGCTTGGCGCCAGAATCGGGTATTTAAACTCCCCTGTCATGCTGCCCAGTGCTGTCTGGTCTACAGCGTTTCCTGAGACCCCTGCTGATTGATACCCCGCTGCTGAATTTCCTACCTAATCCGGCTTCCCTCTGTGTATCCTGTTTGCTGCCTGCCCTTCTGATCCCGGCTTGCCTTGACGACTCTTTTGCTTATCCCTCTAACCTGATTTCTGCCTGCCCAACGAACTGACCCGGCCTGGACTCTGACTCCCGTTTTGGATCCCGCTTTTGTACCTGAACCAGCATGCCAGTGTTTGACCCGGTCCGCCCTCACCTGCTCTGCTGCTCATCCACGAGTGTTCCACTACTGCACCCTGCCGTGGACTACAGCTTCTGCTCAAGGCCCCTACTCAGCTTACCAGTCAGGCACTTGTGCCCTCTGCCCTCGCGAGCTACTGTTCCCTCTACCAGGGCCTCGTGAATCAGAGGCTACGAGAAGCCGCTCCCTGCACATTGGGCTCGTCTACCAGGTACGTGACATCAACTCTTCAACTGTAATTGGATGTTCCATTTCTGCTGTCACTGTCTCCGATAGGGTGGGCATTGATGATTCCCTAATATAATCTCGTATATCCTCCCTTCTTTGGTCCTCCCTATCTTCTTTTTGTGAAGTCTCGAATGTCTGAATATTATATAGTGTTTCATAGAATCTGTGAAATTCTTTTGCTATGGCCTGGGTTTCCACTATCTTTTTATTTCGAATTAATAGGTTATGGACATGTCTAGATTCTTGTTTCTTTTTAAGTTGTTTAGCCAATAGCCGACCACATTTGTTCCCTTGTTCATAAAACCTATGAGCAAAGTATCTACACTTATTATTAATTTTACGATCTAGACATTGAGCGAGTTCTGCTGGAAGATTCCCTAGTTGTTGGATCTCTAAAGGGTCAAGATTTTTTTTATGTTTAATCTCCAGTACGTTGATTTTCTCTAGCAAATCTGTCACTTCCTTCCTTCTTTCCTTCTTAATGTGGGCCCCATAAGCTATTAGTTCTCCTCTTATTACCGTTTTATGAGCCTCCCACACTGCCTGATCTGACACCTCACCTGGTATATTTCTCTCAAAATAATCCCTTATTTTAACTGACAGTTCCTCGGTTTTCTTTTTATTATCTAATTTTGATTCGTTCAGTCTCCAAGTCCGTTCTATATAGCTTGCCTGGTTCGGAGAGAGCGTCAACGTTATTGGTGCATGATCCGAAAGGGTTATGGACTCAATAGTACCATTTCTGACCTTTTCTAAGTAGAATTGATCTACCATAAATACATCAATACGCAAGTACATATTATGTGTTTTGGAGTAGTAACTATAGGCCTTTATTCCATTGTGCATTACAAGCCAGCTATCAATCAGATCTTGAGTGCGTAAAAGTTGTTTTAAATTCTTTAAAGCTCTAAAGGATAGAGATGTTTTCCCTGATGTTGTGTCCAAACTTGGATCCAGCACAATATTGAAGTCTCCGCCCAAGATCAAACAGCCTTCCCTAAATTTCTCCAGCATCTTCAACATTTTGGCAAGAAAATTAGTTTCCCCTAAGTTTGGTGCATAAATCGCAGCGAATGTATATGGCTGGCTATTTATTATATCTTTAACAAATAAAAAACGACCTTCTCTGTCAGCTTGTAAAGACTCCAATGCCCATGGACAAGTTTTCTTGAAAGCAATTGTAACCCCCCTTGCTCTAGCGATAGGAGATGTTGCATGGTACCAGTGATTGAACATGTGTCCAGGCATAACAGGTATAGACCCCTCCCTGAAATGCATTTCTTGTAAAAACGCTATGTCTGCAGCATAATGATGCAATTCATGCCATAAGTGGCCCCTTTTATGCTGTGAACACAGTCCCCTCACATTATATGATACAATTTTTAATGGTATAGTCATCTCTCAGAATACCAGCCATGTCTTGTACTCCTTGCCCTTGACCAGAATGAGAGAAAAAGAGAAAAAAAAACAAACAAAAAGAAAACAAAAAACAAATACAAAAAAACTCAATTACATCCCCTCCCTCCCCAGAGATACTCTGCGTTATAACCCCTCATGGGAGGCTGATTTGTGCAATACATTATTAACTAGTAAACTATTGAAAAGACACCTTCTGTATCTTGGAAAGATCCCTTTGCACTGGGGCTTAGTGAGGTCTGATGGAGAGCAATGTCAGTAGCAAGTTGGAATAGGGCATTGAGGTCTTATTTATGTCAGACTGGGTCACTCTAAGAGTGTCCCTCTGTGAAATGGAGCTTTGGGAACCCTGGGAGCCCCAAGCTAGGGAACTCCAATGTGTCCCATGGATCACTTGGCTAGACCTCAATGGGTTAAAGGGTGAATGTGCTCCTCAGCTACACAACAAGGCTACAGAACAGTAAGTACACTACGATTTCCCAGGAGGAATTCAAGACAAACGTTTTTTTTTTTTTAATAGCACTGCTTAAGCACAAATAGCAGGGATATGATCACATATACAAATCTTTAAATGCTGACTCCAATATTGGGAGGAAACTATGGGGTTGATTTACAAAAACTGGAGAGTGAAAAATCTGGGGTAGCTCTGCATAGAAACCAATCAGCTTCCAGGTTTTTTTCAAAGCTTAATTGAACAAGTGGAAATTAGAAGCTTATTGGCTACCATGCACAGCTGCACCAGATTTTAGTAAATCAACCCCTATGTAAGCTAAGGTCTTTAAAGGAAGATATGCGACCGCACAATGAAGCTGAACGAGAAGCTGTTCAATCTCAAATTGCATAAGGGGTTCTTTACTGTTAGAGCAGTAAGGATGTAATACTTCCTTCCACAGTTGGTGTCAGCAGGCAGTTTAGATAAATACAAGAAGCTTTTAGCTGTGTTTCTTAGTGAACACAATGTATAAGGACATGGATTTTAGTAGTCACACACACTCAGGTTAAACTGAATGGACTGGTGTCTTTATTCAGCCTTAAAATTTATGTAACTTATGTAACTGTGTAACATATTTCTTTTTTAAAAACTGTTGTTTATTAGCATTGTCATCACAGCAAATACAACAGGAACAATTACAGAGATAATTCCACATAAGTGAAATATCAGCTTACAATCAGTGTTCCATATTTAAAAAAAAAAAGACAATAAGAGCCCATTCACACAGGGGCGTCTTTGGATCCGACTCCAAATCGCCCCAGGTCGCCCCTAGTCGCCTCAGGTCGCGCTGGCTGAAGAAATCAATGTAAGTTAATGGAGCCGTCCTTATGCACACTACTGCAGTCGCTCCGACTTCAAAAAAGGTCCCTGTACTACTTCAATCCGACTCCTAGGCGACCTGTAACCATTCATTTCAATGGGAGTCGCCTCTCCCTGTCTTAATAGGAGCGACTCTCCAGGAAGATAACATACATTTCTCCTGAAAAACTCTCTCTCCCCCCTCCCTCCCACAGAGCTGATTCTTGTTTGATTGGCCACTGGAATGTCTCCTGTCCTGCAGGCAACTTGGAGTTGCCTTGTAAATAGCTCCAGGTCGTGCTGTGATTCATACTCAGGTCGTGTCTGAGTTGCCTCATAAAATCGCACTGGAAGTCGTGTTGCCCCTGTGTGAATGGGCTCTTACATCTTATAACAGAAAACCAAACAAAACTTAAATAAACAAAACACCTAGACATATGAATCTGTACAGTAGGCAATCAGGTTCGATGAGAATATCTTTTTAGTGAAAAAAAGAAAGGAAAACTTATAATCCACATCAAAGTATGGGTAACCCATTTACTTCTCTATATGTGAAGATTTGACCTAAAAGTGATTGTAAAGTCTTGTTTTTTTTTTAATTAAAAATAATAAAACATGTTATACTCACCTACTCTGTGCAGTGTGTAGGGGTTGGGGTGAACGTGGAATCACAAATACTCCTGCAGAGGCACCATCCCCTAAGAATATGCAACTATGTTTCAGAAAAAGGTAGAACGGGGTGGGACTTAATTGTGCCTCAGAGGAGTGAAAATAGAATACAAATACTTTGATTATAGAAATATAGATAGATTTTATTTTTCTGCCAAAAGGCAGTACTTTCTAAAAGTAAAAATCAAGTAAAAGTAAGTTACAGTCTTGAAGTTTGAATTCGGGGTGTGCAGGTCCCAAACAGTGAGAGCAGTGTGGCCTACGCATTTCGCGGACAATTCCGCTTCGTCAGGGCCTTGAAAGTAGCACAGTAGGATATCGCACAAATTCTATAGATAAAATGTTAATAAACAATACAGTTAAGTGGGAAATAAGTATATTGATACATTTATTTTATATAAATTTGTATAAATGTCCTATTACATTGAGTATATATTAATACAGACTATATGTTATATTAAGAAACATCTAACATATAGGTACAGTTACACTGATATTCTTATTGGTGTACAGCGGTGTTTCGCATGAAGGGAGGGTTCAGGTGAGGATGCTCAGTTAGAGGATGTTAGCTGTCTACGTGTTAAGATTGAATTTTTTGTATATACCAATGTAGATGGTTCTATTACATTTACGTACATATCAACTCACCCCGAGACTGTAATCGGAGGACGCCGGCTCGGTGGGACATGTAGGCCTGGGAGCCCGTGGGGACACTCCCCCCACCTCGACAGAGGAAAAATGTAAAGGTCCCTATATATAGACACGAGAGTCTAATGAACCATATGAACAAAATGTGGAAAGAGGACTATCTGTGAGGACAAAAATGAGAGGAGGAGGGATTGGAAAAGGGAAATGAAGGGGGAGGGGTTGAGGGTGTACAACCACTTTAAGGCTCAGTTCACACCTATGCAAATTGGTTGCGGCTTACACCACATCCAATTGGCATAACATTTTAAAATACATTTATTTTAATGAGGCTGGTTCACAAATGTACGATGCATACGCACTGCGCATTGCCCAAAAAACTTGTGCGTTTTCTAGGCATTGCAGTGCGAATTGTCTGCACATTATCTTCTATGGGAACGCATCTGATTCGCAGATGTGTTCCGTTCTGAACAGGAATTCTCTCCCTGCTCACTACACTTCTCCCTCCCCCTCCCCTCTCCCAGGTCAGCTAATCCGCAGCTACAACACAGATGAACCACTGAACAGCTCTGTTTTCTCTTCGCAGAGAAAACAGAGCTGGAATTCGCACCACACAAGTGTGAACCCAGCCTAAAGGTTGGTAATATCTGATTGATCAAGGACTTCCATTGATTAAGGGAAACCACTGTTGAGTTTATCCATTGTAATACTAACTGTAACGGAACATCCCACACTCTGCTTGAGTGCTTTTGTCACATACTGCTTCCTTCCAGTCCGGATATAAATATCAGATATTCCAACCGCTATCAACATCAAACAAGATGATACTTGCTGATTGCTGAACATTAACTGTTTATTAGAACTAGAATACAAGTCTTATATACAGTGAAAGAGGAGGTAACCAGAACATAAATTAACATGAGCTAAATAACTAATCCCTTAAAGCAGCCTGGTCATTGTTATGATAAATCAGGATTTCACTACAGGTCAGACTTGTTGTCACCGAGCTTCACACAGTAGATTATACATTATCATAAGTACAACACAAAAAAACAAGGAGAGAGGCGCCTCTGAGATAGAAATCAATGCAACATTTATTAATAGTAATATTCACTCACATGTAGAATGAAGTAGTAGTATTCAGCTGGGTGGACGAGTGGAGGGACTACAAGTCACAGTAGGTCCATGAAGCTGGCACCACAGAAAATCCTGTCAGGGAAAAGTGTGATGGTAGGCTTGGTAGGAGAGTTCCTTCTGGGGGTGTCTATCCTCGGTCCAGCAGGTCTTTACTTTGATGCAGAGTGAAGTGTTCAGTCAGGCAATTCACATGCAGGTTCCAAGGCAGTAGCAGGGGAAGGACGTCTGGGCCAGAAGGCTGGCTGTGCTGCGCTGCGGTCACAGGTGCTCGCTTGGCCTCCGGATAGCTGGAAACACACGGCCGTGTGATCGGTTCTCAAACGAGGCTTGGACAGCACAACAGTAGGCTGCGCCGGGTCGTGACGTCATCAGCATGCGACGCGTTTCGGAGCTGGCTCGCTGTGGATGTTGGGACAGCGGCACTCCTTTATCAAGCATAGGGTGTGTTTGGGAAAAAGATGTTGGGTTTAAATAGGCCGACAGATGAAACAATGGGGGCGGGGCCAGTGCATAAAAGGAAAAATGTCGGCAATGGGATTAAAAACACGGGTCATTATAGAAAACATAAAATGTATATAAAGAAATATAAAAAAATACATAGAGCTGTATAGACACAAATACATAAAGGATATCTATAGCATACTAAAAAAATTACATAATAATGGGCTAAAAGTTATTATTATAGGTCGTCAAAAAAACACACAGAAAAAACATATATATAAAAAGACCTCAATGATGGAGAAATAAATAGAACGTATATGGTAAGTGGAAATTATTTACATATATATATATATATATATATAAACATGTGCATATATATACATAAATATATATACATAAATTCCCATACCTGCGGTATATGTGTATCTGGGCATATATTTGAAACCAAACACATAAGCATATACCACTCTGTACATGATATTAAATGAATCCGGGGAAAGGAAAAGGAAGGGTTTTTTTTTGAGGGGGCGAACAAATCTAAACAGAAACTTAGACAGAAACAGGTGGCAGTAGGGAATCATAGGGAGTTATAGGTTAAGATTAAGTATAAACGTACACACATGTATAGGGAAGTATATATTATAGTCTGGGATCTGTGGAGGGAGTGGGCGGGGAAGGGGGGTAGTTTTTTTTTTGGGGGGGGGGGGAAAGGGGGACAAAAGGAAGGAAAAAAACCACACACACAACTGTACATCCAAATTCTGAGAAAAAACTTGGACAGCAACAAGTTGTAATAGTGGTAAGATAGGGTTTAATGTGCACATTTATAAGGAAATATACACATATATACATACATATATATATATATATATATATATATATATATATATATACTGTAACCTGGGGGACAGGTAGTAGGTACAAAAACTCCCTGGGATGAGCAGGCTCAGATACCTAGTCCATTGGATCAGTGAAAACAGTGTTGTTTATTGGTGCTATATACAAAGTCTAATGACAGGTGCTGTACAGTGTGCTGAAAACAAACAGAAGAAAAAATAGCTAAACAAAAGCCTAGCCGTGTCTCGGCTCTAACTACACAGTATGTACAGGCCCTCACTACCAGGCTGGACAAGCCTAACACTTGTCAGCTTCCACATTCACAGGGTAACAAGTTTTACCAACCTTCTGGCTCTCACAAACCAACGTTGTCTGTGTTTCCCAGGCTGAGCAAAGGCTGTCTGCTCAGGTGAGCTTTTAATTAACCTGTGGGAGAGAACCAACACCTGAACTGGACCCTGGCTCAGAGATCCCTGAATGTATATGAGAGGAGCCTGGGAGATGTATAAATCCCGATTAGGACGTTCCCAGGCTCTCTCTGGGATGCTCTGTCACACATCCTCCCCCCTTGTTTCAACCCCAGGGTTGGAACACCTGTAGCCCAACAGGAGTGAACACGGGAGAGGGAATCTACATTCCCCATCTCAACACCTGGCCTGTGTTTTACTGTAAAGGCGTAGTCTTGTAGGGCCAAAAACCACCGGTTCACCCGCCTATTAGTCTCCTTCTTTTGGGCCATCCATTTCAGGGGAGCATGGTCAGTTATCAACTCAAACTGGCGCCCCAACAAGTAGTACCTGAGCGCGTTTATGGCCAGACACTCCTTTTCAATGACTGCGTACTTCTTTTCATGGTCATTGAGCTTTCTGCTTAAGTACACCACAGGGTGTTCTTCCCCATTGTGTACCTGTGAAAGTACTGCCCCGATACCCACATCAGATGCATCCGTCTGGACCAAAAAGTTTTTGGAGAAATCGGGGGAGTATAGGATTGGCTGTGCACAAAGAGCCTTCTTCAGTACTTGAAAAGACTCTTCTGCTACTGGAGACCATTTCACCATTACGGAGGCTTTCCCTTTTGTAAGGTCTGTCAGTGGGGCAGCTATAGTTGCGAAATTTGGGATGAATCTTCTATAGTACCCCGCAATGCCAAGAAAGGCCCTGACCTGCTTCTTGTTTGCAGGACGTGGCCACTCCTGGATGGCTTCTATTTTATTCACCTGGGGCTTTATGACACCCCGGCCAATAGTGTAGCCCAAATACCTGGCTTCCTCTAGCCCAATGGCACATTTTTTGGGATTTGCCGTAAACCCTTCTTTGAAAAGGGAATCCAGGACAGCCTGGACACGGGGCAAGTGAGACTCCCAGTCAGTGCTATGCACCACTATGTCGTCCAGATAGGCTGCAGCATACTGTCGGTGAGGTCTTAGGGTCCTGTCCATAGCCCTCTGAAATGTTGCAGGGGCATTTTGCAACCCAAAAGGCATTTTCTTATACTGAAACGACCCCTCCAGGGTCACAAATGCAGTCTTTTCTTTGGCCCTACCAGTCAGGGGTATTTGCCAATATCCTTTGGTCAAGTCCAAAGTGGTCAGATAACGGGCCTTGCCAAGTCAGTCTATAAGCTCGTCTACCCTGGGCATTGGGTATGTGTCAAACTTTGTTACCGCATTAAGCTTCCTGAAGTCGTTACAAAACCTCCAAGTGCCATCCGGTTTTGGGACTAATACAATGGGGCTAGACCAGTCACTATTGGATTCCTCAATAACATCTAGCTCCAACATCCTTTTAACTTCCTCACTGATGTCCTTTCTTCTAGCTTCGGGAATTCGGTATGGTTTGAGCTTGACACGGACCCCAGGTTCAGTAACAATATCATGCTGAACTGCTGAAGTCGTGCCCGGCAACTCTGAAAATTTCTCTTTATTCCTTATCAGGAACTCTCTAGCTTCCTGTTTCTGGGAACATGACAGGGTGTCTGGAATCGTGACCTCAGGGATCAGAGGGGATTCAGTACCCTTAAGGGTTACCGGGAGAGACCTGGCAGTTAATGCCAGTCTATCCTTCCAGGGCTTTAACAGGTTTATGTGGTAAATCTGTTCGGGCTTCCTTTTACCTGGTTGATACACCTTGTAATTGACCTCCCCAACTCTTTCAATTACTTCAAAGGGTCCCTGCCACTTAGCCAGGAATTTGCTCTCAACAGTGGGAACTAACACGAGGACCCGGTCACCAGGTGAGAAAACACGAAGTTGGGCCCCCCTGTTGTATATCCTCTGTTGGGCGGCTTGGGCCTGCAGTAAATGTTCTTTTACTACCGGCATGATTGCTGCAATCCTATCCTGCATTTGAGCGATATGCTCAATAACACTTTTGTGAGGTGTCTGCTCAGCCTCCCAAATTTCCTTGGCTATGTCTAAGAGTCCCCGAGGGTGTCTCCCATAAAGCAGCTCAAATGGAGAGTACCCCGTAGAGGACTGGGGAACTTCCCTGATGGCGAACATCAAGTAAGGTATCAGGAAGTCCCAGTTTTTCCCATCCTTATCAACAACCTTTTTTAACATACTCTTTAATGTCTTATTGAAGCGTTCCACCAAGCCATCCGTTTGAGGATGGTACACTGAGGTACGCAACTGCGTCACCTTAAATAACTTGCAGAGCTGCCTAGTTATTCGTGACATGAATGGGGTACCTTGGTCTGTAAGGACTTCTTTCGGGATGCCAACCCGACTGAACACCATAAACAGCTCTTTGGCAATGTTTTTAGCAGATGCAGTGCGTAAGGGAACGGCCTCGGGGTAACGGGTAGCGTAATCCATGATCACGAGGATATGTTGATGACCGCGGGCAGATTTGGGGAGTGGACCCACCAGGTCCATGGCAATCCTTTCAAAGGGCACTTCAATAATGGGCAAGGGCACTAACGGACTTCGAAAGTGGGGTTGGGGGGCTGACATCTGACATATAGGACAGGATTGACAATAATTCTCGATATTTTTCCATATCCCAGGCCAGTAAAACCTGCGCAACACCCTTTCAGTGGTTTTCTCAACCCCTAAATGGCCTCCTAGCAAATGCCCATGGGCAAGTTCCAACACCACCCGTCTGTATAGCTTAGGGACTACCAACTGTTCAACCACTTCATCATTAGTTTTACATACACGATACAGTAAATCCTCATTGCTGCAGAAATATGGAAAACAGGGCCCGTCCCCCGGTTCGACAGGTACCCCATCAACCACCACCACATTTTCCCAGGCCCTGGCAAGGGTAGGGTCTTTTCTCTGTTCCGTACCAAAATTTTCCTTGTGCACATTTAGATCGGTAAACTCTAACGTAGGCTCAGATTCAGCAGACGGCTGTCCAGCTCTACTGGTTGTGGGGACTTCTTCAGGCTCCCCCAGCTCTCCTGCCATAACTGAGAAAGGATCACCCGGAGAGCCCTGAGAGGAGTCCCCTGAACTCGCAAGGTCAGTAATGGCCATGAGTTCTGGCTCTGCGACTGAGTTAGGTACTGCGACTGGGTCGGGACAATCCCGCAGTTCCCAAAACTTAGGGAAGTCCCTACCAATGATAGCCTCGTGCACCAAGTGGGGCACCAGTCCGACCGAATGGGTCACCGTACCTAAGCCAGTTTTAAACTGAACAGTGGCTATTGGATACTCGCGGGTATCCCCATGTACACAGATCACAGCAACTTTTTTTGCATGAAAATTCACAGTTTCAACCATCTCAGCTGTAACCAAAGTAACTAGACTTCCTGAGTCCAGCAAGGCCGTAATAGGCTTATTATTAATAGTCACTTGACACATGTGTTTTCCCACATTTGGCACTGCAGCGCATGAAACGGCAGCAAACATAGACTGCCTTCTAAAAGATAGATCACACTGCATTGGTTCATCTGTTAATGGACAGTTTGCTGCAACATGTCCCAGTTCTTGGCAACGAAAACACCTGATGTTTCCCCAATCTGGTTTGCTGACAGGCAGTGGCTTCCCTTGCTTGGGCCGCCAAACTTCAGTCCTGGCACCAAAATTCCTCCCCCCTATTTCCTTGCCATGCTTACCACCCACTTCCCCTGGAACAGTCTTACCGGTTGCCTGGGGAGACCGTGGTTTTGGATGGAAAGTCCGTGCGGCTGTAGGGGTGGTGACCAGGTTCTCTGCAGCAAAGTACCTCTCAACGAGCTCCACCAGGTTGTCTGCTGACTTGGGGTCTCCTTGACTCACCCACTTCTGCAGGGGAATTGGCAGTGACCTCAGGAATTGGTCCATGACCACACGCTCCACTATTTGTGGCGCAGACAGGGACTCCGGCTGTAGCCATTTCCGCACCAGGTGGATCAGATCAAACATCTGCGATCTTGGGGGCCTCTTTTCTTGGAAGAACCAGCTGTGGACCCGCTGAGCTCGAACAGCCAAGGTAACGCCAAGTCGTGCCAGGATTTCCCGCTTGACCTTCTCATAATCTCCCGCTTCTGCTGACTCCAGATCATAGTAGGCCTTCTGCGCTTCTCCAGAAAGTAAGGGGGCGATCAGTCCTGCCCACTGGGTTTGGGGCCAACCTTCCCTCTCAGCGGTCCGTTCAAAT
Organism: Rana muscosa; assembly: GCA_029206835.1. Classification (NCBI taxonomy): domain Eukaryota; kingdom Metazoa; phylum Chordata; class Amphibia; order Anura; family Ranidae; genus Rana; species Rana muscosa. The sequence continues at coordinate 952,270,702 of CM055122.1, read as the reverse complement.
GTTAGTAGGAAAGCCTCTGGATCATCATCTGCCGTCATCTTTGAAAGAAAGCGACCCACATGGATGGTTGAGGGCTTGTCTCCAATATCCTTCATTATCGCAGGTGACCCCTGTGCTAGCGTCTCCAAAACCTCAGTAAGGGTTTTCCTATCCGCTTTTGCAGCAGTGGCAAGCTGTTCAAACAGCCTCTGCGATTGCTCCTGTACAGCACCAATCTGTTGGAACAGCACCTTGGTTTGCTCCTGTGCGATAGCGTTGGCTTGCTGTTGTGCAGCGTTTGCTTGCCGCAATTCAGCGTTAGTTTGCTGTTGTGTAGCGTTTGCTTGCTGCCATGCAGCGTTAGTTTGCTGTTGTGCAGCATTTGCTTGCTGCAACGCGGCATTTGCCAACACCATTTGTTTGAGGAGGTCCTCCATGTTGTCACTTTAGGTACTGGCCTTTTAAGTAGTAACTTACTACAGCTGGTCGCAGCCTCCACCATATGTAACCTGGGGGACAGGTAGTAGGTACAAAAACTCCCTGGGATGAGCAGGCACAGATACCAAGTCCATTGGATCAGTGAAAACAGTGTTGTTTATTGGTGCTATATACAAAGTCTAATGACAGGTGCTGTACAGTGTGCTGAAAACAAACAGAAGAAAAAATAGCTAAACAAAAGCCTAGCCGTGTCTCTGCTCTAACTACACAGTATGTACAGGCCCTCACTACCAGGCTGGACAAGCCTAACGCTTGTCAGCTTCCACATTCACAGGGTAACAAGTTTTACCAACCTTCTGGCTCTCACAAACCAACGTTGTCTGTGTTTCCCAGGCTGAGCAAAGGCTGTCTGCTCAGGTGAGCTTTTAATTAACCTGTGGGAGAGAACCAACACCTGAACTGGACCCTGGCTCAGAGATCCCTGAATGTATATGAGAGGAGCCTGGGAGATGTATAAACCCCGAATAGGACTTTCCCAGGCTCTCTCTGGGATGCTCTGTCACAATACACACACATACACAGATGGTAGGAACATATTAGGATATATAATATATGTAGTCTATAGGAAGGGGGGGGAGGGGGGAGAGAGAAACCACAGAGAAGGGGTAACATGAGATCAACAAAATATATGGAGTCTATAGGGAGGGGGGGGAAAGAGAAACCACAGAGAAGGGGTAACAAGGGATCAATAGGGTGCAGGAAGGTATAGGGTTTCGGTCAAGATATACTCACAGAACAAAAAACCCGCCACCCCCATGTAAGAATAGAGATAAGTTAAAAACCTGTGATAAGGATGAAATGAATATTGTTATGAATTATATGAACAATCAACATGTACGGATAATGATGGTATATATCGGGGAGATTGTTATGTGTATACATATATAAAGATATATGTATAGACATGCACATACTCATGCATAGATACGTATGCATACACACACATGCTAGTATGCATGCAAACAAGGGGATGTACAACAAAATTATTTTAACATTATTTTGTCAGAGAAAACCAACATAGGATAACTATAAGACTACTATAGGACAGTGGCAATTTCGATGCCTTCATTCAAACCACCAGGCGAGAGAACATCCAGGGTATATATCCAAAATGTCTCCCGAGCACATAGTTTTTTGAACCGTTCGGCATCAGTCATGGTGTTTGGAATCTGTTCTATAATCCAAACACTTAAGCCCTGTACACACGATCGGATAACCTATGGATTTTCGTCCGATGGATTTGACCATCGGGAATCCGATGAAACTGTTTTTCATCAGTCTTGGCCACACACCATCAGTTAAAAAACCGACGGCAAGAAAACGATGGCACGTACAAAACGTACGATGCGCTATAAAAGGGCCGAACAAATCTAATGGCGCCACCCCTTGGGCTGCTTTTGCTGATTTCGTGTTACCGCGTGTTAGTAAAAGTTTGGTGAGAACCGATTCGCGCTTTTCAGTCTCCGTGCTTTGCAGATCGTTTCCTGGTGTTCAGTTTGTGCTTGTGGGTTTGTATTTGTGATTCAGTGCGTGCAGTCAGGTCGTTACCGCCTTGCAGTGCCTTCTTGGCCGTTTGTTTACTGTTTTTCAGGTCGTTCTTCTCAGGCCTTGCTGTTCCACGGTGCGTTCTGTTTGAGTGCGTTCTGACCAGCCAACCGGTTTAAAACCATGTTAGAAGTGCGTTCTCGTTCTCGAGCTCGTGCTGGCTTTGGACTTGGTGTTGCAGTTAACACTGTAACCCGAGTTCAGTCTGTGAACAGGGTGAGGAGGAGTTCATGGACTAAGAATTGGTTGCTCCAGCGGGACCAATTCTCTCATATGCCTCTGCTGCGGGAAATCCATGAGAATAATCCTGATGATTTCAGGAATTATCTCAGGATGACGGACCCCGTATTTCACCGTCTGTTGGATTTGCTATCCCCCTATATCACGAGGCAGGACACTGTGATGCGCCAGGCCATCACTGCCGAGAAGAGGCTTATTGCCACGTTGAGATACCTGGCGACTGGGAGAAGCTTGCAGGACCTCAAGTTCTCAACAGGCATCTCCCCCCAGGCTCTCGGGATCATTATCCCTGAGACGTGTTCGGCCATCATTCAGGTCCTGCAGACGGACTATATGAAGGTAATTTTGCTCCTTTAACCTCACATTATATGTTTTTATTGTTTTAGAATCTTCTTATTTTTTCCCTCCTAACCCAAATTTGCCTGTTTGTAATATCCTGGTAATGTCCCCATTTTCCCCATGCCTGTTTTTACCTGTAAAGCCCTTTTTGGGCCCTACATGCCTATTTCCCTCCACTAACCTCTCCAGCATGCTATCGTGGGCGCAAACCCAGCTAGCCTTCTATTTTAATTTTCATTTTTTTGGGGTCATTGCCTGCGTAGTTTGACAACCCTCCCTCCCCCCCTAAGGATGTAAAAAAAAATGTAGTTCTCAATCAAGCTCAGCAGAGTGGTTGAGCCTTTTTTTGGATCCCCCACAATCACCTTAGGCCCCCCCCTTAGATTATTTTAGAATGTCCACTCAGCGGGGGTGAGGCATCTGCTAAGTGGGCCTTTGTTTATTGGTAGGAAAAACTCCCTTAAATAATAATGTTAGAATGATGTTGGTCAACAATGTTTTTGTGTGTAATCTGCTTGCACTGTAAACATAAACTGTACTAATGTCTTCTTTTTGTTTGACTCCACAGTTCCCTAGCACACCACAGGAATGGCTGACTGTGGCCTCCCAATTTGCCCAGCGGTGGGATTTCCCCAACTGCGGAGGGGCAATTGATGGGAAGCACGTCCACATAGTGCCGCCACCCCGTTCGGGGTCATACTATTTTAACTATAAAGGTTTCAATAGTATTGTGTTAATGGCGGTGGTGTCGGCACGGTACGAGTTCCTATATGTGGACGTGGGGAAGAACGGCCGGATGTCCAATGGCGGAGCATTCGCAGAGATGGAGTTTGCTCACCGTCTGCAGGCTGGGGGTCTTGCACTGCCTCCAGATGCAGAGAACGTGGAAGGGCTACCGTTCGTTTTCATTGTGGATGAAGCTTTTGGACTAGGACCACACCTCATGCGGCCATTTCCCCAATGCACCCTCACCCCGGAGAGGTTTTAATTACTGGCTGGCCAGAGCCCGGAGAGTTGTGGAGAATGTCTTCGGGATAATGGCCAGCCGGTTCCGCCTGTTCCAGACAGCTATACATTTGGCGGATTATAAACTCAACAACATTGTCTACTGCTGCTGCTTGTTGCACAATTTTTTACGCAAATTCTCGACAAATTATGTGTCATCAGTTGGGCCTGAGGCCGGTCCCTCTGAACTGATAAATCTGACTGGCCTCAGCACTGCCCGTACTGGCTTGGCCCCCCAAAGTGCCCGTGAAGTACGTCAGAAATACGTAGAGTACTTCACGGGTAGGGGGGCCATCGCAATGCCAGACCACATCTGACCTTTGATTGTCCCTTTTTAAAATAAAAATAAATATTTGATTTACTACAAACTTGTGTTGTCATTCTTGTATTTGTGGTTTATGTGTCTCCCAGGTTCTAGTAGTGCCAAGTGTATTTGTCCTTAGTAAATAGCCTCAAATCTCAGAGGTAAAAACACTCTTTTTGCATCTTCAGAACTGCTATTGAGCATAGAAAGAAAAAGGCACACCTTTTTTAGACTTCCCGAATGTTTTTATTGATTGCACCACAGTTTTGGTTGTTTTTCAAAATACTTTTTTTTTTTTTGTGCGGCTTTTCTTGCAGAAACATGCATGGGTCAAAAGCCAATTTTTTTTTCTGAAAAAGTAATAAAATAACAAACAGGAGATGGGGTGATGTTACCCCTGATCCATCCCAAATGTGAAGAACCACACTTTATTTTTGGGGCTCAAATGGGTATCTTCAACATGATCCCATGGCTAAGGTAAACATGTGCTATCTGCCATCATGGGGGATCAATGGACGTGCTTTGGGGGTGAAAACCCTTCCTCTCCCCTACTTGAGGAGGGAGGAAGAGGTTGCACCCCCAAAACAGGGACATAGATATCCTGTGACGGCAGATAGCACATGTTGAGTCTTCAGCGTGTGCATCTTCACATTTGGGCTGGTGGAAATCCCATAGAAAATTTCGGACGCATAACAAAACACACAAAAAGGGGGGAGGGTTCACACTATTCTCCCCAAAATATCTATCATGTTTTTATATTTTTGCTCAATCACAATCACTCTCTTTCTCATAATGTCCATTTCGCTACTGCATTCCACGATTTCCTGAATGATTATTTTGGCACTGGCACTCGAGAATGGAGGATTTGGACTTCCTGACACACACCCCACGTTCAGTCCCTAAAAAGAAACAAATATTTTAAAACTATGCAGGCCTACATCTGTATTTACCTTGAAGTTGTGGTGACAGACACTGACCTGTTGTGCTGATAAGCTCCACCTCTCCTTCCTCCACCTCCCCTTCCTCCACCTCCGCTTTCTCCCCCTCCGCTTCCTGAACCTGCTGAACTTGGTCTGCTTTGGGATCTTCGGGGAGTTTCTGTGGTGTTGGGTTCCTCGTCTCCTGAGCATGGTGTCCTTCCAGTCTCCTCTCCCCTATGGGAATTGAAAAAATAATGTATCCTTTAGCACACAGAGTTTTTAGGCCTGAAAATGGATTCTCAATGTTTTAAAGTAGGGTCCAATTGATATTTGGCCCTGAGTTTCAAGATGAACATATGAGATCTTGCAAACTCAACAAAGCAACATGTTATTTTTGAGGACACTCACAAATACACTTGGATAACCACCAAGGTATCCACTGGACCACCTGTGTGTGACACCGTTAAGAAATTTGGTCATGTGGCCCAGAGTATAGTATCTTGATCAAGAACAAAAAAAAGTGCACAACTGCTGGAGTGTCATCTCCTTTACCCAGAATACAGTTTATCCTTTCATTCACATTCTAAATTTCCTTACAACACATCATCTAGCCAACAATGTGTAGATAAACATTGTTGAAGTAAAATGAGGCATGCCCACATGTAGTTTACGTGGATATGTGCCAAACATGTTTGGGGGAAGAGAAGCAAGTTTTTTTTACCACACATTTACCAAATAAGTGGACTCTCCACTTAACATAAAAGTTGAGATTTTAAAATGTGAAACCAGTCAAGCCAAGCACATGTTGCAAAACATGGAAGAATACATATTACAATGTGAAAGAACACAGTAAAATAAACTTACTTTTTTCAGTGCTTTTTATAAGCTTCCTATACTGCTCCGGCTCCCTGAGCTTCAGGTCTGACCACCTTTTACGGAGTTGTTCCTTGGATCTCCTGACCCCATATTTTTTATAGAGAGTCTTCGCAACTTTGTCAATAATTTGTGACTTCCGGAGATTAGGGGTGTCGTATGGGCCATGCTTGCCGTCGTAATCCTTCCTCCGCAGAATGTCCACCATCTCCGCCATCTCAGAAAAATACATATTAGTCGCCTTGTATCTTTTTTTACTGGATCGTGACGTTTCCGCCTCCGGGCTTTCCTCGTCGGTAATTTCTACTAAAGAAGCCACCTGTGTCTGCGACATGTCGCCGTCTCACACTGTGCGCCGATCGTTAAGGGGCGGGGAAATGCTGAAAAAGTCCGTCATGGGCGGGCGACGAGGGCGGAGTTACACGCATGCGCAGGGTATAAAAAGGGGAAAGAAGTTATTAGGGATGCGCGGAGTAAGGATAACCGGAAGTGAACCAACGAAGTGAACTAAGGTAAGAAGGGAACTCGGGCCTGCAGTGGCCTATAATGGTTCATGATTGTAAAGGGCAATATTGTGATAAGTTGAGGAGAATCAATTCTGATCCTTTTCTTTTTTTTACTTTTTTTTTTACTTGCTGATCCAAAAAGATGCATAAACTACGAGAGCCGGAGGTGATGCTGATTTTTATAGAAAAATATAAGGAACAGCGCAACCTGTGGGAACTGAAACACCCTGCGTACCACAAGAGTGATCTACGTCGGGCAACTATTACCAAATTAGCAGAGGATATGAAGCCATGGATCCCAGATGCAGTCTACACTATGATCAATAATAAAATCAACAACCTGCGTAATTCCTATAAAAAAAAATACAAGGAAGTGCGCCAGTCAAAGGGATCAGGAGCAGCAGCCGACGATGTAGTAAAGCCCAAGCTGTGGTACTACAGACATCTTCAATTTCTGGATGACCAGATCAAGGCCAGGGAATCTATTTCCAGCCTTCCCTCAACCCTTCCTTCCACCCTTCCCTCCAGCGTTCCTTCCACCCTTCCCTCCACCCCTGCAGAGGCGGAGGAGGAGCCTCCCGAGCTAGAAGAGCCAGATCTTTGCATCTTCAGCCAGGTATAGTATTTTTGATCATAATTATTGTCCACTAAGTAATATTGTGTTTAACTGTTTGGATTAGCCATAAATGATATCATCCCCCCCCCCCCCCCAAAAAAAAAAAAAAAACAGTAATGAGATCAAAATTGTGTGTGATAGATTCCCCAAATAATCCAATTTTTCATTTTATTTTAAAAACAGGATGAGGCAAGCCAGGAGGAAGAGGGTCAGGAGTGTGGCAGGCAGAAGGAGGCAGGGCCAAGTGGGACTCAGCAGGTCCCCAGGCCTAGTGGCAGCACCGTCTCCCAAGTGGCTCCCCTCCACGTCAGACCGCCAAAACAACGGCGGATGACACAAGTGGAGGAGGAGTCACTAAAGATGATTCAGGAGGCTGCTGCCATTATGAGGGCCCCCCTCAACCCTACGGAGGGCTTTAGCACCTATCTGGCGGATAAGTTGCTCAGAATGGAGGCGGGACAACGGGCCCTTTGTGAGCACCTCATATATATGGCCGTACACATGGGGGCGAGGGGGCTGCTGACTGAGGCCACCCATATCTCGCAGCAGGCCAATCCCTCTCCTCCTTCTCCTCCTCCTCCTGCCACATCACCACCCACAGTGGCCCAGCCTGCAAGGGTGCGTGGACGGGGCCGTGGAGAGACTGCTGCAGAGAGGCGTGGAAGGAAGGCTACAGGGAAGAGCAGGAGGTGATTCCCTGGCCTGGAGCTGCTCATCCAGAAATTGAAGGTTGATGGAGTACCACAGCTTGGGATGATGTATGTCTTTGGCTGCTGCTCCTGATTTCATGCTGTTGTTGATTTTATTATTCATCATAGTCAGGTCTGCATTTTGGGATCTAATGACTTGATATTCTCTGCTAATTTCTGAATAGTTGCCCTTCGGTTTTTTTTTTTTTTCCCGAAATGAAGGGAAATTTGATTTCAGCCAACATACATGCATAAATACAATGTGTAATTAATAACAAGGGACACCAACCTCCATGAGTAAAAATAAAAAAAAATATGTTGTTCGGAGAAATTGACACACCAAAAAATGCACAACAAATTTAAAGAGAAAAACCAAAAAAAAGGTGTAATTTGTGAGGTCAGCCTTGAAGAATTAAACTAATTATTCCTAAGATCACAAGAAAGAAGAAAGACATACATTTGTCAGAACTCATGAGAAAGATCTGCTGCCAAAATGACATTTTAAAGACCGTTCTAAAGCAAAAAAACATGCGCTGCATTAAACGAAGCAATAACTTGCAGAATGACGAATGTGCTCTCTCCATTAGGAATGCTAGTTTTACCAGAACGAGCGCTCCCGTCTCCTAAATCAGTCTTAGCATGCGTGGGTTTTTTAACCGATGGACTTGCCCATAGACGATCGGAAATTACCATTGGCTTTTTGTCCATCGGAAAATTTTAAAACAAGTTCTGTTTTTTCCAACCGATGGAAAAAAGACCGATGGGTACCATACACGATCGGTTGGTCTGATGAAAACCATCCATCGGACGGTTTTCATCAGTCAAACCGATCGTGTGTACGGGGCTTTAGACCAGTGGTTGATTTTTGGTGGTGTTCTGTAAAGTGTCGTGGGACACTGTGCATATATTTACCACCTTCTATCAAGCGTCGGTGTTGACCGAAACGCTGTCTAAGAGGACAGATGGTTCGGCCAACATAGATTATCCCACAGAGGCATGTAAGGACGTATACAACAAAATTAGAGGAACAGTTGTAGAAGTGATCAAGCTGATAGGTTTTTCCTTTGCAGTGGAAAGATTTTTTGCCGTGTGAAACAAAGGAACAAGTCTTACAGCAGGCTTTATTACACCTATACATGCCTACTATAGGGATAAGGATAATAGGGCTAGCAATGATTTGATCAGATTTAAATTTGCTAGGGGCAATTTTATTTTTAAGATTAGGGGCTTTTCTGTAGGTGACTCTCGGTTTAGGTGGGAGGGCAGTTTTGAGAAGGAGATCTTGTAATAGGATATTCCAGTGTTTGTCAAGAATACTCTCTATTTTTTTGTATTGATAGTGAAAAGTAGTGATAAATCTCATAGAATGGTCAATTGTTTTTTTTTGTACTTTGGCAGGTTTCCCTTTTGCATAGTGATCAAAGGCTTGGTCTACCAATGTTTCGGGGTATGCCTTGTCAGCAAATTTCGCTTTCAGTGCAGTACTGAGTGTGTTGTAGTCAGCGTTGAGTGTGCAGTTATTGCGTAGATCGCAAAATTGCCCCTTGGGTATATTTTTTGTTTTGTCCATTTTGGGTAGTGACAACTATTATAATGAAGAAAAGAGTTGCCTGCTGTAGGTTTTGTGTAATTTTTGGCAATAATCAATTCCTCATTATGGCTAAGTTCTAGATCTAGGAAGGGTAAACTGTTTTGGTCAGAGACATGAGTGAAACTTAAGCCATAGGGATTTTGTCCCCCTCCCCCCCCAAAAAAACTAACCCCCCCTTCCCCGCCCACTCCCTCCACAGATCCCAGACTATAATATATACTTCCCTATACATGTGTGTACGTTTATACTTAATCTTACCCTATCACTCCCTATGATTCCCTACTGCCACCTGTTTCTGTCTAAGTTTCTGTTTAGATTTTAGACATACATTTGTTCCCCCCCCCTCAAAAAAAACCCCTTCCTTTTCCTTTCCCCGGATTCATTTAATATCATGTACAGAGTGGTATATGCTTATGTGTTTGGTTTTGAATATATGCCCAGATACACATATACCGCAGGTATGGGAATTTATGTATATATATTTATGTATATATATGCACATGTTTATATATATATATTGTGAGGGGGTTAACTCGGTAGCGGGTGTGTGTGACCCCCTGGTTGGGCTCCCCACACAAAAACAGGGCCAGCAGACGGAGGTTGTGGTTTTCAAAATCAAAAGGTGAGGTTTATTTCTCTATTTACAGTGACAAAACACAGCAAAGCCAAAAAGAAACATAAACAAAATAAATCCTGGTCAATTTGACCTCTGACTAAACATGCAGGTTTCCTAAACTAACAACTGGGATCAGCCTGGTGCTGTCCTAGTCCCTAAGTCCCTGGTTTAGTAAATGTCCAAACAAATAGCCACACAGGCTTTTTCTCACCGCACAGGGGTTCACTCTCCCTAGACAGTCCACACAGGTCTGGGTCCAGGCATGAGCAAACACCTAATGAATCTGGGAGTTTTTATAGAGGCCTTTAAATGAGCTGACAAGCTTCAGCTGGTCTCATCAACTCCCTGCCTGCACGACGCCCAGCCCTCTCCCTAGAGGTATGAGTCATCCATGAGCCCACTAGCCTCAGCTGGGCTTATACAACTCTCCACCTAGTTGTATAAGTCGGCATAAAGCCTGAATCTGGGAGAAATATATCTACCCCCCTGGATGCAACCAGGTGACTTTACCTTCCTGCTGTCACATACCCCCCCCTCTTGTTTTAACCTTGGGGTTGGAACACCAGCAATCAGGCATTCATGTACTCGAGACAAAGCATCCACATTCCCCATTTGAACGCCAGGGCGATGCTTTACTGTGAAGTTGAATTCCTGTAGGGCCAGGAACCACCTATTTACTCTTCTATTTGTCTCCTTGTTTTGAGCCATCCACTTTAACGGAGCGTGATCCGTAACCATGTCAAAGTGCCTACCTAGCAGATAGTACCGAAGGGAATCTAGAGCCCACTTCACCGCTAAACACTCCTTTTCAACCGTGGCGTAATTTACCTCATGGGACTTCAACTTCCTGCTGAGGTAAATGACTGGGTGCTCTTCCCCGTTCCAGACCTGGGACAATACTGCTCCTAACCCCACATCTGACGCATCACTTTGTACGACAAAGTCTTTAGAGAAGTCGGGTGAGTACAACACTGGCTGGCTACATAAGGCTTGTTTCAAGAATTGGAATGCTGCCTCAGCCTCGGGGGTCCATTTAATCATGACCGACCCTTTCCCTTTCGTCAGGTTGGTTAGGGGCACAGCCTTAGAAGCAAAGTGGGGAATGAAGCGCCGATAATAACCCGCGATTCCCAGAAAGGCCCGTACCTGCTTCTTGCTGTTGGGACGTGGCCAACTCTGGATGGCCTCGACTTTGTTGAGTTGGGGTTTTATCACTCCCCTGCCAATGGTGTACCCAAGATATTTGGCCTCCTCCTGCCCAATGGTACACTTCTTGGGGTTAGCCGTAAACCCCGCTTCCCGGATAGAATCTAGGACTGCTTGCACTTTTGGCAGATGTGAGGCCCAATCTGTGCTATGGACAATTACGTCATCCAGGTAAGCCGCAGCATACTTCCGATGGGGCCTCAGTATCTGGTCCATTTTCCGCTGGAATGTGGCCGGCGCATTCTGTAACCCGAACGGCATTCTCTTATATTGGAACGCCCCGTCTGGGGTTACAAATGCGGTTTTCTCTTTGGCCGACTTGGCCAGGGGAATTTGCCAATACCCTTTTGTGAGGTCAAGAGTCGTCATGTATCGGGCTGTTCCCAGCCGGTCGATCAACTCATCTATACGTGGCATGGGGTAGGTGTCAAATTTTGTAACTTTGTTCAACTGACGAAAATCGTTACAAAATCGCCAGCTCCCGTCCGGTTTAGGCACCAACACAATGGGACTAGACCAATCACTTTGGGACTCCTCTATCACCCCTAAGTTCAGCATTTTCTGTACTTCCTCCCGTATTGCCTCCCGTCGGGCCTCTGGGATCCGATAGGGTTTTAACTTCACCCTTTCACCGGGCGGGGTAATAATATCATGCTCTACCCCAGATGTTTGTCCCGGCAGCTCAGAGAACACCTCCTTGTTGCGAAGCACAAACTCCTTAACCTCCTGTTGTTGGGGTTGTGACAAGGTGGCTGCTATTCCAACCTCCGGAATCACGCAACCAGTTTGAGCTGGTGACCAAGTTTCTGCGACTAGGGACTCTCTATCCCTCCAGGCTTTCAACAGATTAACGTGATAGATCTGTTCGGGCTTTCGCCTTCCTGGTTGTCTGACCTTGTAATTCACTTCGCTCACTTTTTCCATTATCTCGTAGGGGCCTTGCCATTTGGCAAGGAATTTACTTTCAACCGTAGGGACAAGTACCAATATCCTATCCCCCGGGGAAAAGGTACGGGTCTTTGCTCCACGGTTGTACACTCTCTGCTGTGCCAACTGCGCTTGGGCCAAATGTTCCTTCACGATGGGCATTACCTGTGCAATTCGATCTTGCATCAGGGCGACATGCTCAATCACACTCCTGTGGGGAGAACTCTCACTTTCCCAAGTTTCCTTGGCAATATCCAACAGCCCTCTTGGGTGTCTCCCATACAGTAACTCAAAGGGGGAGAATCCCGTAGAGGATTGGGGCACCTCCCTAATAGCAAACATCAAATAAGGAAGTAGACAGTCCCAATCCTTTCCATCTCTATCCACCACTTTCTTCAACATTTGTTTTAGGGTTTTGTTGAATCTTTCAACCAGCCCATCGGTTTGGGGGTGATACACAGATGTACGCAATTGTGTCACTTTGAGCAATTTACACAGCTCTTTCATAACCCGGGACATAAAGGGTGTACATTGGTCCGTAAGCAGTTCTTTACAAATACCCACCCGGCTAAAAACAAGAGATAGCTCTTTGGCTATGGTTTTGGCCGAGGTATTTCTGAGAGGGATCGCTTCTGGATAACGGGTGGCATAGTCCATTATAACCAATATGTACTGGTGCCCCCTAGCGGACTTGATTATAGGACCTACCAAATCCATTGCGATTCTCTCAAACGGGACCTCAATGATGGGTAGAGGGACCAGCGGGCTACGGAAATGTGGCATCGGGGCCGACCTCTGACACACAGGGCAGGAGGAACAATAATTTTCTATGTCCTTCATCACCCCAGGCCAATAGAATCTCTGTAATACCCTCTCTCGGGTTTTCTCTGTCCCCAGATGACCTCCAAGAATGTGCCCATGGGCCAACTCCAACACCAACTTCCTGTAAGGTTTGGGCACCACAAGCTGCTCAACGGTTTCTTCTGCCCTTTTTGCCACCCGATACAGTAGGTCCTTCTCTACGCTGAAGTATGGGTAAGTGCAGGTATTATCTGGGTTCACTAACTCGCCATCTATTTCCACTACGTTTTCCTGTGCCTTTATTAGGGCGGGGTCTTTTAACTGTTCTGTGGCAAAATTTTCCCTGTGAACCTCCAGATCAGAAAACTCCACAGACGGTAGGTTTTCGTCTGAGGAGGTGGGCTCCTCTCCAGTTTCTTGAGTCTCCCCTGCCAATACTGACAAGGGAAATTCTGGAGAGTCCTCACCACTCTCAGAGGAGTTCTGGCTATCACATTCCTGGTACATAGGGGCACCAGTGGGGGGCTCAGGATCATCCCACAGTTCCCAGAACTTCGGAAAATCCCTTCCCACAATGGCATCATGCGGTAATTGAGATACTAACCCCACTGGATGAGAGAGGGTACCTTTGGGGGTCTCGAAACACACTGTAGTCACTGGATACTCTCGGGTGTCCCCATGCACACAAATAACAGCTACCTTGCTATTCCCAGAGACCTCTGTTTTAACTAATTCAGCCTTTATCAGGGTCACAAGGCTACCTGAATCCAGTAATACCACAACATTTCTACCATTAATACACATTTTGCATAAATGTTTCTCAGTTCCCCGAATGGCAGTGCATGCGACTGTCGCACACAGCGACTGACGTCTGCCCGTCAGAAAGTCACACTGCATGGGTTCCTCCACAACCGGGCAATTGGCTGCAATATGTCCCGCTTGCCGGCAGCGGTAGCAAACAATCCATTTGGCTGCCTCTTGAGCCCCTGACTTCCCAGGCTGTTCTCGCCAAACTTTGGGTAGAGCTCCCACCCTCTCACTCTCTCCACCCTCACCCCTTGGAATCCTCTTATCCGCCCCTGGGGATGGTCTGGTCTTAGGGTGGAAAGTCCGAGAGTCTCTGGAAGAGGCCGTCAGGTTCTCTGTAGCCAAGTATTTCTCTACACGATCCACAAGACCACCGGCCGTCTCTGGGTCTCCATGGCTTACCCACTTTTGGATGGCAGTAGGAAGAGCTCTCAAAAACCGATCCATTACAACACGTTCCACAATCTCTGGTGCGGACAAAGTCTCTGGCTGTAGCCACTTCCTGCTCAGGTGAATGAGATCATACATTTGAGACCTGGGGGGTTTTCCAAGCTGGAAAGTCCAGTTATGCACACGCTGAGCCCGGACAGCCAGGGTGACACCCAGCCTTGCCAATATTTCAGCTTTTAGCATCACATAGTCTTTTGCTTGGTCAGGCTCTAGGTCATAGTAAGCCTTCTGCGATTCACCAGTTAACAGAGGAGCCACCAGTCCAGCCCACTGCTCCTCAGGCCACTTTTCTCTTTCAGCAGTCCTTTCAAATGTGGTCAAAAATACCTCTGGATCATCCTCTCCAGTCATTTTTGTCAATAAACGACTCACCCCAAAGGACGCGGTATTAGTGGGACGGCTTTCCTCACTGGTCTGCGGACGTTGCTGCATTACTGCTTCCATTTGTTGTAGTCTCTGCTCTTGCTTCTGTAACAGGTCTATGAAGCGGGCCTCAGATTGCTGCTGGGCTTGTTGATGAGCTTGCTGCTGGGCTGCAAGGCTCCTTTGTAAACCTGCATTTGTCTGCTGTTGATTGGCATTTGCTAGAGCCAGCTGTTTCAGTATCTCCTCCATGCTGGCTTAAAAAAAAACTGCCACTGGTTCTCCACCAACTGTGAGGGGGTTAACTCGGTAGCGGTGTGTGTGACCCCCTGGTTGGGCTCCCCACACAAAAACAGGGCCAGCAGACGGAGGTTGTGGTTTTCAAAATCAAAAGGTGCGGTTTATTTCTCTATTTACAGTGACAAAACACAGCAAAGCCAAAAAGAAACATAAACAAAATAAATCCTGGTCAATTTGACCTCTGACTAAACATGCAGGTTTCCTAAACTAACAACTGGGATCAGCCTGGTGCTGTCCTAGTCCCTAAGTCCCTGGTTTAGTAAATGTCCAAACAAATAGCCACACAGGCTTTTTCTCACCGCACAGGGGTTCACTCTCCCTAGACAGTCCACACAGGTCTGGGTCCAGGCATGAGCAAACACCTAATGAATCTGGGAGTTTTTATAGAGGCCTTTAAATGAGCTGACAAGCTTCAGCTGGTCTCATCAACTCCCTGCCTGCACGACGCCCAGCCCTCTCCCTAGAGGTATGAGTCATCCATGAGCCCACTAGCCTCAGCTGGGCTTATACAACTCTCCACCTAGTTGTATAAGTCGGCATAAAGCCTGAATCTGGGAGAAATATATCTACCCCCCTGGATGCAACCAGGTGACTTTACCTTCCTGCTGTCACAATATATATATGTAAATAATTTCCACTTACCATATACGTTCTATTTATTTCTCCATCATTGAGGTCTTTTTATATATATGTTTTTTCTGTGTGTTTTTTTGACAACCTATAATAATAACTTTTAGCCCATTATTATGTAATTTTTTAGTATGCTATAGATATCCTTTATGTATTTGTGTCTATTCAGCTCTATGTATTTTTTATATTTCTTTATATACATTTTATGTTTTCTATAATGACCCGTGTTTTTAATCCCATTGCCGACATTTTTCCTTTTATGCACTGGCCCCGCCCCCATTGTTTCATCTGTCGGCCTATTTAAACCCCACATCTTTTTCCCAAACACACCCTATGCTTGATAAAGGAGTGCCGCTGTCCCAACATCCACAGCGAGCCAGCTCCGAAACACGTCGCATGCTGATGATGTCACGACCCGGCGCGGCCTACTGTTGTGCTGTCCAAGCCTCGTTTGAGAACCAATCACACGGCCGTGTGTTTCCAGCTATCCGGAGGCCAAGCGAGCACCTGTGACCGCAGCGCAGCACAACCAGCCTTCTGGCCCAGACGTCCTTCCCCTGCTACTGCCTTGGAACCTGCATGTGAATTGCCTGACTGAACACTTCACTCTGCATCAAAGTAAAGACCTGCTGGACCGAGGATAGACACCCCCAGAAGGAACTCTCCTACCGAGCCTACCATCATACTTTTCCCTGACAGGATTTTCTGTGGTGCCAGCTTCATGGACCTACTGTGACTTGTAGTCCCTCCACTCGTCCACCCAGCTGAATACTACTACTTCATTCTACATGTGAGTGAATATTACTATTAATAAATGTTGCATTGATTTCTATCTCAGAGGCGCCTCTCTCCTTGTTTTTTTGCTCTAGCTTTACTGGATACCAGCTTCTGGTCCTTTTGATGGCTCCCCTGACTGACCTTCATCCACTAATGCTTTTGAGAGTATAAGCTACCATTATCTACTTGCTTACTGGGCACTTAAACCCCCTTCCTGCCCAGGCCAATTTTCAGCTTTCAGCGCGGTCACGATTTGAATGACAATTGCGCGGTCGGGCGATGTAACTCCCAAACAAAATTGACGTCCTTTTTTTCCCACAAATAGAGCTTTCTTTTGGTGGTATTTGATCACCTCTGCGGGGTTTTTTTTTTGCGCTATAAACAAAAAAAGAGCGACGATTTTGAAAAAAACACTATTTTTTATTTTTTGCTATAATAAATATCCCATTTTTTTTTTTTTTTATATTTTTTTCCTTAGTTTAGTCCGATACGTATTCTTCTACATATTTTTGGTAAAAAAAATCGCAATAAGCATTTATTGATTGGTTTGCGCAAAAGTTATAGCGTCTACAAAATAGGGGATAGTTTTATTGCATTTTTATTAATAATTTTTTTTTACTAGTTATGGCGGCGATCAGCGATTTTTATTGTGACTGCGACATTATGGCGGACACATCGGACACTTTTGACACCATTTTGGGACCATTGTCATTTTTACAGCGACCAGTGCTATAAAAATGCACTGGTTACTGTAAAAATGACAATGGCAGGGAAGGGGGTAACACTAGGGGGCGAGTAAGGGGTTAAATGTGTGCCCTGGGAGTGATTACTACTGTGTGGGGGAGGGGACTGACTGGGGGAGGTGACCGATCTGTGTCCCTGTGTACAAGGGACACAGCATCGGTCCCCTCTCCCTGACAGGACATGGATCTCTGTGTTTACACACAGAGATCCACGTCCCTGCTCTGTGTACACGGCGATCGCGGGTACCTGGCGGACATCGCGGCCGCCAGGCACGCGCATCGGCATCTCAGTGATGCGCCGGGCACGCACGCGTGCCGCTGGCGGCGCTCGTGCGCCCCCCAGTGGCCGAAATAGCCGAGGACGTCTATTGACGTCCTCCCGGATTTTCAGATACACATTGTGGCCGTCATTTGTCAATGGCCCAGATCTGAAGCGGTTAAACACCTCTTATCAATTCTTTTCTCCTGGCCTTGGACTATCTGGTATTATTCTGTCCATATTGAGGTACTTTTTTACTTGTTTTATAAGTACAACACAGAACACCTTCTCACAATAGCAGGATCGATTAGCACAAGCAACAATGGGTGACAGAGAAGCCACACGAGACTCATTCACATTATAGAAGACAACAGACGGACAGGTGGCTGGAGGTGATGACATTAGCATCTCCTTACAGTATATGTCCCAACAGTATGAATCAGTCACTCTTTCTAATATGGCATATACAGGGTTCCCAGAGTCTGTATCTTGGGGGGGGGCATGGACCTGAATCCAAAGTAACACCACCTCAGGGGTCCCCAGGCATACAGCTCACAAAGAGCACCGTTCCCCCAAATGCCAGGACCCACGATCGCAAGGCAAGAGGCTAGCATTCAGTCCCCTCCAAAAGCCTCTGTCCTGGCTGAGTCTGTCACACTAACGTTTTCCTAGCATAAAACAATATAAACCACAAGAATTGTTTTTGGTATGAACTTAAATCAATCTCCTCCATCGGGGTGAACTGTATACACCAGTTTGGGCTGCACACATTAGGAAGATCAAAATGTGTGGCTATAAAGTAGGTAACATTAGACCAAAAACAGTTGTATTTTTTCCCAGTTCCATAACATATGAAGCAAATCTCCCGTACACCTGTGGCACTTATGACACACCGGAGTATCCTGTTTGCGCATTTGGAAGAGCCAAAGTGGTGTATAATAAATTCTAAAGTGTATTTGAATGCATTCTCTTGTTTTGAATAGAGTGTGGGAGGGGTATACCTAGACATGTGCAATTAGTTTCGTTCCGAATTAGTTTTTCGTCAAAACATGGCATATTCGTTAATTCGGAAACATCCGAAATAACAAAAGACCGTTTAACATGTTTTTTTTTAACAAATTCGAATTTATCTGAAGTTACAAATTTCTTCAAAATAACGAATATCGATCATAACGAATGATCCAAAAAAACAAAAACAAAAAAATAAATTAATGAAACGTAAACGAAAAAAAAAAACATATTTTTTGGCAGTGCACATGTCTAGTTATACAATCGTCAAATTTTTATTGATGTCTGTGTCCTCACTGGGGATATTTTCCTCTCTATATGTTGGGATGACAATTCATTGAGACAAAAAGTAAGGAGAAATTCTAAGTTGTCAGACCAAGAAGAAAAATCCTCCAACAGTCACACCTATGATAACTCTTTAGGGTAATAACACTGTTTACCATTAAACAATTTCCTGTTGCATCTCCAGTACAAGAAGTGAAAGGAAATCACCCTACCAGGACACAGGCAATAAAAAAATTACCTAAGAGGGGGGTTTACCCTTCCCTACTTGATCTAAAAAAAATAAAAAATAAAAATATTATTATTATTATTTAAGGTACTTATATAGCGCCATCACATTTACGCAGCGCTTTACATATACATTGTACATTCACATCAGTCCCTACCCTCAAGGAGCTTACAATCTAATGTCCCTAACACACATTCATATACTAGGGCCAATTTAGACATAAGCCAATTAACCTACCAGCATGCATACTTTAAAGTGCTAGCTGGATGTTTCTTACGGAATCAATGCTATATTCTATATTTGTAATCAGATTAGTACTTATAAGATGCAGCATACTGTACTTTAAGTAAAAAAAAAAAATGGCAAACTTTGAGACTCGAAAAGTAAAATGATCTATATGCAAGATATATGAGTCTAGAATGACAGTTCCTTTGAAAGAGTCTACAGCTTGTGTTGAATGAGGACATACTGTCAAAGTAATGTCTCAGTAGTGACAGACAGATAGCGATAAAAGAAAAATGGTCATTGAAATATAAAATATGACACCCCTCTTCCACTGGGTGATATTCAAAAGTGACCAGTGACCACTCATCTTATAAGTCATCATTCTATACTGTTCTCAATTCTGATTTATTTTATATTTCATTAATTCTAGCTTTTATTCACTACTAGGGATGATTAATCTGCCCAGGTTCAATGTTCAAGGGTTTGTTGACTCCTGCTTGAAATTTATGAAACCCAAGCTTAGCAGCAAACCCCATTAAAGTTTATAGGGGCCAATCTGGGTACAAGATTTTACCTATTTTTAAGGCTAATATGTAAACTATTTCAAATAATGGCACAGGAAACTGAGCACTGCTATGAGGGACATTTGACAAAACAATAAAAAATAAAATGCTGTACATGTTGAGAGTGTCATTTTTATGTGACCTTGAGATTTACGGTATATGAAAAAAAAATGGCGTGGGGCCCCCCAAAATCCATACCAAGCTCTTATCTGGGCATGCAGCCCAGCAGGTCCGGAAAGGGGGAGGACGATTGAGCGCCCCCCCTCCTGAACCATACCAGGTCACATGCCCTGCCCGCAGAACCCCACAACCACTGGCCACGGTTGTGGGGATGAGGCTCTTGTCCCCATAAACATAGGGAAAAGGTGCTTTGGGGCAGTGTAGCGCCCAGTGCAGCGCCCAGTGCATTGCCCAGTGCATTGCAGGGTGTTCATCAAGACGAACACCCAGTGAACACCCTGAAAATTTGGGCGTTTGGCGAACGGCCGAACAGGCAAATGTTCGGCCCGAACTCATGCTTGGGGCGAACCGTTTGCCCATCCCTATTGTTGTGCAGTGTTTAACACAGCATTACATAACATTGAGTGCTGTGTACAGTGCTGTATACCCTTTTTTTTTTGGTTGCTGCGTGGTTTTCTCTTTTTTTTCCTGTCCCCTGCCTGTCCCCTTTTTTAAATTGCCCGCTGCTGTTTTTCTGACTGCAACACTGGTGTTCCCCGTGTTTTGATTTTTTTTTTTTTTTTATAGTTTTTACATTTCTGTCAGCGTCAGTTCTCAATTTAAAGTGCACCAAGCAACACTTTTCTTCAAAAAACTGCATCCAATCACACATTTCTCAGTTTCTATTAAATTTGGGTAATAAGCCCCTCCCCATCATGTCTGGGAGGCCAATAAGGAGGGGCAGAAGTTTAGTGATGTTGCCGGTCCTACTAAACCATCCTCATCCTCCTCATCCTTTATGACCCAAGCTGACACTAGTGTGCAGTCCACCACAGCTGCCAGAGCGACTTATTCTGCCTCCTTGTCCACAGGTACTTCTGCCGTAGCCCCAGCATCATGCATGGAGGAGTCAGCTGAATTCTTTGAACACAGCATCAGCCATTTGCTTCTTGAAGATGCACAGACATTACTTGATTCTGATGTTGGTTCAGAGTTAGAGGAAGGGAGTAACATGAGCCCACAGAGAGGGGAGAACACTGATCAACAACAAATTGGCAGTCATGTTCCCCCAGCCACAGCGTATTGCCAAGTTGGCTCCAGTGATGATGAGGATGGCGGGAATGATGATGATGAGGTCACTGATGCGACTTGGGTGCCAGATAGAGCAGAGGATTATTTAATTTATTTAGTGGATCTTGCAGAACACTTGAAGCTCTCTATATATTGTTTGAATCATTATCTGCTTTGGAGTCTAGATGCCCTCCCCCCTCCGCCCTCTTTTATTTTGGGGTTTTCTAGTTTTTTTTTTATGATTTGGATTGGATTTTCCCGTAGAGCTATTAACTTCCCCTTTATAGCAAAAACACTTGACAGGGGATTCAACAACTCTTTACTCTATCCAAAGCAAAAAAAAAAAAAGCTTTGCCTACAGATAAAATATATAATTTCCATTTTAATCTTCATTTTTCTTTTTTTAAATATATGTTAGGGAAAAATAAAATAACATATTCAAAACATATCTGCAAAGCATGTATATTCTTCCATTAAATGCTGCACATGCCAATAGATAAATACAAAAAGGTATATCGCGCTAGATAATAAAAATTGATTAATCAGTGCAAACAGCCGTGACAGAACTCTGACATATCTTCACAGAAATCATAAATATATATGTAGCACTCACCCACCCTACTAGTTCTCTCTTCCTCAGAACAGTAGGGCACACCTGCTACTTGCCCGCTATTCCTCCCCAAGTGTAGAGAGGCGAGCAGTGTTTGTTTTTTTGCTTTGGGCCTTGCGGCTATTACCTCTCCATAGTGGATCCTCAAGCTCCATTGTCTAGACAATCTTGAATAAAGTCAATGTCCACACAGGATTGAAACCTGAACGACAATGTTTATTATTTTTCTTGTATAACTTGAAAGCAGGTTTAGAGATGAAGGAAGGTTGGTTCAGGCACGCAACACCTACGATACAATAGTCGCCACTCAAGCGTGACTGAGTTTTGCTCACCCGGATAGTCCCCTTAAGAGCGGTCCTAGCAGCCGGTGTGGAACACGGAACAGATACTTGTAGTTTCCCTAGGATACAATCAGGAGATCCTCTTCCACAGAATCTTTAAGTCCCAAACTTCCCGGCCTAGCAACAACTAGAACTTAGGTGACAATGGGGCACGGTACAAGGCTTTTGGCGGATTGGAATCCTCACCTCTGACAGGTAACCAGGCCTCTCCCGAAACAGTGACTCCTTCACTAATCCCCTTGGGACTGTTCCTCCCCTGGTTTCCTCTCCTTCAGAGTGAGTCACCCTCACTTGGGTACCCCGGGACTCCTTTTTCGGATGTAGGCCTCAGCTAAAGGCGCTGGGCCCACATACAGCGATGCAGCGTCGGGCTAAAAGTGCCCGGGACCAAAACTCACGCATGCACCCCTGGCCATGAGGGCCACCGGAGGTGGGGTGCGTGTCAAACAGAACCAAGGGGTCCCCTGGATCTCCTCACGCCCAACGGCGTCTGCCCCTTATGTACCCCTTCCCAGCATGCACAGCGGGCAGACCACGCCCACTGCATGGCCGCCGAGAGAGGACACCCAATGGGGATGTAATACCTACTGTGGTTCTACCTGGGCCAGAGGTGACAGTGTCACCCACAGGTAACAGGGACCTGTACTGCCAGGGAGCATCACACCCAGAGCAGAAGCAGCTCAATTGAATGTAATTAATCTGAGCCCAACTACAGGCTCAGACTGCCCTTAAATTTGAACATAACGCCCCCTAAATTGGGGGGCTACATATAAAAAACACAGTCGCGCTTGTTCAAAAATGAGCCAAGAAAAACAATATGTGCTAAAACAAATATGTATTGAAAGATAAGTGACAATATAATAAGTGTGTCTATGAAGTAGAAGTGACAGTGAAGTCTTGAATCCACAACTGGATTCTCACAGTGAAAAGTTCCAACTGGATGAAGTTTTCCAAAGTTTTCAACCACCACCAAGGAGATGGAAGTTTTCTTGTAAAAAAACACTCTGTGAGTGGGGACTCTTACCAGAGACTTTGGACCTCCTTGTGAGCGAGGCCATATGCGGAAGGCTATATATGTAAGCGCATATGACCTTGCTCACAAGGAGGTCCAAGGTCTCTGGTAAGAGTCCCCACTCAGAGTTTTTATTTACACGAAAACTTATTTCCTTGGTGATGGTGGAGAACTTTTGAAGACTTCATCCTGTTAGAACTTTTCCCTGTGAGAATCCAGTTGTGGATTCAAGACTTCGCTGTCACTTCTACTTCATAGAGACACTTATTATATTGTCACTTATATTTCAATTCATATTAGTTTTAGCACATATTGTTTTTCTTGGCTCTTTTGCTGAGGCTCTGTTTTGAACAAGTGCAATAAATACCTGGTTATCCTTCCAGAAAAGAAGTGAGCTCATAACTTCCTGTTTGAATTTAAAAAACAGTACCCTATGTTCTGAAACCATAACCAAAATTGTTGACACTGCCTGCTGGACTAGAGAACTTCACATATCCCACTCCCCTTTCTGTCCCACCCAATATACCTTAATGTCTTTCCCAGCTGCTTTGACTCCCAAGAACATTCCTACAAACAGTAGGGTTCTTGGGAGATGTAGTTTTGAATGGGAGCGGCGTGCCTAGAATCCTACAAGCCTGATGATGGTGCAAGGGGAGTAATAAAAACAGTTTCTCGCTATAGGAACAAGGTAAAAGAAGAAATTATGCTGGAACATGCTTTAGAGGGGGTAAGTTTGGGTAATGCCTGGACACACACTTTAACAAGCTTTGGCTTTAAGCTTATCGCAGTGGAGTATTTTACAAAAAAAACTAAAGTTGTAATGGTGTAATGATGTAAAATATTTAAATATTAAAGGGTATTTTTTTCTTTGACCTTGGAAGCTATGTGATAAATGTCTTCTACCAAAACTGGGAGTCTTAAAACCAAACCCCGCATATTGTGTGGACAAATATTTTAAATTTATGATTACTTTTAGAATTCATCTTATTAAATTTGCTCCCTAACTTTAATGTTGGCTTTACAAAATAATTTAGCATTTCTTTAAAAAGAAGAAAAAAAGATCAAGGAATATTTCACCAATGAAAAGTATGATTTTAGGGTTCTGAAGTCTTTTACATATTTCTTCAAAAAAATATTTTAAATGGCTCTTGTGTATTTAAGATAGCATATACCTCTATGCACTATAGACATTTTATTGATGTGAGAAGTTTTATAAATCATTCAGTAACAGATGATGTTGTAACTAAAGCAGTGGGAGTTTTGAAATACTTACATCAGATTAAGCTTGTGTTTATTTCAAAAACCTCTGATCTACCTAGGATTTCTGGCAGGCTCAACATGAGAACAACACGAGCTGGTGCGTATCAAAGGGTCTTTATCTGAAAGTAGAACTTGGAAGCTTTCCAATTCTAATTAAAAAAAATAATTGATGTTTTTTTTTGGACTTTCGGTTTTAAAATATTTTTTCCCCTCATTTGCAAGTATCGCATGTCCATATTGTTTCAAAAACAGTCGCTGCAAATAGATCACATACAATAAAACAAGTCTGAAGGTTTAGAAGTACAGTAAAGTTATGTTATGAGTCTGTTTTTGCCTCAAGGCAAGGGTCCCCAAACTCTCCAAGACCCCTTCATGCAGTTTCAGATTGTTCATTGACTCCCACACATTCAGTATATGAAAATCATTTTACCAGCACTACTTTAAACAGTAGTATTATACATTTTAATAAAATATAATAATATTCATGAAAATACTGTTGACACTTTCTCTTGGTATCAGCAGCTGCCATTATGGTTGTCACAATGCAAAGTTTTCGGTACACATAGCAATATGTTTTTTGGCACCATTCCTATCCCTATGATGTACTCACTCATTCTCCATCAGAATTTGAGGTGGATGTACTTACTGAATCCCTAACAGAGTTTGAGGTGGGTGTACTCACTGGCTTCTCAACAGAGTTTGAGGTGGGTATACTCACTCTCTTCCCATCTGAGTTTCAGGTGGGTGTAATTCCTGGCTCCCCAGCAGAGTTTGAGGTGTGTTTACTCAGTGGCTCCACAACAGAGTTTGAGGTGGGTCTACTCACTGGTTTCCCAACAGAGTTTGAGGTGTGTTTACTCACTGGCTCCACAACAGAGTTTCAGATGGGTGTATTCACCGGGTCCCCAAAAAAGTTTGAGGTGGGTGGACTCATTGGTTTTCTGTCAAAGTTTGATGTGGATGTACTCGATGGCTCTCCAATATTCTTTGAGGTGGCTGTAATTATTGGACCAACAGCAGAGTTTTACGTGGGTTTGCCCGCTGGCTCTCCAAAAGAGTTTAGGGTGGGTGTACTGACTGGCTCGCCAACAGAATTTGAGGTGAGTGTACTCACTGGCTCCCCAACTGAGTTTGTGCTGGGTTTACTCACTGACTCAACAGAGTTTGAGGTGCATATACTCATTGGCTCCCCAACAGAATTTCAGGGGGGACGTATGCTCAGTATGGGAATTGAACATGTATGTACATCCTTATTGCAGGGAAGAAGGTGGAAGGTCACAGACAGACATTGCAAAACACTCTAGTAAATGAGGTTGGTAGCAACACACAGCTGACAGAGACAACTCAAGGCCACTCTTGCTGGCAGCTGACCATCCAATCTAGGGTAACTCTGTCATGATGTTAGCAACCTTACCTTCAGAACTAGGGATTAGCATAAAGCTTTGCAGAAACCTCAAAAGATGAAAAGCTCAAAAGCTGAACTAACCTAAATCAATCTTCAATCATTTATCGACCACCTATTAACTCCCATTGGATGCTGCCATTGACCCTTGGGCTCTAATGCCGGGTACACACGCTTGTAATTTCCGACAACAGATGTTTCATGGGAGCTTGTTGTCGGAAATTCCGACCGTGTGTAGGCTCCATCAGACATTTGCTGTCGGAATTTCCGACAACAAAAATTTGAGAGCTGGATCTCAAATTTTCCGACAACAAAACCCGTTCTCGTAAATTCAGAGCGTGTGTAGACAATTCCGATGCACAAAATTCCACACATGCTCTAAATCAAGTACGAGACGGAAGCGATCGGTCTGGTAAAACTAGCATTCCTAGTGGAGATAGCACATTCTTTGCGCTGTAACGGACTGAAAAGCACGAGGCTGAAAAGCGCGAATCGTCTCTCCTCAAACTTCTACTAACACGAGAAGAGCAGAAGGAGCCCAAAGGGTGGTGCACTTGGTATTGAACTTCCCTTTTTATAGTGCCGTCGTATGTGTTGTACGTGACCGCGTTCTTGGCGATCGGAATTTCCAAAAACATTTGTGCGACCGTGTGTATGCAAGACAAGTTTGAGCCAACATCCATCAGAAAAAAATCCACGGTTTTGTTGTCGGAATTTCCAATTGTGTGTACGCGGCATTACAATGAACTTCTATTATTAGATCCCCTTTGATCTTGCAAATATGCAGTTGAAAGCATTTTGATTTATATTTGTTCGATAAGTGCAATAAAATATCTGCTTATCGGAGCACAGTCTATGGTGACAACTCTCTGTTCCTGTCTCCCAGCTGTGCTCCTTCTTTTATCATCTTGTCACAGCACACTTGGTAAAGGCTACAAATGGCCATGTCAGCACACATGTAGGCAATGGCATGGTCAGCTATTGTCACTAAAGTGATCCAGAGCAATGAAGTATTGCGAATGCAGGATTGAGTACCTATAGACAAAGAGTGGCTAAAAGAGGATGAAGTAGAGCAGGAGCACTATAGTTTAAAAAAAGGTTGAAACAGAAGATGAAAACTGTTTTTGTTATGGAAGATTAAATTGTTTTGATTGTTTTTGATAAAAGGTATTTAACCAACTAAACTTAAAGGGGTTGCTCCACCGGAAAAAAAAAATTAAAAGCCAGCAGCTACAGCTACAGCAGCTGCTGGCTTTTAATATTTGGACACTTACCTGTCCTGGAGTCCACCGACGTCCGCAGCAGAGGACGAGCGACCGCTCGTCGCTCTGCTGCTCCCTCCGCCATCCTCGCTGAGGGAACCAGGAAGTGAAGCCCTGCGGCTTCATGCCCGGTTCCCTACGGCGCATGCGCGAGTCGCGCTGCGCCGTTCTGATTGGTGCTCCTGTGTTCTGGGAGCCGAGTGTCTCCCAGAACACCAAGGGAAGTCTGCGGGAAGTGACGTAACTCCCGCAGATTCCCGGAGACAGGACTCCCGGATGTGGGTGAAAATACCTGTCTTAGACAGGTATCTTCACCCCCCTCCCCCCTGAAAGGTGTCAATTGTGACACCGGAGGGGGGGAGGCATCCAAATAGCAAAAGTTGCTATTTAGGGTGGAGCTCCACTTTAAGACTTGGATCTTCTTTACATATCCGTGTAAAAAGAAAATTCCAGTTAAATAACAACAATGTATCCAGTGTCATATTTCTGTGTTCTGCTGAATCCACAATGAATGCTGACAGTGCTAATTACATTATTATTATTATTATTATTATTATTATTATACAGGATTTTATAGCGCCAACAGTTTGCACAGCGCTTTACAACATCAGGGAAGATAGTACAGTTACAATACAATTCAATACAGGAGGGATCAGAGGGCCCTGCTCGTTAGAGCTTACAGTTTAGAAGGGAGGGTTAAGTGGAACAAAGGGTAGTAGCTGTGGGGGGATGATCAGAATGACAAAATGAGAATACGATTGTTAGGTGTGGGTAGGATAGGCTTCTCTGAAGAGGAGGGTTTTCAGGGATTCTCTAAAAGCTAATAGAGAAGGAGATAGACGGACAGATTGGGGTAAGGAGTTCCATAGGCTTGGAGAGGCTCTGGAAAAGTCCTGGAGACGAGTATAGGAGGAGGTAATGAGAGAGCTAAAGAGCAGGAGGTCTTGAGAAGAACGAAGAGAACGATTAGGTTGGTATTTAGAGACTAGGTCAGTGATGTAGCTGGGGTCAGAGTTGTGGATGGCTTTGTAGGTAGTTGTTAGTATTCTGAATTTAATTTGTTGGGTGAACGGAAGCCAGTGGAGGGATTGACAGAGAGGAGTAGCAGAGACAGAGCAGTTGGTAAGGTGGATGAGTCTGGCAGCAGCATTCATGATGGACTGAAGGGGGGGATAGAGTATGCCGAGGTAAGCCAATGAGGAGAGAGTTGCAGTAATCGAGGCGAGAGATGACCAGGGAGTGATTTAAGAGCTTTGTGGTGTCATTCGTTAGAAAGGGGCGTATTTTGAAGATGTTGCGGAGGTTGAGGCGGCAAGATTTGGACAGTGATTGGACATGGGGCTTAAAGGAGAGTTCAGAGTCCAGGACTACTCCTAGGACCTTGGCGTGTGGGGATGGGCTTATGGTTGTACCATCAATTTTGACAGAGAGATCAGGGGAAGAGGCACGTGGGGGAGGAAAAATGATAAGTTCGATTTTGGATAGTTTGAGTTTGAGGAAGTGGTGTGACATCTAAACTGATATATCTGATAGTAAATTAGTGATATGTGAGGAGAATGAAGGAGCGAGTTGAGGGGCAGAGAAATATATTTGAGTGTCGTCAGCGTAGAGATGGTATTGGAAGCTGTGGGAGGCTATAAGCTGACCCAGGGAGGAGGTGTAGATTGAAAATAGGAGGGGTCCAAGAACAGAACCTTGAGGGACCCCAACAGAGAAGGGAAGGGAAGAGGAGAGGAGGAAGTAGAATTGTAAGTAACGCTGAGGCTCCGTTCACACCTATGTGAATTGGTTGCGGCTTACACCGCATCCAATTCGCATAACATTATAAAATACATTGATTCCAATGAGGCTGGTTCACATATGTGCGATGCATTCACACTGCGCATTGCCTAAAAAACGTGTGTGTTCTCTAGGCATTGCGGTGCGGCTCAGGTGCGAATTCAGGACCATTATGTTCTATGGGCACGCATCTGATTCGCACATGTGTTGTGTTCTGAACAGGGATCTTGAGGGGGAACTCCACGCCAAATAAAAAAATAAAAAAACGGCATGGGTTCCCCTCCAGGAGCATATCAGGCCCTTAGGTCTGGTATGGACTTTAACGGGAACCCCTACGCCAAAAAAAACAGCATGGGGGTCCCCCCCAAAGTCCATAGCAGACCCTTTTCCAAGCACGCAACCTGGCAGGCCGCAGGAAAAGAGGGGGGACAAGAGAGCGGCCCCCCTCCCTCCTGAACCGTACCAGGCCACATGCCCTCAACATGGGGGGTGGGTGCTTTGGGGCAGGGGGGCGCACTGCGGCCCCCCCACCCCAAAGCACCCTGCCCCCATGTTGATGAGGACAGGGCCTCTTCCCGACAACCCTGGCCGTTGGTTGTCGGGGTATGCAGCGGGGGGGTTATCAGAATCCAGGAGCCCCCTTTGATAAGGGGGCCCCCAGATCCCGTCCCCCCACCCTATGTGAATGAGTATGGGGTACATCGTACCCCTACCCATTCACCTGGTGGAAAAAAAATGGCAATAAAAACACTACACAGTTTTTTTAAGTCATTTATTAGTCAGCTCCGGGGGTCTTCTTCCGAATCAGGGGTCTTCTTCCAACTTCGGGGGTCTTCTTCATACTTCGGGGGGTCTCTTCCGACTTCGGGAGTCTCCGGTGTCGTCTCCGCGCTCTTCGGTTCTTCTCTCGCTCTCCGGTTCTTTCTTCCTTCTGCCGGGCCTCCGCTATCTTCTTCCAGCTCTTTTGCTAGCGGGGGCCCGGTCTTCTTCATCGCCTTCTTCCCTCTTCTCTCCTGGAGATGTTGACTCATCGCTGTCTCCGGCTGTAATGCCGTATGAGCGGAGCGCATTCACTTTTATAGGCATGGGTGTGGTCACCGGGTGATGCCACCCAGTGACCCCTCCCCCATTTTACGTGACAGTCCCGGGGAATGATGGGACTGTGACGTCATATGGGGGCGGGGTCACTGGGTGGTATCTCCCGGTGACCACGCCCATGCCTATAAAAGTGAATGCGCTCCGCTCATACGGCATTACAGCCGGAGACAGCGACGAGTCAACATCTCCAGGAGAGAAGAAGGAAGAAGGCGACGAAGAAGACCGGGCCCCCGCTAGCAAAAGAGCTGGAAGAAGATAGTGGAGGCCCGGCAGAAGGAAGAAAGAACCGGAGAGCGAGAGAAGAATTGGAGAGCGCGGAGACGATACCGGAGACCCCCCGAAGTCGGAAGAAGACCCCCCGAAGTCGGAAGAAGATCCCCGGAGCTGACTAATAAATGACTTAAAAAACCTGTGTAGTGTTTTTATTGCCATTTTTTTCCCACCAGGTGAATGGGTAGGGGTACGATGTACCCCATACTCATTCACATAGGGTGGGGGGCCAGGATCTGGGGACCCCCTTATTAAAGGGGACTCCTGGATTCCGATAAGCCCCCGCCCACATACCCCGACAACCAATGGCCAGGGTTGTCGGGAAGAGGACCTGTCCTCATCAACATGGGGGCAGGGTGCTTTGGGGTGGGGGGGCCGCAGTGCGCCCCCTGCCCCAAAGCACCCACCCCCCCATGTTGAGGGCATGCGGCCTGGTACGGTTCAGGAGGGAGGGGGGCCGCTCTCTCGTCCCCCCTCTTTTCCTGCGGCCTGCCAGGTTGCGTGTTTGGATAAGGGTCTGCTATGGACTTTAGGGGGGACCCCCACGCCGTTTTTTTAGCGTAGGGGTTACCGTTAAAGTCCATACCAGACCTAAGGGCCTGATATGCTCCTGGAGGGGAACCCATGCCGGTTTTTTATTTAAAATTTGGCGTGGAGTTCCCCCTCATGATAACAGCGGCGAGACTTCCCAGGTCGGCAAGTCCGCAGCTAAAAACGCAATGGAACCACTGAACAACTGATTGCGAACTTGGCAAAGACTCCAAGCTCAAAAAACGCAACGCATAGGTGTGAACCTAGCCTCAAAGTGCGGTTGGATAAGTAGGTAGAGATAAGCGAAGAGTGCAGTCACGGAGACCAAAGGTGTGGAGTTTTTTGAGGAGGAGTGGGTGGTCAACTGTATCAAAGGCAGCAGAGAGGTCCAGGAGTAGGAGTACAGAATAGTGTCCATTAGTTTTGGCCGTTAGTATATCGTTTGTTAGTTTTAGGAGAGCAGTTTCTGTGGAATGTTGAGGACGAAATCCAGACTGAAGGGGATCACGGTTATTATCGGCAAGGTGGACGCTCAGTCGGTTGTAGAATAGACGTTCAAGGAGTTTGGATAAAAAGGGGAGCAAGGAGATGGGGCGTAGATTGTTAAGATTGGATGGGTCCAGTGTGGGCTTTTTAATTATGGGGCTGACAAGTGCATGTTTCAAAGAGTTAGGGAAGATGCCAGAAGAGAGGGAGAGATTGAAGATGTGGGTTAGAGCGTGTAGAATAGAGCCAAAGGGTGAACGTAGCATTTGCGAGGGAACAGGATCCAGAGGGCAGGTGGTAAAATGGACATTAGCAAGTAATTTAGCAACCTCATCTATAGTGGTGGGGTTGAAAGAGGGAAGTAATGATTGTACCTGTGGGCATGAGGTGTATAGCATGGAGGGTGTCTGAACAGTAGAGATCTCCTCGCAAATTGTATCAATCTTCTGTTTGAAGTGATTGGCGATCTTCTGGGCAGTGAGTGAGTTAGTGGGTGGAGGCAGTGGGGGATGAAGGAGAGAGTTGAAGGTAGAGAAGAGTTGACGGGGACAGGATACGGTTTTAATGAGGGTGATGAAATAGGTCTGCTTGGCAGTGAGGAGGCTGGAATTGTATTTTTGGAGGGCAGATTTATACTGGCCGAAATCTTTCTGGGACATCGTCTTATGCCACTGGCGCTCGAGAGCACGGCTGTGTTTTTTCAGACTTCTAGTATCATCTGTTTGGCAGGGTTGAAGGGGACGGGGCCCTATTCTGCATGTAGTGAGGGGGGCCAGTCTGTCCAGTGATGCTAGAAGTGAAGTGTTGTAGACAGAAGTGGCTAGGTGGGTGCGGGACAATGGTGCGTTTTTGTCATAGAGGTGGTCAGTCGCAGAGTATAGAAGAGAAGGGTTGATATGGCGAAG
The DNA here is from genome assembly GCA_029206835.1 of Rana muscosa. NCBI lineage: Eukaryota > Metazoa > Chordata > Amphibia > Anura > Ranidae > Rana > Rana muscosa. Next base: position 952,239,225 of record CM055122.1, on the reverse strand, counting down.
GTTTCTACGAGTAACCGTTAGGTGTTTGGAGGGAGAGGAGGCGGAGGAGAGGGAGAGAGTGAAATTAATAAGGTGATGATCAGAGAGGGGGTAAGGATAGTTGGAGAGGTTGCATGGAGTGCATAGGTAGGAAAAGACAAGGTCAAGGGTATTGCCTACAGAGTGAGTAGGAACATGTATCCATTGCTTCAGGTCAAAGGAGGAGGTTAGACTGAGAAGTTTGGAAGTTGCAGGAGTGTTAGCTTTAGTAGGGATGTTGAAGTCCCCAAGAATGATTGTGGGTATTTCAGAAGAGAGAAAATAGGGTAGCCACGCAGAGAAGTCATCAAGAAAGGATGATACTGGACCAGGGGGCCGATAGATCACAGCTATTCTTAGAGAAATTGGGGAGAAGAGACAAATTAAATGTGCCTCAAATGAGGAGAGTGCCAGAGAGGGAGGTGGGTGAAGTACTTGAAAGGTGCTATGTGGGGCTAAAAGAATTCCAACACCCCCTCCACTGGGTCTGGGGGAGTGAGTCCAAAGAAGACCACCGTGGGATAGAGCAGCAGAAGACGCAGTGTCGGATTCGTGAAGCCAGGTTTCGGTAATGGCGAGTAGATTAAATGAGTTAGCGATAAAGAGACCGTGGAGGGAGGTGAGTTTGTTACAGACAGAGCGAGCGTTCTAAAGGGCGCAAGAGAGCGGGAGTCTGGTCTTGGGAAGAAGAGAAATAGGAACTAGATTGTGTGCATTGCGGCTGCAGCCAGAGGGTGTAGGGTAATGGGTGTGTTGAGCACAGTTAGATGAAGGAGGCCCAGGGTTTGGCGATCACCAGAGGATAGAAGAAGCAGAAGGGTGAGGGAGGTAATGTGGGAATGTGATTTATATAAAGGTACATTCCCCAGTGGTTTGGAGTATTGGTCGTGTAAATTTAGAGTTAGCCAGAGTTGGTGAGCGCAGTAATAAGGAGAGGACAGAAGTGAGGGTGATATACACAAGGTGTGGGGTGGAGAAGAGGGATGAAGGAAAGACAGTTTAAGGATTGAAGATGCAGCTGCCAGAAGGAGTGGTAGACAGTGCATTTAGAAGGGGGAGGAAGAGTAGAAAGTGTGAACAAGGTTACCTGTGTTTTAAATTTCAAAGTGTTTTGTGTTCTTTCGCTTTGTTCATTCGCTGAAGTGCAGAATCAGAAGTGCTTCCACTTATAGAAATACCCCCACTTTAAGAAAGAACCCCATCTGCAAACGTGGCCACCCCTGGGCAAACGTGCCTTTCCCAAGAGATGCTTAGTTATATACTGCTAGGAATGGGGGGTGTGTTCTTCTAATTAGGGAAGTAATAAAAATGGCTGGCTATGCAGAGCAAAATTCTCACTTAAGAAACAGACTTAAAGTGGACAGCTAATAGAGATAAGAAAAGGCCATAATTTAGAGGTAAGGCATAGGGAGGAAACGAAAACAAAAGCAAGGTATGTGGACAGTCTACAGATTGGAGTTGCAAACAGCTGCAAACATACCAGCAATTTGGACTAGGGGAAATAAACACTTTTCAGTTTTCAATTCTGGGTGGATGGCAAACAGCTGCAAACATACCTGTGAAGAGACAGATAAGAAATCTTCAGACAAGTGCAGAGTCAGAATTATATGGGAATGGTTAGAAACTTTGATGCCGCGTACACACGACCGCTTTTCTCGATGAGAAAAACGGCATTTTTTCTTTTCGCCGAGAAAAACGATCGTCTGTGGGCTTTATGTCGTTTTTCTCGTCGAGAAAAACGGCATAAAAAACGACGAGAAAAATTAGAACATGTTCTAAATTTTCTCGTTGTTTTTTCCAGCATTTTTTCCGCGGCAGTTTTCCCATAGGGAAACACTGCCGCGGAGCCCACAGACGGTCGTTTTTCTCGTCAAGAGAAAAAATGACGGGAAAAACGACCGTGTGTAGGGAACCAAGCGGTTCCCTCGTTTTTCCTGTCATTATTCACGGCGGTTTTTTAACCGCCGTGAATAATGATCGTGTGTACGCGGCATCAGTTTTTTGATCTTTATATGTCCAGGTAAAAGCGAATGAAGATCCAAAATGTTGAGGTTACCGTAGCAGAAAACATTTTTTGGTACAGTGTTACATGACCAAACTATCACAGCACCGAAAACAGAAAAATTACCAGGACAGGAAGGGGGTGTAACGTGTTGGTATTGAAGTGGTTAAAGGAAGTACCTCCAAGAGTAAACCCAAGCAGGACTGGCAACAGAGTGGGAACTGTGCAGGATATAAGGAAGACTATTTCTACCACAATTGCTGGAAATATACTATATATTCCTTCTGCTGAGCTGCCGCTGAAAAGCTGCAATACCTTAGAAGCTTTTTTCCTTTAGTAAAACCAGTGTAGTTGTAGATAGATATTGCAATAATATTACTTTCATGGTGAAGAAATGAAAAAGTGAAAAAGGCAGAGATAATGTAAATGAAAAATGAAAAACAATTCCAAATAAGTTAAATTCTTTTAAAATGTGGGAACTTTGATTTCTGCAATTTTATTCCCATGTTGCTGTAAGCAAATTATTTTACTTCTCAGTGCCTTAGGCAACAAGCATTTGATTGTAGGCTCAGAGTAGAGTGGACTCCCTGCCTGAAATGTGCGTAAAAGTTTCTGTGCCGCAATGAAGATAATGGTAGCTGTGTATAAACACTTTAAAGCTGAATTCCAGGCTTAATAGCCAAATACAGGATTGGAATAAAAACTTGAGTAGTGGTTTATCTGCTTAAGAGTTTCACACAGCCCTGCCATACAGCAAAAATGTGACCTCCCTGCCCCCAGCTTTTAATTGGACAGTGAATGAGAAACAGTTCATCAATATGATTATACTTACATTTATTGCAGCTTACCATTTTTATAGATGTTTTTCTGGATCTTCCAGCAAGGAAAAATTCTACCCAGTTCTCTTTGTCATGGGGGAAGGGGAGTTCTGCTTATCATAAGGTAGATATTATCTTATCAGTTGTACTGGATTTAAATACTATCTTAACAAAAGGTTAAAAGGTTTTGGATCTGGGCTTCTTCTTTGTATGTTAATAGGAACTGGACTCAGCCCAGCTATTGGTTGACAAAGTCTTGCAGTCAGCCAATACACCTTCTCTTTAGAAACATCTAAAAGGTAAGAAATATATAAAAAAAAAAATGTTTAGGCATGCCGTGTAAATAAGAACACATAACAAACATATAGTGGGTTTTTCAATTTTGACTTTTCAAAATTTAAAATATGCTTTAGGGCAACAAAAAACTATGCAAAATGGTTGCAGAAAAATGTTACAATCTGGTCGTGAGTCCCACCTCCCTTTCTTTCTCCAACATTCTTATGTGTCTATCACATTTAACTCAACCACAAACTATAGGACATGCAGATTCCCTAATGTAAATGGTCTGGAGTTGTATACTGTAGCGATGACTGAGAAGGGAGTTGTTGTCTCAAAATTTTGGAGGACACTGGATGAGAAGTAGCCATGTAGCCAGAGGTTAGGTTCCCCCATGATTGGGAAATATGACACAGTTGCGTGTTTTCCCAGGGGGCGTTCAGGTAGTCCTTCTCTATAGAGCTGAGGTACGGAAGGAGCATTTCTGGTCTTTCACGAAGAGCAGGTTTCCCAAGGAGTAAGTATCTTTATAATGGCTTGTAATATAACACGCAGAAAAAGCCAGCACTCTATGCAAACCTCTGCAAATTATTAAGATTACATCTAGTGAAAACACAATTTTTAAAAGTGTAACTACACTCTATCTGAGCACCACAAACCAAAAACACTATTTAATTCATTTTTATTCAAAGCAAAATCATCCATCCATCCATGTCTCCATGCTTTAATTTGCTGAGAAATAACTATGCAGAACAACACCTAACATTTTTGGATGTGGCCATCTTGGGTAAGGGCAGATGATTCATGTAGCATTTACTTCCTGGAATCCGTCTGCCTTTAGCTCATGCATGCAGGCAGGTGTTGTAGAAATTTTATGAAGAGGTATTTAATATGTATTGTCATAGTGTCACCCAGTGTTTAGTACTTCCGCAACCCGCTCTAAAGAGCTGACTGGGGCAGTCTGAGGCTGGTTGAATCCCGTCTGGTAGTGAAAAACGTCTTGAGGTTGGAGTGTGATGTTTTCAGCGTGGGGATATGTCCGCCGACGAGGGGCCCTCTGTGCATTAGCACGGACGATCGTTGAGGAAGGGATATACTTGCTCTGCAACAACATCATTGGTTATAGGCAGATGTGCGCTCTTGTCTCTGCTGTGTCTGATCAGCATGGTCGAGATTCGTAGCGCGCGCCTGCAGATAGCCTCCCTTCCACAAGCAATAATAGTGTAGCGAGGTATAGTTTTTTCACCCAAAGACTACAGTACCCAGCACGCTTTGAGGCACCCAAGGTGCATTGCCCCACGCAAGGACTGCTGGGGTGGACTTTAAAAGGGAGAGGCGGAGCTCTCTTTTTCTCTTTGGACACCACCCTCCCAGCAAGAGGATCCCTGTGTGACCTGCTGTGCGCGCAAGGCCTGAAGCCTGGGCCTTGCATTTTCTTCCAAAGAGCCTTCCGCTCCACCGAGGAGCCTGCGGAGCGTCTGACCCTGCTGTGAAGAGTTGTCATCAGGAGGACCGAAGACCCGGGCATCGTGGACACTGTGAAGCGAGTCACAGTAGCGGAGGCACCGGACAAGGACTGGTCCGGTCGGGTGAGAGAGCGCCTGCTCAGAGCCACATACTATTAACTTTGTGCCTATTTAACTTTATCCAGGCCCATCCATCAGTGGTTACAGTTACACTCTGGGTCTAGATCATCGCTACCCCATTGGATTACAGTTTGTTCTTTAAGTGCACCACCGTGTTTTGCTAGCGAAGATTTCCTCATCAAACTTTACCCCAAGTTATAGTGAGGCCTGACTGGGTAGTATAGGACATTGCTGGGCGCCATCTTGCTCACGAGGGAGGATTGCTGCAGCGGGGTCTGTTAAACTGTCATTACGTTGCTGAATGTTTTATCTTTTGATAAGTATACTTACATTGCATGGATCTGCATGTGACATTGCATACTGTTTTAACCTTAACCTTTACTAGTAGTAAAGAACCTATAGTTAAGTATATTGGTTGTCAGTGTCAATTACTGTGCTATATTATAAAAAGGGACTGTGTCATATAGAGAGAGAGAGAGAGAGAGAGAGAGAGAGAGAGAGAGTGCAATTCTATCATCCCCTTTCCTAACTGTGTCACGAGAGGTTAGAGCCAATTGCCAGGGGTTGACAGCGGTGCACTACAAGGCCCAAAAACAAACAAGGCAGCCCTCTTAACTGGGGGTGTCGATACACGTGGGGGCTCATCCGGGATCCTTGTGGGTTGCATGCTGCAATCAAGCCGGTCGGAAGTACCAGAATGGACCCGCAGGCAGTGACACAATGGTGCGCAGAGTGGGCTGTTGATCCAATCCGGGCGGTAGCTGTTAAACTCCCGGAAGGGATTCAGGAAAAAGAAGAGGTAAAGCAGCTAATAATGTCAATACCTCCAAGATGGAAAGTATGGGCGGTGGATGTAAAGTCAGATACCTCGGGGGCATATGCGCTAGTAGAATGGACAAGAGGAATCCCAGAAGAGTTCAAAGGGCAGAGTGTAAAGGATATAGATGACAAATCGTATCGCTTACTGCATACTGAGGCTGTGAAGAAAGAGTCTCCACAAATCTCCCCATCATTATCTCCGTTACTCTTCTCCAAAATGGGAGGCAGTCGCAAGACGAAAGCTCCGGAATCACCCCTGGCCGCCATAGGGCCGGAAATGCTGACTGCTTTGGGAGACTTTGTTACTAAGTGCCAGAAAACAAGCACGGTACATGTGGAAGCCGGGTACCAGAAGCTCCGGGTGTTTTCAGGAACACAACCTGTGCCACCCGGGGAAGAAGACTTCGACACCTGGATTGAGCAGGCAATGCAGGCAGTAGAAGGTTGGGAAGTCCCTGAAGCGCAGAAAAAGCAGCGCATCAACGAAAGCTTGAAGGGTACTGCTGCTGAGGCTGTGAAGAATCTTAGGTGTAGCAATGCTGTGTGTACAGCAATGGATTATCTGTCTATGTTGCAGGAGGAATTTGGCCAGCTGGAGAAGGTGTCGGAGTTGGTGTATCAATTTGAACATACCCTCCAACAGCCGGGGGAGAAGTTGTCTGAATATGTCCGGAGGCTGAACAGGATGCTGTGCCAAATTGTACTGAGAAAGGGAATGCTGCCACAAGTCATAGACACTACCAGGATGAAGCAGATCCTGAGGGGAGCCTTACGTTCGGATCCAGTTTGGCTTCACTTGAAGACCTCTGACGGAGTCATGGCTTTGAGTTACCCAGACCTTGTGCGGATCATAAGGGACAAAGAGGACTTGCTGAAGGATTAACAGGCGGTTGAGAAGACCACCCCACCCGATTCAGCGGCAGTTAGAACAGCAGTAGCTACCAGACGTGACTCAGAAGTAGAAACCTTGAAGTCTCAGATGACCCAAGTACTGGATTTATTGACCTCTTTAATTGGCCAAGGACTCGGGAACTAAGGAGAAAGGAGAGATCAAGAGTGAACCGGACCGGAATGTTCCCATTCCAACTTCCCCAAAAATAAGGAAGGAAATTGTCTGCTTCAACTGTGGAGGAGCCTGCCACACTGGGAAAGTGTGCCCCAGTCCAAGGAAGAACCAAGGCACTCAATACCAGCAGGCAGAAAATGTCAGAGGGCCCTGGTGAAGGAGTCAGCCGGGCGCCCGCTACTTACAGAAAGCTCCAAAAAGATGCAAAAACAAGCAGAGCAAAAAGAGAAGAGGATGATACTGGTTCCAAGAAACCTGGAGAGTCTGTGGAAGGCCAGTGGACAGAGGAGTGTGAGGAAGCCTTCCAAATGTTGAAGAAGAGTCTGACCACTGCCCCAGTCTTGGCCTATGCTGATCCCAGGAAACCATACGAACTGCATGTACATGCTAGCCATGATGGTCTAGGAGGGGTGCTGTACCAAGAGTATAAAGGACAGTTGCGGCCAGTTGCCTATCTTAGTAGAAGTCTGACACCAGCAGAAAAGAACTACCCTACCTGCAAGTTGGAATTCCTGGCCCTAAAGTGGGCGGTCGTGGATAAGCTCAGAGATTACCTGTATGGAGCTGACTTTACAGTAAAGACTGACAATAACCCACTCACCTACCTCTTCACCACGGCCAAGCTGGATGCCACTGGCCACCGTTGGTTGGCAGCCCTGGCCGGATTCAACTTCAGTCTCAAGTATAGGCCTGGAGCTGGGAATCGTGATGCATTTGTCCAGAAGGGCTCATGCACCCACCCACCACACAGAAGACTGGACTCAGGTGACCCCGGATGGGGTACGGGCCTTGTGTCAAGGAGCACAACTTCAAGCTAGTGGTGGGTCAAGGGCAGAAGAGATCAGGGTTTCGGTAGTGGGGGTGCCCAAGTGTTATTGTGACGTGACCCAGATTGGCGAAGAAGACTTGCCAAAGCTGTCTAAGAAGGAAATAAGAAGAGACCAGTTGGAAGATCCCTGGGGAAGATTAGCTTTGAAGGCATTGGAAGACCAGGATCCAGGCAGGCTCCAGCAGGACCCCTCAAAGGTGGCTCGACTGGTCCACAAAGAGCGGGACAAGCTGCAGGTGCATCAAGGAGTGGTCTACCAAAGGGGCCCCTCTGATGACCTAGAAGAGAAGTGGCAACTGTTCTTGCCAGAGAAACACAGAAGAACTGTCTTGGCTGCCCTACACAATAACCATGGCCATTTGGGGGCTGAACGAATATTTCTGCTTGTAAGGGATAGGTTCTACTGGCCTTGCATGCAGGCTGAAGTGGAGGAGTACTGTCACTCATGTGCACGCTGCATTCAAAGGAAGACATTACCACGTCAAGCTGCCCAAATGGGTCATCTGCAGAGTCAAGGACCCTTGGACTTGGTATGCATTGACTTCCTCTGTCTAGAACCTGACTTAAGTGGACATGGAAATGTTCTGGTGATAACCGACCATTTCACCCGTTTATGCCCAGGCTTTTCCAGCTAAAGACCAGAAGGCCTCCATCGTAGCCAAAATCTTGGTGGAGAAATACTTTGTGCATTATGGGCTACCACAGCGCCTACACTCAGACCAAGGGAGAGACTTTGAGAGTCGATTGATCAAGAAATTGCTGGACTCTTTGGGTATTAAGAAAACCCGTACTACCCCTTATCACCCTCAGGGTGATGCTCAACCGGAGAGATTCAACAGGACTCTGTTAAATATGTTGGGGACTCTGAGCAGCGAGCAAAAGCAGCATTGGAATAAGCACATAGCAGCAATAGTGCATGCTTAGAACAATACAACTAGTGATGCGACAGGATACTCTCCATACAGACTAATGTTTGTCAGGGAAGCAAGACTGCCTGTGGATCTGGCCTTCGGCATATCAATGGATCACACTTCAGCCACCTCACATAAGGGATATGTGGATAGACTGAGGAAGAGTTTGAAGCTAGCTTTTGAACAGGCCCAAGCGGCATCAGAGCAAAGAGGAGCCCGGAATAAGAGGAACTTTGATCTCAAAGTTCGAATCCAGGACTTGCAACCCGGAGACAGAGTGCTGTTGCAGAACTTGGGAGTCCCTGGGAAGCACAAATTGGCAGACAGATGGAGACCCGAACCTTATGTGATCTGCAAAAAGTTACCAGGCTTGCCGGTGTATCAGCTGAAGCCAGGCACAGAAACTACCTACTTCCACTTTCAGAAGCAGTACGGATACCTCCTGTAGAGGATTCCCCTGGACCATCCTCAAGCTTGGATACACCTAGGCCCAACACTCGGTCTCAGGTATCTCAGTCTGGAGAAATGGATGTCTCTGATCAAAGCGAAGAAGAAGAGCTTGGATGGTTGTGGCCGTCCACGGCCCCTGAGCCTCTGTCCATAGATCTTCCACCCTCTGAAGGAACCCTGGATAGTACATTGAATGTGGAAGCCACTGAGTTTGTTCCGTCCAGCCCTCTGTCTGAGGAGTGGGAAGATGCCATAGGGACGCCTTCTGCTGAAGATTAAAGGGACCCTCAATATCTTGTTGCACCTGATCTGGACGTCTCAGAAATAGTGGAACCCAATGCAGTCACCCCAAGAAAACAGAGAGACAAGAGAACCATTCGTCCTCCTCGGAAGTTAACCTATGCCCAAATGGGGGAAAGTTCTGAGGATACTGTAACTACTGCTAGACGGACAATACCAACACCTGGTCCCTCCAATGTGCATTTGGTGCAGGGCAACCCCAGCTCACTCTCTAGCACAGTTAGGCAGGTTACCCCCATTGATGTGACCTGTGGGCAGGACAATCCCCCTTCCCCATTTTGGTAGGAGTTTCCCCTGCCAACTTCTCTTGCAGCCCTCAATGAGTTTGTGTTCTCTTATTGTTAATGCTGTCTTTGGGGACCAAAGATTCTAAGAGGGGGAGTGTGTAGCGGGGTATCGTTTTTTCACCCATAGACTACAGTACCCAGCACGCTTTGAGGCACCCAAGGTGCATTGCCTCGCGCAAGGACTGCTGGGGTGGACTTTAAAAGGGAGAGGTGGAGCTCTCTTTTTCTCTTTGGACACCGCCCTCCCAGCAAGAGGATCCTGCTGTGGGTGCAAGGACTGAAGCCTGGGCCTTGCATTTTCTTCCAAAGAGCCTTCTGCTACACCGAGGAGCCTGCGGAGCATCTGACCCTGCTTGTCATCAGGAGGACCGAAGACCCGGGCATCGTGGACACTGTGAAGCGAGTCACAGTAGCGGAGGTACCGGACAAGGACTGGTCCGGTCGGGTAAGAGAGCGCCTGCTCAGAGCCACATACTATTAACTTTGTGCCTATTTAACTTTATCCAGGCCCATCCATCAGTGGTTACAGTTACACTCTGGGGAGACTGTCTGCTGAACTGAGTTTACTAGTCTCTCCAGCTTTACAAAGTTAGCAATCATCGCTACCCCATTGGATTACAGTTTGTTCTTTAAGTGCACCACCGTGTTTTGCTAGCAAAGATTTCCTCATCAAACTTTACCCCAAGTTATAGTCAGGCCTGACTGGGTAGTATAGGACATTGCTGGGTGCCATCTTGCTCACGAGGGAGGATAGCTGCAGCGGGGTCTGTTAAACTGTCATTACGTTGCTGAATGTTTTATCTTTTGATAAGTATACTTACATTGCAGGGATCTGCATGTGACATTGCATACTGTTTTAACCTTAACCTTTACTGGTAGTAAAGAACCTATAGTTAAGTATATTGGTTGTCAGTGTCAAATTACTGTGCTATATTATAAAAGGGGACTGTGTCATATAGAGAGAGAGAGAGAGAGAGAGAGAGAGAGAGAGTGCAATTCTATCATCCCCTTTCCTAACTGTGTCACGAGAGGTTAGAGCCAATTGCCAGGGGTTGACAGCGGTGCACTACAAGGCCCAAAAACAAACAAGGCAGCCCTCTTAACTGGGGTATCGCTACAATAGTATAATCTGAATATGCGTTATTCTATGGAATGGGGCAAAATAAGGATTCCTATCAGCGGTAATATGAGAGCTTATGAGCGTTTTCAGAGTCAGGGAAAGCGTCCATGTTTTAAAGCAATACGGCTTCGTTTGGAGCATACACGCTTTCCCTGCCCAGACACGTCCATAAGACTTTAGCCATCATGTTGTTTAATATGTTGTTGTATTATTGTATTCATGTATTGTATGTATTTAAATAACCCTGTTGGAAGGGATATCTTTGTATGGTAATTTTCCTGTGTGGAAGGGACATCCTGTAATGTCCCCTCCCATGGAGGAGGTGATTGGCTGCTGCAGCCATCACTTCCTGTTTGTGAGATCTTTTGGGATAATAAAAGTAGCCTGTGAGGGCGTCGGCGGTCAGTGATTGCTGGGATGCTGAGATGAGAACATAACAGTCTGGTGATGATGTCTCTTGACTTGAATGAATGGCAAATCGAATGAATGGTGAGTAAATTTTAGCCTAAGATGCATTATATCATTGAGACGAAGTGTGTGGTTATTAGCACAAGGAGAAATGGCTGTGTGCTCTGCAAACAGCCTGATATCTCCATATCACAGGTGAGTGTGCTTAGCTGAGAACCCCCCTCACACCTCCCCTTTTAGGCCTGGAAACCAGAAAGTAACTGAAGAAATAAAAAATAAATATATATATATATATATATATATATATATATATATATGACATGTAAATATAATATATAGGAATGTGGGTAAAAATGTAGCGCTAAATCTAAGAGAGACCCAATCCCACCAAATGGGCTTGGCCCCAAAGTGCAACAAAAAATGCAAGTAAAGAACAGTGAAGTGAGTCCACATAAGTGTCCATTCAAATATCCATAAGACGGAATACTGAATCCAGACATAGAACAATATGGGTCATCACATAAACCTTCTGAAAAAGGAAGAGGTAGAATACTTTTACCGGAACCGGTGGATCTACTTGTTAGGCAGATCGTTTGAGTGTTTGAAATCCTAATGGCAAGTCCCGTCTGCTTGTCTGGAGGCTGGATCAAATGAATCTTGGATGGCAACTCGTTGGCAGGATCCCCGACCTCAAAGGAGACACTGGATTTGACAGATGTCCACGTAATCCTCAGATAATGCAGAGGCAGCTTCCAATCAGAAAATTCTTTCCAGAATTGTGATGGCAAAGCAGAGAGAGCAGCAACTCAATCGACCAACCATGGAAGAAATAATAATGGGAAGTGGAGGTCAATGTGGGTTTATTGAAAAAAAGCAACAAAGTAAAAGTGATCACATACAGATAAAATCTTAAAAAAATATATAATATACACTATATTGTCAAAAGTATTGGAATAGCACAAACAATCTCCTGCGCTCGGGAGTTTAGTCACTAGGTGATATAACCAGAGCCCTCTAATGGAGTATGGAATGTCTAAAGTCTTGCTGCCCTCCTCAGAATAATGGGTATTCTTGAGACTGAAACATATAGAAAAAAAAAGAGGGCGCACCGACCTTGTGCATTACCAATGACAACGTTTATTCATAAAATATAATAATAAGAATACTACTCACAAGCTAGCTTTAAAATATGGCTTATCAATCCTCCAGCAATTACGAATAGCAACGCGTAAGCCGTGTGTGATGCCGTCTGGTTCCTCCGACTATCTGGTCCAGGTTGCAGGCGTCTAGAGATACTATTCATAATTGCTGGAGGATTGATAAGCCATATTTTAAAGCTTGTTTGTGAGTAGTATTCTTATTTTTATATTTTATGAATAAACTTTGTCATTGGTAATGCGCAATGTCGGTGCGCCCTCCTTTTCTTTCTAAAAGTATTGGGATACCTGCCTTTACACACACATGAACTTTAATGGCATCTCAGGCTTAGTCCATGAGGTTCAATAATGAGTTGGTCCACCCTTTGCAGCTATAACAGCTTCAACTCTTCTGGGAAGGCTGTCCACAAGGTTTAGGAGTGTGTCTATGGGAATGTTTGACCATTGTTCTAGAAATGCATTTGTGAGGTCCTATTCATCCCAAAGGTGTTCTATCGGGTTTAGATCAGGACTCTGTGCAGCCCAGTCATGTTCCTCCACCCCAAACTCGCTCATCCATGTCTTTTTGTCCTTGCTTTGTGCACTGGTGCGCAGTCATGTTGGAACAGGAAGGGGCCATCCCCAAATTGTTGCCACAAAGTTGGGAGCATGAAATTGTCCAAAATGTCTTGGAATGCTGACACCTTTAAGTGGTTGTAAACCCATATTGACAAAAGAAAAAAAAAAAAAAAACACCTGCAAGACAAAGGCATAATGAGCTAGTATGCATAGCATACTAGCTCATTATGTAATACTCACCTGAGATCGAAGCCCCCACTGCGGTGCCTGTACACAGCTGTGGCCACTGACATCACTCTCACAGTTACTTACGCGTATCGCGGGCTCCGGCGCTGTGATTGGCCAGAGCCACGATGACGTCACTCCCGCACATGCGCGCGGGAGCCGCCGGTAACGGCACAGTCTAACTGAAGCAACGGCACGACGTGCCATTGCTTCAGTGTGCATGTGCCGATGACTTCGGCACATGCAGATACAGGGGATATCTCATAAACCGTGCAGATATAGGTTGATATCCAGGGTAGTTACTGGTAAGCCTTATTATAGGCCACTTTAAGTGTTCCCTTTACTGGACCTAAGGGGCCAAACCCAACCCCTGAAAAATGATCCCCCCTCCACCAAATGATTTGGACCAGTGCACAATTTGTTGGTTTTGATTTGGCAATATAGTGTACCTTCCTATCTATTTACTAATTCTAGCAGCATTATTATTATTATTATTATTATTATTATTATACAGGATTTATATAGCGCCAACAGTTTATGCAGCGCTTTACAATATAAAAGGGAGACAATACAGTTACAATACAATAAAATACAAGAGGATTAAGAGGGCCCTGCTCAGAAGAGCTTACAATCTAATAGGATGGGGCAGGTGGTACAAAAGGTTGTAACTGTGGGGAATGAGCTGATGGAAGTGGTAAAAGATTAGTTGGAGACGTGATAGGCTTCCCTGAAGAGGTGAGTTTTCAGGGATCGCCTGAAGGTAGCAAGAGTAGGGGATAGCCGGACAGGTTGAGGTAGCGAGTTCCAGAGGATGGGAGAGGCTCTGGAGAAATCCTGGAGACGAGCATGGGAGGAGGAGATGAGAGAACTTGACAGTAGGAGGTCTTGAGAAGAGCGAAGAGGACGGTTTGGGATATGTTTGGAGACAAGATTGGTGATGTAGCTTGGGGCAGAGTTGTGGAAGGCTTTGTAGGTTATGGTTGGTGTTTTGAATTTAATTCGCTGGGTGATCAGGAGCCAGTGTATGGATTGGAGGAGAGGTTTGGCAGACACTGAGCGGTTGGTAAGGTGGTAAGTCTGGCCGCAGCATTCATGATAGACTGAAGAGGGTATAGCCTATAGAGAGGCAGGCCAATAATAAGGGAGTTGCAATAGTCAAGGCGAGAGATAACAAGGGAGTGAATGAGGAGTTTGGTGGTTTAATTTATTAAAAAGGGGCAAATTTTAGAGATGTTACGGAGGTGAATTCTACAAACTTTTGACAACGATTGGACTTGAGGCTGAAATGACAAGTCAGTGTCTAAGATTACACCTAGTACCCTGGCGTGAGGGGAGGGACTGATGGTTGCATTGTTGATTTTGATGGAAAAGTCATGGAGGGGGGCACGGGCAGGGGGTAATATTAGTAACTCAGTTTTAGAGAGATTTAGTTTAAGGAAGTGGTGCGACATCCATGCTGAGATGTCAGTTAGTAAGTTAGTAATGCGAGAGGAGACTGAAGGAGAAAGGTGAGGAGTAGACAGATAGATTTGGGTGTCATCGGCATATAGGTGGTATTGAAAGCCGTGGGCGGTTATCAAGTGACCAAGGGAGGAGGTGTAGATAGAGAAGAGAAGTGGTCCAAGAACAGAGCCTTGAGGGACCCCCACAGAAAGGGGCAATGGAGAGGAGGAAACAGAGTTGTAGGTAACACTGAAGGTGCGCTGTGATAGATAGGCAGAGAACCAGGATAGAGCAGAATCTTGGAGGCCAAGGGAATGGAGTTTATTGAGAAGGAGCGGGTGGTAAACGGTATCAAAGGCTGCAGAGAGGTCAAGTAGAAGGAGTATGGAGTACTGGCTTTTGCTTTTAGCAGTTAGTAAATCGTTAGTGATTTTTAGTAAGGCAGTTTCCGTGGAGTGCTGCGAGCGAAAGCCAGACTGTAAGGGGTCAAGAAGGTTATTTTCACGGAGGTAGGAGCCAAGACGGTTGTAGACTAGGCATTCTAGAAGTTTGGAGGTGAATGGGAGCAATGAGATGGGCCTTAAGTTGTTCAGGTTGGTGGGGTCCAGTGAGGGCTTTTTAAGTATGGGAGTGATCTGTGCATGCTTTAGAGGGGAGAGAAGGTGCCACTAGAGAGGAAAAGATTGAAGATGTGAGTGAGGGAGCATAGGATAGAAGAAGAGGGTGACTGTAGTAGTTGTGAGGGAACAGGGTCCAAGGGACAATTGGTTAGGTGGGCATCTGATAAAAGTTTTGTAACCTCTTCAATAATAGCCAATTCAAAAGAGGAGAGTGTTGAAAATGCCGTTAGGCAAGTTATGTTGGGTGGTGAAGATGTACGGACAGTGGAGGTGTCCTCACAAATTGCATCAATCTTGTCTTTGAAGTGATTGGCAATCTCTTGGGTAGTGAGTGAGTTAGTGGGTAGAGGGGGTGGGGGACGAAGCAGAGAGTTAAAGGTCGAGAAGAGCCGACGGGGACTGGATGACAAGGTATTAATAAGAGAGACAAAGTAGGCTTGTTTGGCAGCATGGAGGCAGGAATTGTATTTTAGAAGGGCAGATTTATATAGGGTGAAGTCCTGCAGGCATTTGGTTTTACACCACAGTCGTTCAAGAGCACGGCAATGTCTCTTGAGATTTCTAGTGTTGTCAGTTTGCCAGGGTTGTAACAGTCGGGGCCTGATTCTGTGTGTGGTTAGAGGAGCAAGCGTATCTAGTGATGATGAGAGTGAACTGTTGTAGACAGAGGTGGCCAGGTCAGGACAGGACAGGGGAGAGATTATGTCATATAGGTGGTCAGTAGCAGAATAGAGAAGAGAAGGGTTAAAGTTGCGAAGGTTCCTACAAGTAATTGTTTGCTGCTTGGAGGGATGGTTGGTTGGAGGAAAGGATACAGTGAAACTGATGAGGTTGTGATCAGAGAGAGGAAAGGGGGTGTTGGTGAGGTTGCCAGAATTGCAGAGATGGGAGAATACAAGGTCAAGGGTATTAACATTGGAGTGAGTGGAAGTATGTGTCCATTGGGTAAGGTCAAAAGAAGAGGTTAAGTTGAGAAGTTTAGCTGTAGTTGGGCTGTTAACATTGACAGGAATGTTGAAGTCACCAAGAATGATAGTGGGTATTTCACAGGAGAGAAAGTAGGGTAGCCAGGCAGCGAAGTCATCAAGAAAGCGTGATACCCAACCAAAACCAACCCCTGAAAAATGATCCCCCCTCCACCAAATGATTTGGACCAGTGCACAATTTGTTGGTTTTGATTTGGCAATATAGTGTACCTTCCTATCTATTTACTAATGCTAGCAGCATAAGGATTACCAATAGTCAATGTTGATTGAGAGAGTGAAGTTTTGCTTTAAGTACACCAAATAGAGCCCATAGGTTCGCATGGAGAGCTGGATTTTTCTCCATTTTCTTGTTGATATTACATTATCATCAATAGCTGTGCACTACAAACTTGTGGCACTATAAGAGTCTGGTGCTGGCTGGATTTGTTTACCAATTGAAATACAGGACTACTTTTTGAATTCTAACTTTGGAAGAAGCCAAGTATTGTACTATTGCATGCATGCGAATGGTTCCATAAAATAATTATTATTGTGGAACAATTGACATTTTTGTGGACTTCAATTGTTTCTTATAAGGAATAAGCAGAATGATTTTGGCCATTGTTTTTGCCTTTGCAAAATGTCTCCTAAGTGAAAACTCTCAAATGCAATCAGTAAACTGTTTAGGTAAAAAAAAAAAAAAAAAAATTCTCTGTGTAGCACTACCCCGTAGGAGCTGCTGATTTTGATGTTGGGCCTACGTTCTGATTCTCAACCCCTTAACTGGCTCCAACCCTCCCTTGGCACAACTGGTAGTGAAAAGAATTGGGAAACCCACTGGCTATTGGGTAACACAAATCTGCATATATATACCACATTAAGTACACATATATATATATATAGCGGGGTCTTCAAAGTTAGTGGGATACACCTGGGGGTAGAGAGACCCAGGTGTGTAATTATGTCAGGGATTAGACCCCTTTTCTTATTCGTGGAGGATTGGGTGGTGTAATATTCTCTTTGACCAGTGGGTGTCAGTGTACCTGCTGGCTCGAGGTAGAATCGCTATCACAGTGTTACCCTTTTTTTGGTTCCTTCCTGGCGATGGTACGGCTGGGGCGGGGAACCCGCCGTGGTGTCGATGGGAGGATATAAAAGGGGGAGACGCCCGCGCCACGAGGTCGTCGCCTGTCTGTTGTTCTTGTGGGAGGGGGTCACCCCCTTCACGCACCCAGGCACCTTAGGCCTGGGTGCGGGCGGTTCAAGGTTCCGGCCTAGGCGCCCTAGGCCTGGCCGGAATGAAGATGGAGTCCATCCCAGGCACCTTCAGCCTGGGGTGAGGTACTATTAAGGAGGCCTGGGACCCGGTGACTCCGACTGGGTCCCGCGAGGGTGAAGTTGCTCCAGGGCGCCCCTTGCGAGGGGACCCGCATCTGAGGTGAGGAGGCTGGGGAGGTCACCCGTCCGAAGACCCGGTGCAGTGTCAACCCGGTGACGGATGGGCCTTCGGTAACTCCCTTGGAGGACATCTTCCCCTGATAGGGGCTACAGCGCAGCGGAGGAGCTTCCATCAAGACTCCTGCAACCCCTGGTCATAGCACAGGGAGTGTAGGGACTAGGAACCTGTACAGTGCCTCGACCTGCTTCCCCATCGTATCATGCCGTTGCATTTGACTGTATGTGGAGATACGCAATAAACCTGAGTTTGGACTTTGATGGGTGTATGGACTCTGTTGATGGGAACAAAGGGAGATTCCGGCACGGAAGGACTGACCCTCATAACCAACACACATTTGGCCCGAGGAAAAGATTGATATTGGCCTTCACCTCACCCACATGCATGGGGAGGACATGGGCCATAGCGCACCTCACTCTGTCGCTCGACATACCCCTAGCTAAAGAGGTCGGGGTGAGGAGGCCGCTACATATATATATATATATATATATATATATATATATATATATATATATTTTTTTTACCTTTCTCCGTTTTAGAGGTCCTTCAGGCCAATAAAGTACTTCACACAGGTATATGCTTAAACAAAGATAAAGTTTACTTATAAAAGATAATAAGCAGGTTAAGACAATTCTGCATATATATTCAAGTGACTCTGCAGGGCCCTGCAAGAGTCAATACTATGTAAAAGATAAGAGTTTTATATTGTACTAATGTCTATTTCCTATAGATAACAATCTTATGCTCGCAAGCTCCCCCTAGCGGGCAATACCACCCCGTGTCCCGTCAAAGTTAGTTCCTGTCAGGCCTGACAGATTATTGTACTACTTCCTTGAGGATGGGAGTCTTCGCTAGCAAAACGTTGGTGCACTTATTAATTGTAATCCACAGGAGGTAACAGATGTAAACTAGACTCCTGCAATGCTTTGGGGAGTGAAACTGACAGTCAATGTAATGCCAACTTTAAACTACGCAGTTACTACACACTGCGCTATGTCTTGCGGTGTGTGTAACTCACTACTCGGGTGGTGATGGGCCTTCAAAAGTCACAGGCCAAACAAACAGTTGTAGATTCTGGGCAGGTGCCCACTCATCCGAACAGGCCTAATCCGCCTGACACGCACTACAATCGGTACCTCGATCCCCGACCTCTCGGCAACGCTCAGCCCCTGGTCCCTCTCACAGCAGCTGGAGATGTCGGTTGGCTGACAACTCCGGTCCGAGGGTAACACGGGCTGGTCACACTGGGAAGGATCCCTCTCTGGTCTGGTGATCCTCCGCGAAGTTGTAGGCCCAGGCTTTGGGCCTAGTCGCTCCGGCAGCAGACCTCACGCAAACTTCCTGCTTGGTTGAGCGCGGAGTCCAGACAGAGCGCGCGCGGCCCCGCCTCTCCTTTAAGTAGCCTCCCCCAACAGGCTGTGCGGGTTTGTGATGCATTCTGGGAGTACAGCTGCACTGTGGGTACCATAGTCTATTAGGTACCCACGGCAACAGAGTCTCTCTCTCTCTGTACCATAAGTTCCCAATGCATCACTGAACATAAGTAAACAAACAGTGTATAAGATTGTAACTGGAACTCCGGGGGAAGTTTGAGGTGTACACATGTAACAATAGTCTATAACAGTATAACCCCGCTACATCTGTATTTAGAAGGTATGGTGTTTTGTTAGGAGGGGGTGTACTTAGGGCATTTTTTTTTTTTAATTAATACTTTGTCTTTGTGTTTCTATGTCTATTTGATTGTGTACTTTTGTTTTTTTTATTTAAATACTTTCTCAATTTTTTCTGTGAAAAAAAAAAAAGTAATCGGGCTAATATGGAGGGGCTGTTTTGGGGTAAAACAGCAGGTTCAGGATAGCTGAAAGGAGCTGCCATAACCCTCAGAAGCCATTTAAATCCCACTGCATCCTCTAAAAACCACCAAACAGGTGTGGGATGGTGTGGACCTTATCTTCTTTGATAGAAATTGTTAGTTCCTCCCAATAAAGCTTGGATAGAGAGATACTGTAGGTGGTTATTTTCTGTTCCAAGCTGGAGAGGCACTAGTATGGGGTGAAAATTAGAGTGAGGTCAATGATGGTAGAGGAAGGCATTCTGAAATAGTACATTGTCTGATGTGTGGCACGGAAATGTGTGGCCCCCGTCTTCAGCTGTTATGAGTTGCTAGTGAAGAGCATCCAAAATACTGATGCAAGAAGAGTTTTCTCTCTCTCTTAGGAAGCCGTCTCGCAACCCCATAGTATCCCCATGATACATATTTATATATTTTCTGACTTTTATACCTTGCGTTAGCATAACACTGAATTTTTACTGCCAAGGATTAAAAGTGAAAAAAAGAACTCCATCGTGACATTATTTCAGTTTTCTCTACATTCTGCACATCCTAACTTCAACCTCATTATTTTAATATCCCTTTTTCTCATTTATTAGACTCTTGTAAATTAGGTGGGAAACACAACAAGATAATAAAAATAAATTACCCATTTAAAAAAAAGCACCAAACTCGAAGTGCCAAAACTATATTTATAGCTTTATTGCCTTTGGGTAATATTCCTATCATGCTCAATTTTTCAAAAAGCCAATTAGAAAACATGGGAGATTCCGAAATCTCAGCAGCTATAACATTTTAATAAATGGCCCTGTTTGTATTTTTTTTGCTCCCATTGCACAGTGTGAAATTAATGTACCAGTTCCCCAATACATAATCAGCTTAATAAGTAAGAATTAATAAGAATGTTATGGCATACCTAAGGTGATTCTTTTGTGTACTTACACTTATTAAACTATTCCATGTATTAAAGAAAAGTACTCTAGTAACATAAGTAACATCAAGCATTATTATACAGCAAATAGACAATAGATGTTTTGCAAATAGAAAGTAATATACTGTATACCATTTACAGTAGGTCACTTAAAGAGACCCTTTTGGCCAGACCATTCATTTCAACAATCCTCTCATAAAATTATATGTATGTTTAATGAATTTTATGCATGTTATTTAGCTGTAAAACCCTGCCTTATGTACTGTAGACATCCAAGATGTCTGATACTGCTACTGGGAGCTACTATCTTAGAAGGAATATCAGCAGCCCCAACAGACTTACTCAAGTCACACTCTATAGTATTCATATTCGCTCCTTCCCCAACAACTACATAACGGGCAATTTAAGGGGGGTGAAGGGATAGGCAAAGGGGCTGGGCCAGCTAAGGGAGTATTTGGAGACTCCAAGAAGAGGAGAGGGCTATGACGTGGCAGTAGATAGGGTATTATGCAAGGAATTGACTCTTCCTGGTACATGGCAAGTGAATAAATATTGTTAATGAAAGGGAAAGAAGTAACAAGTAATGCCGCGTACACACGATTGGAAATTCCGACAAGAAAAGTCCGATGTGAGCTTTTGGTTGGAAATTTCGACCGTGTGTAGGCTCCATCGGACTTTTCCTGTCAGAATTTTCGCCAGCAAAAATTTGAGAGCTGGTTCTCAAATTTTCCGACGGAAAAAATTCCAATCGTCTGCAGCAATTCCGACACGCAAATTTCCGACGCATGCTCGGAAACAATTTGACGCATGCTCGGAAGCATTGAACTTAATTTTCCCGGCTCGTCGTAGTGTTGTACGTGGGAGTTTAGTACTTGTATGCGTGGGAGTTTAGTCAGAATTTTCCAAATTTGTACAGTGAGCTGAGAGTGCGCATGGGCGGACAGGCAGGTAAGTAACTTTAATGCAGAAGAAACACAGCATGTCTCTTCTGCATTTAAATTCCTGCCTGTTCGCCCATCTAGAATTTTGACCTAAAGTTCCACTTAACGTAAGAAACAAAAAATAGAAAAAAAAAAACTTTAACTAATACTTTTAAAGTGGTTCTAAAAGCTCAAGGATTTTTACCTTTATGCATTCTATCCATGAAGGTAAAAAACCTTCTGGATGCAGCTTTCCCCCCTTAGCCCCCCTAATACTTACCTGACCTCCATCTCGATCCAGAGATTTGCACGAGAGCAGCCGCTCTCCCGGGTTTCTTCCTCCTCATTGGCTGAGACAGCAGCAGGAGCCATTAGCTCCCACTATTATCAATCACAGCCAATGAGGAGAGAACGGGGCAGGGCTGAGCCATGCTCCATGTGTAAATGGACACACAGAGCAGCGGTTCAGCAGTAAGCCTGCTCGGGTGACACTATAGCAAGCTGCTTGCTATGGGGGCACTCGGCAGGAGCACCACTGCACAGAGCAGGTAAGTATGACATGCTGGTTATTATAAAAAAAAAATAAAAAAAAATAATATCCCTTTAAAGTGATAGTAAACTCAGTTCTACCACTTGTACCTACAGGCAGGACTATAGTAAGGCTTATCTGTAGGTACTGTGAATACCTCCTAAACTTGGGAGTAGGGATGAGCCGAACACCCCCGGGTTCGGTTCGCACCAGAACCTTCGAACGGACCGAAAGTTCACGCGAATTTTCGAACCCTATTCGTTATAATGGACGCGAACGTTCGAAATCAAAATTGCTAATTACAACGGCCAATATGCATGTTAATGTCATAAAACAGGTTTGGGGACCCGGGTCCTGCCCCAGGGGACATATATCAATGCAAAAAGAAATTTTAAAAACTAAAGTTTTTTCGGGAGCAGTCATTTTAATGATGCATAAAGTGAAAAAAAAAAAGTGAAATTTTCCTTTAAATATGGTACCTGGGGGGTGTCTAAAGTATGCCTGTGAAGTGGCATGTGTTTCCCGTGTTTAGAACTGTCCTTGCACAAAATGACATTTGTAAAGGAAAAAAAGAAGCCATTTAAAACCACTTGCGGCTTTAATGTCATGTCTTGTCCTGGCCGCCATATGGCTGAAAATCCTTGAGAAAAATGGCATGGCTACCCCATCACCCCCCCCCCCCACCCCAGCCCCTTTGGGTCTTGTATGGATACTAAGGGGGACCCCGCACCCAAAATAAAACCCTATACCTACAACCCTATATACTCTGAACAGCAGTATATAGGTGGTGCAAACAAGACATGGACTGTAGGTTTGTTCTTAAGTAGAATCTGAACAGGTACATTATGAAGTGTAGCTACATCCCAAAAAAATCAATTTTTAAGCTTTTTGGAGAACATAGGGAGGGGTTATCACCCCTGTAACATTTGCTGTCTTTGCACATCTGTTCAGAACATGTCACCTCACTTTCCGTCCCAATGACAAATGTTTTTGGAAAAGTGGGGTTTTAATTGAAACAAGGATTGGTGATAAAGCATCAGTAGAGAGGAGATACCTTTTTCCCAAATTAAATCTAACAGGATAGAATTTTCCTTCCTAGGGGTAGATTTCCTCTCACTTCCTGTTTTCTCTTGCCGTTTGCAAGTAGGAGTCGTTTGTAAGTTGGATGTTTGAAAGTAGGGGCCTGCCGTATATACTCTGCAGAAATTTGCCCTATTAGATGTTGGTGTAGCCACAAGACTGGTGGGCACAGGAATGGGCCCTGCTGTGAGTTAATAGATCAAGATTTGTACTTGCATGCACCTGTTGAACCGGGCAGAAAAATTGGGCCTTTGGTGGTGGTGGTGGTGGTGGTGGACGGTGTTGCCACAAGACTGTAAGCCCTCACAGTTACTCTTGGTGGGTGCAGGAATGGGCCCTGCTGTGAGTTATTAGATCAAGATTTGTAATTGCATGCACCTGTTGAACAGGGCAGAAAAATTGGGCCTTTGGTGGTGGTGGTGGTGGTGGACGGTGTTGCCACAAGACTGTAGGCCCTCATAGTTACTCTTGGTGGGCGCAGGAATGGGCCCTGCTGTGAACTATTAGATCAAGATTTGTAATTACACGCCCCTGTTAAACAGGGGCTGAAAAATTGTGCCTTAGGCATTGGTGCTGGTGCCACAACACTGCAACCCCTCACAGATACTGTACTTGGAGCACAGCAGTCACACCTGTTGCGAAGCATCTTTTTAAAAAATTGTAATTACACGCCCCTGTTATACAGGGGCTGAAAAATTGTGCCTTAGGCACTGGTGCTGGTGCCACAACACTGCAACCCCTCACAGATACTGTACTCTGAGCACAGCAATGAGACCTGTTGCAAAGCATTGCCTAAAAATTGTAATTACACGCCCCAACAGGGGCTGAAAAATTGTGCCTTAGGCACTGGTGCTGGTGCCACAACACTGCAACCCCTCACAGATACTGTACTCTGAGCACAGCAGTCACACCTGTTGCGAAGCATCTTTTTAAAAAATTGTAATTACACGCCCCTGTTATACAGGGGCTGAAAAAATGTGCCTTAGGCACTGGTGTGGTGGCATGGATCATTGAGGAGGAGGAAGAGGATAGTCAGTGAACATAACAGGACAGTCACTCAGCATCAGCATAGGCAGTCTTGAAGGGATGTGACATTATAAATTATTCCGTTATATCCGCTTCAGGTGTCTGGTAGCTGGTGGTGATCCAAGACTGATTCATTTTTATGAAGGTCAGTCGATCAACCGAGTCGGTGGACAGGCGCACCCTATGATCGGTGACAAATCCTCCAGCAGCACTGAATGTGCGTTCGGAAAGAACGCTGGATGCAGGACAGGCCAGTAGCTCAATTGCATACTGTGCAAGCTCTGGCCAGTGATCCATCCTCAGGACCCAGTAAGCCAGAGGATTTTCGGTGGGAAAGGTGTCCAAGTCTGACCTTGCCCCTAGGTATTCCTGCACCATGTATATCAGACGCTGGCGATGGTTGCTGGAACCGATCATACCTTGGGGCTGCGGACTAAAAAATTGTCTGAACGCATCGGTCAGACGTCCACCTTCCCCACCGCTCCTTCTGCTACTGACCGAAGCCTCAGCAACTCGTCGTCCAGGACCAGGAGTTTGTAACCTCCCAGTTTCTGGGAACGCGTTGCACAGACCTTTCTGCAAGGCCTCCCTGAGATGTCTCATCCTCTGCTCCCTCTGCGACGGCAAGATAAGGTCCGCAACCTTACCCTTGTACCGTGGATCAAGGAGAGTGGCCAGCCAGTAATGGTCACTCTCCTTGATCCGAAGAACACGAGGATCCTTCCGCAGGCTTTGCAGGATCAGGGAGGCCATGCAGCGTAGGTTAGCTGAGGCATTCGGTCCGGAGTCTTCTGGGTCACTGAGGATGACATGATCGCCAGCCACCTCCTCCCAGCCACGTACAAGTCCACTGGTTTGTTGGGACTGTACATCATCCCTAAAAGACTGCTGCTGCTGATGCTGAGTGCCAGGCTCCACCTCCATGCTCACACAATCCTCCTCCTCCTCCTCCTCTTCCTGTGTGATGGGTGGGACAGAAGGAACATTGTCTGGATAAAGGGGGCCTTGAGAGACAAGGAAGTCCTCCTCTTCCTGCCTCTGTTCTGCCTCAAGTGCCCTGTCCATTATCCCACGCAGCGTATGCTCCAACAGGTGGACAAGAGGTACAGTGTCACTGATGCATGCACTGTCACTGCTCACCATCCTCGTGGCCTCCTCAAATGGTGAGAGGACAGTGCATGCATCCCTGATCATGCTCCACTGGCGTGGGGAAAAAAAGCCAAGCTCCCCTGACCCTGTCCTGGTGCCGTAGTCGCAAAGGTACTCATTGATGGCCCTCTGCTGCGTGTGCAGTCGCTGCAGCATGGCCAACGTTGAGTTCCACCTGGTGGGCATGTCACATATTAGGCGGTTCTTGGGCAGGTTCAGCTCCTTTTGCAGCTCAGTCAGCCGAGCACTGGCATTATAAGATCGGCGGAAATGCACACAGACT
This sequence comes from Rana muscosa, assembly GCA_029206835.1. Taxonomy (NCBI): domain Eukaryota; kingdom Metazoa; phylum Chordata; class Amphibia; order Anura; family Ranidae; genus Rana; species Rana muscosa. Next base: position 952,214,162 of record CM055122.1, on the reverse strand, counting down.
TTCCTGGCCTGCCTCAGGACATCCTGTAAGCCTGGGAACCTGCCCAAGAACCGCTGCACCACCAGGTTGAGGACGTGAGCCATACAGGGCACATGGGTGAGCTGCCCCTGTCGCAGGGCGGAGAGGAGGTTGGTGCCATTATCAGAAACGACCATTCCTGGCTTAAGCTGGCGTGGCGTCAACCACCTCTCGGCCTGCCCCTGCAGAGCTGCAAGAACCTCTGGCCCAGTGTGGCTCCTGTCCCCCAAACACACCAGCGCAAGCACGGCATGGCATCTTTTTGCCTGCGTACTCGCGTAGCCCCTTGTACGCCTACGGAGCACCGCTGGTTCCGAGGACAGAGCACTCGAAGAGGACATGGAGGAAGAAGAAGAGGAGGGGGTGGAGGAGAGAGGTGTGTCACAACCAGTAGTAGCATTTTGGAGGCGTGGTGGCGGAACAACCTCCAACACTACTGCACCTTGTCCTGCATCCCTCCCAGCTGCCAATAGAGTGACCCAATGGGCCGTGAAAGAAAGATAACGTCCCTGTCCATGCCTGCTGGACCATGAGTCAGCGGTAATATGCACCTTACCGCTGACCGCCCTGTCCAGCGAGGCATGGACATTGCCTTCCACATGCCAGTAGAGAGACGGAATCGCCTTCCGTGAGAAAAAGTGGCGTTTGGGAACCTGCCACTGAGGAACCGCACATGGAACAAACTCACGGAAGGGGGCCGAGTCTATCAACTGAAAAGGCAGCAGTTGAAGTGCTAGCAATTTAGCCAAGCTAGCATTCAACCGCTGGGCATGTGGATGGCTGGGAGTATACTTCTTTCGACGGTCCAGCAGCTGGGGCAGGGAAATTTGCCTGCTACAATCGGACGTCGGTGTACTGCAAGTACTTGGTTGTGACACACCTAATTCTACACCTTCAGTCCTCTCAGAGCAGCTTTCAGAGAGGACTGAAGATATAGTGGGGATGGAGATCCCAGCTGATGAGGAGCAAGGAGAGGTCCGCTTTGTTCTTTGGTGTGGGTCTTTTATGTGTGCTTGCCAACGAGCTGCATGGCAGGTCGACATATGTCTGCTCATGCTTGTGGTGCCCAAGCGGCTGATGTTTTGGCCACGCGAGATACGCTTGAGACAAATATTGCAAATAGCAGTGGTGCGATCTGATGCACTCGTCTCAAAAAAGGCCCACACCAAAGAACTTTTGTGATAACGTGCAGAGGCAGCGCCCTGCACAGGCGGAGCTCTGCGGTGTGGTACAGTTGCTGTGCTGGCCTCTAGCTGGCCTCCAGGGGGCATCCTGCCTCGTTGGACATGTGACGCTGCATCCTCCTCCTCCTCCTCCTCTCTCCCTTCAGGCACCCACGTGGAGTCAGTGACCTCATCATCCCCTCCCTCTTCACCACTAGAGCAAACCTGGCAGTAAGCTGCAGCTGGTGGAACACTACTGCCAGATTGCTGTCCTTCAGCATCCCCTCTCTCTGCGCGCACACTACTGACTTCCTCAAGCTGGGTATCATCATCCGAGCCTTCGAATCGTTGGGCATCCTCCTGGAGCATGTACCCAACACTGTGCTCAAACAGTTCGGGGGACTCCTCAGGAGGACATGGTGGGTCTAGGGAAGGGGTGGCTGATGATGCCATTGAGTACGCGTTGGCAGCTGCTCTGCCAGTACCCTGAGCCTGGGTGAGAGAGGATGAGGAGGATGAGGAGGGCTTGGTCATCCATTCTACCAAGCCTTCGGCATGATGCGGCTCCACATGTCCAGCTGCCGAAAACAAAGACAAGCGTGTCCCATGGCCACGTGCTGATGACGATGCACGACCACGTCCACGGCCAGCACTGTTGTCTCTAGAAACAGAGCCTGCCTGCCCTGTGTTCTTGCCTCGGCACGCTCTGCCTCTCCTTGGCGGTCTTCCAACCATTGTAGTCGGTAGTGTATATAGTATAAAAAATAGAACTCCTATGTGTGCTCACAACACACTGTAGGTCCTATGGGTGCTGACACTAACACACTATAGGTACTATGTGTGCTGCTGACAAGAAAATATAGGAGCTCTGTTTGCTGCCACTAACACACTAGAAGTCCTATTGGTGCTTCTGAGATGAAAATATAGGAGCTCTGTGTGATGCCACTAACACACTAGAAGTCCTATGGGTGCTGCTGAGAAGAAAATATAGGAGCTCTGTGTGATGCCACTAACACACTAGAAGTCCTATGGGTGCTTCTGAGATGAAAATATAGGAACTCTGTGTGATACCACTAACACACTAGAAGTCCTATGGGTGCTTCTGAGAAGAAAATATAGGAGCTCTGTTTGCTGCCACTAACACACTAGAAGTCCTATGGGTGCTTCTGAGATGAAAATATAGGAACTCTGTGTGATGCCACTAACACATTAGAAGTCCTATGGGTGCTGCTAAGAAGAAAATATAGGAGCTCTGTTTGCTGCCACTAACACACTAGAAGTCCTATTGGTGCTTCTGAGATGAAAATATAGGAGCTCTGTGTGATGCCACTAACACACTAGAAGTCCTATGGGTGCTGCTGAGAAGAAAATATAGGAGCTCTGTGTGATGCCACTAACACACTAGAAGTCCTATGGGTGCTTCTGAGATGAAAATATAGGAACTCTGTGTGATACCACTAACACACTAGAAGTCCTATGGGTGCTTCTGAGAAGAAAATATAGGAGCTCTGTTTGCTGCCACTAACACACTAGAAGTCCTATGGGTGCTGCTGAGAAGAAAATATAGGAGCTCTGTGTGATGCCACTAACACACTAGAAGTCCTATGGGTGCTTCTGAGATGAAAATATAGGAGCTCTGTGTGATGCCACTAACACACTAGAAGTCCTATGGGTGCTTCTGAGATGAAAATATAGGAGCTATGTGTGATGCCACTAACACACTAGAAGTCCTATGGGTGCTTCTGAGATGAAAATATAGGAGCTCTGTGTGATGCCACTAACACACTAGAAGTCCTATGGGTGCTTCTGAGATGAAAATATAGGAGCTCTGTGTGATGCCACTAACACACTAGAAGTCCTATGGGTGCTGCTGAGAAGAAAATATAGGAGCTCTGTTTGCTGCCACTAACACACTAGAAGTCCTATGGGTGCTGCTGAGAAGAAAATATAGGAGCTCTGTGTGATGCCACTAACACACTAGAAGTCCTATGGGTGCTGCTGAGAAGAAAATATAGGAGCTCTGTTTGCTGCCACTAACACACTAGAAGTCCTATGGGTGCTGCTGAGAAGAAAATATAGGAGCTCTGTGTGATGCCACTAACACACTAGAAGTCCTATGGGTGCTTCTGAGATGAAAATATAGGAGCTCTGTGTGATGCCACTAACACACTAGAAGTCCTATGGGTGCTGCTGAGAAGAAAATATAGGAGCTCTGTGTGATGCCACTAACACACTAGAAGTCCTATGGGTGCTTCTGAGATGAAAATATAGGAACTCTGTGTGATGCCACTAACACACTAGAAGTCCTATGGGTGCTGCTGAGAAGAAAATATAGGAGCTCTGTTTGCTGCCACTAACACACTAGAAGTCCTATGGGTGCTTCTGAGAAGAAAATATAGGAGCTCTGTGTGATGCCACTAACACACTAGAAGTCCTATGGGTGCTGCTGAGAAGAAAATATAGGAGCTCTGTTTGCTGCCACTAACACACTAGAAGTCCTATGGGTGCTGCTGAGAAGAAAATATAGGAGCTCTGTGTGATGCCACTAACACACTAGAAGTCCTATGGGTGCTTCTGAGATGAAAATATAGGAGCTCTGTGTGATGCCACTAACACACTAGAAGTCCTATGGGTGCTGCTGAGAAGAAAATATAGGAGCTCTGTGTGATGCCACTAACACACTAGAAGTCCTATGGGTGCTTCTGAGATGAAAATATAGGAACTCTGTGTGATGCCACTAACACACTAGAAGTCCTATGGGTGCTGCTGAGAAGAAAATATAGGAGCTCTGTTTGCTGCCACTAACACACTAGAAGTCCTATGGGTGCTGCTGAGAAGAAAATATAGGAGCTCTGTGTGATGCCACTAACACACTAGAAGTCCTATGGGTGCTTCTGAGATGAAAATATAGGAGCTCTGTGTGATGCCACTAACACACTAGAAGTCCTATGGGTGCTGCTGAGAAGAAAATATAGGAGCTATGTGTGATGCCACTAACACACTAGAAGTCCTATGGGTGCTTCTGAGATGAAAATATAGGAGCTCTGTGTGATGCCACTAACACACTAGAAGTCCTATGGGTGCTTCTGAGATGAAAATATAGGAACTCTGTGTGATGCCACTAACACACTAGAAGTCCTATGGGTGCTGCTGAGAAGAAAATATAGTAGCTATGTGTGATGCCACTAACACACTAGAAGTCCTATGGGTGCTTCTGAGATGAAAATATAGGAGCTATGTGTGATGCCACTAACACACTAGAAGTCCTATGGGTGCTTCTGAGATGAAAATATAGGAGCTCTGTGTGATGCCACTAACACACTAGAAGTCCTATGGGTGCTTCTGAGAAGAAAATATAGGAGCTCTGTTTGCTGCCACTAACACACTAGAAGTCCTATGGGTGCTTCTGAGATGAAAATATAGGAGCTCTGTGTGATGCCACTAACACACTAGAAGTCCTATGGGTGCTTCTGAGATGAAAATATAGGAACTCTGTGTGATGCCACTAACACATTAGAAGTCCTATGGGTGCTGCTAAGAAGAAAATATAGGAGCTCTGTTTGCTGCCACTAACACACTAGAAGTCCTATGGGTGCTTCTGAGAAGAAAATATAGGAGCTCTGTGTGATGCCACTAACACACTAGAAGTCCTATGGGTGCTTCTGAGATGAAAATATAGGAACTCTGTGTGATGCCACTAACACATTAGAAGTCCTATGGGTGCTGCTGAGAAGAAAATATAGGAGCTCTGTTTGCTGCCACTAACACACTAGAAGTCCTATGGGTGCTTCTGAGATGAAAATATAGGAGCTCTGTGTGATGCCACTAACACACTAGAAGTCCTATGGGTGCTGCTGAGAAGAAAATATAGGAGCTCTGTTTGCTGCCACTAACACACTAGAAGTCCTATGGGTGCTGCTGAGAAGAAAATATAGGAGCTCTGTGTGATGCCACTAACACACTAGAAGTCCTATGGGTGCTGCTGAGAAGAAAATATAGGAGCTCTGTTTGCTGCCACTAACACACTAGAAGTCCTATGGGTGCTGCTGAGAAGAAAATATAGGAGCTCTGTGTGATGCCACTAACACACTAGAAGTCCTATGGGTGCTGCTGAGAAGAAAATATAGGAGCTCTGTTTGCTGCCACTAACACACTAGAAGTCCTATGGGTGCTGCTGAGAAGAAAATATAGGAGCTCTGTGTGATGCCACTAACACACTAGAAGTCCTATGGGTGCTTCTGAGATGAAAATATAGGAGCTCTGTGTGATGCCACTAACACACTAGAAGTCCTATGGGTGCTGCTGAGAAGAAAATATAGGAGCTCTGTGTGATGCCACTAACACACTAGAAGTCCTATGGGTGCTTCTGAGATGAAAATATAGGAACTCTGTGTGATGCCACTAACACACTAGAAGTCCTATGGGTGCTGCTGAGAAGAAAATATAGGAGCTCTGTTTGCTGCCACTAACACACTAGAAGTCCTATGGGTGCTTCTGAGAAGAAAATATAGGAGCTCTGTGTGATGCCACTAACACACTAGAAGTCCTATGGGTGCTGCTGAGAAGAAAATATAGGAGCTCTGTTTGCTGCCACTAACACACTAGAAGTCCTATGGGTGCTGCTGAGAAGAAAATATAGGAGCTCTGTGTGATGCCACTAACACACTAGAAGTCCTATGGGTGCTTCTGAGATGAAAATATAGGAGCTCTGTGTGATGCCACTAACACACTAGAAGTCCTATGGGTGCTGCTGAGAAGAAAATATAGGAGCTCTGTGTGATGCCACTAACACACTAGAAGTCCTATGGGTGCTTCTGAGATGAAAATATAGGAACTCTGTGTGATGCCACTAACACACTAGAAGTCCTATGGGTGCTGCTGAGAAGAAAATATAGGAGCTCTGTTTGCTGCCACTAACACACTAGAAGTCCTATGGGTGCTGCTGAGAAGAAAATATAGGAGCTCTGTGTGATGCCACTAACACACTAGAAGTCCTATGGGTGCTTCTGAGATGAAAATATAGGAGCTCTGTGTGATGCCACTAACACACTAGAAGTCCTATGGGTGCTGCTGAGAAGAAAATATAGGAGCTATGTGTGATGCCACTAACACACTAGAAGTCCTATGGGTGCTTCTGAGATGAAAATATAGGAGCTCTGTGTGATGCCACTAACACACTAGAAGTCCTATGGGTGCTTCTGAGATGAAAATATAGGAGCTCTGTTTGCTGCCACTAACACACTAGAAGTCCTATGGGTGCTGCTGAGAAGAAAATATAGGAGCTCTGTGTGATGCCACTAACACACTAGAAGTCCTATGGGTGCTTCTGAGATGAAAATATAGGAGCTCTGTGTGATGCCACTAACACACTAGAAGTCCTATGGGTGCTGCTGAGAAGAAAATATAGGAGCTCTGTTTGCTGCCACTAACACACTAGAAGTCCTATGGGTGCTGCTGAGAAGAAAATATAGGAGCTCTGTGTGATGCCACTAACACACTAGAAGTCCTATGGGTGCTGCTGAGAAGAAAATATAGGAGCTCTGTTTGCTGCCACTAACACACTAGAAGTCCTATGGGTGCTGCTGAGAAGAAAATATAGGAGCTCTGTGTGATGCCACTAACACACTAGAAGTCCTATGGGTGCTTCTGAGATGAAAATATAGGAGCTCTGTGTGATGCCACTAACACACTAGAAGTCCTATGGGTGCTTCTGAGAAGAAAATATAGGAGCTCTGTTTGCTGCCACTAACACACTAGAAGTCCTATGGGTGCTTCTGAGATGAAAATATAGGAGCTCTGTGTGATGCCACTAACACACTAGAAGTCCTATGGGTGCTTCTGAGATGAAAATATAGGAACTCTGTGTGATGCCACTAACACATTAGAAGTCCTATGGGTGCTGCTAAGAAGAAAATATAGGAGCTCTGTTTGCTGCCACTAACACACTAGAAGTCCTATGGGTGCTTCTGAGAAGAAAATATAGGAGCTCTGTGTGATGCCACTAACACACTAGAAGTCCTATGGGTGCTTCTGAGATGAAAATATAGGAACTCTGTGTGATGCCACTAACACATTAGAAGTCCTATGGGTGCTGCTGAGAAGAAAATATAGGAGCTCTGTTTGCTGCCACTAACACACTAGAAGTCCTATGGGTGCTGCTGAGAAGAAAATATAGGAGCTCTGTGTGATGCCACTAACACACTAGAAGTCCTATGGGTGCTGCTGAGAAGAAAATATAGGAGCTCTGTTTGCTGCCACTAACACACTAGAAGTCCTATGGGTGCTTCTGAGATGAAAATATAGGAGCTCTGTGTGATGCCACTAACACACTAGAAGTCCTATGGGTGCTGCTGAGAAGAAAATATAGGAGCTCTGTTTGCTGCCACTAACACACTAGAAGTCCTATGGGTGCTGCTGAGAAGAAAATATAGGAGCTCTGTGTGATGCCACTAACACACTAGAAGTCCTATGGGTGCTGCTGAGAAGAAAATATAGGAGCTCTGTTTGCTGCCACTAACACACTAGAAGTCCTATGGGTGCTGCTGAGAAGAAAATATAGGAGCTCTGTGTGATGCCACTAACACACTAGAAGTCCTATGGGTGCTTCTGAGATGAAAATATAGGAACTCTGTGTGATGCCACTAACACACTAGAAGTCCTATGGGTGCTGCTGAGAAGAAAATATAGGAGCTCTGTTTGCTGCCACTAACACACTAGAAGTCCTATGGGTGCTTCTGAGAAGAAAATATAGGAGCTCTGTGTGATGCCACTAACACACTAGAAGTCCTATGGGTGCTGCTGAGAAGAAAATATAGGAGCTCTGTTTGCTGCCACTAACACACTAGAAGTCCTATGGGTGCTGCTGAGAAGAAAATATAGGAGCTCTGTTTGCTGCCACTAACACACTAGAAGTCCTATGGGTGCTGTTGGGGTGCAATGCTGTGCTAACAGCACTGCGGTTGGTACTACTGCAATACTGTACTAACAGTAAGCACGCACCAGACTAATCCCCAGCAGCAGCTAATAACACGCTAACTGTGCAATCAGCAGCAATGAACGATCAATGACTTAGGTAGCAATGGTTTTGCAAAGAAATAGCCAATGGTTTAGCAAAGAAGAGCAAATCTTTCAGTATCAAGCAAAGACAGAATCAGCAGACTGATCTCTCCTAAAGCCGGAACTCATGTGACCGGGGCCGATGGCGTGGCGGCCTTTTAAATGGTGGGGCATGTACTAAAGCCCCTGAGCTGTAATTGGCTACAGGCGTCCTGCCTGTAGCCAATTATTGCTCTCCGAGTTTCGGGCGCTGTGATTGGCCAAGCATGCGGGGTCACAGTGCATGCTTGGCCAATCATCAGCCAGCAATGCACTGCGCCGGCCGCGCCGGCCGCAATGCATTGCGGGGCCGCTCGCATCACACGAATGTGATGCGAACGGCCCAAATAGTTCTGGGCTCGACGAGCGAGCGAACGCCCGGTGCTCGATTCGAACATGGGTTCGAATCGAGCACCGGGCCCATCCCTACTTGGGAGATATTCAGAGTACATGCAGCCAGTGACGTTACCAGTGCATGTGCTCTGAAGGTCCGGCATACAGTCTGTCTAATCTGCCCTTTTCTAAACTGTAAAAAACCTGGCTGATCCTGCCACTTCCTGTGTCCCCCTCTGTGAGCTGACCACGATAATCATGGCTGCTGAGCCCTGACTTCAGTGGTCAGTTTGCGTGTCTCCGTCATCATGCAGCTCTCCTCTCTATCCCCTACCCCTCCTTCCCTGCCTGTCATCTCCTGTGTCTCTGACTGTCCCCCCCTTTCTGCCGCTATTAGTAGAAATAATATGTTAGAAATTGTCACTGGCAGCCCCTCTATTATATGTAGTCATGTAATAGTTAGTGTTCATTAAACTAAGCTTATAAATACTTTTTTAGAGCTATCTTTAGGCCAGTCACGTGACTTCCGGTCGGTCTCCTACTCTGATCCCCGGGCTACTGCAGGAGGGGCCGAGATCCCCCTCTGACGTCAGCCGGGGAGGTCATGTGGCTGCTCAGCCCCTCCTGCCGTAGCCCAGAGATCGGAGTAGGAGACCAACTGGGAGTCACGTGACCGGCCTGAAGAAAAGGTATTTACAAGCTTTGTTTTTAAAAACCACTAACCCTGTGTGTTATGACTAGTTATAATAAAGGGGCTGCCAGTGATTTACATGTTTGTGGTAACAACCACTTTAACACTAAAGTGATGACCTGTAGGACTTTTAAAGTGTCGTCTATGGAGAATATAGGGTACTAAAGTTCATTGATGTTTTATTGTAATACATAATTTTAAGACTTGACATGTTTCCCTGTATGCTTTATGCTTTCAGAAAATATATATTGCTAAGAGGTTTTAAGTACCGGTAATCTTCAGGCCTAAAATTATTTTTCAAATATGCATGCAAAAAAAAGAAAAAAAAAAACACAGAACAGGTTCTGGCAGCAAAAGGGTCAATCCCCTCTCACCATAACTCTCATGGTTATGCTATCTCTTCATCTGTAAGGAGCTTTATTCAGATTTTTCCTTGCTAACACAAGAAAATGTAAATAGTGAAAACAGAAAAAAAAAAAAACATAAATGATATACAGTTGTTCAGTATATTTATATGCTATACATATAGAAACATATGCTTCAGTCATTTGTAATTTTTCCCAATCCTGAACTAAAAATTCTTGGCACTTTTACACGTCCTTTTTTATTTTAACTGTCTGGCTGATATGTTCATCCTGGATTTAGTCAGCATAATTTTCTTTAAAGTTTGTTCTGAAATAAATTCTCCTACCCTGGAAGTGTACGAGAAAGCTTTATAGGAATTATTGTGCTCTGCTGGGTATACTTGAGTCTGTTCCAGGCTTACAAACATGTCAGAGCCTGATCCCATCAACAGCCAAGAGGAAAATGGATCAGATTTTACACTCCAAGCAAACACCTTATTTATAGGGCCAGCCATTTCTGTAGAGTAGAACAGAATGAGCATTCACCTTGCAGCCACTCAGATCCCTGGGACTTGAAGGGTTAACCATCTATTGTTAGGGTCTTTTCACACCATAATGCACATAAACCTCAATGCAAAGCATCAAAAATGCAAGGGTATTGATCTGTATTCAGCATGCACCTTTGCGCTCATCTCCTTGTGTTACCTTGAGTTTTTATGCACTTTGGCATGTGATTTCATGTCATCCGTGTCAATTTATTTTTTATATCTTCACTTTCAGTTGCTTTGCATTGTATTTAGATGCATAAATGTGCTTTGCATTGTGTTAAAATTTAAGATTTTAACACAATGCACATGTACACAACAACATACCTCCCAACTTTGTAAAAAGTCCCTTCGCGGGACATTCTGATGTCCCCTCTCCCCTGCCAACCAGAGTTGTTGAGCGGGTGGGGGGTGCGGGACATTAGCAAAAAGAACGGGAATTGCCACAGAAGTTGTTGAGCGGGGGGGGGGGGTGATGGTTGGGGCCGGAACATTTAAAAAAAAAAAAAGGACTTGCAAAAAAACAAAACAATTTTAAGCGGGGGGGGGGCGCGGCGGGGGACCGCCGATCGGGGGGGCATACTAGTGCGCCGATCGCGGGGGGGGGCTCTTACCTGCTGCTGCTGCTCCTCTTCTTCTCTTCATGTTTTCTGCTGTGCGGGAAACATGATAGTCTCGCGGGAGTGCGGGAAGGAGTAGCCTCTGCGGGTAAAACCCGCACAATCCGTGCCAGTTGGGAGGTATGCAACAATGGAGTGGAAAAACAGAGGTGTGAACATGGTGGCACATGGTGTGAACAATCCTTTAACTGCCCAGCCCTGTCATCCCTTTAAGTGGGTTTGTATGATTGTGGGGGGGGGACAGACTGTCGATCACATGATCACTGTGGTCAGCTGTCACAGTGGTCACATGATCAGGAGCCCATTCCACCAGCTCCTGAGCATTACTAGAGACCGAGAGCTGTGTATGAGCTTGGCCACTATGCTAGAGGGTATTTATGCTCAAGGGTGGGACAAACTGTTGATCACATGACCACTGTGATGAGCCGTCAAAGTGGTCACATGATTTATTGCTAGAGACCGAGAGTTGTCTATGACAGCTTAGTCACTATGCTGGAGGTGAGCAGTAAACACACTCTCAGCATGGAGACCTCGGCCGTCCATGGGCACATATGTATGGCTTTAAGCCCACCCTGTTTGCTACTAGGGATGAGCGTTATGTTCGAGTCGAACATGAGTCAAGCCTCGTACATACGACCGAGTTTCTCGTCCAAAACCGGCAAGAAAAGTGCCGCGTGAGCTTTTTTGTCAAGAAAACCGTTCGTGTGTATGGTTTTACGGCGAGAAAATTGCCGTGAATCTCGACGAGAAAATAGAGAACCTGCTCTCTATTTTCTCGTCAGGATTCCAGATTTCCTCGTCGCGTTTCTCGTCGGCCTGTTTTGTGACGAGAAAATGGTTCGTGTGTATGCTTTTACGACTCTTCCAAAAGCGCGCATGCTCAGAAGCAACTATGAGACGGGAGCGCATCTTCTGGTAAAACAAGCCTTCGTAATGGAGATAGCACATTCGTCACGCTCCAAATTTTTGCATCGTTTAAATGTTGTGCATTGAAATCTTCGTTAGAATGTTACATTAATCCAAACGAATGAACTTCTTTTGCTGCTGATATTCACAGAGTCATGACTATCTTTTTTTAACCTTTTTCATGCTGCTCTCAAGAAGATTTATGTGTATTATATCGTGCAAGTTTTTAGGAATATTAAAAAATTAGATATTTTTCTAACTGATGTTAATTGTAATTTCGCAATGTTTTGATAGTGATCTCACATGGAATCTTTTAATATATATTATTTAAATTTTACACCCTTTTTTTGGGAAATCAGATTTAGTTATTTTTTTGGGGGGTTGTTATCTGTCCCTTTTTTTGTCAGTCAAATGTATCTGCTTACTCCAAAGCTAGATTTTTACAAATACACATAGTCAAGTATGAACTTAAAGAAAAATCACATTTATTCATGTTTCGAAATAAAATAAAGAGAAGGCAGCGCTGGAGAAGCTGCTGCCATTTGTGCATCCCAGGGACCCCAGAGCACACAGCAACCCTGTGTGGACACTAAAATTGGGAGCTTGAGAAGGCCAACATTTCTGAACACAATCTGATGCTGGCCTCCCAGAGGTCAGGAACAGCAGCAGGTGATATATATGTCCCAAGTGTGTGGTACTACAACAGGCTGCCTTCTGTCCGACCACAATGAAGCAAGGCCATCACTTCCTCATCTTCCTGGCAACCTTCCCTGCAACCTTCCTTCTTCGTTTGGCTGGAGGCTGGGCCACTGGAGGGGTACTCCTGTCAGGAGGAGGAGGAGGTGGAGGAGAAGGGGGTGGGGCGGAAGAACAAGGTGGAGGTGAAGGAGAAGGGGGTGGGGCAGAAGAAGAATGTGGAGGTGGAGGAGGAGGTTGAGGTTGGGACAGTTGTGCCACCTCACAAATAGCTGTATTGGGGGTAATTTTTTCCATCACCCCCTTGTTGAGCAAGGTGATGAGCAGGGGCTCGCATAGGAGACTGCTCCATGCTCATCACCTTGAACTTTGCCTCCACTAGGCCGGCAATGGCCTCTTCAGGGGATGTGGGCTCTTTGAGGGTGGCATGGGCCTCTTTAATAAGGGCCATTGCTGCCTCACTGGTGGTCCTGTCCCTCCTGCCTCTTTTGGGAAGCCGGATGGGAGGCACCTGGGATCTGGTGCTTCTCCTTTGCCCTGCCACCTCCTGGCTGCCACTGGGCCCTGCCACCTCCTGGCTGCCACTGGGCCCTGCCACCTCCTGGCTGCCACTGGGCCCTGCCTCCTCCTGGCTGCCACTGGGCCCTTCCTCCTCCTGCCTGACAGTTTCCAGACCCTCCTCCTGGCTGATTTCATCCTGTGTATGAAAAAGGGACATAGTTTAATATGTTGGTTTAATCTTTGCATCAAACTTTATAAACATGATTGAAGCAATTAGAATGTAAATCCAGAAATCATTTTTTCTAATTTACACCTACATCAGATTGACTATTTAGCACCCAATTAAGTGCAGACTAATGTCTAGAGATCTTGATTTCACTTGTGGAACCCAAAATATTGTATGTTTCTCATCTTGACATATTTGTCAAACATTACTTTTATTACAATGCAATTTCATTTAATACTATACCTGGCTCCAGATGTCCAAATCAGCTTCTTCCAGGATGGCTGCCTCCTCTTGCTCCAGAGAAGGCTCAGGTTGGCTGCAGGGAAGTCTGGGGGGAAGAGTGGAGAGTGATGGCCTTGCCTCAATGTGGTCATCCAGGAAGGACATCCTGCTGTAGTACCACAAAATCGGGACATACACATCACCTGCTAATGCTCCTGACCTCTGAGAAGCCAGGACCTTAGAGCGTTCAGTCTTGTAGGTGCCTCTCAAGCTCCCAATTTTAGTGTCCACTTGTTTTGCTGTGGCTGTGGGCACCTTGGTCTGCACAAATGGGAGCAGCTTCTCCAGCGCTGCTTTTCTCACCCCTCTTTTTTTGTGGATGGGGTTTTTCATCTCCCACAGAGCCGGCAGCTCCCTTACCCGGTCAATAAATTCCGCCAGGAACTCTTTGTCCCTAATAAAGACATTCATATTGTATCTGCAAGTTAAATAAATAATATATAACTAATGTGAGGCAAACAGTCTAACCTCCTTAACATCGTAGTCACCATATATATCCTACAACATTCTCAAGACAGTATAGGCCAACAATTTGGCACAGTCTCAAAATCACATACCTTCGTTCGCACGTCCGTCACTTGAACTCCTCTCTCCGCACACTGAACGTACTATAGTCTCACATGTGTGTTTGCTATATACACACCACGCATGCGTCAAAATACGAACACGTCGCTCCGCACACGTCGCCCGCCCATGACGTTCTAACTAACATCTTTTCCCCGCCCCTTCTCTTTCGGCGCGCAGACAGATATGGCGGAGTTACAGCAGGTGTCTGATAATTCCGCAACTAACGAGGAGGAGACAAGCCCGGAGACCGAGGAAACATCACGATCAAGGAGGAGATTCAAGGCATCTAATATGTATTTTGCGGAGATGGCGGAGATGGTGGATATCTTGCTCAAGTCTGATTATGACGCAAAGCATGGGCCGTATAGCAAACCAAATAGAAGGAAGGCCAAAATCCTCACTAAAGTCGTGAAGAGTCTGAAGACGGATTTCGGGGTGAAACGCTCAAATGAGCAGCTCAGAAAGAGGTGGTCAGACCTCAAACTGAGGGAGCCAGAGCAGTTAAGGAGCATTAAGAGAATGCTCGCAAAAAGTAAGTAAAATGTACACTTTTCTGCTATTAATCCTTTTCTAAACTGACATGTTGCTGGTTTTGGTTTTTTTTCTTATTGGACTCCCTTCCAAAAGGTAATATTTTGAACTTGGTTGGGCACAGTAATCGTTCGTTACGTTGCAGACACTTCGTTCGGCCACTATCCGCTGTTTTGGCTTATTTTACAGCCACAAAAGTAATTAGACATCTGCCATTTTTTGGGAAATTTGGGGCACAAAGTTTTAGGCTAGATGATGTGTTTGTAAAGAGAATGAAATGCAAACTGTAAACTGTGTAAAGGAGAGGACACTCAGCAGCTGCTTCCACATCTGTACTTTGGAGCACTATAGTGTGGGCCACCAGACCCGCCTTTTTTGGGTGTCCCACACAGGTGCATCAGAGAATTTTTGTGTTGCCTACATGTCTAAAAAATTACAGACAAAGGTGAATACTAAACATATTCTTGGTCAGAAATAATGCATTCATCTTTAACTTCCGCCCAAACACACACTTGTACCCCACTTCCAAGCAATTTAGCCTGTTTTTTTTTTTTAACATAGAGAATTTCTGTGTGATAACTCTACCTTTTGTTTGATTCTCATAGGGGAGAGAAGACTGGGAGGAGGACACTCCAGGGAGCACAGGAACCCCACAGCTTCACAACAACCCCAAACTCCAAAAGACCAACAACCTAAAGATGTGGAGGAAGTTGAGGTGGAGGAAGGAGAAGTGCAGGAAGGAGAGGTGGATGACGTTGTGGAACTGGTCACCACAACAGGTCAGTATCTGACACCACAGCTTCAGGTAAGAGAGGTAGGCCTGCAGAGTTATAATACCTTTTTTTTTTTTTTTTAGGGGATGTGAATGTTGGGTGAAGGATAGTACAGGTTTCTCTGCTGACAGTGCCCTCCGCCTCATCCAGCAAGTGATGGAATGTAGCACGGAACTGGACAAAATTAAAGAAAGAATTCATGTGATAGATCAAACATTTAAAGACATTCTCGATGTTTTGGGGAGAATTCAATAAGGCATCCAAACCCCCTTTTTTTCATGTTTGTTCTTCCACTTTTTAAAAACTTTTTGACAATCAAACCAGCCAAAAATTGAATCTGCACACAGTGTGTCAACATGTGCTATCTGCCATCAGGGGATATCCATGTACGTCTTTTGGGGGTGCAACCCCTTCCTCGTATCTAAAGTAGGTGAACTGAGGAAGGGGTTGCACCCCCAAAACACGTCCATTGATCACCCCTGATGGCAGATAGCACATGTTGACAATAGGGATCAGGAGTCTAAAATCCCTATAGGAAAATAATTCCAATTGTGTGCATATTCAATTTTTGGCTGGGCAAGGGGTGGCAGGACCCCATATTAGGACGGGCACATAGAGACATATAGTTTGTGTAAGTGAATGTCTCAGATTGCTCAGAGATATCCAATTTTGTAATTTTTGGAATGCAACTGTTGTTTTTGTATTTTCCTAAGAAAACAATTGCCGGTTTGTGGCCAGGCAAACAAAAAATGTAAAATAAAAAAAAAAGGTGTGTGAATTTGCACATAGTAAAATATTTGAACACAAACAACGTGTAGCTTCTTTTTCTAATACACTCTAACCTTATTTGGTTATTTTTTAAAGGTTACATAGTGAAATGGTTGGTATTTACTAAAGGAAAATACACTTGGCACTACAAATGCACTAAGACAAACTAGGAGACAGGAAACCAACAAAAGTTAGAAGTTTAAACCAGATTTTTATTTTGATCGTTAGACAGGAATCTTTAGCCATAGCCTGGCATAGGAATTGCCCCCCTACCCGTGAAATAGTCCATGTATTTGTCCCGAACCTCACAGGCATTTTGGGGGGGCAAGCCAGCACGGGCAGATTCCAGGCCCGGCAGGGGATTATCAGGGGAAAGTCCAGCCTCAGGCAAAACTGAGGCCATATAGGAATTTGATTTGCGGCAGAGAAAGCTGTGTAGCACACAGCAGCATAATACTACATAATTTATTTTGTAGTCCGCCAAGTGTATTGAAGTCATAAAAAGGCGGAACCGGCTGGCCATTATGCCAAAGGCATTTTTAACGACTCTTCGGCCCCTGGCCAGCCGGTAATTGAACACCCTCTTCTCTGGGGTCAGGGTCCTCTGAGGAAATGGCCTCATAAGATGCGGTCCGAGCCCGAAGGCTTCATCAGCCAAAAAAACAAAGGGGAGTCCTTCAACATTCCCTGCATCCGGTGGCAATGCAAGGTCGTCACTCTGGAGACGGAGGGCAAACTCCGTCTGGATGAAGGATCCCCCATCGGACATCCGGCCATTCTTCCCTACATCAACATAGAGGAATTCATACCGTGCTGACACCACCGCCATCAGCACAATGCTATGAAACCCCTTGTAATTGAAGTAGTAGGACCCAGAACGGGGTGGCGGCACGATGCGGACGTGCTTCCCGTCTATAGCACCACCGCAGTTGGGGAAGTCCCACCGCGTGGCAAACTCCGATGCCACAGTCTGCCATTCCTGTGGCGTGGAAGGAAGCTGTGGAGTCAAACAAGATGAAAAAATATTAGAATACACAAATCAAACATTACAAGGAGATTCTAAGAAAATACATTAGAGGCCAACATCAAGCAAAGTCTACGTTTATTAAGGTGTTTTAAATAAGTATAATGGAAGGCTCATGTATCATATTCATCACCCCCTATGATGGTCCATGAATAAATTATAATGGGGAGGGGGGGTAGATGTGTTTGGCCACAGGATAGCATTGCAGTGGCGGTGCGTCCAGAGTGGGTGCTGGAGCACTGCCCCCTCTCTCCTGTGCCCATCACTCAGAACAATACATAGGTTCATGCCTTGCATTAACCTATGTATTGTCTATGCCGCCCACTATTCAGGTGGATGGCCCCCTGTTAAGCGACCGACATATGAAGAACTGCTGCATTTATGGGCTTAAAATTACATTTTAGAAACAGGGAGGAAAATTGTCTTGCACATTACAGCCTGAGGGATGTAATTGGCTTCAGAAAAGTTAAATAGGGGACGCAGGGGGGGGGGGGGCATTCCTTGGGTAAACACTGACAGGCTGCTCTGCCAATCATGTTCACCAAGTCTGTTTAATGGTAACATGATTGGCTGATGCAACATCAAGGGAAGGAGAAGACATCAAGGACAGAAGAAGGATGACGCTGACCACAAGAAGGTAAGTGCAGGGCTGGGGGGGAACTGGCTGCATTGGAGGGGACAAAATGGCTGCATTAGAGGGAACAAAATGGCTGCATTGGAGGGAACAAATGGGGGCGTTTAATAGGCACCAGAGCAAAAAAGGAGGAAGTTTATTTCCTAAATTGGGGTTTGAACCCCCAAACATTTGGAGCAACAGGCGCCCCTGCTGGAAAGGTTAGTGAAGGGAAATATGCATGGAGGAGAAAAAAGGGGCAATCTAAAGCTTCCAGCATGCATGAGGACAAAGGGGACATTCTCAGCATATTACAATCATGGTAATTAGGGAAGGATGAAAGAAATACAATACATTAGCATACATGTAATACATAAAATGTGATGTTAATGGAGAAAACTTACCCTAATATAGTCCTCCTGCAGGACTTGTATAATGGCAGAACAGGTGTCTGGGATTATGAGGCCCAGAGCCTGGGGGGAGATGCCTGTCGTGAACTTCAAGTCCTGAAGACTTCTCCCTGTCGCCAGATAACGTAAGGTGGCGATGAGCCTCTGCTCAGCACTGATGGCTTCCCGCATAACGGTGTCCTGCCTGGTAATATAGGGGGACACCAAAGCCAACAGTTCCTGAAAAACGGGGTCAGACATCCGCAGAAAATTCCTGTAGTCCTCAGGATTATTCTCCACGATCTCCCACAGCAGAGGCATATGGCAGAATTGGTCCCGCTGGAGCAACCAATTCTTGGTCCATGAACTCCTCCTCACACCATTCATGGACTGGTCTTGGTCCAAAACAAGCAGACCAACACCAAGCGCACGCACAGCATGAACTCGACGACGAGAACGTCCAGGCGACATGGCTAGGAAACGGTCATCTTATCAGAACGTACAGAACAGAACGCACTTTAGAACAGCAAGGCCTATGAATAAGGAACTGAAAAACAGAAACGAACAGGCAAGAACGCACTGTAAAACAGATAAGACCTGCCTAGACGCCCTGAAAGTCAAGATACAAACCCACAAGCACAAACTGAACCGCAGAAAACGAACTGAAAAGTACGAAGACTGAAAAGCGTGAATCGTCTCTTCCCAAACTTTTACTTCACACACGGTAACACGAGATCAGCAAAAGCAGCCCAAGGGGTGGCGCCAAGAAAAAAGATCTTCCCCTTTATAGTGCTATCGTACATGCTGGACGTGACCGCGGTGAACAACGAGGAAATTGGGAAATGTCAGTGTGTACGCATGGAAAGCTTGACGAGAAAATCGACAAGGTTAACAAGAATCTCGTCGAAAAAAACGACGTGTTTTTTACGACGACAAACTCGGTCGTGTGTACGAGGCTTCAGACTCGAACATTGGCTGTTCGGTGAACAGCGGACAATTTAGGGTGTTCGCGGCAAATTTGAAAAGCCGCGGAACACCCTTTAAAAGTCTATGGGAGAAATCAAGTGTTAATTTTAAAGGTTAACATGCAAGTTATTGTCATAAAAAGTGTTTGGGGACATGTATCAATGCAAAAAAAAAGTTTTAAAAACTGCAGTTTTTTCGGGAGCAGTGATTTTAATAATGCTTAAAGTAAAACAATAAAAGTGAAATATTCCTTTAAATTTTGTACCTGTGGGGTGTCTAAAGTATGCCTGTAAAGTAGCGCTTGTTTCCCGTGTTTAGAACTGTCTCTGCACAAAGTGTCATTTCTGAAGGAAAAAAAGTCATTTAAAACTACTCCGGCTATTCATGAATTGTCGGTCCCGGCAATACAGAGAAAAGTCATTGAAAAAAATGGCAGGGGTTCCCCTTAATATTCATACCAGACCCAAAGGGCCTGGTAATGGACTGGGGGGGGACCACTGTCATTTTTTCAATGACATGAGGGATCTGTCTGTCAAGTTTGTATTTTCTAATGTCCTTGAAAAGTTGGACGCCTCCTTCCAATATCTTCCAGACAGCCTTTTCCTGTGATACCAGACCAGATCCCCAAATGAAAGTCCCTCAGTCAGCTCAGCTCCTGTCACTTTCAGCAGAATGGGTTCCCCAGCCAGCCCAGCTGGGACCTCGATGAACAGCAGACACATGGCAGGTTTTACGTACCTTAGGTGTGAGCCTGACGCGCAGAGGGAGACCTCCCGTACAACCCTGGCTCGGAGACCACTGGAGTGGAGACAGTGGTGGTAAGAGCACGGTGAGGTAAGGGTGCCTGTTCAGTCCTCACTGCTTGGAGTAGTGAAGCCAAGAGGAAGCTGGAACCGCTGGAACAGGGAGCAGGGGATGCCGGTCAGAAGGTGCAGTTTTGCAGAGCAGCGGATGCAGGTCAGCAGATGCAGGTTTGCAGAGCAGCGGATGCAGGTCAGCAGATGCAGGTTAGCAGAGCAGCGGATGCAGGTCAGCAGAGCAGCAGATGCAGGTCAGCAGATGCAGGTTTGCAGAGCAGCGGATGCAGGTCAGCGGATGCAGGTTTACAGAGCAGTGGATGCAGGTTAGCAGATGCAGGTTTGCAGAGCAGCGGATGCAGGTCAGCAGATGCAGGTCAGCAGAGCAGCGGATGCAGGTCAGCAGATGCAGGTTTGCAGAGCAGCGGATGCAGGTCAGCAGATGCAGGTTAGCAGAGCAGCGGATGCAGGTCAGCAGAGCAGCGGATGCAGGTCAGCAGAGCAGCGGATGCAGGTCAGCAGGTGCAGTTTTGCAGAGCAGCGGATGCAGGTCAGCAGATGCAGGTTTGCAGAGCAGCAGATGCAGGTCAGCAGATGCAGGTTTGCAGAGCAGCGGATGCAGGTCAGCAGATGCAGGCTGCAGAGCAGTGGATGCAGGTCAGCAGAGCAGCGGATGCAGGTCAGCAGATGCAGGTTAGCAGAGCAGCGTACACATCAGGGTAAACAGCATAAAGACAGGCAGAGAATAGTCAGAGTCCAGGCTGGGTCTTGGCAACAGGCAATCAGGCAGGAAGCTGAGCAGGGTCAAACAAGCCAAAGTCAGGACTGGAGACAGAAGCAAGGCCAGGAAGCCGGGTCATACACAGAAACAGGATACAGGCACAGAATCAGGAACACAGGGAACAGAAGCAGATCAAACCGCAAGGGGCAACATCCCTACAGTGTCTTTTATAGGCCGTTGGGCGCCAAAACCCAATGAGTTGGGTGTCTAAACCCAATAACCCAGCATAGGGATTACACCATCTGTGCTGCATGGGTGGATCTATCTGTTAGATTTCTAATTTCTAATTCTAACCATCTATGGTCAGCTTTAAAGTAGTTCAGTTAGAGTTTACATATAAACATCTTTACAATTACAACTTTAAAGTGTTTCTAAAGGCAGAAGGTTTTTTTTTACCTTAAAGTGATACTAAATTCTCTTTTTTTTTGTTAAAAATAACAAACATGTTATACTTACCTGATCTGTGCAGTGGGTTTGCACAGAGCAGCTGCGATCCTTCTCTTCTCGGGTCCCTCTGTGCTCCTGGCCCCTCCCTCCTGTTAAGTGTCCCCACAGCAAGCAGCTTACTATGGGGGCAACCGAGCTGAGCTACAGCTCCCCGTGTGCATCCAGACATGGAGCTGCGGCCTGGCCCCACCCCTCTCTCTCCTCATTGGCTGACTGACTTTGATTGACAGCAGCTGGAGCTAATGGCCACATGCTGCTGTCTCACCCAATGAGGAGGAGAGTCCCAGGTACCCGAGGCACTCCTGCAACATTGCTGGATATAGATGGGGCTCAGGTAAGTATTAGGGGGGCTGCTGCACTCAGAAGGCTCTTTATCTTAATGCATATAATGCATTAAGATAAAAAACCTTCTGACTTTACAACAACTTTAATGCATTCTGTGCATTAAGGCAGAAAAAACTTTCTGGGTGCAGCCCCCCCCCCCCCAGCCCCCATTATACCTTCTTGAGACCTTTCTCGATCCAGCGATGTGCATGAGAGCAAGGGCTCTCCTGGGTCTCTCTCCTCTCTGGCTAACACAGCGGCGGGAATCACAGCCAGTGACACAATGAGGAGAGAGCAGGGGTGGGGCCAAGCTTCGCTCTGTGTGTGTGAATATACAATGTTGATTCACAGGAGCATGGCTCCTGCATCCTCTACCCTGCTAAGTGCCTCCAATAGCAAGAGGCTTGCTATTGGAGGCACTTAGCATGGTAGAGGATGCAGGACCGCCGGCAGGGGACCAAAAAAGAAGAGGATTCGGGCTTCTCTGTGCAAAATCTTTGCACAGAGCATGTATGTATAACATTTTTGAATCTTTAAAATTACTTTAATTATCATGTTTATGAAAATTGCCAAGCGTTTCCTTAAACGGACAGCTGGAGGTCAGTAAAAGTAGAAGGTTGAGCTATGGTTGTACCCCACCTCAACTGCCCAGCTGAACAAGGAAATGCAGCCGCTCAGGACTGCCATGGTAAAAATGAAATGGCATGTCACATATGGTGGGCAGCATCATTGTAGAATGCTGTTAATTCAAGTTAATGGGGTCAGACACATTCTAACATTAAAATCTAACAAAAATTAACATTCATAGGTAATAACATTGGGGGTTGTTGATCCAGAGCATATCCAATCACCTTCAGTGGGATCAGGAAGCAATTTATTTTCCCTTGTTGGAGCAAATTGGACCATTAGGGGGCATTTTTGCCTTCCTCTGGATTAACTGTGCATATAGGATAGGGATGAGCCGAACATCCCCCGGTTCGGTTCGCACCAGAACCTGCAAACGGACCGAAAGTTACGCGAACTTTAGAACCCTATTAAATACAATGGACGCGAACGTTCAAAATCAAAAGTGCTAATTATAACGGCTAATATGCAAGTTATTGTCCTAAAAAGGGTTTGGGGACCCGGGTCCTGCCCCAGGGGACATGTACCAATGCAAAAATAAGTTTTAAAGACGTCCGTTTTTTCGGGAGCAGTGATTTTAATGATGCATAAAGTGAAAAAAAAAAGTGAAATATTCCTTTAACCACTTCAATACCATGCACTTATGCACCTTCCCGCCCAGACCAATTTTCAGCTTTCAGTACTCTCACATTTTGAATGACAATTACTTAGTCATGCTACACTGTATCCAAACAAAATTTTTATAATTTTCTTCTCACAAATAGAGCTTTCTTTTGGTGGTATTTAATCGCCACTGGGTTTTTTATTTTTTGCGATATAAGCAAAAAAACAGCAATTTTTTTAAAAAAAAAAACACTTTTTTTTAGTTTCTATTGTAAAATTTTGCAAATAAGTAATTTTTCTTCATAAATTTGTGCCAAAATGTATACTGCTACATATCTTTGGTAAAATGAACCCAAATTAGTGTATATTATTTGGTCTTTGTGAAAGTTATAGAGTCTACAAACTATGGTGGCAATCACTGAAAATTTATCACATCTGATCACGCCTGATGTACTGAAGGGATATCTCATTTCTTGAGACACTAACAAGCGAGGAAAGTACAAATACCCCAAAATTACCCCTTTTTGGAAAGTAGACAGTCCAAGGTATTTACTAAGAGGCGTGGTGAGTTTTTTGAAGTTGTATTTTTTTCCCACAATTCTTGGGAAAATTAAATTTTTTTTTTTTTTTTTTTACACAAACTGGTCATATTAACAGTTTTTTTCTCTCACACAGCATATGCATAATTGCAACTACACCCCAAAATACATTCTGCTACTCCTCCTGAGTGTAGCGATACCACATGTGTGAGACTTTTACACAGCCTGGCCACATACAGAGGCCCAACATTGAAGTAGCACTTTCAGGCGTTCTACAAGCATAAATCGCACATATCCTTTCTCAACCACCTATTACACTTTTGAAGGCCCTGGAGCACCAGGACAATGGAATTTTCCACAAAATGACCCCATTTTGGAAAGCACACACCCCAACGTATAATCTATGAAGCATTATGAGTCTTTTGAACGGTTCATTTTTTTCCAGAAGGTTTTGGAAAATGTGGAGAAAAAATGAAAATGCATTTTTTTTACACAAAGTTGTTCATTTATAAGATATTTCTAACGCATAGCATATACATAGCAAAAATGACACCCCAAAATGCATTCTGCTACTCCTCCTGAGTATAGCGATACCACATGTGTGAGACTTTTACACAGCCTGGCCATATACAGAGGCCCAACATTGAAGTAGCACTTTCAGGCGTTCTACAAGCATAAATCGCACATATCCTTTCTCAACCACCTATTACAATTTTGAAGGCCCTGGAGCACCAGGACAATAGAATTTTCCACAAAATGACCCCATTTTGGAAAGTACACACCCCAACGTATAATCTATGAAGCATTATGAGTCTTTTGAACGGTTCATTTTTTTCCAGAAGGTTTTGGAAAATGTGGAGAAAAAATGAAAATGCATTTTTTTTACACAAAGTTTTCCATTTATAAGATATTTCTAACGCATAGCATATACATAGCAAAAATAACACCCCAAAATGCATTCTGCTACTCCTCCTGAGTATAGCGATACCACATGTGTGAGACTTTTACACAGCCTGGCCATATACAGAGGCCCAACATTGAAGTAGCACTTTCAGGCGTTCTACAAGCATAAATCGCACATATCCTTTCTCAACCACCTATTACAATTTTGAAGGCCCTGGAGCACCAGGACAATCGAATTTTCCACAAAATGACCCCATTTTGGAAAGCACACACCCCAACGTATAATCTATGAAGCATTATGAGTCTTTTGAACGGTTCATTTTTTTCCAGAAGGTTTTGGAAAATGTGGAGAAAAAATGAAAATGCATTTTTTTTACACAAAGTTGTCCATTTATAAGATATTTCTAACGCATAGCATATACATAGCAAAAATAACACCCCAAAATGCATTCTTCTACTCCTCCTGAGTATAGCGATACCACATGTGTGAGACATTTACACAGCCTGGCCATATACAGAGGCCCAACATTGAAGTAGCACTTTCAGGCGTTCTACAAGCATAAATCGCACATATCCTTTCTCAACCACCTATTACAATTTTGAAGGCCCTGGAGCACCAGGACAATAGAATTTTCCACAAAATGACCCCATTTTGGAAAGCACACACCCCAACGTATAATCTATGAGGCATTATGAGTCTTTTGAACGGTTCATTTTTTTCCAGAAGGTTTTGGAAAATGTGGAGAAAAAATTAAAATGCATTTTTTTTACACAAAGTTGTCAATTTATAAGATATTTCTAACACATAATATGTACATAGCAAAAATTACACCCCAAAATGCATTCTGCTACTCCTCCTGAGTATGGCGATACCACATGTTTGAGACTTTTACACAGCCTGGCCACATACAGAGGCCCAACATCCAAGTAGCACCTCCAGGCATTCTAGCAGCATTAATTGCACATATCATTTTCTGACTACCGATCACATTTTTGAAGGCCCTTCATATATCTAACACATAGCAGGTACATACCAAATAACAAAAGATTACCTGTGGTTTTAGAAGTGCAGTGGTCCACAGAGGAGAGCATCGGTCCAGGCAGCAGGCAGGGATGAGGTTAGCGACAGCAAAAGCAATCATCCAGGCAGCAGGCAGGAATACTGTCCATAGTTCGCACAGGCAGAGATACTGTCAGCACAGCCAGAGCACAGCCAAAGCACAGGTCCAGGTAGCAGGCAGAGGTGTCCTGGCAGAAATGCTGTCTAAAGTCAGTAGAGGCAGCAGGCAGATATATGGTCAACACAGCCAAAGTATTGGTCCAAGCAGCAGGAAGAAACATGGTCCATAATGTCATGGGTCATTACAGGCAGTAATATGGTCAGCACAGCCAAATTATTGGTTCAGGCAGCAGGAAGGACCATCAAGCTTAGGGCCAGGGGGACAGGGGTAGAGGCTTCTCCCACCCAAATCGCTTTGAAGCCTCCGGGCAACCAGACCCTGTTCTTGGAGCACAGAAAACGAAAAACTGGTTTTCTCTACTCAGAACGCTATTCTGAAGCCCCTCACATATGTGAGACCCCTGTGTACTAAAAGTAGATGGCCAAAAGATCAGTCCAAGTGGCAGGCAAAAACATGGTCGATTAACAGGCCAAGGTCGGTACACGTGGAAGTCAGAAACGTGGTTTAAGTCGGCAGGCAGAGGCATCGTCGGTAAACAGGCCAGGGTCAGTTAATTAACATGGAAGGTAGTTAGTAACATGGTAGCAGGCAAATAGGGAAATGGCAGTCTGTTAATAATAAGGGGAACTAATGGATGTATGATAATTTTTGAAGCAATTTCCGATGCACAGGCCAGGTTGGGAGGGACAATCGGGACAATAATAGCTGGTGTCTCTTCTTACTCCTCCTCTGCTGCATACACGGCATTTCTTTTGGCGTCTTCTTCCAGATTCTGTGGGGGGGATGCTAAAGGGATAGTGTCGCTCGTGAAGCCGACTCACACTATCAGAGCGAATGCTTCCTGGGGCGGGATCTTGTTGGTAAATGAGGGCATCGATGATATCTTCGATATATTGGAGGTAGTGGAGTCGGTGATTTTGAGTTGCTTTTTGGTAGCAGACAAACGAATTAAAAAGGGCCATGTGAAACAGGTGAAACGCAACTTTTTTGTGCCAATAATGGGACTTTCTGGTTGATAAGTAGGGCTGTAGCATCTGGTCGTTTAAATCCACCCCCCCCCCCCCCCATGTACAAATTGTAGTCGTGGACACATTCAGGCTTTACAATGGAGCCGCGTCTTCTTGGGATCTCCACCATGGTGTCATTGTGGATCGTAGAGAGGATGTGGACATCTTTCTTGTCCCTCCACTTCATGGCCAACACCTCCTCGTTCCTCATGGATGCCGATTCTCCAGGTCGCAATTTTTTTGTCAATAAATTTTGTGGGAATCCCTTCCGGTTTTTTTTGAAGGTACCGCAGGCCGGGGTTTGTTTACTGTAAAGGTGGCGAAAAAGGGGCAGGCTGGTATAATAATTATCAACATATAAATGGTAACCTTTTCCGAACAGGGGGTATGCCAACTCCCAGACAATTTTCCCACTGGTTCCAATATATGTGGGGCAATCACGGGGCTGGAGCTGGGAGTCTTTGCCTTCGTAGATCCTGAATTTGCAGACGTATCCAGTGGCTCGATCACATAATTTATTTAATTTGAACCCATACCTGGCTCTCTTGCTTGGTATGTACTGCTTGAACTGCAGTCGGCCGGTGAAATGTACGAGGGACTCGTCCACACAAATTTTTTGGTCTGGGATGAAAACTTCTTCAAATCGCTGGGAAAAGGCATTGATTAGGGGGTGTATCTTGTACAATTTGTCGTAGTTGGGATGATCTCGGGGAGGGCACTGTGAATTGTCATTGAAGTGGAGAAAGCGCATAATCATGTCGTATCTTTTCCTGGACATGACA
This sequence comes from Rana muscosa, assembly GCA_029206835.1. Lineage (NCBI taxonomy): Eukaryota > Metazoa > Chordata > Amphibia > Anura > Ranidae > Rana > Rana muscosa. The sequence goes on along the minus strand of CM055122.1, from coordinate 952,187,123 downwards.
GCGGAATATATGGGCATGTGTTGGATGGGGCGTTTGGACCAATATGAATGGACTTCGTTCTTTTTTGTAAGCCCCATATTGAACATAAGGCCCAAAAATAATTTAAATTCCTCCAATGTTAGACGCCGCCACTGGAACATGCGGGCGTAGGAAGAATCGGGGTTGGCAGCAATAAATTGGGATGCATACAGATTCGTTTGATCCACTATATTCTGCAGCAAATCTTGTGGGAAAAATAAACAAAAATAATCAAATTTAGAAAAATTTGTAGTGTCGGGCTGCACACCTGGCTGTGCGGTAAAAGGGGGGATGATAGCGGATCCTGAGTTGGCAGGCAACCATAAGGGGTTTGCCAGGGCATCGGGAAGGTAGGATTGGGGCTGGATTCTTCGGGTTGGGCGTGCATTTCCATTGCTTATACTGGGCTCCTCTTCCTGGGGTATGGCGCTGCTGGTTTGTGGGCAGTTCTCCTGATCTTGGTGCTGATCTTGGTGCTGATCTTGGTGCCGATCGCATTCTTTTGGGAGGGACGGTTTCCTCCGGGGACTCGGACTCTGAGCCACTATCCTCCACTGGCTCGTATTCTGAACCAGAATCGGATAATGGGAGCTCCCCGCTGCTCTCATCATCCGACATGGCAAGAATGGCATATGCCTCCTCAGGTGTGTAAACCCTTTGGGACATTATGGCAGTGCTTATTGGTGGGCCTGTGTAATGGTACTGCTGGTGGTAGTGGTGGCGGTCTGTGTGGTAGTACCGATGGAGGTATTAGTGGTGGGCCTGTGTGGTGGTACCGATGGCGGTATGGGTGGTGGTGGTACCAATGGCGGTACAGGTGGTGGTGGTACCGATGGTGGTACGGGTGGTGGTGGTGGCGGCGGTACCGATGGCGGTACAGGTGGCGGTACGGGTGGTGGTGGTAGCGATGGCGGTATGGGTGGTGGTGGTACCGATGGCGGTACAGGTGGTGGTGGTACCGATGGCGGTACAGGTGGTGGTGGTACGGGTGGTGATGGTACCGATGGCGGTACAGGTGGTGGTACAGGTGGTGGTGGCACTACCAACGGTGGTACGGGTGGTGGTACTGGTGGTGGTACCGATGGCGGCACTAGTGGTGATACTGGTAGCGGGCCTGTGTGGCAGTATAGATGCTGGGCCTGGTGGCGGTACTGGTGGTGGTACTGGTACCGATGGCGGTACTGGTAGCCTGTGTGGCGGTGCCAATGGCGGTACCGATGGAGGTGGGCCTGTTACAGATGATTGACAGATGGGCTGATTGATTGACAGATGGGCTGATTGATTGATTGACAGATGGGTTGATTGATTGACAGATGGGGTGATTGATTGACAGGTGGGGTGATTGATTGACAGATGGGCTGAGTGATTGACAGATGGGCTGATTGATTGACAGATGGGCTGATTGATTGACAGATGGGCTGATTGACAGATGGGCTGATTGACAGATGGGCTGATTGACAGATGGGCTGATTGGCTGGGCTGATTGATGTGCTGGGCTGTGTGACAGGTCCTCTTTATGGGGGGGGCGTGTTGTGCACTGTAAACTTATGTAGACAAACTACACTGAGCTAACTTACTGATCTCTTCTCTCTCCTCACAGATCGGTGTGTGAGGAGAGAGCAGGGATCAGGTAGTAACTCCTGTGGAGTTTGTTTACATTTGTGACCGGCTGTGATTGGACACAGCCGGTCACGTGGTAAACAGCCAATTCATTGGCCGTTTACTCTGATCGGGGACGCGCTGTGTCCAAGGGACACTCGCCTTCCCCGATCCCCGCTCTGCAAGCCTGTGGCGGCGCGCACGGAGCGCGCCGCCGAGTTTGTTTTGACAGGTGATCGGCTGTGACTTTGACACAGCCGATCACATGGTAAACAGCCAATGAAATTGGCTGTTTACCGTGATCGGGGAAGCGCTGTGCGGGCGCGCGCAAGGCAATATCCTGCAGGACGTCATATGACGTCCAGTATCGATATTGCAACCACTTCCCGGACGTCAATTCGCTATTGACTGGGCGGGAAGTGGTTAAATATCGTACCTGGGGGGGTGTCTAAAGTATGCCTGTGAAGTGGCACGTGTTTCCCGTGTTTAGAACTGTCCCTGCACAAAATGACATTTCTAAAGGAAAAAAAGTCATTTAAAACTGCTTGCGGCTTTAATGTAATGTATGGTCCCGGCAATATGGATGAAAGTCATTGAGAAAAATTGGGCCTTTGGTGGTGGTGCTGGTGCCACAACACTGAAAGTCCTCACAGTTACTCTTGGTGGGTGCAGGAATGGGCCCAGCTGTGAAATATTAGATCAAGAATTGTAATCACATGCCCCTGTTGAACAAGGGCAGAAAAATTGGGCCTTTGGTGGTGGTGGTGGTGGTGGTGGTGGTGTTGCCACAACACTGTAAGCCCTCACAGTTACTCTTGGTGGGCGCAGGAATGGGCCCTGCTGTGAATTATTAGATCAAGAATTGTAATTACATGCCCCTGTTGAACAGGGGCATACAAATTGTGCCTTAGGAACTGATGTCACAACACTGCAACCCCTCACAGATACTGTACTTGGAGCACAGCAATGAGCCCTGCTGCAAAGCATTGCATCAACAATTGTAAATACACGCCCCTGTTAAACAGGGGCTGAAAAATTGGGCCTTAGCCACTGGTGGCGGTGCCCAGAAGCAAAAATTTTCTTTCAAGCTATCAGCATGTTTATTGAGAAGGAAGAGGATAGTCACTCAGCATAACAGGATAGTCACTCTGCATCAGCATAGGCAGTCTTGAAGGGATCTGACATTTCCCAAAAAAATATTCGGTTACATCAGCATCAGGTGCTTGGTAGCTGGTGGTGATCCAAGACTGATTAATTTTTATGAAGGTCAGTCGATCGACCGAGTCGGTGGACAGGCGCACCCTGTGATCGGTTACAAAGCCTCCAGCAGCACGGAATGTGCATTCCGAAAGAACGCTGGATGCAGGACAGGCCAGTACCTCAATTGCATACTGTGCAAGCTCTGGCCAGTGATCCATCCTCAAGATCCAGTAACCCAGAGGATTTTCGGTGGGAAAGGTGTCCAAGTCTGATCTTGCCCCTAGGTATTCCTGCACCATGTAAACCAGGCGCTGGCGATGGTTGCTGGAAGCGATCATACCTTGGGGCTGCGTACTAAAAAATTGTCTGAACGCATCGGTCAGACGGCCACCTTCTCCACCACTCCTTCTTTGATTGACCAGAGCCTCAGCAACATGTTGTCCAGGACCAGGAATTTGTAACGCGTTGCACAGACCTTTCTGCAAGGCCTCCCGAAGATGCTTCATCCTCTGCTCCCTCTGTGACGGCAAGATAAGGTCCGCAGCCTTACCCCTGTAACGTGGATCAAGGAGGGTTGCCGGCCAGTAATGATCCCTTTCCTTGATCGCACGAATACGAGAATCCTTCCGCAGGCTTTGCAGGATCAGGGAGGCCATGCAGTGTAGGTTTGCTGAGGCATTCGGTGCGGAGTCCTCTGGGTTACTGAGGACGACATGTTCCGTAGCCACCTCCTCCCTGGCCCATGGGTGTCTTGGGACTGTAATTGATCCCTTGAAGACTGCTGCTGATGCTGAGTGATATTCTCCACCTCCATGCTGACACATTAATCCTCCTCCTCCTCCTCCTCCTCTTCCTGTGTGATAGCCTGGCCAGCAGGAACACTGTCTGGATAAAGGGGGCCTTGAGAGGTAAGGAAGTCCTCCTCTTCCTGCCTCTGTTCTGCCTCAAGTGCCCTGTCTATTATTCCACCCAGCGTGTGCTCCAACAGATGGACAAGAGGGACAGTGTCACTGATGCATGCACTCTCACTGCTCACCATCCACGAGGCCTCCTCAAATGGTGCCAGGACAGTGCATGCATCCCTGATCATGACCCACTGGCGTGGGGAAAAAAATCCAAGCTTCCCTGACACTGTCCTGGTGCCATATTGCAACAGATACTCATTGATGGCCCTCTGCTGCGTGTGCAGCCACAGCAGGATGGCCAACGTAGAGTTCCACCTGGTGGGCATGTCACAGATTAGGCGGTTCTTGGGCAGGTTGTAATCCTTTTTCAGGTCAGCCAAATGCGTGCAACTAAACCCCTGTTTTTAAACGCACTGTTAGACAGGTGAATTTGTTTTGTTGCTGATTGGTTGGTAAGTTGAGCTTGGATATTCTGTGTGTTTTTTATTGACATGCGTCTGCCCATCCAGTGCTCCTTGCTGTGAAGACCAGTCATAGATGAGGGCAGTGACATTTTTGTTATATGTATTGTTGTCATTGTGGTCAGGCAACGCACTAGCACCTTTGCTTCCATGTGCTGGGTGTTTAGTGTGCTCCTGCCCCTTTAATGGAGGGTGGGCTCCCCCCAGTCACCTGCCCTATATCTATCCATCAGCATACATGTGCTTCCATTGAGGAGACCTTAAATTTTAGAGTTAGGACTGCAGCATACAGGGAGCCTTGACGCGGCCTGCAGCTTACACATGTATTTGCAAATGCGTGCAACTAAACCCCTGTTTTTAAACGCACTGTTAGACAGGTGAATTCGTTTTGTTGCTGATTGGTTGGTAAGTTGAGCTTGGATATTCTGTGTGTTTTTTATTGACATGCGTCCGCCCATCCAGTGCTCCTTGCTGTGAAGACCAGTCATAGATGAGGGCAGTGACATTTTTGTTATATGTAATCCTTTTTCAGGTCAGCCAGCTGAGCACTGGCATTATATGACCGGCGGAAATGCCCACAGAGTTTCCTGGCCTGCTTCAGGACCTCCTGTAAGCCCGGGTACCTGCCCAAGAACCGCTGCACCACCAAGTTAAGGATGTGAGCCAAACAGGGCACATGGGTCAGTTGTCCCTGTCGGAGGGCGGAGAGGAGCTTGGTGCCATTGTTGGAAACCACCTTTCCTGGCTTAAGCTGGCATGGCGTCAACCACCTCTGAGCCTGCCCCTACAGAGCTGACAGAATCTCTGCCCCAGTGTGGCTCCTGTCCCCCAAGCACACCAGCTCAAGTACCGCATGGCATCTCTTTGCCTGCATACTTGCAGAGCCCCTTGAACGCCTACGGAGCACCGCTGGATCCGAGAACAAAGCACAGGAAGAGGCCATGGAGGAAGAAGAAGAGGAGGGGGTGGAGGAGAGAGGTGTGTCAGAATCACCAGTAGTAACATTTTGGAGGCTTGGTGGCGGAACAACCTCCAACACTACTGCACCTTGTCCTGCATCCTTCCCAGCTGCCAGCAGAGTCACCCAATGCACCGTGAAAGATAGGTAACGTCCCTGTCCATGCCTGCTGGACCATGAATCAGCGGTAATATGCAACTTACCGCTGACCGCCCTGTCCAGGGAGGCCAAGACATTGCCTTCCACATGCCAGTAGAGAGCCGGAATCGCCTTCCGTGAGAAAAAGTGGCGTTTGGGAACCTGCCACTGAGGAACCGCACATTCAACAAACTCACGGAAGGGTGCAGAGTCTACCAACTGAAAAGGTAGCAGTTAAAGTGCTAGCAATTTAGCCAAGCTAGCATTCAACTGCTGGGCATGTGGATGGCTGGGAGCGAACTTCTTTTGGTGATGCAGCAGCTGGGGCAGGGAAATTTGCCTGGTACAATCGAACTTGGCTGTGACACACCGAATTCTACACCTTCATTCCTCTCAGTGCAGGTTTATGAAAGGACTGAAGGTATAGTGGGGTTGGAGATCCCAGCTGATGAGGAGCAAGGAGAGGTCCGCTTTGCTCTTTGGTGTGGGTCTTTTAGGTACGCTTGCCAACGGACTGCATGGCAGGTCGACATATGTCTGGTCAAGCACGTGGTGCCCAAGCGGCTGATGTTTTGGCCACGCGAGATACGCTTTAGACATATGTTGCAAATGGCAACGGTGCGATCTGCTGCACACGTCTGAAAAAAGGCCCACACCAAAGAACTTTTGGAATAATGCGCAGAGACAGCAGCGCCCTGCACATGCGGAGCTCTGCGGTGTGATGCGGTCGGTGTGCTGCCCTTAAGCTGGCCCCTGGAGGGCATCCTGCCTCATTGGAGATGTGCCTCATCCTCCTCCTCTCTCCTATCAGGCACCCACGTGGAGTCAGTGACCTCATCATCCCCTCCCTCGTCATCACTGGAGCCAATCTGGCAGTATGCTGCAGCTGGGGGAACACGACTGCCAGATAGCTGTCCTTGTTGGGCACCCCCTGTCTCTGGGCTCACGTTACTACCCCCTCTCTATGAGCTCACGTTACTCCCTTCCTCCTGCTGGTTTCCATCATCGGAGCCTTCAAAATGCTGGGCATCCTCCTGGAGCATGTACCCAACACTGTGGTCAAACAGTTCGGGGGACTCCTCAAGAGGACATGGTGGGGCTAGGGAAGGAGTGACTGATGCCATTGAGCCGAGGGAAGAGGTCGCTTTGGCAGCTGCTTTGCCAGACAAAGTACTCTGAGCCTGGGTGAGAGAGGAGGAGGAGGACGGCTTGGTCATCCACTCTACCAAGTCTTGAGCATGTTGCGGCTCAACATGGCCAGCTGCCGAAAAGAAGGACAAGTGTGTCCCACGGCCATGTGCTGATGAGGATGCACCGTGTCAATGACCAGCAGCACGTGTGCCTCTAGACACAGAGCCTGCTTGCCCTCTTTCATTGCCTCGTGACTGTCTGCCTCTCCTTGTTTGCTTTCCAGGCATACTAATGGCCTGCAGTGAGATGTAGCTGCACAAAGGTTATATATATATATATATTGTGAGGGGGTTAGCTTGGCAGCGGGTGTGTGTGACCCCCGGGATGGGCTCCCCACACAAAAACAGGCCCAGCAAACGGAGGTTGTGGTTTTCAAAATCAAAAAAAAAGGTGCGGTTTATTTTCTATTTACAGTGACAAAACACAGCAAAGCCAAAAGAAACATAAACAAATTAAATCCTGGTCAACTTGACCTCTTACTAAGCATACAGGTTTCCTAACTAACAACTGGGAGAAATATATCTACCCCCCTGGATGCAACCAGGTGACTTTACCTTCCTGCTGTCACATACCCCCCCCTCTTGTTTTAACCTCGGGGTTGGAACACCAGCAATCAGGCATTCATGTACTCGAGACAAAGCATCCACATTCCCCATTTGAACGCCAGGGCGATGCTTTACTGTGAAGTTGAATTCCTGGAGGGCCAGGAACCACCTATTCACTCTTCTATTTGTTTCCTTGTTTTGAGCCATCCACTTTAACGGAGCGTGATCCGTAACCATGTCAAAGTGCCTACCTAGCAGGTAGTACCGAAGGGAATCTAGAGCCCACTTCACCGCTAAACACTCCTTTTCAACGGTGGCGTAATTTACCTCATGGGACTTCAACTTCCTGCTGAGGTAAATGACTGGGTGCTCTTCCCCGTTCCAGACCTGGGACAATACTGCTCCTAACCCCACATCTGACGCATCACTTTGTACGACAAAGTCTTTAGAGAAGTCGGGTGAGTACAACACTGGCTGGCTACATAAGGCTTGTTTCAAGAATTGGAATGCTGCCTCAGCCTCGGGGGTCCATTTAATCATGACCGACCCTTTCCCCTTCGTTAGGTTGGTTAGGGGCACAGCCTTAGAGGCAAAGTGGGGAATGAATCGCCGATAATACCCAGCGATTCCCAGAAAGGCTCGTACCTGCTTCTTGCTGTTGGGACGTGGCCAACTCTGGATGGCCTCGACTTTGTTGAGTTGGGGTTTTATTACTCCCCTCCCAATGGTGTACCCAAGATATTTGGCCTCCTCCTGCCCAATGGTACACTTCTTGGGGTTAGCCGTAAACCCCGCTTCCCGAACAGAGTCCAGGACTGCTTGCACTTTTGGCAGATGTGAGGCCCAATCTGTGCTATGGACAATTACGTCATCCAGGTAAGCCGCAGCATACTTCCGATGGGGCCTCAGCATCTGGTCCATTTTCCGCTGGAACGTGGCCGGCGCATTCTGTAACCCGAACGGCATTCTTTTATATTGGAACGCCCCGTCTGGGGTTACAAATGCGGTTTTCTCTTTGGCCAATTTGGCCAGGGGGATTTGCCAATACCCTTTTGTGAGGTCAAGAGTCGTCATGTATCGGGCTGTTCCCAGCCGGTCGATCAACTCATCTATACGTGGCATGGGGTAGGTGTCAAATTTTGTAACTTTGTTCAACTGACGAAAATCGTTACAAAATCGCCAGCTCCCATCCGGTTTAGGCACCAACACAATGGGACTAGACCAATCACTTTGGGACTCCTCTATCACCCCTAAGTTCAGCATTTTCTGTACTTCCTCCCGTATTGCCTCCCGTCGGGCCTCTGGGATCCGATAGGGTTTTAACTTCACCCTTTCACCGGGCGGGGTAATGATGTCATGCTCTACCCCAGATGTTTGTCCCGGCAGCTCAGAGAATACCTCCTTGTTGCGAAGCACAAACTCCTTAACCTCCTGTTGTTGGGGTTGTGACAAGGTGGCTGCTATTCCAACCTCAGGAATCACGCAACCAGTTTGAGCTGGTGACCAAGTGTCTGCGACTAGGGACTCTCTATCCCTCCAGGCTTTCAACAGATTAACGTGATAGATCTGTTCGGGCTTTCGCCTTCCTGGTTGTCTGACCTTGTAATTCACTTCGCTCACTTTTTCCATTATCTCGTAGGGGCCTTGCCATTTGGCAAGGAATTTACTTTCAACCGTAGGGACAAGTACCAGTATCCTATCCCCCGGGGAAAAGGTACGGGTCTTGGCTCCACGGTTGTACACTCTCTGCTGTGCTAACTGCGCTTGGGCCAAATGTTCCTTCACGATGGGCATTACCTGTGCAATTCGGTCTTGCATCAGGGCGACATGCTCAATCACACTCCTGTGGGGAGAACTCTCACTTTCCCAAGTTTCCTTGGCAATATCCAACAGCCCTCTTGGGTGTCTCCCATACAGTAACTCAAAGGGGGAGAATCCCGTAGAGGATTGGGGCACCTCCCTAATAGCAAACATCAGATAAGGAAGTAGACAGTCCCAATCCTTTCCATCTCTATCCACCACTTTCTTCAACATTTGCTTTAGGGTTTTGTTGAATCTTTCAACCAGCCCATCGGTTTGGGGGTGATACACAGATGTACGTAATTGCGTCACTTTGAACAATTTACACAGCTCCTTCATAACCCGGGACATAAAGGGTGTACCTTGGTCCGTAAGCAGTTCTCTACAAATACCCACCCGGCTAAACACAAGAGATAGCTCTTTGGCTATGGTTTTGGCCGAGGTATTTCGGAGAGGGATCGCTTCTGGATAACGGGTGGCATAGTCCATTATAACTAATATGTACTGGTGCCCCCTAGCGGACTTGATTATAGGACCTACCAAATCCATGGCGATCCTCTCAAACGGGACCTCAATGATGGGTAGAGGGACCAGCGGGCTACGGAAATGTGGCATCGGGGCCGACCTCTGACACACAGGGCAGGAGGAACAATAATTTTCTATGTCCTTTATCACCCCCGGCCAATAGAATCTCTGTAATACCCTCTCTCGGGTTTTCTCTGTCCCCAGATGACCTCCAAGAATGTGCCCATGGGCCAACTCCAACACCAACTTCCTGTAAGGTTTGGGCACCACAAGCTGCTCAACGGTTTCTTCTGCCCTTTTTGCCACCCGATACAGTAGGTCCTTCTCTACGCTGAAGTATGGGTAAGTGCAGGTATTATCTGGGTTCACTAACTCGCCATCTATTTTCACTACGTTTTCCCGTGCCTTTATTAGGGCGGGGTCTTTCAACTGTTCTGTGGCAAAGTTTTCCCTGTGAACCTCAAGATCAGAAAACTCCACAGACGGTAGGTTTTCGTCTGAGGAGGTGGGCTCCTCTCCAGTTTCTTGAGTCTCCCCTGCCAATACTGATAAGGGAAATTCCGGAGAGTCCTCACCACTCTCAGGGGAGTTCTGGCTATCCCATTCCTGGTACATAGGGGCACCAGTGGGGGGCTCAGGATCATCCCACAGTTCCCAGAACTTCGGAAAATCCCTTCCCACAATGGCGTCATGCGGTAACTGAGATACTAAGCCCACTGGATGAGAGAGGGTACCTTTGGGGGTCTCGAAACACACTGTAGTCACTGGATACTCTCGGGTGTCCCCATGCACACAAATAACAGCTACCTTGCTATTCCCAGAGACCTCTGTTTTAACTAACTCAGCCTTTATCAGGGTCACAAGGCTACCTGAATCCAGCAATACCACAACATTTCTACCATTAACACACATTTTGCATAAATGTTTCTCAGTTCCTCGAATGGCAGTGCATGCGACTGTCGCACACAGCGACTGACGTCTGCCCGTCAGAAAGTCACACTGCATGGGTTCCTCCACAACCGGGCAATTGGCTGCAATATGTCCCGCTTGCCGGCAGCGGTAGCAAACGATCCTTCTTGCCGCCTCTTGAGCCGCTGATTTCCCAGGCTGTTCTCGCCAAACTTGGGGTAGAGCTCCCACCCTCTCACTCTCTCCACCCTCACCCCTTGGAATCCTCTTATCCGCCCCTGGGGATGGTCTGGTCTTAGGGTGGAAAGTCCGAGTGTCTCTGGAAGAGGCCGTCAGGTTCTCTGTAGCCAAGTATTTCTCCACACGATCCACAAGACCATCGGCCGTCTCTGGGTCTCCATGGCTTACCCACTTTTGGATGGCAGTAGGAAGAGCTCTCAAAAACCGATCCATTACAACACGTTCCACAATCTTTGGTGCGGACAAAGTCTCTGGCTGTAGCCACTTTCTGCTTAGGTGAATGAGATCATACATTTGAGACCTGGGGGGTTTTCCAAGCTGGAAAGTCCAGTTATGCACACGCTGAGCCCGGACAGCCTGGGTGACACCCAGCCTTGCCAATATTTCAGCTTTTAGCATCACATAGTCTTTTGCTTGGTCAGGCTCTAGGTCATAGTAAGCCTTCTGCGATTCACCAGTTAACAGAGGAGCCACCAGTCCAGCCCACTGCTCCTCAGGCCACTTTTCTCTTTCAGCAGTCCTTTCAAATGTGGTCAAAAATACCTCTGGATCATCCTCTCCAGTCATTTTTGTCAATAAACGACTCACCCCAAAGGACGCGGTATTAGTGGGACGGCTTTCCTCACTGGTCTGCGGACGTTGCTGCATTACTGCTTCCATTTGTTGTAGTCTCTGCTCTTGCTTCTGTAACAGGTCTATGAAGCGGGCCTCAGATTGCTGCTGGGCTTGTTGCTGAGCTGCAAGGCTCTGTTGATGAGCTTGCTGCTGGGCTGCGAAGTTCTGTTGTTGAGCTGCAAGGCTCTTTTGCAAACCTGCATTTGTCTGCTGTTGATTGGCATTTGCTAGAGCCAGCTGCTTCAGTATCTCCTCCATGCTGGCTTAAAAAAAAATTGCCACTGGTTCTCCACCAACTGTGAGGGGGTTAGCTTGGCAGCGGGTGTGTGTGACCCCCGGGATGGGCTCCCCACACAAAAACAGGCCCAGCAAACGGAGGTTGTGGTTTTCAAAATCAAAAAAAAAGGTGCGGTTTATTTTCTATTTACAGTGACAAAACACAGCAAAGCCAAAAGAAACATAAACAAATTAAATCCTGGTCAACTTGACCTCTTACTAAACATACAGGTTTCCTAACTAACAACTGGGAGAAATATATCTACCCCCCTGGATGCAACCAGGTGACTTTACCTTCCTGCTGTCACAATATGTATAGATATATTTGTCTGTACTGATAATGCAGCTATCAGAATCAACTGCCTGCTGTGGTATTAGTATGGGAAAAGCAGCAGCAGCAGCAGTTTGTTTTAGGCGAAGACTGTGCAGAGAGAGACGCAGTACACTAACTGAAAATACTTGCAGCTCTCTGCCTGTGGTTTTATTATGAGAACACCACTATAATAGTCACTAACTGTATTCAGGTAAGCTTTAGGTGAATGCTACGCAAAGCACACAGTACACTAAGTGAAACACTGACTGTCTGCAGCTACAGTAGGTGCTGCCGATATTGTGTCAATCTCGCCTCTTCTAGCGGCGAGATTGACACCCTACGAGCCCCGTCGCGAGAGCCAGTGCCAAGCTGTCTCGTCATCTGGAAAGGAAAAATTTTGTTTTTCCTTTAACAATGTGCGACACGCATTGCCGGTAGACGGAGATCCGACGCACTGTGTTTGGTATGAATCCTGAGCGGGAACTCCACGCCAATTTTTAAAGAAAAAACGGCATGTGTTCCCCCTCCAGGAGCATACCAGGCCCTTGGGTCTGGTATGGATTTGAAGGGGACCCCCTAAGCCGAAAAATCGGCGTGGGGGTCCCCCTCAAGATCCAAACCAGACCCTTATCCGAGCACACAACCTGGCAGGCCGCAGGGGAAGAGGGGGGGACGAGAGAGCGGCCCCCCTCCCTCCTGAACTGTACCAGGCCACATGCCCTCAACATGGGGGGGTTTGGTGCTCTGGGGCAGGGGGGCGACCTGCGGCCCCCCCCACCCCAAAGCACCCTGTCCCCATGTTGATGAGGACAGGGCCTCTTCCCGACAACCCTGGCCGTTGGTTGTCGGGGTCTGCGGGCGGGGGCTTATCGGAATCCGGGAGCCCCCCTTTAATAAGGGGGCCCCCAGATGCCGGCCCCCCACCCTATGTGAATGGGTATGGGGTACATCGTACCCCTACCCATTCTCCTGGAGGAAAAAATGGCAATAAAAAAACACACACAGCTTTTTAAAGTAATTTATTACACAGCTCCGGGGGTCTTCTTCCGACTCCGGGGGTCTCCGGTGTCGTCGCCGCGCTCTCCGGTTCTTTCTTCCTTCTGCCGGGCCACCGCTATCTTCTTCCAGCTCTTTTGCTAGCGGGGCCCGGTCTTCTCCGTCGCCTTCTTCCCTCTTCTGCTCTCTGGTTCTTTCTTTCTTCTGCTGGGCCACCGCTATCTTCTTCCAGCTCTTTTGCTAGCGGAGGCCCGGTCTTCCCCGTCGTCTCTTCCGGCTCTCCATTGTCCTTCTGCCGGCCCCTCCACTATCTTCTTCCAGCTCTTTTGCTAGTGGAGGGGCCGGTCTTCCCGTCGCCGTCTTCTTCTCTCTTCTCCTCCTCGATGTTGACTCGTCACTTCCTTCCGCTGTAATGCTGGGTGTTGCGGTGCGCTCGGTTTATATAGGCTTCTCATGACGGCACAGTCACATGCTCCGGGTGGCCCCGGAGCATGTGACTGTGACGTCACGGGAACATGTGACTGTGACGTCATGAGAAGCCTATATAAACCGAGCGCACTGCAACACCCAGCATTACAGCGGAAGGAAGCGACGAGTCAACATCGACCAGGAGAAGAGAGAAGAAGACGGCGACGGGAAGTCCGGCCCCTCCACTAGCAAAAGAGCTGGAAGAAGATAGTGGAGGGGCCGGCAGAAGGACAACGGAGAGCCGGACGAGACGACGGGGAAGACCGGGCCTCCGCTAGCAAAAGAGCTGGAAGAAGATAGCGGTGGCCCGGCAGAAGGAAGAAAGAACCGGAGAGCGCGGCGACGACACCGGAGACCCCCGGAGTCGGAAGAAGACCCCCGGAGCTGTGTAATAAATTACTTTAAAAATATGTGTGTTTTTTTTTATTGCCATTTTTTCCACCAGGTGAATGGGTAGGGGTATGATGTACCCCATACCCATTCACATAGGGTGGGCGGCCGGCATCTGGGGGCCCTCTTATTAAAGGGGGGCTCCCGGATTCCGATAAGCCCCCGCCCGCAGACCCCGACAACCAACGGCCAGGGTTGTCGGGAAGAGGCCCTGTCCTCATCAACATGGGGACAGGGTGCTTTGGGGTGGGGGGGCCGCAGGTCGCCCCCCTGCCCCAGAGCACCAAACCTCCCCATGTTGAGGGCATGCGGCCTGGTACGGTTCAGGAGGGAGGGGGGCCGCTCTCTCGTCCCCCCCTCTTCCCCTGCGGCCTGCCAGGCTGTGTGCTCGAAAAAGGGTCTGGTTTGGATCTTGAGGGGGACCCCCACGCCAATTTTTTGGCCTAGGGGGTCCCCTTCAAATCCATACCAGACCCAAGGGCCTGGTATGCTCCTGGAGGGGGAACCCATGCCGTTTTTTTCTTTTCCACGTCGGATCCCCATTCAATACAGTGCCGCGTCTCCTCGCTATTGCAGCAAATGCGAGATGTGTCGCCACCCTGTCGCCGAGATGTCGGCACCCCTGTCGCCGAGAATCTCTCCGTGATAGGATCGCGATGAATATACAATGTCGGCGGCACCTACTGTAGCACAATCACCTTCCTGCCTGTCACAGTATAGAGAAAACCAGGAACGGATCTAGCTAAACTAAATAGAGTGTATAAATATATATACAACACCTAGGATGCATATATATCCTCTACACACTGTAACTGCAGCTAACTGACTCGCCTGCCTGCTCTATCTAACTCAATATAAATGACACTGTCTGTCTTTGTAAACTCTCTCGTTTCACAACTCCAACACACTACACAAGGCCGCCGAGCCGGCGGCCTTATATAGTGTGGGGCGTGTACTAAACCCCCTCAGCCATAATTGGCCAAAGCCACCCTGGCTTTGGCCAATTAAGGCTCTCCGTTTTTTCTGTGCTGTGATTGGCCAAAGCATGCGGGTCATAGTGCATGCTTGGCCAATCATCAGCCAGCAATGCACTGCGATGCCGCAGTGAATTATGGGCCGCGACGCGCCACTCGAATTTGGCGCGAACGGCCCATAATGTTCGATCTTCGTCGAACGATCGAACAGCCGATGTTCGAGTCGAACATGGGTTCGACTTGAGCACGAAGCTCATCCCTAATATAGGATTGTGTACTGCGGGGATATGCAATTAGCGGACCTCCAGCTGTTGCAGAAGTACAAGTCCCATGAGGCATAGCAAGACTCTGACAGCCACAAGAATGAAACCCAGAGGCAGAGGCATGATGGGACTTGTAGTTTTGCAACAGCTGAAGGTCCGCTAATTTCATATCCCTGGTGTACTGTATATGGGGGTCTTCTATATATTTATTTTTTCTGTTGGTTGAACTAGATGGACTTGTGTCTTTTATTTCAACCTGACTAACTATGTAACACCGCAAGCATGTAGTTGTGGCATAGTGGAACGGCATTTTAAGGGTTCAAACAGGCAGTGAAGAGGCAACATATCACCTCCTCACCACTCATCAAATGGCATTGATAGCCGCACATCTGAATGAGCCCAAACAGGTTTCAAGGAACCATCAAACCTGCATAAAACCACCCAACTAGTTTTGTGCGTGAACGATTTTCATTTGGAAGTTAGTGACACCTGCGGTGTTGACATTTAAAATCGTTTAACTTTTTTCCCTACAAAGTAAAAAAATATTGAACAGTATTAATATATCATCACAAAGTAGCTCCGTAATATGCAGTATGTAGCTGATTCAAAATTCACACTGCAGGGGGTTATTGTCATCATACAATGGATCCACTTAGGCTTCCTGTGGTTTAAAAAACTGCCAGGATTAATATCATGGTTATTGTAAGCAGCTTTCAATGAGATTTTTTTTTATAAATTGTATCTTGTTTTTTTTTTAGAGTACTATTATTATTAATTTTTATAGATGGGCCATCATTATCTCAGTGGGACACTGATACACCTAAGGGATAATGTACACGGGCTCCAGACTCAGAAGTAAGTCAAATGCGGGAAAATAAATGACATCTGAGATCAGTCTGAGCTAAGTTTGAGTTCACTTTCAGGTCAGTTTGAGATTATTTTGGACTTGACGTAATTGTAGCCGTATTAGTGCAATTGTGACAGAGAAAATTAAGTACTGTCCGTGATACTTTTTTTATTTGCACTAACATAGAATTTTTCAGGACAAGCTTTCGGGGTATGTCCCCTTCTTCAAGGTACTGAGTACTGCTTGGACCTTGAAGAAGGGGACATACCCCGAAAGCTTGTCCTGAAAAATTCTATGTTAGTGCAAATAAAAAAAGTATCACGGACAGTACTTAATTTTCTCAGATTATTTTGGACACACTTGAGATGCATTCACAATGACTCGTATTGAGGAATATAATGATAAGAAAGCAAAGAAAAACAACTTAAAGTGTATCTAAACTGAAAAACAATTTTGTAGCTTATCAGGCCATAGATGTGCTGGCCGCATTAGTTCTCTTTTTTCATATGGTAATTCTACCAGTAACACACTACCTGACCAAGGGTGATAGTACTTGCCCCTCTTGCACCCCTGTATCAGGACAACAGGACCCTGTCCTTCTCCTATTGCCCATAACATATATAGATGAGGTTCTGCAGTCCTCGGAGAACAATGTAATTGATAACAGTCAGCACAGGCACAGGCAGTTATCAGTTTACAAGATTTCTGTAAAGATCAACAGATATTTTTTGAACCCATTAAACAGATATAAAAAAAGCACTTTCAATGTTTTATATACAAGAACAGAATGGATCAAATAAGAGATGTTCATTGTTGGGGTTTACATAAGCTTTAAGGTTAGAATCCAAACTATTCTAAAAATGCTATAAACTTGGCTTTCCTACATTGCAAAATCAAGTTTGTAAAATCGTCTCACACACCTACCTCAAACAGTCTGAACTTGTTGCTACCCATGTAACGCATATGTGTAGTGGCAAATAGGGTGGGCTGTGATGCCCACATACTGCACATATGCATCCATGGGCAACAGAGGTTTTTGTTCTCAGAGCGTGCTCACTGTGCACTCCCGACATAGTGACTGATCTGTTAGACAGCTCCCAGTCTCTAGTATCTCAAGTAATTATTGGGAGGTGGTGGGATTGGTTCCGATCATGTGGTTACTGTAACAAGCAATCACCAATGATCATGTGATTGGGCAGACCTTCCTGCCCCTCCTGGTGTAATAGTCCAGTCAAAGGGACTTTGGGGCTAGACAGGGGTTAACATATATTTAAAGTCCCCTTTTTTTAAATGTGGGATTGTTTATTTTTTGCCATCTGTGATGTTCTATTGGGGAAATTCTCCTTCACTTCCTGTTCTCATGACAGTAAGAGAGAGAACATGTTTAAACAGTCTACCCCTCTATTCTTGTTTTCTGGTGATGACACAACATTTTGGATTTTCCATCATTTTCAGACCTGATGACACCAGTCAAAGAGTGAGATTGAATTTCCCTAGTGGGGATATTGATAGCAATACAAAACTGACTGAGGGTCTAATGCCCTCCTTTTTTTTTTTTTTACCTAAGTATGAAAAGGTTACCATTGCTTAAAGTGACCGTTGTGAAAAGTTATTATTAAATGTCTCTATAAACGAGGGCAGTAAATATTCACTTTTCCTGGTGCCTGGACTATAGACTGGGGAATTTGTAGTGTGCATAGAGCAGTGCACATAACGGCAACTAATGCACTTGCAATGCTGCCGTGAACAGCCCCCACAGCCTGTACAGTAGGTTTTAGGTTGGCAGTAAGACCACTTTCACACTGAGGCGCTTTTCAGGTGCTTTCACACTAAAGAAAGCGCCTGAAAACGTATTTCCATTAAAATCAATGAATGCTTTCACACTGGGGCAGTGCGCTGAACAAACGCCCCTCTTCATTGAAATGAATTGAAAGCGCTTCAAAAGCGCCTGAAAAGCACTTCAAAAGCACTCAGTGTTTTACTGGCAGTTTTTCAAGCGCCTCAGGGTGAAAGTGGCCTAAAGCCATGGCTTAATCACCTCTTTATATTGTTTCCCACATTCTCCCAGCCACCCATGTGAAAGAGGCCTAAAGTAGAATTTAGAGACATAGCCTGTACATTGTGGCACCATCATCCATATAAAACGTGCAAAAACAGAAAAGAGAAAAGTTCCCTGGTTTTCCAACAAACACTGGACACCTACCGTACAATCTCACCCTCTGGTAGGGGCGACTCTTTCTGCATTCACACAAGCGTGTAGAAAGCAGGCAGTGTCGGCTACAGAGTGTAAGTTAACTCCCCTTAGAGGAAACCCAGACTTTCTGCCGGGGCTAGAAGGCTCCTACCTGACAAAAGAATGGCCACACGCAGATATGCTAGCCAAACACTTCTTCTCCGGGGAAAGGTTTCTTAACCTGAGAGAACTAGCGTCACTATCCCGGACCAAAGCCTTCCCTTTCTTTGCTTACCTCCAGATAAAGCACTTTCTGGACAGTCCGAGGACCAGAGGATGCTTTACAAAAACATCTACAGTGTTTGAGTCATTATGCTCTAGAACAGTGGTTCTCAACTCCAGTCCTCGGGACCCACTAACAGGCCAGATTTTAAGTATTACCTTGGGGAGATGCAGACTAGAATACTGCAATCACTGAGCAGCAAATGATATCACCTGTGATGTTTTTCAGTTATCTTGCAAACCTGGCCTGTTAGTGGGTCCTGAGGACAGGAGTTGAGAACCACTGCTCTAGAACGTTTCCCCAGAGGCATGTGATCTTGATGCTCTCTGCCTCGATGTTCAAAGAATCCTCTGACTCCATGCAGGCGGAACAGGCCTCTTGGGAGGCCCGACTTGAAACACCGATTGAGAGAAAGAGTTGGGAACGGGTTCATTGGTATATCCATAAAGGTTCGCTGAATGTAAACACCCAGGAAAATGGGTACAAGATTAGAACGTGGTGGTATTGGACACCGGATCTGAGCCACAAATTCGCTCCGAATGTGTCAGATCGGTGCTGGAGGTGCGGACAGGATTTGGGTACTTTCCTCCACATTTGGTGGGAATGCTCGCTGATCCAACCTTACTGGCAGAGGGTACATGATGTGACGACTGCGGTCTCTTCACTGCCACTGGAGTTTTCACCAGCACAGTATCTGCTTCATCTGTCCACAATATCTAAGAAACGGTATCGCAATTCAGTGGCGATCCATATGATCAACGCCGCCAGATTATGTGTACCCGTCCACTGGAGGACTATGGTGTCGCCATCTATGAAAGAATGGGTGACACGCATAGATCACATTGCAGCGATAGAGGAGTTGATATACACTGCGCAGGATAGAATTTCCAGCTTCGCCAATATCTGGGAAGACTGGTTTACATTTCGGAAGTCTGTAGAATTTCAAGATCTCTTATAGACTAATAGGTGACTGGGACTCTTGCATAGAGTGCTGCTTGTTTGCTTGTTAGCCAACGGAAGTATGATCTTGACAGTAGGTGCTTATTACCAAATAGAAACAGACGGAGAGGGTAGCTGGTGGTTACCCCACCCCCTCTTCAAGCATTCACATCCGAGACGCTGTCTTCCGCGTACTCACCCCACCCTCACCCTACCCCTTCCTCCACCCCCCCCTTTTTTTTTCTTCCTTTTCTATTGTGTTCCTTCTTTATTTTTCTCACCTAGATCTTCCTTCTTTTGTTTCCCTCTTCTCCCTTCGCGTTTTCTCTTCTATGTTGATTGTGACGATAGGAGAGTGTGGGAGGACGGGGCTACCCTAATTGACCCCCCCACCCATACTCTCCAAATACGCAGACCCTTAGGGATGGGGATAGAAGGCAAATCACGGGTTCTGGTTTATTGTGGTAGTGGCCATGACTTGCCACTTTTACTGAAGGTCCTGGTAGCTTCTTAGTGCAATCTCATTAACACGATTCCTCATCGAGGACTTGAGATATATTCTTGTTTTTATATGAGATGATGTCGTTTGTCTGATATGACTGAACATTGTACATGGACGTTGCCGCGATTGCATAACATGTATTTCTATTATGTATGGAGCCAGAACCCCTGGATCTCCAAGTTTACCGTTTTCTTCTTATTACGGGTGATATTGCTGTTAATGTGTATTTACACTGTCTTTCAATAAAATCTTTATGGATAAAAAAACAAAACAGAAAAGAACAGAAAATAGGACTTTATTGGTTGCCACTTGTAATTCCAAGTATGAAAGAAAGGGTACCCATATATAAAAATACAAAGTTTATTTGAACAATATGTTTAAAATCTCATAAAGTTGTAACCAAAAATACTTGGGATTACAAGTGATACCGATAAAGTCCTATTTTATGTTCTTTTCTGTTTTTGCAAAGAGACCTAAAGGTACAGGGACATATTACAAGCCCAGCAGCAGAGCCCAGGGGCAGCTGAAGGCTTCCAAAGTGTCTCCTCACCAATTCTAGCAAGCTAAAAAAAAATGGTAACTGTGCCAATTTTTTAACTAGCACATGGAAATGCTTTGCACAGAGCAAACAAAAGAAAAATAATTTGTTGTGGGGGGCCCAGGGGATCAACACTTCTGGAAGAACTGGCTTCTTAGGAGATTTTGGGGGAGCAGTTATAGTGATCAGTGTAGTGCTTAGTGACATGGTCACTTGGAATGGTATAATCTTACTGCCATTTCTATGTTGATGACACCAAAATCTATCTCTGTACCCCTCAGATCACTCCATCAGTATCCTCACGCATTACTAATTTACTAACAGATATATTAGTATGGACTTCCGCAAAACTTCCTCAAACTCCAAAAACTGAGCTCATAATATTTCCTCCCCCATGTGCCCCTTTCCTCTGACTTCTCCATCATGATCAACATCTCAACTGTCAACCTGTCTCCACATGCCAAGGTTCTAGGTGTAATCCTGGACTCTGAACTATCCTTCCAGCCTCACATCCAATCACTGTCCAAAGCCTCCTCATCCTACGGAACATCTCCAAAATATGCCCCTTCCTAACAAATGACACCACAATGCTTCTAATTCACTCCCTGGTAATTTCTTGTCTTGACTACTGCAACTCCCAGGTCATTGGATTACATTTACATAGGCTACACCCCTCCCCCCCCCTTTTCAGACCTTTATAAATGCTGCTACCAGACTCATCCATCTTACAAACCATTCAGTGTCTGCTACCCCTCTCTGCCAATCCTTTTATTGGCTTCCGCTCACCCAACAAATCAAATTCAAAATACTAACAAAAACTTAGAAAATTAAGTACTGTCCGTGATACTTTTTTTATTTGCACTAACATAGAATTTTTCAGGACAAGCTTTCGGGGTATGTCCCCTTCTTCAAGGTCCAAGCAGTACTGATTCACAATTTTTTTAGCAGAATGTTAAAACAAAACAAGAAAAAAATCTCAGAGGGAAAGGAAAAAAAACACATACAAATCAATGGTAATAAAGATAGCAGCAGAGTTAGTGAGATAAGACAGAGTTAGTGAGATAAGACAGAGGGAGAGCTCTAGACTTGAGGGGGGAGATGCTAGTCACAGAGGGGGTCATAAAACCTTAGTATAATGGGTAAGGAAACCAATATCTAAATTTAGGCCATTCGTTTTTGTGTCAAAAAGAATTATCATTCTTAGTTCAAATGTTTTCCTTTCCTGGATAGTTCTGAAATTCCCTTTAAGAACTAAAACATTGAGGTCTTCTATAGTGTGGTCCGGTTGTGAGAAGTGATGTCCCACAGGTGTGCAGAAACTGTCTTCTTTATGTTCCTTGATGGTATGTCTGTGAAAATTCATCCTTGCTTGCAGCTTCTGTCCTGTTTCACCAACATAAGATCCTTTGCCACACCTGTTGCATTGGATGAGGTACACAACATTACTGGAGGTACAGTTGTAAGATCCCATGATAGTGAAGGTCCCATTTGTGTGTGTGACACTTTTGGATGGATTGATCTGGTTGCACAGTTTGCAGCGTTTTTTATTGCAGGGTTTGCTTCCATTATTTGTGACTTCATAATCAGAGTGAAGTTTCCTGCTGATTAGTTTGTGTCTGAGGTTGGGTGGTTGTCTGAAAGCCAATAATGGGGGTTGTTGGAATATTTCTTTCAGAGTTTCATCCTCTGTTATAATGGGCTGTAAATCTTTGATTATCTTTTTGATCCCTTCTAGTGTTGGGTTGTATGTGGTGACCAGAGGTACTCTGTTATTTGTTTTTTTCGCTTTGTATTGGAGGAGATTTTCTCTTCGGGTTTTCAAGGCTGTGTTTATGCTGTTGTTGATGGTTTTGTCTTTATATCCTTTCTTCTGGAAAGAGCCTGCCAGTGTTCTGAGATGTTTATCTCTGACTTCTGGGTCTGAACAAATTCGGTGGTATCTGATGGCCTGGCTGTGTATGATGGCTCGTTTAGTGTGTTGGGGATGAAAACTGGAACTATGAAGATAGCTGCATCAGTCAGTCGGTTTTCTGTAAATGGAAGTGTGAAGCTTGTCATCCCTGATGTATACTGTAGTGTCTAGGAAGTTGACATCTGTGTTCGAATAGTCCATTTTTAGTTTGATAGATGGGTGAAAGGTGTTGATCAATGAGAAGAATTGGTTTAGATTTTCTTCACCTTCAGTCCATATCATGAAGATATCATCAATATAGCGATAATATCTGTATGGCTTTTGTTGTATGCTGTTCAGGAATTTGTCCTCCAGGTCAGCCATAAATAAGTTTGCATATTGGGGTGCCATTTTGCTTCCCATAGCAGTACCCATACATTGGAGATAGATGTCATTGTTGAAAGTGAAGTAGTTGTGTGTAAGAATAAATTTGATGAGCTGTGTAACATCCTCAGCCGTGTATTTGTGGTTTGGTGTGGATGATAAGAATCTGTGACATGCTGCCAACCCATCCTTGTGAGGGATGTTACTGTACAGAGATTCTACATCCATAGTGACTAGAAGTGTATTTGGTGGTAATTGTTGTATATTGTTAAGCTTGTTCAGAAAATCAGTGGTGTCTTGCAGGAAACTAGTAGTGTTCATGACTAACGGTTTTAACATTTTTTCTACAAGGCCTGAGATATGTTCGGTAAGTGTATTCATACCTGTTATAATGGGTCTGCCTGGATTTCCTGGCTTGTGAATTTTGGGCAGCATGTAGAAGTCTCCAATATCTGGATTATCTGGAATCGCATTGATGAGTTCTGAATGCAGGTGGCTTGGTATTGTCGCAATCAGACCTTTTAATTGCTTAGTAAAATCCTGGGTCGGATCATAATCCAGTTTTTTGTAGTAAGTAGTATTTGCCAGCTGCCTCTGACCCTCTTGTATATATTTGTCTGTATCCATCACAACGACTGCTCCCCCTTTATCTGCTGGTTTGATGGTTATGGCCTGATTCTTGCGCAGATCGTGTACAGCTCTTCGCTCCAGTGGTGAAAGGTTGTATAATATTTTCTTTTGCTGGGTGGATATCAGGGATGTTACTCGCAGCCTGAAGCTGTCAATATAGGTATCCAGTTTGGGGTTGCGTCCTTGTGGAGGTGTGAAGTTGCTGTTCTTTTTCTTTTTATCACCTCCTATTGTCCTAGGATTCCTTTCATTACTGTGAAAATATTCTTTGAGCCTCAGTCTCCTAAAGAATTCCTCCATATCTGACCATACCTGTAAATTATCCAATTTGGTGGTTGGGCAGAATGTGAGGCCTTTGGAGAGGGCTGTTGTTTCTGGTGCAGAAAGTTTATGAGCTGACAAATTTATGATTCCAAGATCCTCTGTTATATCCACATTTTCTGTCAGGTCAGCATTTACACAAGGGATACCTTGGGATTCTGGATCGGGTTCCAAGTTGCTGATAGCAGGAGTAATAGAAGTTGTGTTTGTTTTGTGTTGTTTAGGTTGTATCCAAAAGGTCTGCTCTTGGTGTAGCTTTTGGAGTTTTTTTTGCTTCCTGTTCATGGCATGTTTTTGCAGTTGTCTTTGTAAGGTTTCAATTTCATTCTTAATTTGGCTGATGTTTGTAGGATCCAGTGATGTTGAGGTTTCAAACACCAACTGCTTTTGTTTCCTGATTGTCTCCCTTTTACCATACAGTTTATGAATGAGGTTGTTCCTTAACCTTTCGCTGGTACGTCTGCAGAGTCCTTCTGCATAAGGAGAGTTCAGTGTATTGGCACAAGGATTTTTAATCCGGAGACCCTGTGGTATGAGATTCCTCTTTTTGCATCTTGAGAGAAAGAAGATGTCGCTGCTAACCTGTGTTTCCTTTGTGATCAGGATGGTTAACTGCTTCTTAATGCGGCTATATGCAGTATCTTCCATCATACTTGACGGCTACATACGGCTACAATTACGTCAAGTAACAAAAACTTACAAAGCCATCCACAACTCAGCCCCAGCTACGTCACTAACCTAGTCTCAAAATACCAACCAAATCATTCTTTTCATTCCTCCCAAGCCTTGCTGCTTTCTAGCTTCCTTGTTACCTCCTCTCATGCTCGTCTCCAGGACTTCTCCTGAGCCTCTCCCATCCTATGAAATTCATTACCCCAATCTATCCAACTATCTCCTACTCCTTCCACATTTAGGCGATCATTGAAAACCCTTCTCTTCAGAGAAGCCTATCCTGCCCCCACCTAACAACTATACTTTTATTTTTTATCAGATTATCCCCCAAATGTATTACCTTTTGTATCACTTGCATCTTAGATTGTAAGCTCTAACGAGCAGGATCCTCTGTGTTGAATTGTATTGTAACTGTACTGTCCAGGCCTGGACTGGGACAAAAAAAAGGCCCGGGCAATTTAGGCTGAGCAGCCAATTTTCCAGCAACTGCCCGTTCGCAAGGGCGATTGGTGACGGGATAATCACGCAGTCGGTCCTCCGCACTGTGATGTAATGGGGCACTGTGATATACAGGGGACTGCACTGTAATAATTACAGTCCCCCTTTACAGTGCAGTTCCCTTTTCATCACAGTGCCCCTACCAATCACAGCCCCCCCATCACAGTGCCCCTACCAACCACAGCTCCCCGTTACAGTGCCCCTTGCAGTCATGCCCCCTCTTTTTTCTCTGTAATCACAGTGGCCCCTTTTACTCTCTGCCTCCCCTGCACAGTCCTACCTTTGGCAGGGCAGAGGCAGGATTCAGCCTGTGTGTCCTCTACCGGCTCTCCCACCCTTCCAACAATGTCATCCTATCAGCAGTGTAGGGGGCGGGAGGAGCTGTAGATCTGGATCATAATAATAAACAGGTGATTACGGGAGACTCCCACTCTCTGTGCAGATCTCCAGCTCCTCGCGCCCCCTACTCTGCTGATAGGATGACATAGTTAGAGGAGTGGGAGAGCCAGTAGAGGACACACAGGCATGGCCGCATATTATCCCCCTCTCTCAAGCACTTTGTATATCAGATCTATGTAAGTAGATGAGACCACTCTCTTAAATAATGTTGGGGTTGGCTTTAAATGCTGTGATCATTCTAATTGTACCTTCCCCTGTGTATATATATATATATATATATATATATATATATATATATATATTGAACCTGTATTACCATTGATTAGGTCCTTCTGTACCCAGGCTTTGTTCTCTTCCCTTTTCATCTATAATATTTTAGGTTTTCCCATTTTTCTTTTTCCCCTATTTCCGTTTTTTTATTCTTCGTGTTATTTCATTTTTATCCTTTATTTATTATTATTATTTTTATTTCTCCTTTTTTTTCTTTTTTTTACCTTTTCTTTTCATTATTATTTATTTTATATTTATTTTTTATTATTTTTATTTTATTTTTATATTTATTATTATTATTATTTTTAGAAGGAGGTCAACTGCAGGTCCAATTCAGCTGTCTCGGAACCTTGAATAATCTCAGAAGCATCTCAAACTGATCTCAAATGCAAGCAGAAACACCAGAAAGCACACTACATCTGCCTATTCACACAGAGTTTGTACAGGGCAGTTTATAACAAAAGTATAAGAGAAAGTGGTCCCATTGGACTGAAGACACATTACGGTAAGATTGAGTTATAAGGGTGTATTATACACAATGGGAGGGTAAAGTGTACAGTACAAGGGTAATAATAGGCAGCTGGTAGATTCGACATACATATCAACGGAGATAATGAAAGACATAGGATTTTTTTTTTTGACAGGGCTGCTTATTTTTGACACCAGAATTCTATTTTTAATACCCTTAAGCCCTGTACACACGATTGGTTTTACAGATGAAAACAGTCCGATGGACTTTTTTCATCGGACAAACCGATCGTGTATGGGCCCCATCGGTCTTTTTTTCCATCGTTGTTAAAAAATAGAACATGTTTTAAATTTATCCTATGGAAAAAAAAACGATAGCAAATTACTATCGTCTGTGGGGAACTCCATCGGATGAAAAACCCACGCATGCTCAGAATCAAGTCGACGCATGCTCAGAAGCATAGAACGTAATTTTTCTTGGTTTGTCGGAGTGTTTTACGTCACGGCGTTTGGGACGATCGGTTTTTTGACTGATGGTGTGTAGGCAAGACTGATGGAAGTCAGCTTCATTGGATTTCCGATGGAAAAATCCATCGGTTTAAAATCCATAGGAAATCCGATCGTGTGTACAGGGCTTAACAGTATTGAATACACAGGTACCTAAACCTCCCTATATTCTGAGAACTTCATACCCACAACCTTATACAAAGTCTTTTTTTTTTGCGTAGCTAATAAACCACACAAAGCTGTCATGTTACAGAAATTATGCCAGAAACTGTTCATCTACCGACAGACTGCACCATCCAGAGAGCCATACGGAGAAATTAACAGAGTCTGTTCATACAGACGTTCCTATACTATTCCAAAGACCATGCATTAAAGAGGCCATCACTGCACAGCAGCTTACTGAAGCCCTACTCTCCTGAAGCTGAGTGAAGCCTCAATCTTCTGCAGCTCTCTAAAGCCGCACTCTACTGATCTTTGAAGCAAAAATTTTTGCAGCTCCCCGAAGACCCACTCTCCTAAAGCTCCATGAAGCCCCAATCTTCTGCAGTTCTCTGAAGCCTCATTTTTCTGAAGCTCCCTGAAGCGTAAATCTTCTACAGCTCTCTGAAGACCCACTTTCCTGAAGTCCAATGAAGCCCCAATCTTCTGAAGCCTTACTCTCCTGAAGCTCAATGAAGCTTCAATCATATGCAGCTCTCTGGAGCCTCACTGTACTGAAGGTTAAAGTCACAATTCTCTTCAGCTCCCCGAAGACCTACTCTCCTGTAGCTCCATGAAGCCCCAATATTCTGAAGCCCTACTCTCCTGAAGCTCAATGAAGCCTCAGTCTTCTGAAGCACTTTAAAGCCTCACTCTACTGAAGGTTGAAGCCACAATTTTCTGCAGCTTCCCAAAGACCCACTCCCCTGAAGCTCCATGAAGTCTCTGCAGCTCTCTAAAGCCTCGTTCTTCTGAAGCTCCCCAAAGCCTAAATCCTCTACAGCTCTCTCAGGACCCATTTTCCTGAAGCTCCAAAAAAGCCCCAATCTTCCGAAGCTTCACTCTATTGATGCCTTGTGAAGCCCTATTTTCCTGAAGTTCCATGAAGCTTTTCTCTTTTAAAGTACCTAAAACCTTGCTCTCCTACATCTCCACAATGTGGCTTTCAAAGAAAGTAAAGTAGTAGCGGCTGTAGATTTTAGAACAGTTAGCAGCCTAGAAGAAGATGTGACATGTTTAGTCAGAAGGAAAATTGTGTTTTGGGGAATGCTGAAGTTCCGACATGGTGGAGATGTTTTAAGCTGGCTTTGGAGAACGCCCAGGTACTGAAATGTAGGGACAATCAGGGATTTAGAAGTGAGCTAAAGAGATACCAGCTATTAGTGATGAGCCGAACACCCCCGGGTTCAGTTCGCACCAGAACCCGCGAACGGACCGAAAGTTCGCACGAACATTAGAACCCTATTAAATACAATGGATGCGAACGTTCGAATTCTAAAGTGCTAATTATAACGACTATTATCCATGTTATTGTCCTAAACAGAGTTTGGGAACCCGGGTTCTGCACCAGGGGACATGTATCAATGCAAAAAGAAGTTTTAAAAACGGACGTTTTTCGGGAGCAGTCATTTTAATGATGCATAAAGTGAAAAAAAAAAAGTCAAATATTCCTTTAAATATCGTACCTGGGGGGTGTCTAAAGTATGCCTGCGAAGTGCCACGTGTTTCCCGTGTTTAGAACTGTCCCTGCACAAAATGACATTTCTAAAGGAAAAAAAAGCCATTTAAAACTGCTTGCGGCTTTAATGTAATGTCTGGTCCCGGTAATATGGATGAAAATCTTTAAGAAAAATGGCATAGCTACCCCATCACCCCCCCCCCCCCCCTACCCCAGCCCATTACCAGCCCCTTTGGGTCTTGTTTGGATATTAAGGGGAACCCCGCAACACAAAATAAAAAAGGCCCTATATACTCTGAACAGCAGTATACAGGCGGTGTAAACAAGACCGGTGTAAACAAGACAGGGACTGTAGGTTTGTTCTTAAGTAGAATCTGTTTGTAATTTTGAACACGTACATTGTTTAAGTGTAGCTCCAGCCAAAAAATCTATTTTTAAGCTTTTTGGAAAACATAGGGAAGGGTTATCACCCCTGTAACATTTGTTTTGCTGTCTGTGCCCCTGTTCAGAACATTTCACCTCACTTTGTGTCCCAATGACAACTGTTTTTGAAATGTGGTGTTTTTACTGAAACAAGGATTGGTGATAAAGCATCAGTAGAGAGGAGACACCTTTCTCCCATATTAATTCTTACAGGAGAGAATTTTCCTTCCTAGGGGTAGATTTCCTCTCACTTCCTGTTGTCTTCTTCCGTTTGCAAGTAGGAGTCGTTTGTAAGTTGGATGTTTGAAAGTAGGGACCTGCAGTATATACTCTGCAGAAATTGGCCCCTTAGGTGTTGGTGTTGGCACAACACTGTAAGCACTCACAGTTACTCTTGGTGGGTGCTGGAACGCCCTGCTGTCAACTATTATATCAGGAATTGTAATAACATATAATTGTTGAACAGTGGTAGTAAAAATTGGGCCTTTGATGGTGGTGCTGGTGCCACAACACTGTAAGGCCTGACAGTTACTCTTGGTGGGCGCAGCAATGGGCCCTGCTGTGAATTATTAGATCAATAATTATAATTGCATGCCCCTGTTGAACAGGGGCTGAAAAATTGGGCCTTCGGTGGTGGTGGTGGTGGTGGTGTTGACACAACACTGTAAGGCCTGACAGTTACTCTTGGTGGGCGCAGCAATGGGCCCTGCTGTGAATTATTAGATCAATAATTATAATTGCATGCCCCTGTTGAACAGGGGCTGAAAAATTGGGCCTTTGGTGGTGGTGGTGGTGGTGGTGGTGGTGGTGTTGACACAACACTGTAAGGCCTGACAGTTACTCTTGGTGGGCGCAGCAATGGGCCCTGCTGTGAATTATTAGATCAATAATTATAATTGCATGCCCCTGTTGAACAGGGGCTGAAAAATTGGGCCTTAGGCACTGGTGGCACAACACTGCAACCCCTCACAGATACTGTACTTGGAGCACAGCAATGAGCCCTGTTGCAAAGTATTGCATCAAAAATTGTAATTACACGCCCCTGTTAAACAGGGGCTGAAAAATTGGGCCTTAGCCACTGGTGGCGGCACCCATAAACCAAAATGATCTTCCAAGCTATCATCATTAATCGGATCATTGAGGAGGAGGAGGAGGATAGCCAGTCAACATAACCGCACAGGCACTCAGCATCAGCATCAGTCTTGAAGGGATGTGACATTTTAAAATCAATTAGTCTGTTATATCAGCATCAGGTGTGTGGTAGCTGGTGGTGATCCAAGACTGGTTCATCTTGATGAAAGTCAGTCGATCAACCGAGTCGGTGGACAGGCGCACCCTGTGATCCGTGACAAATCCTCCAGCAGCACTGAATGTGCGTTCTGAAAGAACGCTGGATGCAGGACAGGCCAGTAGCTCAATTGCATACTGTGCAAGCTCTGGCCAGTGATCCATCCTCAAGACCCAGTAAGCCAGAGGATTTTCGGTGGGGAAGGTGTACAAGTCTGACCTTGCCCCTAGGTATTCCTGCACCATGTATATCAGACGCTGGCGATGGTTGCTGGAACCGATCATACTTTGGGGCTGCGGACTAAAGAATTGTCTGAACGCATCGGTCAGACGGCCACCTTCCCCACCGCTCCTTCTTTGACTGCCCGAAGCCTCAGCAACTCGTTGTCCAGGACCAGGAGTTTGTAACCTCCCAGTCTCTGGGAACGCGTTGCACAGACCTTTCTGCAAGGCCTCCCGGAGTTGTCTCATCCTCTGCTCCCTCTGCGACGGTAACATAAGGTCCGCAACCTTACCCTTGTACCGTGGATCAAGGAGAGTGGCCAGCCAGTAATGGTCCCTCTCCTTGATCCGAAGAATACGAGGATCCTTCCGCAGACTTTGCAGGATCAGGGAGGCCATGCAGCGTAGGTTAGCTGAGGCATTCAGTCCGGAGTCCTCTGGGTCACTAAGGACGACATGATCCGCAGCCACCTCCTCCCAGCCACGTACAAGTCCACTGGTTTCTTGGGACTGTAAATCATCCCTAAAAGACTGCTGCTGATGATGCTGAGTGCCAGCCTCCACCTCCATGCTGACACAATCCTCCTCCTCCTCTTCCTGTGCGATGGGTGGGACAGAAGGAACACTTTCTGGGTAAAGGGGGCCTTGAGAGGCAAGGAAGTCCTCCTCTTCCTGCCTCTGTTCTGCCTCAAGTGCCCTGTCCATTATTCCACGCAGCGTGTGCTCCAACAGGTGGACAAGAGGTACAGTGTCACTGATGCATGCACTGTCACTGCTCACCATCCTCGTGGCCTCCTCAAATGGTGCCAGGACAGTGCATGCATCCCTGATCATGCCCCACTGGCGTGGTGAAAAAAACCCGAGCTCCCCTGACCCTGTCCTGGTGCCATAGTCGCACAGGTACTCATTGATGGCCCTCTGCTGCGTGTGCAGCCGCTGCAGCATGGCCAACGTTGAGTTCCGCCTGGTGGGCATGTCACATATAAGGCGGTTCTTGGGCAGGTTCAACTCCTTTTGCAGCTCAGCCAGGCGAGCACTGGCATTATAAGATCTGCGGAAATGCACACAGACTTTCCTGGCCTGCCTCAGGACATCCTGTAAGACCGGGTACCTGCCCAAGAACCGCTGCACCACCAGGTTAAGGACGTGAGCCACACAGGGCACATGGGTCAGTTGTCCCTGTCGGAGGGCAGAGAGGAGGTTGGTGCCATTGTCGCAAACCACCATTCCTGGCTTAAGCTGGCGTGGCGTCAACAACCTCTCGGCCTGCCCCTGCAGAGCAGACAGGACCTCTGCCCCAGTGTGGCTCCTGTCCCCCAAACACACCAGCGCAAGCACGGCATGGCATCTTTTTGCCTGCGTACTTGCGTAGCCCCTTGAACGCCTACGGAGCACCGCTGGTTCCGAGGACAAAGCACAGGAAGAGGCCATGGAGGAAGAAGAAGAGGAGGGGGTGGAGGAGAGAGGTGTGTCACAACCAGTAGTAGCATTTTGGAGGCGTGGCGGTGGAACAACCTCCAACACTACTGCACCTTGTCCTGCATCCTTCCCAGCTGCCAAAAGAGTGACCCAATGGGCCGTGAAAGAAAGGTAACGTCCCTGTCCATGCCTGCTGGACCATGAGTCAGCGGTAATATTCACCTTACCGCTGACCGCCCTGTCCAGCGAGGCCAAGACATTGCCTTCCACATGCCTGTAGAGAGCCGGAATCGCCTTCCGTGAGAAAAAGTGGCGTTTGGGAACCTGCCACTGAGGAACCGCACATTGCACAAACTCACGGAAGGGGGCCGAGTCTACCAACTGAAAAGCAGCAGTTGAAGCGCTAGCAATTTAGCCAAGCTAGCATTCAACCGCTGGGCATGTGGATGGCTGGGAGTGAACTTCTTTTGACGGTCCAGCAGCTGGGGCAGGGAAATTTGCCTGCTAGAATCGGACGTCGGTGTACTGCTAGCAGAGTGGCCGCAAGTACTTGGCTGTGACACACCTAATTCTACACCTTCATTCCTCTCAGTGCAGGTTTCAGAGAGGACTGAAGGTATAGTGGGGTTGGAGATCCCAGCTGATGCGGTGCAAGGAGAGGTCCGCTTTGTTCTTTGGTGTGGGTCTTTAAGGTAGGCTTGCCAACGAGCTGCATGGCAGGTCAACATATGTCTGATCAAGCATGTGGTGCCCAAGCGGCTGATGTTTTGGCCACGCGATATACGCTTGAGACATATGTTGCAAACAGCAGCTGTGCGATCTGATGCACTTGCCTCAAAAAAGGCCCACACTAAAGAACTTTTTGAATGACGGGCAGAGGCAGCGCCCTGCACAGGCGGAGCTCTGCGGTGTGATTCCGTCGGTGTGCTGCCCATACGCTGGCCACCCAAGGGCATCCTGCCTCGTTGGAGATGTGCCTCCTCCTCATCCTCCTCCTCCTCCTCTCTCCTATTAGGCACCCACGTGGAGTCAGTGACCTCATCATCCCCTCCCTCCTCATCACTGGAGCCAATCTGGCAGTATGCTGCAGCTGCTGGAGCATGACTGCCAGATTGGTGTCCTTCTTGAGCATCCCCTCTGTCTGCTCTCACGCTACTGCCTTCCTCTAGCTGGGTATCATCATCAGATCCTTCGAAACGCTGGGCATCCTCCTGGAGCATGTACCCAACACTGTGCTCAAACAGTTCGGGGGACTCCTCAGGAGGAGGACATGGTGGGTCTAGGGAAGGAGTGACTAATGATGACATTGATACCAGAGAAGAGGACGCTTTGGCAGCTGCTTTGCCAGTACCCTGAGCCTGGGTGAGAGAGGATGAGGAGGATGAGGTGGGCTTGGTCATCCACTCTACCAAGTCTTCGGCATGATGTGGCTCAACATGTCCAGCTGCCGAAAAGAAGGACAAGCGTGTCCCATGGCCATGTGCTGATGACAATGCACCGCGTCCACGACCAGCACTGTTGCCCCCAGACACAGAGCCTGCTTGCCCTCTTTTTTTGCCTCCTGACTGTCTGCCTCTCCTTGTTTGCCTTCCAGACATTTTAATGGATGGCCTGCAGGGAGATGGGAAAAACAGCAATAAGGGCTACCTTCAGGTGTATACTGTGCAGGAGGCTTAGCAACAATGACACTGACACTGTCCCCTGCCTATCCTTCTCTGTCCCTAAACACAAGGATTTGCAATATGCTTCAGCAAGATTGGTTTAGCACAGAATAGCACACTGACAGTTTCCCTCACTGTCCTTCTCTGTCCCTTCAAACAAGGTTTAGCACAGAATAGCACACTGATAGTTTCCCCGAGTGTCCTTCTCTGTCCCTAAACTCAAGGATTTCAAATACGGTTCAGCAAGATTGGTTTAGCACAGAATAGCACACTGACAGTTTCCCCGAGTGTCCTTCTCTGTCCCTAAACTCAAGGATTTCAAATATGGTTCAGCAAGATTGGTTTAGCACAGAATAGCACACTGACACTTTCCCTCACTGTCCTTCTCTGTCCCTACAAACAAGATTTAGCACAGAATAGCACACTGATAGTTTCCACGAGTGTCCTTCTCTGTCCCTAAACTCAAGGATTTCAAATATGGTTCAGCAAGATTGGTTTAGCACAGAATAGCACACTGACACTTTCCCTCACTGTCCTTCTCTGTCCCTACAAACAAGGTTTAGCACAGAATAGCACACTGACAGTCTCCCCGAGTGTCCTTCTCTGTCCCTAAACTCAAGGATTTCAAATATGGTTCAGCAAGATTGGTTTAGCACAGAATAGCACACTGACACTTTCCCTCACTGTCCTTCTCTGTCCCTACAAACAAGGTTTAGCACAGAATAGCACACTGATAGTTTCCACGAGTGTCCTTCTCTGTCCCTAAACTCAAGGATTTCAAATACGGTTCAGCAAGATTGGTTTAGCCCAGAATAGCACACTGACAGTTTCCCCGAGTGTCCTTCTCTGTCCCTAAACTCAAGGATTTCAAATATGGTTCAGCAAGATTGGTTTAGCACAGAATAGCACACTGACACTTTCCCTCACTGTCCTTCTTTGTCCCTACAAACAAGGTTTAGCACAGAATAGCACACTGACAGTTTCCCCGAGTGTCCTTCTCTGTCCCTAAACTCAAGGATTTCAAATATGGTTCAGCAAGATTGGTTTAGCACAGAATAGCACACTGACACTTTCCCTCACTGTCCTTCTCTGTCCCTACAAACAAGGTTTAGCACAGAATAGCACACTGATAGTTTCCACGAGTGTCCTTCTCTGTCCCTAAACTCAAGGATTTCAAATACGGTTCAGCAAGATTGGTTTAGCACAGAATAGCACACTGACAGTTTCCCTCACTCTCCTTCTTTGTCCCTACAAACAAGGTTTAGCACAGAATAGGACACTGATAGTTTCCCTCACTGTCCTTCTCTGTCCCTACAAACAAGGCTTAGCACAGAATAGCACACTGACAGTTTCCCCGAGTGTCCTTCTCTGTCCCTAAACTCAAGGATTTCAAATATGGTTCAGCAAGATTGGTTTAGCACAGAATAGCACACTGACAGTTTCCCTCACTGTCCTTCTCTGTCCCTACAAACAAGGTTTAGCACAGAATAGCACACTGATAGTTTCCCTCACTGTCCTTCTCTGTTCCTACAAACAAGATTTAGCACAGAATAGCACACTGATAGTTTCCACGAGTGTCCTTCTCTGTCCCTAAACTCAAGGATTTCAAATACGGTTCAGCAAGATTGGTTTAGCACAGAATAGCACACTGACAGTTTCCCCGAGTGTCCTTCTCTGTCCCTAAACTCAAGGATTTCAAATATGGTTCAGCAAGATTGGTTTAGCACAGAATAGCACACTGACACTTTCCCTTACTGTCCTTCTCTGTCCCTACAAACAAGGTTTAGCACAGAATAGCACACTGACAGTTTCCCCGAGTGTCCTTCTCTGTCCCTAAACTCAAGGATTTCAAATACGGTTCAGCAAGATTGGTTTAGCACAGAATAGCACACTGACACTTTCCCTCACTGTCCTTCTCTGTCCCTACAAACAAGGTTTAGCACAGAATAGCACACTGACACTTTCCCTCACTTTCCTTCTCTGTCCCTACAAACAAGGTTTAGCACAGAATAGCACACTGACAGTTTCCCCGAGTGTCCTTCTCTGTCCCTAAACTCAAGGATTTCAAATATGGTTCAGCAAGATTGGTTTAGCACAGAATAGCACACTGACAGTTTCCCTCACTGTCCTTCTCTGTCCCTACAAACAAGGTTTAGCACAGAATAGCACACTGATAGTTTCCCTCACTGTCCTTCTCTGTTCCTACAAACAAGATTTAGCACAGAATAGCACACTGATAGTTTCCACGAGTGTCCTTCTCTGTCCCTAAACTCAAGGATTTCAAATACGGTTCAGCAAGATTGGTTTAGCACAGAATAGCACACTGACAGTTTCCCCGAGTGTCCTTCTCTGTCCCTAAACTCAAGGATTTCAAATATGGTTCAGCAAGATTGGTTTAGCACAGAATAGCACACTGACACTTTCCCTCACTGTCCTTCTCTGTCCCTACAAACAAGGTTTAGCACAGAATAGCACACTGACAGTTTCCCTGAGTGTCCTTCTCTGTCCCTAAACTCAAGGATTTCAAATACGGTTCAGCAAGATTGGTTTAGCACAGAATAGCACACTGACAGTTTCCCTCACTGTCCTTCTCTGTCCCTACAAACAAGGTTTAGCACAGAATAGCACACTGACACTTTCCCTCACTGTCCTCTGTCCCTACAAACAAGGTTTAGCACAGAATAGCACACTGACAGTTTCCCTCACTGTCCTTCTCTGTCCCTACAAACAAGGTTTAGCACAGAATAGCACACTGACACTTTCCCTCACTGTCCTTCTCTGTCCCTACAAACAAGGTTTAGCACAGAATAACACACTGACACTCTCCCTACCTATCCTTCTCTGTCCCTAAACACAAGGAATCCAGGATTAGTAAAGGAAAAAAATGACACTGTCCCTGCCTATGCTTCTCTTTCCCTGCTCCGGAACACACTACACAAGGCCGCCGCGCTGGCGGCCTTTTATAGTGTGGGGCGTGTACTAAACCCCCTCAGCAATAATTGGCCACAGGCATCCTGCCTGTGGCCAATCATTGCTCTCCTCGCTGCCGGCGCTGTGATTGGCCAAGCATGCGGGGTCACAGTGCATGCTTGGCCAATCACAGCGCCTGGATGACACTGCGATGGCGTAGTGCATTGTGGGCCGTTCGCGTCACTCGAATTTGGCGCGAACGGCCCAAATCGTTCGATCTTCGTCGAACGATCGAACAGCCGATGTTCGAGTCGAACGTATGTTCGACTCGAACACGAAGCTCATCCCTACCAGCTATAATCTGAGAGATGTACAGTACAGGTGTCTGCTGATTTTATCTACCAATTGTCTTTTAATTTGGTCTATTCCTATATATATTTTTATACTTTTTAATGTTGGACCTTAATTTAAATTTATATATCCATATATCTATATCTATATATATATATATATATATATATATATATATATATATATCTAGATATGTATATATCTATATATAGATAGATAGATAGATATTATTTACCTTATTTGACACTTCTGTTTTGCATTTCCATGTTCGTGTTAATAATTGTATATACTGCTTCTCAGCACATAAAGCATTAATGTTGTTTGACTTTGATGAATATAGCAGAGGCAGTACAACAGATACTGTCTCTATGCACTGCATCTACGATATACCCTTTTAGTTATTCTTGTTGTTCTCCTGGATATATTTGTTCTGCTAATTTTTTTCTTATACTTCATTTTTATATAGAATTCACGTTGTTTTAAATTATGTAACTATCTTCTTTCAAACTGCTCGACTATGCTTTTATTTACTAATTAAGCAGAGAAGCATCCTATTTTTATAAAAGGGTGATATTGCTATAAAGTGATCTTAGACCAATTGCAAATCATATTATTTTCATCTTGCAAGTAGATAAATTGTTGAAGCTAGAGGAAGCTGACATGATAGGAAGGGACAGCTGGATGTTGCAGAGTATTTCAAGCGACTTGCTCAAGCTGTACATGGAGATCTGCAGCCAGCAATGGAAGGACTTGTGGGAAGGCCATACATGCTTAATATTTTTGAAGCGATAGGTACTTTAATTTACACAGGGATTGACACTCATATTATACATTCACATCATTCCCTGCCCTCAAAGTGCTTACAATCTAAGGTCCCTATCTCCAATTCATACATGCACATACTAAGGCCAATTTAGACAGGGGCCAATTAACCCAGAAAGGGTGAAATGGTATGATTATGCTTAGTAGAGTTTGAAGGTTATGATTTGCAGGTATGTGTGTGTATGTGGTGTAGCTGCTTATCCTCAGAGGTATCAATACATTTCTTTGGTCTTTTAACCATCATTTTGTTGTTCACTTTTGAATCTAAGTATTATCTGTCTACTTTGAGTAGGTAATCTTCACATGAGCTTATAATTAGGGTTGTCCCGATACCACTTTTTTAAGACCGAGTACAAGTACCGATACTTTTTTTCAAGTACTTGCCGATACCGATTACCGATACTTTTTTATAATGTCAGGTGACAGTTTTAAAGCACAATACAGATTAGGTGGCACTGATATGCAGCACTGATAGGCGGCACTGATTAAGCAGCACTGATGAGCACTGATATGATTAGGTGGCACGGATATGCAGCAGTGATGAGTACTGACAGGTGGCGGGCACTTATGACTGGCACCGACATATGGCTGGCACTGACAGGGGGCTGGCACTGATAGATGGCACTGGC
This sequence comes from Rana muscosa, assembly GCA_029206835.1. NCBI lineage: Eukaryota > Metazoa > Chordata > Amphibia > Anura > Ranidae > Rana > Rana muscosa. The sequence goes on along the minus strand of CM055122.1, from coordinate 952,149,636 downwards.
ACTAATAGATGGCAGGTGGCTGGCACTGATGGATGGCAGTGATAGATGGTACTGAGTCAGCATATGCTCCTTACATTGGTGATCAGTAGGAAGAATGTTCCTTACATTGGTGGTCAGTGGGTAGAATGCTCCTTACATTGGTGGTCAGTGGGAAGAATGCCCCTAACATTGGTGGTCAGTGAGAAGAATGTCCCTTACATTGGTGGTCAGTGGGAAGAATGCCCCTTACATTGGTGGTCAGTGGGAAGAATGCCCCTTACATTGGTGGTCAGTGGGAAGAATGCCCCTAACATTGGTGGTCAGTGGGAAGAATGCCCCTTACATTGGTGATCAGTGGGAAGAATGTCCCTTACATTGGTGATCAGTGGGAAAAATGTCCCTTACATTGGTGATCAGTGGGAAGAATGTCCCTTACATTGGTGGTCAGTGGGAATAATGCCTCTTACATTGGTGGTCAGTGGGAAGAATGCCTCTTACATTGGCAAAGGCACCCCCCCACCCCCAGCTCTTCCCTCCCCCTGGGCCATTCTCAGTGGTTAATGTCTTTTTAAAAAACTCCCTCCCCTCCAGCATCGAAAAACAAACAGGCAGGAGAGTCAGGGGGAGCACATCAAGTAAAATAGCAGGGTGACCAGCAGAAAGACAGGCAAGACAGGCAACCATTTGATCACAAGGGCGGAAGGAAAACAAATCTGTGTGCATGTCACAATGAAATTTTACTTACCCGCCTGAAGACACGCTCTGCTCTCCGCTCTGGTTACGCCCCCTCTCTGCTCTGGTCTCCGCCCCCCCGCCTCGCTCTCCGCCCCGTCTGCGATCTGGTCTCCGCTCTGGTCTCCGCCCCCTGCTTCGCTCTCTGCCCCGTCTCCGCTCTGGTCTCCGCCCCCGCCTCGCTCTCCGCCCCGTCTGCGATCTGGTCTCCGCTCTGGTCTCCGCCCCCTTCTTCGCTCTCCGCTCTGGTCTCCGCCCCCCTGCCCCGCTGTCCGCCCCCTCTGCGCTCTGTTCTCCGCTCTGGTCTCCGCCCCCCACCTCGCTCTCCGCCCCCTCTGTATCGGTATCGGGACAACCCTACTTATAATATTGTATCTTTTTTTGATCTCTTCTGGCTGGCATAAGCAGGGGCCCTTAAGCCCCAGGACAAGCATGGCATGTTAAAAATTAGTTTGTGATTAGCTGGAAAGATCTCTTAACACGCTTCTGAAAACCATACTGAAATTTGGCCGTGTCTATGATTCTCTTTGTAGACCTCCGTTTACACCCAACACAAAATGGTCAGGCTTACAATGACTCCCTTTCTATTTACCACCTCCTTGGATATCCTCAGCACCACACTAACAGGATCAGCTGTTAAAGCCACTCTTCTAGGTGTTAGTCCTTGGTGATGAACCAAAAGTCAAAAAAATATAAGCATACAGTTCATTATTCTACCTACCAAAGGACACCAGCATTAGTGAGGACCCATCTGGACAGTACTGGCACATAGGGCGGCAGTCTAGAACCTTCTATTATACATAGGAGGGTTTTAGCAATATTACGTGCACTTGGATATTAGACATGTGCGATTAATTTCGTACGAATCGAAAATTCGTACACATTTTTCGAAATTCGTACATTTGTACGAATCCGAATTACGAATTTTTCCGGATACGAATTCTGTACGAAATACGAAGTTTCGTTTACGAAGTTTCGTTTTACGAATTTCGGCTCCAAATTGAAAAGATTTGACATTATAGAGAGAAAAGATTCGACATTATAGAGAGAAAAGATTCGACATTATAGAGAGAAAAGATTTGACATTATAGAGAGAAAAGATTCGACATTATAGAGAGAAAAGATTCAACATTATAGAGAGAAGATTATTGCTGCTGGAATTGGGTGGGGGAAGTACATTTCCAGGTCGAATCATTCGTTCGTTCCGGTCGAATCGTTCGTTATATGCGTCGTACGAAATTCCTATTTCGTACGAACCCGAATTGAATTCCGTATACGAATTACGATTTTTTTTTAATACGGAACGGAACGAAACAAATTTTTCGACGGCTCCCATGTCTATTGGATATACAATGTACCACCCCTGGCAGCCCTGCTGTCTTTGTTGGCTATTCAGAAATCCACCCGTATCCAGGCAGTACCCTAGGGTGCCCCTGATCTTTCAGGGCCCTAGCAATGCCCACAAAACTGGGTCTTATGACACTAAATGGTCAAAGAAACTCTCAATGACTTCTTACTACTGTTCTGGTTCTATACATAATAATAATAATAATATTACAGTCTGTTCCATTTCAGGACAATTGTCTTAAGTGTATCACTCTGAGTTAAATGTATCACTGTACCGTATGGTGCTATTAAAGGATTAAACTAAAAAAAAATTAAGGGAAGGAAACGTTTTGAAAAGAGATGCAATTAACAATAAGTATTGAATAATTAATATACAATTACATTGACATTCAATTGAAAATGAAATACATTTTCCAAATAAATAAATAAATAAAGGTATATAATACATAAAATATATATAGGATATCCTTCTCTAGCTGCTACAAAGCTCTGATTATTTTATTTATTAAAACATTTGCCACTTGGTTTATAATATGTGATGAGTTTATTATGTGGGAAACTTTTACAAATGCCTTTTACAGACACAACCCTGCTCACTTCATTGAAAAACAGCCAGACATGACTTTAAACATGGCTGAATTGCCACTAAGCGGAATTAATCTCTGTGGCACTTCATCCTGTTATTCTCCTTGTGATTCCTCCATTAGAGGTAATTAAATCTGCGTTACCAACATGCTTAAAGAGGAGAGAAAATCCCATGCAGATGAGGTATGCAAATCAGCCACGGAGTTAAGAAAACAGTCATTTTCATACTAAGTACGTTCTTTCTAATAGACTAAAGAGTGTCCCCAGAGGTATTGATCACTTGACAATTTTTTTTTTCTTCTTTTGGCTTAAACCCTCCAGTGGAGCAGAGAGTGGCTTTTCACCTTCCCTGGCTGTGCCTCATCTGGTCAACTGAAGCTCTTTCTCTCTATTTACTTGCGTTGAGCTATGAACACTAAATGAAGCAAGTAATTTGGTGCATTGTTAGAAGGAGGGGGCAGCTGACAGAGGATGGTGTCAGCTGCACAGGCAGCAAAAAAAGCCAACATCTTAATAAAATAGCCTCGGGCAAAATCCCATTAAAGCCTTCAGATGCTTGTTTCCCTGCAGTTGGGCAGGTAGGCGTCGAGGAGTGCGTGGCAGCCCTGAGTGCACTCTGGGAACCCAGTTAAAAAAAAATGAGTGCTTTTTTATATTTTTATATATGTTAAAAAAAAAAAATATCCACCAGCCCAGTTCCTCTGAGTAATTTGCAAGGCTGAGAGAGACGGCGAGAAAGAGCGCCTTGATGTGCAGGGACTAAGTGGCTCTGCAGCAGTAGAATCTGCGAGTGAGCTGGTCTTGTCCATTAATGATGTTGTGCAGACCTTAGTCTGACCTCTGGAGGAAGAGACGGAACATGCTGGGCACTCTTAGAATGACAATGAGTGTGGACCATGCCGGTGTTTCAGTTTTTTGTTGTTGTTTCTCATAAACACGGGACAACAGATGTTAGAAAAATTTTTACTCCTGTATTGATTTGTCAAATATATATTGGAGATGAGAATGAGAAATTTGCAGGGCAATACAAAAAGTTGGGTATTGGAGTTTAGGAGCAGTGATAACGTATCTGCGCCACAGTCATAGAGTGAAAGCTAAACCCTATGGGCAGAAGCTTTTGTAAGTTGCCTTTTTTAGAATGGCAGCAAACAAATGTTTATATATAGAGGGATACTTGCTGTTATGAAATAAAATGGTCTTGTAGTTAGAGGTGTAGGTAGAAACCAAGGGACCATGGTTTGAACTCAGAATGAAGGTCCCTTTATCTGTCATTTCTAATATTTCAACGGCCATGTTCCACCCTTAGACTGCTGATTTTGTATTGAATATGTTATAATGCCTCCTTTTTGAAAAATACTAAATTTGGACAAAATTATATTGTATGGTTTTATTACCAGCTATTTTCAGGCAATAATGGTGCAAGAATTAGAAAAACAATTAAGCCCTGTACACACGATCAGATTTCCTATGGATTCAAATCCGATGGATTTTTCCATCGGAATTCCGATGAAGCTGACTTCCATCAGTCTTGCCTACACACCATCAGTCAAAAATCTGACCGTCGCAAACGCTGTGACGTAAAACACTCAGATGAGCCGAGAAAAATTAAGTTCAATGCTTCTGAGCATGCGTCGACTTGATTCTGAGCATGCGTGGGTTTTTTCTCCGATGGAGTTCCACACAGACGATCGGAATTTGCTATCGTTTTTTTTTCCATCGGATAAATTTAAAACATGTTCTATTTTTTCTCACCAATGGAAAAAAGACCGATGGGGCCCATACACGATCGGTTTGTCCGATGAAAAAAGTCCATCGGACTGTTTTCATCGGTAAAACCGATCGTGTGTACAGGGCATAACAGTGTGATTAATATTTTATGTAAGTTTAACCCATTAGTGGCAATTCTGATTATACACTTTTGTAACAAACTATATGAACTGTTCCTGTTCACCTTCTCCATTATGATGCTTTGGTTGGATTCACTCTATGGGATTTATTTACTAGAGGCAAATAGGCCTTAAAGTGGTTCTAAAGCCTAAACATTTTTTACCTTAATGAATTCCTTGCATTAAGGTAAAAAATGTTTAGGTATCAGCATCCCCTCTTTTACTTACCTGAGCCCTCATTCGTCTGTAGCTCTTCTCTCCCCTCACTTCTGCGTCGCACTGGCTTTGCTGGGGCACTGGGAGTCATTGTCAATTAAAGCCAGTGACGAGGGAGCTGGGGACGGGTCCGTGTAGGGGCACTCGTGCGAGCTCGTGTGCCCCTACACTGGACTGAGGGGAGGGGTCAGGAGCACTGGCAGCACTGGCAGGAGACCCGAAAAGAGGAGGTTCAAATGCAAATATAATCTGTACAGCTGAACAGTTTAATGTTGGGCCCAAGGACTTCCTGAGAACCCTGAACCTATTAAATGAGATGAAGCTCTGGTAACATCTAGCCATGGACAAGCAAAAATTTTATTTTTTTCTTCTTACCTTTGCACGTGAATGGATATTCTTTGCAAAGTGAATTTTCACCACGTTCACTAAGCTAAGGGAAGATTCCCTTGCCAAGTGAAAATTCTTTTGCAAAATGAACAGCCTTTTTGCTTTTAGCAAATCACCATATCTCTCTCTGGCCTTTTATCTGGTCCTGTGCCTTACTGGGTTTCTCAATCCCTGCCTGCGTAAAATTACTTTAACTCACCTTACGGATTGCTGCTTCTTTATGTAGGTTCTTTGAGATAGTGAATTTCATGATGCTGGAACCCTAGGTGTATGGTAAAAGTTTTACTAATATTATCCCGATGGAGCATCTGGGTGATGTGTGGGCTGCATTTCCACAGCAAACCTCAGGAAATCAGTTAGTGCGAAAGATTGGAGTGTCACACCAGAATGTTGAAACCAAAACAGGGGTTTTATTCCAAACATAAAGTCAACTTAATATCCAATGCATTTCTGGGGCCTTACTACACCCCCTTCATTGGTGCTTAAGAGAATGACTGTTTAGGGATTTGAGCTATAGATAAAATCTGGAAGACTATATTAAAATAATTTTAATCCCAACTGGTAAATAGCTTGAGCCCCTAAGAGCCAATCGCTTAAGCCCTGATGAAGGGTGCCGTGTTAGATCCTTTGGTTATTAAAGTGGAGCACAAACAATGTGACAGTTACATTCCCAGCACATGCCAGGAATTTAAAGTGTAAGTAAACCCCCCTATCGTTTTCAGCCAAGGAAGATGCCATCTTTGCCTCTGTTTAATCTACAACTGCCATGATGCTGCACATGTGATCAGTTATGACACCAGCCATTGGATGGTTTGACAGTTTGGTTGAGAGCACAACCAATGGGAGTGTTAAATTTCCGGCACATGCTGGAAATTAAACTGTTTTATGGATGGGTTCAATTCAGCTTTAACTGTTTTTTTGAAACTGGGTTTGCTTTGACTTTAAAGTGGAAGTAACCCCTCCTATTGTTTTCAGCCAAGGAAACTGCCATCTTGGCCTCTGTTTAATCTACAACTGTCATGGTGCTGCACATCATGGTGATCAGTCATGGTGATGATCAGTAATGACACCAGCCATTGGATGGTTTGACAGTTTGGTAGAGAGCACAACCAATGGGAGTGTTACATTTCCGATGTGTCGGAAATGTAACTATCTTTGAAAACTGATAAATGGATGGGTTTACTTCCGCAATACGTTCAGTTAAGTGGAAATAAATAAATCCATTTAACAGTATATAAAGTCCATTCAGTATGGAGTGCTGAGCTTGCAGTTTGGTGTGGTTGTCAGGTGACTCTTCGTGCTCCCCTCCTGGGTCCCCACTCACCAAAAAAAAAACTTTAAATACGACAGTTTGTTAAATTAGGATGGTGTCTCCCGTCACTAATCAGGATTGTTGGATACGGTCATTATATAAAAATGACTCCTTTCTTCCACCAGTATGTTTAAGAGTGTATGGGATCAGGGCCGCTGATAGGGCAGTACAACCAGCCCTGTTGTACGGGGCCTGGCCCTATCAGCTGCATAGAAGGGCCTGGCTAGCATTACAGCTCATTGCTGCATTGAATAAAAAAAAAATCGAGCTTGGTAAACTTCTCTCCCGCTCCTACTTGTTTTATGGAGCGGGGTTATACCATTTTCCTGGGCCCCATCAGGTCAACAGAGGGGCCCAGGTGCGCACAGAGGAGGGACTATTTCTTCAGCCGATGTATATCCAGCCCGACTGCTACTCAATTAGTCTCGGCCGGCGGAGTGATACTATGATTCTCCTTCCGGCGCCCGCTGTTCACAGGTGCTGAGATGCGAGGAGGCTGACAGGGAACTGGAAGGAGAGCGTGGCTGTAATTGACACAATGAGTGAAGAATAAAGCATAGAATCCTCACTGTGTCCTTAGAATAGAACTCACAACACAGCAGGTTATCATTAGCATTACAATAGTCTTCACAGGCAGCACAGTAAGTAGGGCCTCTATCATGGCTCTGTGTCTCATGGCTGCTGACTTTGTTATGGCTGTGGTGTGTTAACAAAGTCAGCAAACAGCCATGTGACATACAGCCATGATAGAGCCCCTGCCTACTGTGCTGCCTGTAGGGCCGCCATCAGGGGGGTACAGGCAGTACACCTGTAAGGGGCCCGGATGGCAACCCCCCTTTTATTTTTTTTTATTTTTTTTAGGGGGCCCAGAGGCCCCCAGGAGCCCGGAGGTCCCCAGGGCCCCGGATGGTAACCCCCCTTTTTTTATGTATTTTTTTATTTAAAAAAATATATATATATTTTATTTTTTTTGTAAGGGGCCCTGAGGTCCCCAGAGGCCCGGAGGTCCCCAGGGCCCCCAATGGCAACCCCCCTTTTTTTTTTAAATAAAAATATATATATATTTTTTTCTATAAATTATTATTTATTTTTTTTGTAAGGGGCCCAGAGGTCCCCAGAGGCACGGAGGTCCCTGGATGACAACCCCCCTTTTGTTTTGTTTTTGTTCGTCAGCACCCAAAGCCCCCCCGACCTCAACAATTCGCGGCGGCAGCACCCCCCCCCCCCGGTTCTCCTCTGCTCCAGGGGGCCCATGCCTGAAGCTGTGTAAGGGGCCCCAAAATTCCTGATGGTGGCCCTGGCTGCCTGTGATGCCTGTGATGATGATTGTAATGCTGATGAGCTGCTACCTTACACTTCAGTTGGGGGAGCAGTAAACATGTGCAGTTGAGAAGCATTTTACCCCCCCTCTAAAAGACCCCAGATCTCTCCATAAAGAGGAACTGTCATGGCCCTGCTATCACGAGGGATGTTATTCATCCCTTGTGTAAGAAAAAGAAAAAATGAAAGATGTAATTTTAACAAAATTTAATTAAAAAGAAATGTAAACTGCTCCAGCTTCTTCGTGCTTATGCGCAATTGCGAACGCACATGTTGGCCCCGCACACATGTGTAAACAGCAACAAACCTGCCTTTTGTTTCGAGCCGGGGTTAGGGGTGGGGACAGGGGTGGGGTCAAGGGCGTGGTCGAAGGGGGCCCCGTCAGGTAGGCTGTACGGGGCCCCATAATTTCTATCAGCGGCCCTCTATGGGATATTCTAGATTCAAATCTTAATTATCACCTTCCCAGCTTTCATGGTGACTGGATATCCAGACCTTGTGACGGTTGTTTGCCAGGTATGTAACTATTACATTGGTTGTGTTCTCAACCAAACCATCAAATGGCTGGTGTCATAACTGATCACATGTGCAGCACCATGGCAGCAGAAGATCAAACAGAGGCCCAGATGGCAGTTTCCTTTGCTGAAAATGATAAAGGTGGGTTTAGTTCTGCTTTAAGCTAAGTTTGGAATAAATCCTCCAATTTGGATTTCAACATTCCAGTAATGTGCTCCAGTCTTTCGATCCCATTAATATACTCCTTGTATAGGTTGTCTGCACCTTGTCATCTCTTCCTTGTGTTTTGTGATCCTGATTGCTACTCTGATTACTTCCCTGATTCCTGTCATCTGTCTTACTTGAGCCAGTTGCAACCTTCTGTCTGTGGGGGCAGTGGGACTTTATGTGAAACACAACACTAGGGCAGGATGAGTCAAACAATATAAAGTATACAAATAATTTTATTAGCATCAATTAGGAGCATAATGCATGGAATGACATCGATATTAATTCAATAAGTATGATACAATGTAAAATAGAACATGATTGATATATCACATTATAGTAAAATAGTAGTATAATATACAAAGTAGCACATGATCAACCTCGATATCGGCAGTATACCCAAAATTAAGACATGGTAACATATAATGAAAATTGATGACTCAACCAATTGAAACCCATGGTAACCACATGATTGCTGTGATGTGACATCAAATATGAAAGCTCTACGTGTTTTGTGGAGTTGTATCCACTCATCAGGAGCAATTGATTGGGGACCCCTATAATATATAATATATACTATTCTTAATTAATGGTAATTAACTAAGGCAGGAAGAAGGGAAAACAATTGCTGTAATCCTAGCACTCTTACCTGTGGATATGTTGTAAAATTATAAAAAGGGTATCTGCTAATGTTAAAATTGGGAATACCAGGGGGTGAGGCCTGTGACCTGTGTGCTGGATGGCTATGGTCTCATACAAAGTCCCAACCAATTTCTTCTAAAACCTTCTGTCTGTGTTTTACATCTGCCTGAACTGCTTCTACTTGACGTATCCCTGTGTTACGACTTTGCCTTTTTCCTAATAATTCCCTACATTATACATAACAGCCTTATACCTCACCAACTGTAGCAATTATTAAAGAGTGACCCTCAAAAACCAAAAATCTGTCTTAAGTCTGCGGAAAACCGACTAATGCCACGTACACACGGTTGGGTTTTCCAACGGGAAAAAGTCAGTCGGGAACCCCGACGGGAAAAAAGAGAGCCAGTTCTCTTTTTTTTGCCTGCTGTTTTTGGCAGTTTTCCCGTCGGAAACATTAGCACTTTACTTAGCATGCATACACTAAACATGAAGTACGGTATATCAAATCATAGGTACCCTTTAAAACAATAATAGGCAAGGATGTCAGCTTTTGGTGGCATACATTAAAAAAGGCATGGCAGAGAGTAGAAATGAACATCCCACCCTACTGCACTTTGTTACTTACTACTACTTACCATCCCTACTGTACCTCTCCTCACTGCTAAAACCAGGCTTAAAGTAATTGTAAACCTCAGACATGAGGTGTGTACTTAGTGTGTACTTGTGCACTAAGTGTCATTTATGTCTTCTGCTTCGTTCCTCTTCTATCTGCATGTGTCACTTCTGACAAGTTTTCCTGATGCCAAGAGAAAAAAAGGTGAAATGGGAAGGAGCTCCAGCACACAGCCTGTGATTGACAGCCTCAGCTCTGTTGCTGCGTGAAGGGGGTGTGTCCCTTCCCTCCAATCTGCTCTCACTGAGCTCTGCAGGGTGTAACATCATCTCTCTGCCCCTGCTTTCTGGAAGCTCAGACAAGATGTATACATTCTGCACTTTAAATGGCTGCAGAGAGTAGAAGACTGCAGATAAACAAGTACAACTTGTGTAGGAGCATTTGTTTCATCTCTGTGTATCACCTGAGGCCAGTCACTTCACTGGGTATCTGTACGAGTTTACAACCACTTTATAGTGTGTGTAAACCTTAACAATAAAGTACGCTTATTGCTCTATTTTGGTCTACTGAATATAACATTGAATGTGTTTTGTTGTGACACTAGTAAATCAATATTCGTTATCGGTTTCCAGGTTCTCCTCCTCGCCAATCAGGACAGAAGGCGGATCTAAAGAAGACCGGGTTAGCCAGGAGGAGAAGCCGGGAAAGCCACGGTGCCGTAACCTGAGGTGGCCGCCCCTTCTCAGGTGCCTGTGTGCTGTAGTGTGACGTGGGGCTCGGGAACACTCACAACCATGCACAAGGGATGGAGGAAATACTTTGGCCAGAAGTCTCTCAATGAAGTCACTATGGACGAGTACCTGGGCAGCCTGGGACTGTACAGGAAACTCACTGCCAAGGACGTGTCCTACCTCTTTAGAACCCTGGAGGGGTGAGTGCGGACCTGGGGGGGTTGTTTGCCACCCCCAAAAAAAGTTTAGCACCAGCCACCACTGGTCCTAACACACTTCCTGTCCTAAGTGGGCAACACTGCTCCTTCTAAGTACAGTACAGATAGTGAACATTGTGACCAGAAATGTGTTACCAGGTGAAGATAAAGGGGAAAAAGACTCACAAAAGAAAAAGAATGCAGCAATCACATCCAAAGACTAGTAAATCGCAACATAGTACATTTCCGTTCTTGGGTTTAACCAGTTCCCATTCATGCTATAGCCGAAAGACGGCTACAGCGTGGGCTTACATTGCATGATCGTACTGCCCACGTGCCCTCCTGCAGTGTGTGGGTGGCGCGCTCTGTGATCGCTGCATCCTTAGTACACAACTAATCACAGATCGGGGTAAAGGGCCAATCACAGCAGCCCTTTACCACGTGATCAGCTTTGTCCAATGACAGCTGATCACAATGTAAACACAAGCCAATTATCGGCATTCCTTTTCTCATGCTGACGGCGTGAGGAGGAGATAAGAGAGCCAATAACTGGCTTGTGTGACAGGGACATCTACTCTGATTATTGGTGCAATCCCACCAGTGTTGCCTATCAATGCCCACCAGTGCTGCCACTCAGTGCCCACCAGTGCTGCCAAATCAGTGCCCATCAGTGCCTTCTCATCAGTGTCACCTATCAGTCCTGCCTATCAATGATGCCTACCAGTGCCATCAGTGCCCATCAGTGCTGCCTATCAGTGCCCATCAGTGCAACCTATCAGTTTCTGCTTATCAGTGCAGCCTATCATTGCCCATTAGTGCAGCCTCATCAGTGTGCATCATTGAAGGAGAAAAATTACCTGTTTGCAAAATGTTATAACAAACTATTAAAAACTTTTTTTTTGTTTTCAAAATTTTCTGTCTTTTTTTGTTTGTTTAGCAAAAAAAAAAAAAAAAAAAAACCAGTGGTGAATAAATACCACCAAAAGAAAGCTCTATTTGTGTGAAAAAATTATAAACATTTTATTTTGGTACATGACTGCGCAATTGTCATTCAATGTGTGACAGCGCTAAAGCTGAAAATTGGCCTCGGCAGGAAGAGGGTGAAAGTGCCCGGTAGCCAAATGGTTAAATACACATTAACCTGTAAAAAAGCCGACTGACAACTCACCACTCCCATGGTTCCTCCCTGCGGTCACTTTCACTGACCGCTTCAGGACTGGATTATAACAATTTATGGAAACTTTTTGCTGCACCTTAAAAGTGTGCATGTAACATGCAGTGTCACTATTTCCTATCCTTGGCACAGCGATTTTAAAGACGAGGCCTGGAAATCATAAATAGTAATGCATCGTAGTCAAAAGCTAGGCGCAGCACTGCTGTAGCTATGCTAAACATGTTTAGCCTGGAGCTAGGAAAATTGAGAGCTGATATGATACCATTTTATGGAATCTCTGGTGGATCACATAAAATGATTTGATCAGGTAAAATCTAATGCACTCCACTTGTACAATGAAACATTAAAGGAGAAACCCCCTTATTTTATGGCAACCCATTAAGAGGTATCACACTTTAAAGTAAATCTGTCAAATGCAAGTCAATCCAAATCAGTATATGATAAAAATAAAAATCCATAACCATAGGTCAACTTTAGTGAAAGCTGTATGTAAAACCATCAGTAGATTCAAAATATAGGTTGCTGACTTACCGTATATACTCGAGTATAAGCCGACCCTAATATAAACCGAGGCACCTAATTTTGCCACAAAAAACTGGGAAAACGTATTGACTCGAGTATAAGCCTAGGGTGTCCATCATGCCTCACTGTGCCTCACTTTGTCCATGTGCATGCCTCACTGTGTCCATGCCTCAGTGCAGAGGTGGCTCTCTAATTAGGAAAATTAGGCGGTCGCCTAAGGCCTCGCACTCTCAGGGGGCCTCGCAACCACCTAATTTGCCTAAGTAAAGAGCTTGAGATGGGTAGGAATAGCAGCGCCCAGGTGGCTGGAGGACGGAGTGAGTAGCAGAGCTCCCGCCTCTACTGCACTAGCTGCTCTGTATTACATTCCCTGCCTGTGTGCCTCGGGCGGGTAGCCGGATCACCGGCTCCTCCGGGTCGCTCTCTCCTTCTCCATGCAGCACCTCTCAGCTGAGAGGACACTGACTCCAGCACCAAGACAGAGTGTACTGAGAAAAAAGTGCCCTGACACCAGCACTGAGAGAGTGGACACTGAAACCAGCACTTTAATGCTCTTTATATATACATTATTAATGCTGTTATTTATTATCGCTTGAATTATTTTTTCCATTAGAGGTGTGAGTTTCTAAGTTATGCCTAAGGCCTCACAAAGTCTAGAGCCGCCTCTGCCTCACTGTGCCCATGCCTCACTGTGCCCATGACTAGACTGACGTTCAACATGGGAGTCTAAGGAAGGGGTGACTGGATTTGAAAAATCGGTGCTCCCCGGCCTTAGGTCCCCCAGACAAAAAGCTTTGCACACTTATAAAGGAGAAACGGGGCTACATGTGTGCCAAGTTTCGGGTTCAGGGGACCTACGACTGGCCGGTACCGGGTCCCCAAAATTACCAGAGAAATTACCGTTTAACATGGGAGTCTATAGAAGGGGTGCCCGGGTTTGAAAAATCGGTGTTCCCCAGCCGTAGGTTCACCAGACAACCAACTTTGCATACTTGTAGAGGAAGAGTGGGGCTACATGTGGGCCAAGTTTGGGGTCCAGAGGACCTACGGCGGGTTAGTACCGGGTCCCCAAATTCCAGGAGATCAGGCGCAAAAAGGTGACTCGAGTATAAGCCGAGGGGGGCATTTTCAGCACCAAAAAAATGTGCTGAAAAACTCGGCTTATACTCGAGTATATATGGTGTATATATATATATATATATATATATATATATATATATATTGTGAGGGGGTTAGCTCGGCAGCGGGTGTGTGTGACCCCCGGGATGGGCTCCCCACACAAAAACAGGCCCAGCAAACGGAGGTTGTGGTTTTCAAAATCAAAAAAAAGGTGCGGTTTATTTTCTATTTACAGTGACAAAACACAGCAAAGCCAAAAGAAACATATAAACAAAATAAATCCTGGTCAACTTGACCTCTGACTAAACATACAGGTTTCCTAACTAACAACTGGGATCAGCCTAGTGCTGTCCTAGTCCCTAAGTCCCTGGTTTTAAATGTCCAAGCAAATAGCCACACAGGCTTTTTCTCACCGCACAGGGGTTCACTCTCCCTAGACAGTCCACACAGGTCTGGTTCCAGGCATGAGCTAACACCTAATGAATCTGGGAGTTCTTATAGAGGCCTAAATGAGCTGACAAGCTTCAGCTGGCCTCATCAACTCCCTGTCTGTACGACACCCCACACTCTCCCTAGAGGTATGAGTCATCCATGAGCCTACTAGACTCAGCTGGGCTTATACAACTCTCCACCCTAGTTGTATAAGTCAGCATAAAGCCTGAATCTGGGAGAAATATATCTACCCCCCTGGATGCAACCAGGTGACTTTACCTTCCTGCTGTCACATACCCCCCCCCTCTTGTTTTAACCTTGGGGTTGGAACACCAGCAATCAGGCATTCATGTACTCGAGACAAAGCATCCACATTCCCCATTTGAACGCCAGGGCGATGCTTTACTGTGAAGTTGAATTCCTGGAGGGCCAGGAACCACCTATTCACTCTTCTATTTGTTTCCTTGTTTTGAGCCATCCACTTTAACGGAGCGTGATCCGTAACCATGTCAAAGTGCCTACCTAGCAGGTAGTACCGAAGGGAATCTAGAGCCCACTTCACCGCTAAACACTCCTTTTCAACGGTGGCGTAATTTACCTCATGGGACTTCAACTTCCTGCTGAGGTAAATGACTGGGTGCTCTTCCCCGTTCCAGACCTGGGACAATACTGCTCCTAACCCCACATCTGACGCATCACTTTGTACGACAAAGTCTTTAGAGAAGTCGGGTGAGTACAACACTGGCTGGCTACATAAGGCTTGTTTCAAGAATTGGAATGCTGCCTCAGCCTCGGGGGTCCATTTAATCATGACCGACCCTTTCCCCTTCGTTAGGTTGGTTAGGGGCACAGCCTTAGAAGCAAAGTGGGGAATGAATCGCCGATAATACCCAGCGATTCCCAGAAAGGCTCGTACCTGCTTCTTGCTGTTGGGACGTGGCCAACTCTGGATGGCCTCGACTTTGTTGAGTTGGGGTTTTATTACTCCCCTCCCAATGGTGTACCCAAGATATTTGGCCTCCTCCTGCCCAATGGTACACTTCTTGGGGTTAGCCGTAAACCCCGCTTCCCGGATAGAGTCTAGGACTGCTTGCACTTTTGGCAGATGTGAGGCCCAATCTGTGCTATGGACAATTACGTCATCCAGGTAAGCCGCAGCATACTTCCGATGGGGCCTCAGTATCTGGTCCATTTTCCGCTGGAATGTGGCCGGCGCATTCTGTAACCCGAACGGCATTCTCTTATATTGGAACGCCCCGTCTGGGGTTACAAATGCGGTTTTCTCTTTGGCCGACTTGGCCAGGGGAATTTGCCAATACCCTTTTGTGAGGTCAAGAGTCGTCATGTATCGGGCTGTTCCCAGCCGGTCGATCAACTCATCTATACGTGGCATGGGGTAGGTGTCAAATTTTGTAACTTTGTTCAACTGACGAAAATCGTTACAAAATCGCCAGCTCCCATCCGGTTTAGGCACCAACACAATGGGACTAGACCAATCACTTTGGGACTCCTCTATCACCCCTAAGTTCAGCATTTTCTGTACTTCCTCCCGTATTGCCTCCCGTCGGGCCTCTGGGATCCGATAGGGTTTTAACTTCACCCTTTCACCGGGCGGGGTAATGATGTCATGCTCTACCCCAAATGTTTGTCCCGGCAGCTCAGAGAATACCTCCTTGTTGCGAAGCACAAACTCCTTAACCTCCTGTTGTTGGGGTTGTGACAAGGTGGCTGCTATTCCAACCTCAGGAATCACGCAACCAGTTTGAGCTGGTGACCAAGTGTCTGCGACTAGGGACTCTCTGTCCCTCCAGGCTTTCAACAGATTAACGTGATAGATCTGTTCGGGCTTTCGCCTTCCTGGTTGTCTGACCTTGTAATTCACTTCACTCACTTTTTCCATTATCTCGTAGGGGCCTTGCCATTTGGCAAGGAATTTACTTTCAACCGTAGGGACAAGTACCAGTATCCTATCCCCCGGGGAAAAGGTACGGGTCTTGGCTCCACGGTTGTACACTCTCTGCTGTGCTAACTGCGCTTGGGCCAAATGTTCCTTCACGATGGGCATTACCTGTGCAATTCGGTCTTGCATCAGGGCGACATGCTCAATCACACTCCTGTGGGGAGAACTCTCACTTTCCCAAGTTTCCTTGGCAATATCCAACAGCCCTCTTGGGTGTCTCCCATACAGTAACTCAAAGGGGGAGAATCCCGTAGAGGATTGGGGCACCTCCCTAATAGCAAACATCAGATAAGGAAGTAGACAGTCCCAATCCTTTCCATCTCTATCCACCACTTTCTTCAACATTTGTTTTAGGGTTTTGTTGAATCTTTCAACCAGCCCATCGGTTTGGGGGTGATACACAGATGTACGTAATTGCGTCACTTTGAACAATTTACACAGCTCCTTCATAACCCGGGACATAAAGGGTGTACCTTGGTCCGTAAGCAGTTCTTTACAAATACCCACCCGGCTGAACACAAGAGATAGCTCTTTGGCTATGGTTTTGGCCGAGGTATTTCGGAGAGGGATCGCTTCTGGATAACGGGTGGCATAGTCCATTATAACTAATATGTACTGGTGCCCCCTAGCGGACTTGATTATAGGACCTACCAAATCCATGGCGATCCTCTCAAACGGGACCTCAATGATGGGTAGAGGGACCAGCGGGCTACGGAAATGTGGCATCGGGGCCGACCTCTGACACACAGGGCAGGAGGAACAATAATTTTCTATGTCCTTCATCACCCCCGGCCAATAGAATCTCTGTAATACCCTCTCTCGGGTTTTCTCTGTCCCCAGATGACCTCCAAGAATGTGCCCATGGGCCAACTCCAACACCAACTTCCTGTAAGGTTTGGGCACCACAAGCTGCTCAACGGTTTCTTCTGCCCTTTTTGCCACCCGATACAGTAGGTCCTTCTCTACGCTGAAGTATGGGTAAGTGCAGGTATTATCTGGGTTCACTAACTCGCCATCTATTTTCACTACGTTTTCGCGTGCCTTTATTAGGGCGGGGTCTTTCAACTGTTCTGTGGCAAAGTTTTCCCTGTGAACCTCAAGATCAGAAAACTCCACAGACGGTAGGTTTTCGTCTGAGGAGGTGGGCTCCTCTCCAGTTTCTTGAGTCTCCCCTGCCAATACTGATAAGGGAAATTCCGGAGAGTCCTCACCACTCTCAGGGGAGTTCTGGCTATCACATTCCTGGTACATAGGGGCACCAGTGGGGGGCTCAGGATCATCCCACAGTTCCCAGAACTTCGGAAAATCCCTTCCCACAATGGCGTCATACGGTAACTGAGATACTAAGCCCACTGGATGAGAGAGGGTACCTTTGGGGGTCTCGAAACACACTGTAGTCACTGGATACTCTCGGGTGTCCCCATGCACACAAATAACAGCTACCTTGCTATTCCCAGAGACCTCTGTTTTAACTAACTCAGCCTTTATCAGGGTCACAAGGCTACCTGAATCCAGCAATACCACAACATTTCTACCATTAACACACATTTTGCATAAATGTTTCTCAATTCCTCGAATGGCAGTGCATGCGACTGTCGCACACAGCGACTGACGTCTGCCCGTCAGAAAGTCACACTGCATGGGTTCCTCCACAACCGGGCAATTGGCTGCAATATGTCCCGCTTGCCGGCAGCGGTAGCAAACGATCCTTCTTGCCGCCTCTTGAGCCGCTGATTTCCCACCCCTGGGGATAGTCTGGTCTTAGGGTGGAAAGTCCGAGTGTCTCTGGAAGAGGCCGTCAGGTTCTCTGTAGCCAAGTATTTCTCCACACGATCCACAAGACCATCGGCCGTCTCTGGGTCTCCATGGCTTACCCAGTTTTGGATGGCAGTAGGAAGAGCTCTCAAAAACCGATCCATTACAACACGTTCCACAATCTTTGGTGCGGACAAAGTCTCTGGCTGTAGCCACTTTCTGCTCAGGTGAATGAGATCATACATTTGAGACCTGGGGGGTTTTCCAAGCTGGAAAGTCCAGTTATGCACACGCTGAGCCCGGACAGCCTGGGTGACACCCAGCCTTGCCAATATCTCAGCTTTTAGCATCACATAGTCTTTTGCTTGGTCAGGCTCTAGGTCATAGTAAGCCTTCTGCGATTCACCAGTTAACAGAGGAGCCACCAGTCCAGCCCACTGCTCCTCAGGCCACTTTTCTCTTTCAGCAGTCCTTTCAAATGTGGTCAAAAATACCTCTGGATCATCCTCTCCAGTCATTTTTGTCAATAAACGACTCACCCCAAAGGACGCGGTATTAGTGGGACGGCTTTCCTCACTGGTCTGCGGACGTTGCTGCATTACTGCTTCCATTTGTTGTAGTCTCTGCTCTTGCTTCTGTAACAGGTCTATGAAGCGGGCCTCAGATTGCTGCTGGGCTTGTTGCTGAGCTTCCAGACTCTGTTGGTGAGCTTGCTGCTGGGCTGCAAGGCTCTGTTGATGAGCTTGCTGCTGGGCTGCGAAGTTCTGTTGTTGAGCTGCAAGGCTCTTTTGCAAACCTGCATTTGTCTGCTGTTGATTGGCATTTGCTAGAGCCAGCTGCTTCAGTATCTCCTCCATGCTGGCTTAAAAAAAACTGCCACTGGTTCTCCACCAACTGTGAGGGGGTTAGCTCGGCAGCGGGTGTGTGTGACCCCCGGGATGGGCTCCCCACACAAAAACAGGCCCAGCAAATGGAGGTTGTGGTTTTCAAAATCAAAAAAAAGGTGCGGTTTATTTTCTATTTACAGTGACAAAACACAGCAAAGCCAAAAGAAACATATAAACAAAATAAATCCTGGTCAACTTGACCTCTGACTAAACATACAGGTTTCCTAACTAACAACTGGGATCAGCCTAGTGCTGTCCTAGTCCCTAAGTCCCTGGTTTTAAATGTCCAAGCAAATAGCCACACAGGCTTTTTCTCACCGCACAGGGGTTCACTCTCCCTAGACAGTCCACACAGGTCTGGTTCCAGGCATGAGCAAACACCTAATGAATCTGGGAGTTCTTATAGAGGCCTAAATGAGCTGACAAGCTTCAGCTGGCCTCATCAACTCCCTGTCTGTACGACGCCCCACACTCTCCCTAGAGGTATGAGTCATCCATGAGCCTACTAGCCTCAGCTGGGCTTATACAACTCTCCACCCTAGTTGTATAAGTCAGCATAAAGCCTGAATCTGGGAGAAATATATCTACCCCCCTGGATGCAACCAGGTGACTTTACCTTCCTGCTGTCACAATATATATATATATATATATATATTATAAGTTTTTGCCTTCTTATTGGTCCCAGTGTAATCTGCTTAGGAAAGTGAAAGATGGCGCTGGACCAGTAAGGTTATCCTACGGGTATTGTTATCTTAATGCCTTCCCACAACCGTCTCCCGGACCTTAGGAGTTTCTAAATGCCGGGAGGCGGAGGCGGGTATTCGAGTCATGTGAGGGCTGTAATTGGCTGTCACAGCGGTCCCATGATTGCATAGCTCCCAACTGTCCCTGATTTGGAACAATGTCCCTCTGTCCCTCTTTCCTCCTCATTTGTCCCTCATTTTGATCTGATCCATATAGTTGTATATAAAATGCACTTTTAATCTCTCAAAAAGTGTTTTCCAGTGCTAAACCTTTCATAACATTTTTCTAAATTGCTACATTTGTAAATGTCAAAAGCCAATATAAAGGAATAGTAGTGATAAAAAAAAAGTACTTGTGGGTTTAACTTTTTTTTGTAGAATTCTCCTTTAAGGGGGCGTGGCAGGGGTGGTATCCTATGCCTACATACTTTTGCTAATAGGTGTCCCTCGTTCCCATCTCAAAAAGTTGGGAGGTATGTGACTGGAAAGTTCCCAGTCGTAAGTATGCATTGGGAGCTTTCTGGTCCCCGCAGGCAAATGTGCTGGGAGCGCGCTCTCAGCACAGAGCGGTGGTTATATACGGAGCAGCATATATGCGGCCCCTCAGCAATAAAGCCCATCCACCAAGAGGCTGCATATGCATACCATCGGCGAGAAGAGGTTATCCACTTGCCCTCTGGAAGATTTACCCCCCCCCCTCTTTCATGACCAGGTCACTTTGACAATTGCGCGGTCGTGCGATGCTGTACCCACACAAAATTGATGTCCTTTTTTCCCCCAAATAGAGCTTTCTTTTGGTGGTATTTGATCACCTCTACGGTTTTTATTTTTGCGCTATAAGCAAACAATTATGACAATTTTGAAAAAAAGCCAATATTTTTACATTTATAAAACACATCCAATAAAAAAAATAGAAAAAATAACAAATTTCTTCATCTATTTAAGCCAATATGTATTCTGCTACATATTTTTGGTAAAAAAAAATCACAATAAGCGTATATTGATTGGTTTGTGCAAAATGTCCACAAACTATGGGATATTTTTATTTATTTTTTTATATATTTTTCTTTTTTTACTAGTAATGGTGGCGATCAGCGACTTATAGTGGGACTGTGCGGTGGACAAATCAGACACTAACTGACACTTTTTGGGGACCAGTGACACTAATACAGTGATCAGTGCTAAAAAATATGCACTGTCACTGTACTAACGACAATGGCTGGGAAGTGGTTAACATCAGGGGTGATAAAAGGGTTAAATTTGTTCCTAGCCAGTGCTTGTGTACTGTGGGGGAGGTGCTTTTACTAAGAGAAGGCAAAGAACCGTGTCCCTGCTTTGCAGAAACACAGGATCAATGTCTCCCCTCCTCACAGAACGGCGATCCGCCTGTTTACATAGATAGATCGTCGTTTTGCCTGCATACTTAACCATCGGTGGGTGCCGACAGACATCAAGTCTGCGGTACCTGCCGTTGGTCTCCCACTGTGTGATCACAGCGGGAGCGGGTCGCTGGCGGTGCGCATGCACGCCCCAGACCCGGAAGTGTCAGATCACGTACGTGATCTGTCACAAAGCGGCCGCCCTGCCACACTATATGTAAGGTGGGAGATCTGCAAGTTTGATATTGATGTAAATAATCTGATTCCCAGGTCAGCAGATTCTATATCCCAGAGGATCTCCATGGTCTCCTTGTTTTGTTGTGTAATCTAACAAGAATGGAAACTAATGTATCACACCACTGCTAAGAGGTTCGGATATCACTTTATTCCAATATAATTCAATAAAAAAAAAAAAAAATTCAACTGCTTCTGGCAATGCCTGTGCTTGTAATCACACTGGAAGATATAACATGAAAGTGGTTTAACCACTTCAGCCCCGGAAGGATTTACCCCCTTCCTGACCAGGCCATTTTTTGCGATACTGCACTGCGTAGTTTTAACTGACAATTGCGCGGTCGTGCAACATTGTACCCGAACAAAATTTATGTCCTTTTTTCCCCATAAATAAAGCTTTCTTTTGGTGGTATTTGATCACCTCTGCGGTTTTTATTCTTTGCGCTATAAACAAAAAAGTGCGACAATTTTGAAAAAAACACAATATTTTGTCGTTTTTGCTATAATAAATATCCCAAATTTCAGTTTAGGCCGATATTTATTCTTCTACATATTTTTGGTAAAAAAAAATCGCAATAAGCATATAATTATTGGTTTGCGCAAAATTATAGCGTCTACAAAATAGGGGATAGATTTATGTCATTTTTATTATTTATTTTTTTTACTAGTAATGGTATCTGTAAAGCGATCTGCGTTTTTTATCGGGGACTGCAATATTGTGGCGGTCAGATCGGACACTTTTGACACTATTTTGGGACCATTGACATTTATACAGCGATCAGAGCAAAAAATAGCCATTGATTACTGTATACATGACATTGGCAGGGAAGGGGTTAACACTAGGGGGCGATCAAGGGGTTTACTGTGTTCCCTGGGTGTGTTCTAACTGTAGGGGGATGGGACTGACTAGGGGAGGAGATAGATCGGTGTTCATACTTAGTATGAACACACGATCTGTCTCCTCTCCCCTGAGAGAACCGAGATTTGTCACAAACGATCACAAGTGCCTGATGGTCATCGCGCTAGCCGGGCACATGCATCGGCTCCGGGGACACGCACCAGACTGTCACGTCTTAAAGGAGCAACGTACAGCTATGCCTGCCGAAGTATAACTGCAGCGGCTGGTCGGCTAGGGGTTAAACCTGTGGAATTTTTTTTAAAAAGCATATCCTTCTATAGTGTGTACTTGTCTCAATCCAAAGCACGTAGTGTAATTTTTCTCTGCTGTCTCCTTCTTCTTTTATCTGCATGAGTCACTTCTAACAGGTTATTTTGACACCAGGCAATCTAAGGAGACAGCCCTGCCCCACCTCTAGCACACAGCAGGTGATTGACAGCCTCGGCTGTCTATGTTTTCCTATTAAAGTGTGTAGAGGGGTGTGTGTGTCCCTTCCTTCCACTCAGATCTCAGATTACACTGAGCTCTCCTCTCTGTTCTGTGCAGTGTGTGATGTCTGATCCCCGCCTCCTGCCTTTTGGAAAAAGCATTTGATCTGTGCGTTTTAAGAGGCTGTAGAGAAGAGATGGCTGGTGACAAACAGGTACAACTTTTGTAGGAGGATTTTTTCATCTATGTGTATCATCATAGGACAGTTACTTCACTGGGTATATGTAAGGTCTTTTATGTAAGACATTTAAAGGTCCAGTTCACTTCTAGCCCATTCACATTGTTTTCAATCAAGCCTTGATGAAGGGGGCATTTTTGGACCCCTGAAACATGTTGGCTATGCTTTGGATTGTACCCCTGAATTTTATTGGAATAAAGTTATATCTGGGCCTCTTAGCAGTGGTGTTGCATTTCAGTTCCCATTTGATATTTCACTTCCGATATGATCATCTGTTTTATTGTCATAAGCCAGACTATAAGACCCAATCACACCCGTACATTTTTTCACATTGTGCTGTGTTTTTTACACTTTTTCACGTGTAGCTGAAATGACCATAGTCTAAATTTTGTGTTTCCAGCTAGGTTGTAGCCAGCCTGAGCTTCTAGTATTAACCCAATCTGTATTCACTGGATTATACATAGACTCTGCAAATTGATTGCTGCTGCCTGATACTTTAATGCCGCGTAAACACGACCATTTTTCTCGTCGGGAAAAATTACATTTTTTCTCTTTGACGAGAAAAACGACCGTGTGTGGGCTTTTGGTCATTTTTCCAGACGAGAAAAACGGCATTAATCACGACGAGAAAAATTAGAACATGCTCTAATTTTTCTCGTTGTGATTCACGGCATTTTTTTCCGCTGCAGTTTTCCCATAGGGAAACACTGCCGGGGAGCCTACACACGGTCGTTTTTCTCGACCAAGAGAAAAAATGACGGGAAAAACGGCCGTGTGTAGGGAAACAAGCCGATCCTCGTTTTTCCCGTCGATTTTCTCGACGGTGTTTTCACCGTCGAGAAAATCGATCGTGTGTACGTGGCATAAGTGTTCTTTAGCAGATAGAACAAGAAGATACAATGTAAGGGCTTATTTTACCTTGGCCAAGAGAAGTTTATTCCAGTGATGCTTGCTGGAGAAAGAGATAAATATTCGGGGGGGGGGGCTTCTAGAAGGGTCCCTGTCTCCCTGCCTTTGCCTGGAGAAGATGTGTATATAGAGAGGTCTTCATTTTTCCTCCCAAAAGTGATAGATACATCATTTCTTCACCCTACAACCTGTGGAAGGTTCTTCGTGAGCACAGATGAGGGCCTTGTACATTATTGACACAAGTAGTTTAGCTATAAGGCAAAACCTGGCCTTTCAAACTTTGTGCATGGAATCTCAATGCTGGGGTCTCAAACAACAGTAAAAACCCTGTGAGAGATCCAAAATGTCCCATTTCATAAAAAAAAAAAAAAAAAAAAAATGCTTTTTCTATTACTTAGTGGTACTCAACCAGGAAAATATTCGACAATGGTATACAAGAAAATCAGAGTAGCAGGGTTACGTACAGTTTTTATTGTAGCACACCGACCCGATTACTACTGCCATCTCCCACTTGCTTGCAGTCGGGCACACCTGCTACTTGCCCGGTATCCCCCTTTGCTTAAAGAGGAGCGAACGGTGTTATTGTTTGGGCCTTGCGGTGAGTTACCTCTCTCGAGTGGATCCTTTTCTTTCTCCGTTGTCTAGGTAAAAGTTCCTCAAAATAACGCCAATGTCCACACAGCAGTAAAACCTAAGCAGTGAGGTTTTATTCTTTTATCTTTTTCCAATAACTTGAGTAGATAGTAAGAAGATGAGAGAAGTAGGGGGTAAAGGTTCAGACACGCAACACTTAGAGCACAGTGTTAAACTTTTGTCGTCACTCAAGCCTGAGTGAGTACTGCTCACCCGGATAGTCCCTTTAAGAGCGGTCCTAGCAGCCGGGATGGAGCACGAATCAATCTTTTTCCTTTCCTGAGTATCTAGGAATGCGATCGGGGAATCCTCTGCCACAGAATCTAAGTCCCGAACCTCCCAGCCAAACAATACTGAATAAAAATCTCTGTGCCAGACTGGCGTATTGCCAGCTTTGTAACTTTGAAGATGAATTCCTCTTTAAACGAGTTTCCAGGCCTCTTCCTGAGACAGTGGTACCGTCGCTAGTCTCCTCCGGGACTGATCCTCCCCCGGTCTCCTTTCCTAAAGTTGGGCCCCCTAGAAGTGGGCAGCCTGGGATCCCTCTCTGAAGTGTAGGCCCCAGCCAGCAGAGCCAGGCCTACCATGAAACGAAGCAGCCTCGGGCTGAAGGTGCCCGAGGCCCGAACACACTCGCGCACCTCGTGCCATACGGGCCACGAGGCGCACACCCAGGATCAATGGGTCCCCTGGAACTCTCCTCACCCCCAATGGCGTCTGCCCTTTATGTACCCCCTCCCAGCATGCACAGCAGGCCGACCACACCCACTGCACAGCTGCCGAGAGAGGACACCCATGGTGCTGTGATACCCCTCACTGGTTCAACCTATGCCGGTGGTGACAGTGCCACCTACAGGCAACAGAGAACACTACTGTCAGGCAGCATCACACCCAGAGCAGAAGCATTAAAGAACTGAACAATTGGTCTGAGCTCAACTACTGGCTCAGACTACCCCTAAATTTCCACCTAGCGTCCCCAAATAGCGTCCCCACTATTAATTAGCCTTTGGCCGACCTTTCATGGAGAAACTTGCCTACAAAAGTGAGTTCATCCTTTGCCTGGCATAGGGAAAATAGAAGCACCACAAGGAATTTCTTGCATTCTACACCCCCTTCCCCTTTCCCATCCACACAGATTTCCTGGCAGAACCAGGTATAGGGCATATACTAAAATTTCCACAGTGCATGCCTAAGGCTCCATATACACGGGACGCTGTTAAACACACGTTTAAAGGCAGTTGGACACTTTTTTCAACTGCCCCTGAACACATTCAATGTTATCCTATGTGTCCATGTACACAGTCTCATTTATTGCCGTTTTTAGGCAGTTGCGTTTAACCTCGTTTTTCTGAAAGCAAAAAAATGGGTTCAGACGCCAAAGATTTCCACGTTTCAGATGCCAAACGCGGTACCCGCGTTTAGCCGCATTTTCGTTTTTAAGCTTTTTTAAAGGTGACCTATTTTTTTACATTAAAAATCTCAAAAATGATGGCAAATTATGAAAAACCATAAAAAAATATAAAACAAACTAATTGCATTGTGGACAATCCACAACTTGTGGCAAGTGGACAATCCACAACTTGTGGCAAGTGGACAATCCACAACTTGTGGCAGGTGACGTGGCAAGTGGACAATCCACAACTTGTGGCAGGTGACGTGGCCAGGTGACGTGGCAGGTGACGTTGCAAGTGGACAATCCACAACTTGTGGCAGGTGACGTGGCCAGGTGATGTGGCGAGGTGAAGTGGCAAGTGGACAATCCACAACTTGTGGCAGGTGACGTGGCCATGTGACGTGGCAGGTGACGTGGCAAGTGGACAATTCACAACTTGTGGCAGGTGACGTGGCCAGGTGACATGGCAAGTGGACAATCCACAACTTGTGGCAGGTGACGTGGCCAGGTGACGTGGCAAGTGGACAATTCACAACTTGTGTCAGGTGACATGGCCAGGTGACATGGCAAGTGGACAATTCACAACGTGTGGCATATGACATGGCCAGATGACATGGCAGGTGACGTGGCAAGTGGACAATCCACAACTTGTGGCAGGTGACGTGTCAGGTGATGTGGCCAGGTGACATGGCAAGTGGACAATCCACAACTTGCGGCAGGTGACGTGGCAAGTGGACAATCCACAACTTGTGGCAGGTGATAATCCAAGTGACACGCTAAATACAAGTACACTGCTGCTCTCAGCTGCTGCTACTCACTCTGGTCTCACAAAATAGCTAAAATTATTAATACTGTTTTTTGAGCTTAGGGAGGGTCCTTATGATGTTTCTTATCTAAACGCTTCTAGACGCAAACACGGTAAAACACCGCTAAACACGGCATGCAAACGCGGCAAAACGGGCGTTTCTAAACGCCGGTTTCAACCTTCATTCAGAAGACTTTGCACCAGCGTCCCGTCTACATGGGGCCTAAGTTCTGTCAAGTTGGATTGAGAGGAGAGAACCTACCTGAGCAAGGTTAGTCTTTTTGAAAGTAAAACTTTCATAGGAAGTTTTGGATGTTGAAGCAAAGTAGTGGTGGGAAAAGAAAGTAAAGATTCCAAGTAGAGGCCTCTATCAAGTGAACTTGGATGATGATAGCTACCTCTGACCAGTCATTTGTCAGATTGTATCCTAAATGTAATGGCCAATAGGCAATTGAATGTACTGTAATAGACTTCTGAGTCAAGGTAGTTTTAAAAATATGAAAATGTGCAGAAAGTAAGAGCTGCGTGGACATACTGATTTGTTTGTTGGCAAATACAGTTTCTCATGACACCATAGTTGGAGGACCAAGCAAGTTTCTTTTTAAATGGGGTCTAAAATTCAGTCAGACAATTGTATTCAAGTCCAATGGACCATATTAACAATGTGTATTAATACCCATCTCTGGGCAAAGCTAACAAGACCTAACACCCGTTCATCAAATCCTTCTGGAGCTCTTTTATACTCCTCTGTCTGTGTCCCACACTTCTTCCAGTTGTGCCTACTGAGGATCTACACCAACTGGTTGCCCCTTTGTGGTATTATCACGCTATGCATTTTCTGGTGCCTGAGAAGACCCATTTGTTGGATAGCCAGACCCTACTTTTCTGCAGTAAAGAAGATGGAAGACTAGGGAACAAGTATACCGCATGACCACATGTTTAGGATTGTTGAAAAGAGAGAAAGAGATTGGTTGGGTGGGATAGGGCAGGAGGGTGGTTAATACCCAAGTCCAGCTTTAATTCCATATAAATACATTTATGGGAGGAGAATATACAGTACATATTTACATTCATCAGAGTATTAGTTTATCAATTAGGTTATTAGTACCTGGGAGATATTGAGATAAATAAGAGGTGATGTAAACATATATTTCTATAAATTGGAGTTAATTATTTCTAAATAAGACCCGTGCTTTTAAACATGCACAATTTTGAAAGAGCAAATCATTGATTTTGTCTGGGACTTGTCAATGATTATTATGTAGCCCCACCATGCTCAGTCCTGCTTTGTCATGCACATTCACCTCACATTCATAGCACTGTAAAGGAGGATTAAAGCTCTAAATTTCCATTGATATACATCAGCAGCTCACTTTACACCCAGCATTTCTATCACGTGATTGTGTGCTAGGATTTAATATATAAATTCATAATATTTCCTCAAAAAATTAATTCTTGGTTTTTAAACAATGTAAATCACAAATGTTTTATGGAAACTTTAAAATAGAGTGCCTTGAAAAAGTGTCTACATTTTCCACATTTTGTCATGTTACAACCAAAAACGTAAATGTATTTTATGTGATAGACCAACACAAAGTGGCAAATAATTGTGAAGTGGAAAGAAAATGATAAATGTTTTTCAAATTTTTTTACAAATAAATATATGAAAAGTGTAGAGTGCATTTGTTTTCAGCCCCCTTTACTCTGATACCCCTAACTAAAATCTTGTGGAACAAATTGCCTCCAGTAGTCACCTATTTAGTAATAAGAGTCCACCTGTGTGTAATTTAATCTCAGTATAAATACAGCTGTTCTGTGAAGCCCTCCAAGTTTTTTTTTTAGGGAACCTCATTGAACAAATAGCACCATGAAGGCCAAGGAACACACCAGACAGGTAAGGGATAACGTTGTGGATAAGTTTAAAGCAGGGTTAGGTTATAAAAAAATATCCCAAGCTTTGAACATCTCACGGAGGACTTTTCAATCCATCATCCGAAAATGGAAAGAGTATGGCACAACTGCAAACCTACCAAGACATGGCCGTCTACCGAAACTGACAGGCCGGGCAAGGAGAGCATTATTCAGAGAAGCAGCCAAGAGGCCCAGGGTAACTCTGGAGGAGCTGCAGAGATCCACAGCTCAGGTGGGAGAATCTGTCTACAGGACAACTATTAGTCATGCATTCCACAAATCTGGCCTTTATGGAAGAGTGACAAGAAGAAAGCCATTGTCAACTTCCAGCAGGGCAACGACCCTAAACATACAGCCAGAGCTACAATGGAATGGTTTGGATCAAAGCATATTCATGTGTTAGAATTGCCCATTCAAAGTCCAGACCTAAATCCAATTGAGAATCTGTGGCAAGACTTGAAAAATGCTGTTAACAGATGCTCTCCATCCAATCTGACAGACCTTGGCTATTTGGCAAGAATGGGCAAAAATGTCACTCTCTAGATCTGCAAAGAGCTGGTAGAGACATCGCCAAAAAGACTGGTCCTACAAAGTATTGATTCAGAGGGGCTGAATACAAATGCACGCCACACTTTTCACATATTTTTTTGTAAAGAAAAATTTAAAACCATTTATAATTTTCCTTCCACTTCACAATTATGTGCCACTTTGTGATGGTCTATCACATAAAATCCCAATAAAATACATTTATGTTTTTGGTTGTAACATGACAAAATGTGGAAGATTTCAAGGGGTATGAATACTTTTTCAAGGCACTGTATGAATGAATTTAAAAATAAAAGTTTTTTTAACTTTTAAATTTTTAAATGTAATTTAGATTACATTGGGAATTTTAAATGATGTGTCCTCCATATAACGTTTGTGAATGGGATAGTTTAAAAACATTATTTTAATTTGTTTATTACATTTTATATTCCAAATATATATATATCTACGACAGTGTATTTCTGTTTTCCCTTTTTGTGCTCATTGCACCCTTAACCTCTTCACGCGGATAGTACGCAAATATATGCCCTCTTGGTGGATGGGCCTTGACGCAGAGCGGCCACATATTTGCGTACCAAAATGTAAACAAACCGATGGTGATAGCACACGCCCCCAGCACAGTTGCCAGTGCCTAACAGCCAATCACACCTGTCACATGATCATAAACCCTGCCTCGCAGCATAGAAACTCCTTAAAGGGCTCGGAGGTGCTGGCGTTAAGGGGTTAAAAAAAATATGTCCTTAATTTTACCTTTCCTGTTGACTCCAATGTATTTTGCCAAAATGGTAACATTCTGCTGAAACTCACAAATGTTTGCCAATATGTCGGGGTAATGAAAACTCTCAATTTGGCCCTACTCTTCACAAATCTGTGGCTTGCAAGATGTTCCTGGATATGGGATTGTTCATGTGACACTGGTTGCGCTGTCTCTAGTTTTTTGACACTTCACACATTTAGGCCCCTTTTACATGGGGTGGATCCGTTCTGACGAACTCCGCCAGCTCAGCGGAGATCACGCTGTTGATCCCCGCTGAGCAGTGCAGACACGGACCTGTCAGAGCCTTGCTGTCCCCTATGGGGATGAAAATGGACCGCCTGTCCATTTTCATCCTATCCCATCCGCTGGTCGGATAGCGAACGTATCACCATCCATCTGTTTCGAGCGGATCTTTTTTTTTTTTTTTTTCGGGTGGATCTGACACACATCCGCCTTCCCATAGAAGTCAATGGGTGGAGCGATCGGATCCGCCTGAAAAAAGGACAGGTGGACCAATCATGTGAAAGGGGCCTTATGGAGTAGAGATGGGCTGAATGGCCCCCTGTTCAGTTTGTGCCAGAGCTCTCAAACATCGAGAAAGTTCAGAGACAAATAACGAACCCCATTGAAGTCTATGGGACCCGAACTGGAAAAAAGAAAAGTGCCCATTTTGAGGGCTTAGATGCAAGTTATTGGGCAGTGATTTACTGATGCTTAAAATGAAACAATAAAAATTAAAAACTCCTTTAAATATGGTGCCTGGGGGGTCCCCTTAGTCGGCCTGTAAAGTGGCACAGCTGTACCATGTATAGAACCTGCTGCAGCAAAAATTAAATTTTTAACGAAAAAAATATAAAAATTCCCTGCAAGCTTACTTTCTTTTATAAACAATGGCTTGGGGAGCCAGTTTCTTTGAGGAGGCTGCGATTTATTGCACTCGGAACAAGATTAGAGATTATTGGGTTAAGTTCTGGTGTTTGTTTCGCAGACTTTGGATAGAAGTAACAGGTGCGGAAAAATTGGGCTTTGGGTGTTGGTGGTGCCTTCACACCGTAACCCTATAGAGGTACTGTTGATGAATCATATAATGCCTGTGCATTGTCAAGGAGCAAGTGGCTGACACTCTGTTCAAATAACTCCGCTGACTCCTCCATGCCTGATGCTGGGGCTATGGCAGGAATAGCTGTGGACAAGGAGGCAGGTTTAGCCTAACTGGCAGCTGCAGTGGACTGTGCACTAGTCTCTGTTTGGGTGATGGAGGATGATTTAGTAGGCCAGTTTACCACCTCCTCTGCATGCTGGATAGCATGGGCAACATCACTAAACAGAGGAAATGATGCCCTGCCTAAGGACTGACCACGTCCACCTTTGCCTGTGGACACAGACACTGCTGGCCCCCTCACAGTGCTATGTGAACATCTGCCTCTCATTGTTGGCCTCCCAGACATGATGGGGGGCTTATTAACGAAATGTAATAGAGAAGGGGAAATGTATACTTGGATGCACTTTAAACAATGGAAAGTGGTGTTTGGTGCACTTTAACTTGAGTACTCACTACACAGACACACTCCACTGACACATACAATATACTGCAGTAAAACTGCACTGGCGCACTTCAATATATTGCAGTAAAACTGCACTGACGCACTTCAATATACTGCAGTAAAAGTATAATAACGCACTTTAATATATTGCAGTAAAACTGCAGTTACGTACGTCAATATACTGCAGTAAAAGTGCACTAACACAATTCAATATACTGCAGTAAATGTGCACTAACGCACTTCAATATACTGCAGTAAAACTGCACTGACGCACTTTAATATACTGCAGTAAAACTGCACTAACGTACTTCAATATACTGCAGTAAAAGTGCACTAACACACTTCAATATGCTGTAGTAAATGTGCACTAACGCACTTCAATATACTGCAGTAAAACTGCACTGACGCACTTTAATATACTGCAGTAAAACTGCACTAACGTACTTCAATATACTGCAGTAAAAGTGCACTAACACAATTCAATATACTGCAGTAAAACTGCACTAATGCACTTCAATATACTGCTGTAAAAGTGCACTAAGGCACGTCAATATACTGTAGTAAAAATGCACTTTAATATACTGTGATAAAAGTGCACTAACACACTTCAATATGCTGTAGTAAATGTGCACTAACGCACTTCAATATACTGCAGTAAAAGTGCATAAACACAGTTCGGTATACTGCAGTAAACATGTACTAACGCAGTTCAATATACTGCAGAAAAAATGCATAAACACAGTTCGGTATACTGCAGTAAACATGAACAGTACTAACGCAGTTCAATATACTGCAGTAAACAGTGCACTAACACACTTCAATATACTGCCTTAAACGTGCACTAACACAGTTCAATATACTGCAGTAAAACTACACTAACGCACTTCAATTTACTGCAGTAAAACTGCACTAGCACACTTCAATATACTGCAGTAAACGTGCACTAATGCACCTCAATTTACTGCAGTAAACGTGCATTAACAGAGTTCAATAAACTGTGCAGGGGGTTCTTCACTGTCAGGGCAATAAGGATGTGGAACTCTCTCCCACAATTGGTGGTGGCTGCGGGGAGTAAGGATATTTTTAAAAGACTCTTGGATGTACATCTTAAAAAACACAACATACAGGGTTTTGGGGAAATTATTATAGACACTGACACACGTACACCTACACAGGTTAAACTGGATAGACTATTGTCTTTTTTAAGCCTTACCTACTATGTAACTATGTAACTGCACTATAATGCATATCAATATACTGCAGTAAACTAAAGTAAAAATTAATGATCGCACTACACTCACACTGCACTATCACTATATTGACACTAAATTGACACTAAAGTAAAAATTAATGGTTGCACTACATTTACACTACACAATCACTACAGTATATTCACACTACAACTACATTTACACTCTACACTGACAATAGAATCACAATATCACACTATAGCATGCTAACCTGCTAGTAGCAATGAAGAGAGCCCTGTTATATCTATATCAATGCCAATATCACACTGCAAATGGCTGCTCTGGGAAAGATCCTTTTAAAGTGGGGGGGGGGGGTGGTGGGTGGGTCTATAAGCAATGATCCATGGTTGGGCACAGTCATCATTATTTTCTCCAGTCATGGCTCTGACGGTGTTCTGTGTCCTGATTGGGCAAATATTTAATTGCTTAATCCAATCAGGGCTTACAATGCACTGTGCTCTGCGCAGTGCATTGTGAGGCGTTCGACGGGCTGAACAAATGGTTGAATGCCCTGACAATTCGGGTGTTCGCCGAACAGGCGAACAGCCAATATTCAATCCGAACTCATGCTCGGACCGAACTGTAAAGCCGATGGACTTTTTTCATCGGACAAACCGATCGTGTATGGGCCGCATCGGTCTTTTTTCCATCAGTGTTTAAAAATAGAACATGTTTTAAATTTATCCAATGGTTAAAAAACCGATAGCAAATTACTATCGTCTGTGGGGAACTCCATCGGATAAAAAACCCACGCATGCTCAGAATCAAGTCAAGGCATGCTCAGAAGCATTGAACTTAATTTTTCTTGGCTCATCAGAGTGTTTTACGTCACCGCGTTTGGAACGGTCGGTTTTTTGACTGATGGTGTGTAGGCAAGACTGATGGAAGTCAGCTTCATCGGTTTTCCAATGAAAAAATCCATCGGTTTAAAAACCATAGGAAATCCGATCGTGTGTACAGGGCTTTAGCCCAACACTATTATGGAGTGATTTAGCGATTTTGTGTCACAGGGTCTGTTTTTAGCTGTATAATTTTATAAATACTTAAAACAAATATTTCTGTATTGAAAAATTGCCAAATGATAATTAGAAATCATTTACTAATGTATAACTACACTGGAGCCATTTTTGAAATGTCACAACAGTTTTTTCACCTTTTTTTCTCCTCTATGTGAAATATTGTATTCCCACACTTATGGGTAAAATTACCCTAAAAAAAGTTGCTGCTCATTTTTCTAGATTTTAAATGATGAAAATACAGGTAAATCTTGGCTCCTGTTCCCGGGCTACTGCTTCCACCACTAACTGAAGGTGAGGGAAGGTTGGGACCTTGCACATTCCTGCAAGGCACATCAGACCAGGCTAGCACTCACTCCGCCTATGAATTGGTCCCATAATAGATTATCTAGAGTGCCTACTGTATATCAGCACACCCCTGTAGTTTCTTCTTTTCCAGTCATTTCCATATTTTTTTAGGGCTAGTGCAAAGTGAGTATGCTTCTCGCCTTTCTACTGTCTAAAAATAAAGAATCTGCATCTCAGCTCAGTCAGGGTAACATTCTCCCTGAATAGGCCTTCTAGCCAAGCAGCTATTTGTTCAAAGCTAGCGACAGAACCATGATAGCTTGATGGGTATAATCCTTCAGGAAGTTAAAAGCTAATTCTGCAATCGACTTGGTGTGTACCTGGTAGAGGCGTACTGCACTTTCCAGTCTCTCTTCCCACTCCGTCAGCGACACATTGGACCTGTTGAACTTTGGGATTAGCACTAGGGCCGCTCCTAAGGGTGCTACTAGACCCCCGTCCGTGCCACCTGATGTGTGAGGCATATCTTATTGACTATGCCAAGTCGTAGGTGGGGCCAGTTCATTGGTACTGTTAAGATGGAGTAAAGGTTCACAGAGACCAAGGAAAGGGGCACAATTATTATTTGTGTAGCACCCTTTAGTGTGTGCTAGTTGGTAGTATAGGTT
This sequence comes from Rana muscosa, assembly GCA_029206835.1. Classification (NCBI taxonomy): domain Eukaryota; kingdom Metazoa; phylum Chordata; class Amphibia; order Anura; family Ranidae; genus Rana; species Rana muscosa. Next base: position 952,115,476 of record CM055122.1, on the reverse strand, counting down.
TGTTAGTGTAGATTGTAAGTGTAGGTAAGTTTATCTTAGCTCAAGGCTGAGCCTGAGCTGCGAATCCTAGCAGCCTCTCTGATGCCTCCCCCTGTTTTAAGGGACATTAGAGAATGTTCTGGACATAGTGGGTGGAGGCTAAGAGGATCTGCTTGGAATATTTATGAGGACCTCAGCCAATCCTCAGTAAAGGGCTGGCAGGGGGCAAGCCACCTCATAACTAGGCATGAGTCTTGCTAGCAGGGGCAGTCGGGTGGAAGATGGAGATGGAGTGCTGAGGAGGCTGTCGGTGGCCCTTGAGGGTGCCCCCTAGTTTGGGGGGGTCATCTCGGGCCCGGGGCTTGGGTGCTGGAAGGATCTTACCAAAAGACAAGGAGGAAGCTCTTCCTGGAGGCACGGAAGCAAGGAGAGAGGACAGCAGGAGCAGGTTAGCACTACCGGGAGATCTCCTGAGAGTGAGCCAGGTAGGCTGCTGAGTGTCAGTCTGGAGGGCTAGTAAAAGGGGCAGCTGCAGCCAGGTGGGTTGGCAGTGCCTGAAGAGGTTGTGCTGGGACCAGTAGCCACGGGAGTGATACAAGCTGGACACTGTACTTTTTGCTACACACACATGGGGCCCCGGGTTCCTGCCTGCAATGGTCCATGCTAAAAATCTGACTGAGAGCCTGTCATATCTTCAAAGTGATCCAGCAAGCAAGTGAGTGCTGTATATAGAAACTTTATATAGGAAGAGTTGTCCCTGAAGTTTTGAGCATCCCATAACCTCCCATCCCTATCCAAGTTATTACCCCCAATAACAACGTCACAGACGGTTCTCTGACCTGTGAAAGTTTTGTGTGCCTGGCTGAGCAGGGTGGGGGATCCCAGTTCATCTGTGGCCCCTAAGGGGATGTGCTACATTTGGTAAAGCAGAAGTAATAAGTAACACTTGAAAGACAGCATCAAGGAGCTCACTTACAGTTCAAAACACTATGGCAATGGAGTCTCAATATTACAGGCAACCTGGGTATAACTGCTCTTAACAACACTGGTGGCACTTTAACACAGCCTTTGTACTTGAGAAGGCACTTTGGTAAGCTACGTTACTGGAACAGCATCTGATAAAAGGGATGGCTGACAGGCAGGGCCGGTGCATAACTATTTTGCGCCCTAAGCAAAACTAAACCGGGGTGTCATTAGTCTTGCCTAGGGCCAAGCAGGTGACAGGATCAGAGAGGGGACTCACCGGACTCAGCAGCTACGTTCAGAGACATGGTGCCTGCGCCTCCTCCACTGACCTCGTGCCCATCTCCTCCGCCTCCCTAGCTCTGCCCCCCTCCTCCGCCTCCTCTGCTGACCTTTTGCCCGCCTCCCCAGCTGTGCCCCCCTCCTCCGCTGTGCACTCCTCACAGGCTGAGCTGCTGTTGACCTCATATGCAGCAGCCGGATGTCCCCTACAGCTGCTGCTTAATCTGCAGTCATTTTCTGTGCAGTCACTATGCAGCAGCCCAGCCTTGTGTAGGGCCCCTCGTGTTCCCCGGGCCAGGCTAATGGGGACGTCAGTTGACGTGGCTGCGCCCCCCCTAGGCAGCAGTGTGCCCTAGGCAGCTGCCTAGTTCACCTAGCAGGAGCTCCCCTCTGTACAGCAGCCATCTGAACAGCGCCACCTACAGCGTGGAAGATATACTGCACCTGCCTACATGTTGGCAGAGGAACTATTCCTATGCACACAGTGAGTGTCTAAAGCAGTGGCCAGCACCAGGAATTTTTACATCTGAGCAGATTTAGGGCCCGGTCACACGGCATATGGCCTTCCGGCAGAGAAACTATCCCCATGCACACATTGTGTGTGAACAGGGCTGGTGCATGGATTTTTGACACCCTAGGCCACAGGTGTCAAACACAAGGCCCACAGGCCGAATCCGGCCCTCCAGGCCATTTCACGTGGCCCTCGCACCTCTCCTGCAGCTGCAGGAGAGCTCCAGCCCTCCTCTGGTCCTCCTCCAGACCATTACTTTTTGCTTTCAAGCAATGCATCCAGCTTCTTCCCAGCAGCAGCAAAAGGAAAGGGGGTGCACTGTGATGTAAGGGAGAGTGGGAGACTCAACTTCTGATGGTGGGATGGCTCTTGACATCTAATGTAAGAGGAGGCGATGCGCTGGACACATAGGCGTGCGCACAGGGTGTGCCAGGTGTGCCCAGGCACACCCTAATCACCCTGTGCAGCACAGATTCCCCCTACTGCCCTGGTTCCCCTGCAGCGCTTCCGGCTTCCCTACTCTCCTCTCCCTCCAGCTGTTGCTGCGGGGATGTTTTAGGATGAGTGGGGAAAACGGCTGGTAAATATGTAACTTACCGTCCCCTTCCCTTTCATCGTGAGTGATCAGTACTATGAGTTTGATCTTTGGGGTGCACACCCTAATGCAATAGCCTGCACACACCTATGGCTGGACATCTAATCTTACAGATACAACCGGCCCTTTTGAGGGCAATCATAATGCTGATGCAGCCCACAATGAAATTGAGTTTGACACCCTTGCCCTGGGCAAAACCTAATTTTGTGCCCCCCGGCTCCACCCCTGACTCCACCCTCTTTTCCCTGCCCATGTAAACCCCACCTTTTTAATGAAACGCCCTTCAAATGTAGCCTCACCAGTGTCCATGAATGCAGCCTCACCAGCGCCCATCTATACAGCCTCACCAGCGCCCATCTATACAGCCTCACCGGCGCCCATCAAATGCAGCCTCACCAGCGCCCATCAATGAATGTTTTCTTGCTTCCCTTCATTTGGGAGTGAGGACACAGTCATAGTCTTCCATCGCGCCTCTGATACAATGTGCGAATGGAGCGGCGCCTGCTTGTTGATGCTGAGACTTAGTTGCTTGCTGCAGATAGAAGAGAGTAGGAACACCAGTGGCCAGGCGCCCTAGACAGCAGGGCGCCCCAGGCGGCTGCCTAGTTTGCCTAGTGGTAGCACCGGCCCTGTGTGTGAACAGCTGCAGCCAGATTTGCACCCTGTACAAATCAATAGCCAGCGCTGCTGAAGTTTGCCTGTAACAGCTCATCCGAGTGGTTACATGCGATTCCAGATTGTGGTCGGACATGAACGCCGACAGTTCACATCCAGGAATGGTGTTTCTGGTCCCATATAAACTTGCCGCAGCAAACGATCCAGTGCCTTTTGCTAGAGGATCTCCCTCTCTCACTGTCTCTGCTATGTGAGAGCCTGCTGCTGGGTGAAGGTATGGCTATTGACAGAACGCTAAAAAGGCACATATGCTGTTTGTTTTAGGGAACCAATTAGGTAGCACCCTGTTAGTCGGGCATGGACTTTAGTTCAGTTAGGGGCTCGGATAAGCAGATGTGTTGTTTTGTTTTGTTCTCCGAATTTGCTGTACAAAGCCCTCCTGCATTCAATTGGGTTTGTCTATTGTCTTACCAAATAAAAATGCAGAACAAATCTGCTTGGACTGTTACTGCGTGCTACTATCTTGTGCATGGTTTACCGTTGCCACTGCCAGTTGTGTCTGTCTCCCTTGTAAAGGAAAAAAAATTATAGATTTATATATATATATATATATATATATATATATATATATCTATATGTATATCTATATATATCTATCTATCTATCTATACATATATATATATATATATATATATATATATATATATATATATATATATATATATATATCTACCTATCTACCTATCTATCTATCTACCTATCTACCTATCTATCTATATATATATATATATATATAAATATATCTATATCTATATATACGGTATATATATATATATATATATATATATATATATATATATATATATATATGGAGTATAAAACATGACTTTGTATATTTGATGTTTCAGCTGCAGGAGATCAGCAGTGCTTAACAATTATAAAATTACATGACATATCTCTTGCAGTACGCCTGCTGCTTCTGAGCATGTAAGCCACTGGAAATAAACACATACATATTTACATTAATAAACCGCTGTGTGGTCAGGACTGCTGGGGTTCCAGATACATATCCTGCTTAAAGCAGCATATCACAATTGCAGTAATGGTGGTGTTCTGCCTGCTGTGCGTTCTGCATGAAGCCTCCTCATTAGACTGCGGCAGTGGTGCTGTTTATCATTAAGCTCTTTGCTGCGGTGGTATTATCTGGATGTGTACGTACAAGCTTCACCTCTCCCTGATTAGTGAGAGACACAGGTGGCCTATCATGGAGTACTGCTGCCAGAATCAATGGTCATATATTTCCTTTAATACCCCTGTGCCTTTAGTTTTACCAGTTGACATGTCATCTGAAAAGCATTATCATATTATTATGTTTGCTTGTGTTTTTCAAGGAAAAATAAAACTTCTATCTGAGCCAAAAAATGTATACAGTTACTAATGTTGAAGCTATTCAGTTCTCCTGATATATTCATTTTGACTCTTGTTCCACAGCTGGTAGAGGCTGACAACATGCTTTTTTTTTTTTTTTTTAAGCTCTGTGGTGCGGTAAGCATACACAAAAAGAATAGCAGGTGCAAAAAAAAAAGTATTTGGTCCTCCTTAAAAGAGAGAAGATCCTGGCCCTAAACCCCCTAGGGTGCAAAAATCCTTATAGGGACTGGGTATCCATGGTTCACCCAGCTTATACGATGTGGTCCCCATTCATAGGGGGACCTGCCAAAGCAAGGTCCACGCAAGTACTAGTTGGGACTCCAAGGACCTACAAGTGGTCAATAACATACTATTTGTTAAATTCATGAGCCCGTGGTGCAGTGCAGAAACAAAATTGCCTAATGCTGAACCACCTGTGATGCTGGACAGCATCCTGTCTGGTTCCTTGGATAATCTTGCCTTGTGCCTTGTTTGTGGTGAACCTTCAACTCCTTGCTCCTCCCATGAACTTCCTATTTACGCTATGCCTTTGCACTTCCTTTTTGCCAGATTATTGTGCTCTCTCTAGCCAATATCTTAGTCTTTTGCGTACCTGCAGCTGTCCATATCTCCACTTCCACTCGTTACCAACCTTTGGTTTGCTCCTCAACTACGCTTATGTTTGATCCCAACCTGCAACCATTCATTATCGACCTTTGGCTTCTTTCTCGAATATGCTTCTGCTTGATCCCTCCCTGATATATCTGCTACTGGGCCTTGGCCTGCTCACCTGCTGGTGGGGCGATCCTGAGGTTCACGACCTGGTACTAACACGCAGCAAAACCCAGCTCCACCATCAAGAGCTCTGGTAAATACTGGTTAGCGCTTAGACACCGCACCTTGGGTGATTCTGTGTCATCCGCCAGGGTGACCTGCTTGTGAACTTATCCAGCTGGTCGGTGGGAGCCTTTACTGCTATAGATTCTGGTCTGCAAGCTTGACCCCTGACTGTGACAGAACCTCATGGTAGCACATCCTCCCCCTAGATTCAAGGTAGGCCTAAAGACCCACACCCTCCAACCTGAGGAAAAAGGAAAATACAAATATAAGTGCAGGGTGACAGACATAAAGAGAAAATATATTAACTATGAAAAAAAAGGTGCCAGTGCAGGTGCATTGGCTAGGCCTTGTGGCCTGGTTATAGAAATTGCATCAGTCTCCACCAAAAGGCCTAGCCCATGAGGTGTGGTGCAAAAAGCATTTGGTGATGTGGCCTAGTGCTGTTTCACACAGTGAGGTTCCAAAACCCATAGGGCTACTCTGAAACCCCTGGAAAACAACTTCAAGGGGGTGCTTGACACTGCCCTCTACTCTCACACTTCTCAGCCCCTGACCAGACCAGGTAGCACCTTCAAATCAGGAGGCACTGGGCCTCTCTGAAGCCTCCATCAGGGAATTACCCCCATGCCTCACCTCCCCCAGTGGGCACCCCAGTTCCTGTTCCTCACGAGAAGATCTCCCAGAACACACCATCATACCAGCAGGAGTACTATACTGGCAGCCATTAGGCCAGAATGACAGCGGAGCACCCCTACTGGCCACATACAAGAACAGACACTATACTTGATCTTGGCCAAAAGTGTCCCATTGGGTAAACCAGACACAGCAAGCAATAAATATTTTTTTTTAAGCTGGTGGGAGGGGTTAGCACTTCTGCTATGTTTTCATTGGTGTCTCTTCCTGTTTGGTCACTGGGACAAGAAGAGAAGTCACCTTGCAGACACAGCAATTCAAATCTCACAGAGGTTGGAACCTTTCACCATCCTAGTTTTTATAGAGTTCAACTTTAAAGACGATGGAAAGCCAGAAGTGGATGCTATTGTATTGTTACCTTGTCCTCTTCTGACACCATGTAATGTGATACAAATAAAAAGTGGATATGAACATCAAAAATGGACCTTGGTGTTGCCAACATCCCTAAGAGTCAATCAAAAGAAGGAAAAACCCCCCAAGGTGGGACTTTAAGGGCAACAAAAGGGTAACTATAGTAAAATAGTTTTATTAGAAAACATACAAAATATACAAAGTACACAATTAAAATCATGAATGATACAAGGGTACATGAATCCCGAGAAGAGGTCCAGAAAGCCCGATGCGTTTCGGGACACACGCCGTCCCTTCGTCGGGGTCCAATATCCAGACGGCATCACACTGTACAATACAAATGAAATAAATTATAATAACACATATATTACAGCTATTTACAACATTGATTGTGTGCACAGACAGGCTTAGGAAAAACAGCATCCCTAATATAGAAAACATACCCCAAAACATCATCAAAACATTTTTCAACATCATCAACAGATTTTTTTGAGCTCATCCTAGTCTCCCTATCTATGTCACCATAACGCCCTTTGGATACCACAGGTACACTAGTACAATGCCTCTTATTATATTTTAGTCACTATGCCCTAGTGCTTGGGGTCAGATACCTGACCTCATTTGGACTGTTATGCCGCGTACACACGATCATTTTTCCAGTCTGGAAAAATTAAATTTTTTCCTTTGGACGAGAAAAACGATCGTCTGACGGGAAAAACGGCATTAATCACGACGAGAAAAATTAGAACATGCTCTAATTTTTCTCGTTGTGATTCCTGTCATTTTTTTCCGCTGCAGTTTTCCCATAGGGAAACACTGCCGCGGAGCCTACACACGGTCGTTTTTCTCGTCAAGAGAAAAAATTACGGGAAAAACGGCCGTGTGTGGGGGAACAAGCCGTTCCCTCGTTTTTCCTGTCGTGATTCACGGCGGTGTTTTCACCGCCGTGAATCACGATCGTGTGTACGCGGCATTATAGTTTTGAAACTAATATGTTATCATTCAAATGCTTATTTAGAACCATTAGGATTACACCATTGTGGCTACTGTGCCCGCTCTCTGGTGGTGCCTCGGGATTTGCTGGGAGCTGAGGGGATCCGCACACTCTCGTGCTGGTCACGTGAGACACTTTAGTACCGTTTGCCTCTGGGGACCCGCTGGTCCAACCGCAAATCTGTTTTGATGATGTTTTGGGGTATGTTTTCTATATTAGCGATGCTGTGTTTCCTAAGCCTGTCTGTGCACACAATCAATGTTGTAAATAGCTGTAATATATGTGTTGTTATAATTTATTTCATTTGTATTGTACAGTGTGATCCCGTCTGGATATTGGACCCTGACGAAGGGACAGCTTGTGTCCCAAAACGCGTCAGGATTTCTGGACCTCTTCTCTGGATTCATGTACCCTTGTATCATTCATGATTTTAATTGTGTACTTTGTATATTTTGTATGTTTTCTAATAAAACAATTTTACTATAGTTACCCTTTTGTTGCCCTTAAAGTCCCACCTTGTTTTTTTTTTCCTTCTTTTGATGTATTGTGATACAGTATAATATACCTATCTCATTCAATGCTATTATCTATCACTTTAATAAAATACATATTTAGGAAGTACCACTGTTGTGTATTTCACATTCCCTCTAAAATGTGTGCCTGTAAATAACCATATTGATCTAGCAATCCATTATTCTTCTAAACTAACTAAAACTAGTACAGTTTGTACACTGTTCATCTAGTCCAACCAATAGAAAAAAATGTAATAAACAAATAGAAAATCTCCATGGTTAGCATTTATAAAACCTTAAGACTAGTATGACTTTGACAGGCAGGACTACCCTTGAACCTGTTCTATGCTTACAATCTCATGAATACAATTCTGGTGCAAATTTATTAAATCCACCAGCTAAATTGATACATTTTTACCCCAGTTTAGATTGTTTGGTTGCTCAAAGTAGAACAACAATCTACACTAGGGGTCCCCCAACTTTTTAAACAAGAAGCCAGTTTACTGCCCTTCAAACCCTATGGGGGTCAGTCTGTTGGTATCAGTGTGAGAAATAGCGCCCCATTGTTGGTATTAATGTTAGAAATAGTGTCCCATTGTTGGTGTAAGTGGGAGGAATAGAACCTCATTGTTGGTATCAATAGGAAGAATAGTGCAGCGTTGTTGGATCAGTAGGAGAAATAGTGCTCCATTGTTACTATCAGTAGGAAGAATGAAGTGCAATTGTTGGTGTCAATAAGAGGAATAATGTCCCATTGTTGGTATCAGTGGGGGGAATAGTGTCACATTGTTGGTGTCAGTATACCCTTTTGTTGGTGCCAGTGGGAGTACTTGTGCCCGGTTGTAGACATCAGTGGAAGGAATAGTGTTCCCACTGATAGTGGGAGGACGAATACCCTATTGTTGGTATCAGTGGGAGGAATCGTGCCCGGTTGTTGGTATCAGTGGGAGGAATCGTGCCCGGTTGTTGGTGTCAGTGGGAGGAATAATACCCTATTGTTGGTGTCAGTGGGAGGAATCGTGCCCGGTTGTTGGTGTCAGTGGGAGGAATCGTCCCCGGTTGTTGGTGTCAGTGGGAGGAATAATACCCTATTGTTGGTATCAGTGGGAGGAATCGTGCCCGGTTGTTGGTGTCAGTGGGAGGAATAATACCCTATTGTTGGTGTCAGTGGGAGGAATAATACCCTATTGTTGGTGTCAGTGGAAGGAATCGTGCCCGGTTGTTGGTGTCAGTGGGAGGAATAATACCCTATTGTTGGTATCAGTGGGAGGAATCGTGCCCGGTTGTTGGTGTCAGTGGGAGGAATAATACCCTATTGTTGGTATCAGTGGGAGGAATCGTGCCCGGTTGTTGGTGTCAGTGGGAGGAATAATACCCTATTGTTGGTGCCAGTGGGAGGAATAATACCCTATTGTTGGTGTCAGTGGGAGGAATCGTGCCCGGTTGTTGGTGTCAGTGGGAGGAATAATACCCTATTGTTGGTATCAGTGGGAGGAATCGTGCCCGGTTGTTGGTGTCAGTGGGAGGAATCGTGCCCGGTTGTTGTTGTCAGTGGGAGGAATAATGCCCTATTGTTGGTATCAGTGGCAGAAATAGTGTCCATCCCATTGCTGCTATCTGTAGAAGAAATAGTGTGCCACTGTTGGTGTCAATGGGAGAAAAAGTGTCCCATTGTTGGTGTCAATGGGAGAAACAATGCCTTATGCATGTATTTGCAAATGTGTGCAGACTAAACCCCTGTTCTTAACGCATATTGTTAGGCAGGTGAATTCGGTTGGTCGCTGGCTGGTTGGTAAGTTTGAGCTTGGAAATCTACTTGTATTTGTTTGACATATGTCGCCCTTCTAGTGCTTCATGCTACAAGGACCAGTTATGGTGGGGGCAGTGGCCACTTGTTTGTATGGAGAAATAACACCCCATTGTTGGTGTCAGTGGGAGAAACAGTGCCCTAATGTTGGTGTAAGAGGGAAGAATAGTGTCTGGTTCCTGGTATAAGTGAAGGAATAGTGCCATATTGTTGGTATTATTAGGAGAAAGTGTGCTCCATAGTTTTTATCAGTAGGAGGAATAGTGTTCATTGTTGCTATCAGTGGGAGAAAAAGTGATTCATATCATTGTTTATTGTATCAGTTAATTGCACAGGAAGTGACAAGGACATTTCATTTTTGCCAAGATCAACAGGGATGTTCTGTATTTGTTGAAAATCTTTTTAGTGTGGAAAATTAAAACTAAAGCAGTCACCACATCAAAGGACTGGAGAGTGGCAAAAATTACATTTTTGTTCTTGGTTTTACATATGCTTTAAAGCAGCATACTATAACAAGCAGCTTAATTCATAAAAACTGAAATATTTTTTTTAAAAATGTCAAATATATTTGCTTATTAATGACCAACTGTAAACATTCAGAACAGTAACCATTTTTGCAACCATTGTTAATGTTTTCTATCTAAAAAAATTAATAAAATAAACAGAATGAAATATAACAAACAAAACAAAAAAGTAAGGGGTCCTAAAAGTTCTATTTAGCCTTTATTAGTAGATATACAAGAAGGATGCAAGCTAGCCTAAAACATTAGATAATGAGAATCAAAATCTAGAGCATTCATAGTGTATGCTGTGTAGAGTTTGTTCATTTGCTCCCTCTGCTGGTCATATAGCATTATTACGCTAGGCTAGTTCTGTGCTATGCAGTATGCATTATATTGTATAAACTGACTCTTTGCTAGGTGGTAGCCAAGTCACACCAAGTACATTGACCGCACAAAGCCATAGCAACAAAACTGATTTCAGTACATTGCAGTCAAATACAACCTGGTTCCCTTGAATTACTACACTATGAACATGGGTGCAAAAAATAATAGCAGAAAATGTACTCACCTTCATATGAAAAGTGTTATTGTTTTAAAAATACTGTCTAGGTGTAGTTTGTCAAACTTTATTAACCACATCAATACTGGGCACTTTCGCCCCTACCTTCCCAGACTAATTTTCAGCTTTTCGCACTTTCAATCAGAATTGCGCGATCATGCAATGCTGTACCCAAATTACATTTTTATCATTTTGTTCGCACAAATAGAGCTTTCTTTTGGTGTTATTTATTCATGACTTAGTTTATTTTTTATTTTTTGCAATATAAGCGAAAAAAGAGCGAAAATTTGGAAAAAAAAAACAATATCTTCTTCTTTCTATTTTAAAAGAAATCCAATAAAATCGAATTTTGTCATAGATTTAAGCCAAAATGTATTCTGCTACATGTCTTTGGTAAACAAAATCCTGTTAAGTGTATAATAATTAGTTTGTGTGATCACGGACATATGTACGCAGATGATCATGTACAGATGTGCGCAGGTGATCGTGGACATGTGTGCAGATAATCATTGGGACATATGATTTTACTGGGACATATGTGGGGGGCAGGTATTTTTTATGTGTGGGGACATGTGTGTGGGGACATGTGTTTTGGGGACATGTATTTTGGGGACTTTGTGTGTTTACACTGTGTGGGGACACTAGGCTGGTGATCAGTGTGTAAAAAGCTGTAAAAAACAGCTCATACTCACTGATCACCAGCCGGCTGCAGCGATTCGCTCTCCTCTCCTCACCGACAACTTCTGTGTGAGGAGAGGAGAGGCGATGGCCTAGCAACCGGCTCTCTGTTTACATCACATGACGGCTGTGATTGGACACGGCCGTCATGTGATCAGGAGGGCCAATCACAGAGCCCTCTCTTGCTGATCGGAGATGCGCCGTGTCCGGGTGACACGAGCGCATCGGGATCGCGCCGCTGCGTGGGCACGTGCACGCGCAATCCCCCTCCTTCTGAAGGACGTTCCTGAACGTCCACTCAGAAGGAGAGAGCGCCCCCCGGCCATATATATACAGTGGCCGGGTGGGAAGTGGTTAAAAAAAAATTCACATGGTTCCACTCACTGTCCTAAAATGAGGAATAGTCTCATATTTTTGGGATATGTGATAGAAAGAGATATACCAATACCTTTCTAAGAAAGCTTTACTGTGCTTCTCACTGCTTTGGTTGGAGGGTTTTTGATAAATTTAGTGCCTTCTTACCATATCCTGTATGGCTTTACTATCGTATTGGGTCCAAGCCCTTCTCCACAGAAGCCATGGGGGTTGAATTACTAAAAGCAAATAGACTGTGCGCTTGGTAAATTATATAAAGCTTCACTTTGCAAAGAATACCCAATCACGTGCAAGGAAATAATAAAAAATAAATCATGTGATTGGATGATGGAAGGCAGCAGAGCTTCTGCTCATTTACTAAGTTCTGGAGCAACTGCTCTTGCAAAGTGCACAGTCTATTTGCCTTTAGTAACTCAACCCTAGGGTGTCCATACACTGCACTGTGGATGGCCAAAAAAGGCTGTTCTTATTAGTGTCTAGCAGGGATGCACACAGTCTTTCTGGCCTTATGGCTAAGGAGGGTTTTTTGCACAGTGCTCCTGCTGGTATGATGGGGGTCCTGAGGAATCTTCCCAATGATTAAAGAAACCAAATTCAGTGTGCATCGTGTAAGATGTTTCCCTGGCGTGGAAGGTTCCAAGGGGTCCAGTGCCTCACGATTTGAGTGATGCTTCCTAGTCTGGCCAGAGACTGGGAAGATGTGTCAAGCACCCCAGGAGTGGTACCATGGTGATGCTCTTAACTTCTTGGAGCCCGAGCCATTGTCAAATGATGGCCACAAGGTGGCTCTTCAGGTCCGGGAGGCCGTCTATTGACGGCCTCAGCTCCTCCGGCGCCCGCCGCGTCACTGAGGTGCCGATGCGCGTGCCTGGCGGCCGCGATGTCCGCCATGTACCCGCGATCGGCCGTTACACAGCCAAGGACGTGGATCTCTGTGTGTGTAAACAGAGAGATTCATGTCCTGTCATGGAGAGGAGACCGATGCTGTGTCCCTTGTACATAGGGACACCGATCGGTCACCTCCAGTCACTCCCCTCCCCCCACAGTAAGAATCACTCCTAGGGAACATATTTAACCCCTTCCTAGTGTTAACCCCTTCCCTGCCAGCAGGGCCGCCATCAGGGGGGTACAGGCAGTACACCTGTAAGGGGCCCAGAGGTCCCCAGGGGCCCGGATGCCCCCCCTTTTTTTTTTATATTTTTTTTTTTGTAAGGGGCCCAGAGGTCCCCAGGGGCCCGAATGTCAACCCCCCTTTTTTATTTATTTTTTATAAAAAAAAAAATTATTATTCATTTTTTTATTTAATTTGTTTTTTTATTTATTTATTTAATTACATTTTTTTTTTGTAAGGGGTCCAGAGGTCCCCAGAGGCCCGGAGGTCCCCAGGGCCCCGAATGTCAACCCCCCTTTTTTATTTATTTTTTTATAATTTTTTTTTATTATTCATTTTTTTATTTCATTTTTTTATTTTTTATTTTTATTCAATTTATTTATTTTTTCCCCAGGGCCCCGGATGGAAACCTCCCTTTTTTTTTTTTTTTTTTTTATAAAAAAATTTATTAATTTTTTTATTTAATTTGTTTTCATTTATTTAATTTTTTTTTTTTTTTTTTTTTTGTAAGGGGCCCAGAGGTCCCCAGAGGTCCCCAGGGCCCCGGATGGAAACCTCCCTTTTTGTTATATATTTTTTTTTTTTATATATAATTTTTTTTTTGTAAGGGGCCCAGAGGTCCCCAGGGCCCTGGATGGCAACCCCCCCCCCCCCCCCCCCCACCTTTTTTTGTTCTTCTGTTTTTTTTTTGTGTTCGTCAGCACCCAAACCCCCTGCTTCTCAATTCGTGGCACCCCCCCCCCGCTTCTGAATTTGCGGAAGCCCCACCCCGCTTCTCAATTTGTGGCGGCTGCACCCCCCCCCCCTGGTTCTCCTCGGCTCCACCAGGGGACCCATGCCTGAAGCTGTGTAAGGGGCCCTAAAATTCCTGATGGCTGCCCTGCCTGCCAGTCACATTCATACAGTAATCAGTGCATATTTATAGCACTGTTCGCTGTATAAATGTGAATGGTCCCAAAAATGTGTCAAAAGTGTCCGATGTGTCTGCCGTAATATCGCAGTCCCGATAAAAATCGCAGATTACTAGTAAAAAAAATAAAATAAAAAATGTCATAATTCTATCCCCTATTTTGTAGGCGCTATAACTTTTGCGCAAACCAATCATTATACGCTTATTGTGATTTTTTTTTTACCAAAAATATGTAGAATAATACGTATTGGCCTAAACTGAGAAAAAAAAAGTTTTTTTTAAAAAAAAATTGGGATATTTATTATAGCAAAAAGTAAAAAATATTGTGTTTTTTTCAAATTTGTCGCTCTTTTTTTGTTTATAGCGCAAAAAATAAAAACCGCAGAGGTGATCAAATACCACCAAAAGAAAGCTCTATATGTGGGAAAAAAAGGACGTCAATTTTGTTTGGGAGCCACGTCGCACGACCGCGCAATTTTCATTCAAAGCGTGACAGTGCCGAAAGCTGAAATTTTGCCTGGGCAGGAAGGGGGTATATGTGCCCAGTAAGCAAGTGGTTAATATCACTTTGGGTTTGGGACCCCACTGTGGGAAGAGGAGTTTGGCCATGACATCATGTTTTTTCTGCACCACACCTCATGGGCTGGGCCTTTTGGCAAAGCAATTTTTGTTACCAAGCGGTATGGCCTAGCCAATGCACCTGCACTGGCACATTTTTGTTTTTCCTCTTTAATTTTTTATTTATATTTTCTCTCCATGTGTGTGTGTGTCACTTTGTACTTATATATGTGATCCCTTTCACTCAGGATGGAGGGTGTGGATCCAATCCGAAGTCTAGGGGAGGATGTGTGGCCTTTAGGTTCCTTCCTCCCATGTTTTTTTCGGGGTGGGGGGGTCTCTCTTCTGGAGATCTCCTTGCATAGTACTTGTTGATCGGCTTTCGGCTGTGCCTTACCCGTCGTCAGGAGATTTTCACCCTGGGGGGTCAGGGAAGGGTCCTACTTCTTCATCAGGTGGACCAGAGACACACCCAAACCATACACGGTTCGAATTTCAAAATCATTTCCTTTCGAAAATCGTATCAAATAATTTTCGTACAAATTTCGCACCGTTAGTGGGCTGCAGCAACCGACGATTTTCGTGCGGCAATCAAATTTGAGGAATCCGATTTTTGAAAAACGAACGATTTTCTGATCAATGATGGGAGAATCGTGTGAGAAATGTAATAGAAAAAAAATGCGCACCGGCAAGAAAAGAATATTCCCGGAGAGAAAAGAAGATTCCCGGAGAGAAAAGAATATTCCCGGCAACATGAAGGTTTGGTCGGCCGAATTTCGAAAATCAATGGTGGCATCATCGGATCACAAAAAAAAAAAAAAAAAAAAAAAATTCTGATTTTGAAAAGAAAATTTGTTCGAAATTCGACCGTGTATGGCCTGCTTAATGTGCACTTTTTTGGTTCACTTACTGGTGTTAATTTTTGTGCACCCACCGCAAGTCCAAAAAAAAGAAAGAAACAACTGTATGCAGTTTGGAATAAATGGCTCTATAATATTAGGTTATGTTTGTACTTTTCACCAGAAGTTCTGGATGTGCATCTGGCTGTTGGGGCATACTTGTATGGCTCTGCCTACTGGGCCAATGTGAGAAATAATCCTCTTATATTGGAATATACACTATATTACCAAAAGTATTAGGACACCTGCCTTTAAACACACATGGATTTTAATGGCATCCCAGTCTTTGTCTGTAGAGTTCAATATTTAGTTGGCCCACCCTCTGCAGCTATAACAGTTTCAACTCTTCTGGGAAGGCTGTCCACAAGGTTTAGGAGTGTGTCTATGGGAATGTTTGACCATTCTTCCAGAAGTGTATTTGTGAGGTCAGGCACCGATGTGGACGAGAAAGCCTGGCTCACAGTCTCCGCCCTAATTAATCCCAAAGGTGTTCTATCGGGTTGAGGTCAGGACTCTGTGCAGGCCAGTCAAGTTCCTCCACCCCAAACTCGCTCATCCATGTCTTTATGGACCTTGCTTTGTACACTTGTCCAAATCATTTGATAGGGGGGGGGGTTATGCTGTGGGGTTTGTTTTTTAGGGTTTGGGCTTGGCCCCTTAGTTCCAGTGAAGGGAACTCTTTAGGGGTCAGCAGACCAAGACATTTTGGACAATTTCATGGACCCAATTTTGTGGGAACAGTTTGGGGATGGCCCCTTCCTGTTCCAACATGACTGCGCACCAGTGCACAAAGGAAGGTCCATAAAGACATGGATGAGCAAGTTTGGGGTGGAGGAACTTGACTGACCTGCACAGAGACCTGACCACAACCCGACAGAACACCTTTGGGAAGAATTAGAGCGGACACTGCGGTCCAGGCCTTCTTGTCCAACATCAGTGTCTGACCTCACAAATTCGATTCTGGAAGAATGGTCAAACATTCTCATAGACACACTCCTAAACCTTGTGGACAGCCTTCCCAGAAGAGTTGAAGCTGTTAAAGCTGCAAAGGGTGGGCCAACTCAATATTGCATCCTACGGACTAAAACTGGGATGGCATGAAAGTTCATGTGCATGTAAAAATACTTTTGTAATATAGTGTATCTTCTACTCAAAGAAGGCTTCACTCAGACTGCGCCCCCTCTCTCCCCTGCGCCGTCACTCAAGTGTACAATACATAGAGATTCATGCATTGCATGAATCTCTATGTATTGTCGCCGCTGCCGCCCACTATTCAGATGGCCGGCCCCCTGGTGAGCGCCGGCCATCTGAATAACAGCAGTTTGTTGGTGTTTGGAAGTGCCTATCAGAGCCAGCAGCTCTGATAGGCTTTCAGATTACAGCCTGTGGGCTCTAATCGGCTTCCAAATAGTTAGCCAGGGGACGCAGGGGGTGTGCGTTCCCTGGTTAACACTGACACTCATCTCAGCCAATCAGGTTCACCGGGTCTGGTTACCGGTAACCTGATTGGCTGAAGCGACATCGAGGGTGGGACTTGGGAGAAGACATCGAGGAAGGATGGCTGACCCAAGAAAAGTAAGTGCTGGGGGACGGGGGGAAGCAATCTGACGGTTTTTGAGGGGGCAAACTGGCAGCAATTGATGGGCACAGTGGTGACAATTGATAGGCACAGTGGTGACAATTGCTGGCACAGTGGTGACAATTGATGGTCACAGTGGTGACAATTGATGGCACAGTGGCTGCGTTTGATGGCATGGCACAGTGGTGACAATTGCTGGCACAGTGGTGACAATTGATGGTCACAGTGGTGACAATTGATGGCACAGTGGCTGCGTTTGATGGCATGGCACAGTGGCTGCGTTTGATGGCATGGTACAGTGGCGGCAATTGATGGCACAGTGGCAACAATTGATGGCACAGTGGCGACAATTGATGGGCACAGTGGTGACAATTGATGGCACAGTGGCTGCATTTGATGGAATGGCACAGTGGCTGCATTTGATGGCATGGCACAGTGGCTGCGTTTGATGGCACAGTGGCGACAATTGATGGCACAGTGGCTGCGTTTGATGGCATGGCACAGTGGCTGCATTTGATGGCATGGCACAGTGGCTGCGTTTGATGGCACAGTGGCGACAATTGATGGCACAGTGGCTGCGTTTGATGGCATGGCACGGTGGCTGCGTTTGATGGCATGGCACAGTGGCTGCGTTTGATGGCATGGCACAGTGGCGGCAATTGATGGCACAGTGGTGACAATTGATGGCATGGCATAGTGGCGACAATTGGCTGGGCACAGTGGCTGCATTTGATGGCACAGTGGTGACAATTGATGGCATGGCACAGTGGCGACAATTGGCTGGGCACAGTGGCTGCATTTGATGGCACAGTGGTGACAATTGATGGGCACAGTGAGGCTGCAATTGATGTTTTTTTTTTTGTTTGTTTGTTTGCGCCCCCTCAAAAATTTTGAGCACCAGCCGCCACTGCTCATTGTGACCTTTGTGATAGTGGCCATCTGATTGATTTTGAGCTTAAATTCATATTCCCTGTTAACCATCTTTCTAAGATAATGCCAGCTCCAGGAGTTTCTATTTAAAGCAGAGTTTCAACGACATATAGCTTTTTTTTTCCAAATCAATCTATCAGCATCATAGTATTGTAATACTGCACTGACTATTCTTCTTAATTGCGCCACTTTAGTTCTTATTTTATTTAAAAACAAACCTTATATTCTTCCTTTTTGGCAGGCGAAGCCCACAAGGATAATCTTCCGGGATACGGTGCTGCTGACTAACCAGCATGCACCACCCAATCTTGCGCATTATGCCCACCTCGCAGCACAGGAAACTTCTCTGGTTGCCATCACAATCTCGCGGTGATGAGAATCGCTAATACTGACTCCTGGGAATTATGTCAAACATCTCCCAGGAGCCAGTGCGCAGCCAGATTTTGGGCATATAGCCGCGGATGGAAGATACAGGAAGTGCTGCTGAAAACCTTCCAAACAGGGTAAAGACAGTGGGGAACAAAATGCCCATTAAAATGTTTATAGCAAGGTCTGAAACCAATGATGAAGAGGTCAAAAAGTGGGTGTGACGCTGCTTTAAAGAATAAACATGAACACTTGCCAGAATTGTTTGTTCAAAGCCATGGCGCTACAATTGTATCTTCTGCTTTGCCATCTCCTGTCTATGGATAACCAATGGGTCTGCATTCTGCCCCATAATTTTTATGTCTTGTATTGAACTGCATGAAGTTATAATTTTTCTGAAGAATGCCTGATATATGCTGTCATCTACTGGTGGTCATTTTGGCTATTGCAACTTGTTTACTAATGTAATATTGTTTTTTCTCTCTGTCCACCCCTATGCTTTAGTGCTAGTTAGTTTAGTCCTAGCTAGACCTTCCTACATCTTCCATGTTCCTTCAATCAGTGTTACTTCTTCACAGAGAAAAGGCTTAGGAAATTCATTGTTTTTTATACTTCTGTAGCAGATGGTTGCTACTAGTAACTAAAATCCACCATATCACCCTGCTGCCAGACCTTCATCTATCACACAGGTGGCAAACACAAGGCCCGCGGGCCGAATCCGGTCCGCCTGGCCTAGTCATGAGAGCCGCTACCTCTTTTTCTCTGCCAGGTATCCGAGGCAACATGGGAAAACATCCTCCTCAGTCCCGCGAGCGGTGCGGCTTTATAATAGCGCATGCGCGGCTGGTCTCCATGACAACAAGAGTAAACATCTCCCCTCCGCTCTGTCTCAGCCTCTGCCGTCGCTCTGTCTCCGCTTCCGATGCCGCTATGTCTCCGCCTCCACCGCCGCTCTGTCTCCGCCTCCACCCCGCCTCTACTCTGTCTCAGCCTCTGCCGTCGCTCTGTCTCTGCCTCCGATGCTGCTCTGTCTCTGCCTCCACCGCCACTCTGTCTCCGCCTCCACCCCCGCCTCTACTCTGTCTCAGCCTCTGCCATCGCTCTTTCTCTGCCTCCGATGCTGCTCTGTCTCTGCCTCCACCGCCGCTCTGTCTCCGCCTCCGCTCTCTCGCCTCCCCAGTCCCTCCAGCGAGTGGCAGAGATTGCTGACAGCTCTGTTTTGTTTTTTTCCCCCATCCAGCGGGCTGCGTCCTGAAGGGCTTTTTAAGCACTTGTATTGTTGTTGAAGAGAGACAGTGATGTGCTGCTTATTTAGTACTGATATTGAACAGAAACGCCCACAGAGGAAGGTACTAACTTATAGCCCAATACAAAGGGAGGGAGCCGCCTATACACGGAGGTACCAGAGCTGGGCCAGGTAGGAAGGTAGGAGAGAGTGCAAATGTGAGGAAACTTGGGGGGGCCATGTGGAGGCAGATGTGTGCAGAGGTGGGGGGATGGGAGGAGAGTGATGGGTGCAGAGGTCAGAACCAAGGAAGGGGGGTGGAAATTAGATGTTGCACACTGCATATTACACTCCTGACCCCTCCACTCTGTTCGTAGCGCAATCCTGACCACTGCACTCTGTACGTAGCGCAATCCTGACCTCTGTACGTAGCGCAATCCTGTCCCCTGCACTCTGTACGTAGCACAATCCTGACCTCTGTACGTAGCGCAATCCTGACCCCTGCACTCTGTACGTAGCGCAATCCTGACCCCTGCACTCTGTACGTAGCGCAATCCTGACCTCTGTACGTAGCGCAATCCTGACCCCTGCACTCTGTATGTAGCGCAATCCCGACCTCTGTACGTAGCGCAATCCTGACCCCTGCACTCTGTACGTAGCGCAATCCTGACCTCTGTACGTAGCGCAATCCTGACCCCTGCACTCTGTACGTAGCGCAATCCTGACCCCTGCACTCTGTACGTAGCGCAATCCTGACCCCTGCACTCTGTATGTAGCGCAATCCCGACCTCTGTACGTAGCGCAATCCTGACCCCTGCACTCTGTACGTAGCGCAATCTCGACCTCTGTACGTAGCGAAATCCTGACCCCTGCACTCTGTACGTAGCGCAATCCTGACCCCTGCACTCTGTACGTAGCGCAATCCTGACCCCTGCACTCTGTACGTAGCGCAATCCTATCCTCTGTACGTAGCGCAATCCTGACCCCTGCACTCTGTACGTAGCGCGATCCTGACCCCTCTACTCTGTACATAGCGCAATCCTGACCCCTCCACTCTGTACGTAGCGCAATCCTGACCCCTCCACTCTGTACATAGCGCAATCCTGACCCCTCCACTCTGTACGTAGCGCAATTCTGACTTCTCCACTCTGTACGTAGCGCAATGATAATAAAGAGTAGATACATAGTCCTACAGATACAACCGGCCCTTTGAGGGAAACCATACTGCTGATGCGGCCCCCGATGATTTTGAGTGACATCCCTGATCTATTACCATTAAGAGACAATGAACAGTCATTTGTGCTGTTTTGTTTTTGTTTATTGGGGGACATAACTTGGTTGGGGAATATGGGATGCCCATAGAACATGTTGCTTTGCCATCATATTAAAGAACTTGAAATTTGGTTTAGCCTTGAAGTACTGATGCACATATAATATCTACAGTCACTTCCCCTGCATCACCATGCAGACTATTTCCCCTCCTCTGCGTATCACCTGCAGACTATTTCCCCTCCTCTGCGTATCTCCTGCAGACTATTTCCCCTCCTCTGCGTATCACCTGCAGACTATTTCCCCTCCTCTGCGTATCTCCTGCAGACTGTTGCTCCCAGGACTTCTATCCTCCTGCACAAACTTTACTGTAGATCATTATCTTTCCTGTCACATCATCCTCTATGAGCAAAAGAGACCACTGGGAACAGTCTCAGTTGCTGGCTGTAATGAATGCTGTTACTAGGCCAGAGGTCTGCAGTACCTCTCCCCGGCGGCCCAGTAATTTAGTAGCATGTGTAGATTGGTGGACTACTGCTCCCAGATAGTCTGGTTTGCAAATCCTGTGCCCTCAAGCCGCATCGATTTGACACTTTCCCCACAGTCTGTCCTTTGGCCTCGCACCCAGCTCCTCTGGCATGCCTCATCCAGTAATCCACTGTGGTCCACTCACTGACCTTCTCCGAGTCCATAATGGAGAACTTTGACTGGACGTACGTTCCGGCAGATTCTCCAGCCCCTCTGTTCCAGGATACTTCATCCATGACCGTGTAAAGATGAAGCTCCCTCCCAGCTCTCCCAGGCTCCTCCGCTAGGCCTCGCACCCCCCCAGATGGGGCCCCTGCTACTGCCTAGTACTCCATTCTCTACGTCTCCCAGCCTACACCCCCCCCCCCAGTGGGCTGGACCGGAGCTTATTTGGGAGGTCTGCCCCCTGCCAATTCCAATTGGGGATTAGGTCAGGGCTCCTCTCATGAGCTCCCTGCCACTCCAATCCTGTGCCCTGCACCTCTTCCAGATCATTCTCCCTGGAAGCAGGGGAGGAGCCCCAGAACCAGAGCACAGGTGGTCACACCCACTGCTACACTAACCACTCCCTGCCCACAGATCAAAACAAGCAGGCCTAGCCTGAAGCATAGGCCTGCCCAAATTTACCTGCTCTGACAGCTTTCCTAGAAAAATCCTGTCTCTAGCACCTACCTAAGGTAGAGAGTGCTACACTTCCAAGAATAAAAAAGCATCCTTTACTGCAATTAGCTGGAGTAAAATTGCTTTGGATTCAACTTCTGTGTCTTATTGAAAAACTAAAGTTACACTAAAGGTTCAGTTTTTTTTTTTTAAATAACAAACCTGTCATACTTACCTCCACTGTTCAGTTCGTTTTGCACAGAGTGACCCCAATCCTCCTGTTCTGGGGTGCCACGGCGGCTCTCATGGCTCCTCCCCGCAATAGATAATCCCCTCTGGGAAGCTCTCTCCCAAGGGGGTTACCTTCATGGGTGTCCGCTCCATAGGGCAAGGGAGGGCGTTCGCCCCCCCCTCGAATCCAGTGCAGTGATAATGATTCTTGGGGATCAGGGAGAGGAGAGCTGCGGGCTGTCTGTATATCTCCCCCGATCGCCCCCCTCCCCCTTTCTGTCAGCTGAAGCTAGAAGAGAGAGAGAGAGCGGCTCTAATTGGATTCGCCGCCGCCCTTCTTCCTGCCCGCTGTTTTCCTTCCCATGATTGGCCACAGCAGAGTGCCAATCAGAAGACTCTGGGGACTGGGGGCATCAAGGGAAATGTAGTCCCTGAAGAGTGGCGGCCCCAGCGTGTCCACAGACACCATGCTACAGCCCCCAGCATGCAAGCACTCTGCTGGGGGGGGGGGGGGGTTACAAGAGGAGAAAAGAGAATACTGTGCTGGGGGAAGCTAGAGGGGGAGCCACGCTGTACCCGCACCACCAGAGAGGGAGCCACGCTGTACCCGCACCACCAGAGAGGGAGCCATGCTGTACCCGCACCACCAGAGAGGGAGTCACGCTGTACCCGCACCACCAGAGAGGGAGCCACGCTGTACCTGCACCACCAGAGAGGGAGCCACGCTGTACCCGCACCACCAGAGAGGGAGCCACGCTGTACCCGCACCACCAGAGAGGGAGCCACGCTGTACCCGCACCACCAGAGAGGGAGCCCCGCTGTGCCTGCACCACCAGAGAGGGAGAAAGACCGAGCCACTGCCAGGGTACAGGACTAGAGTCACCCCGGGCAACCCAGAGTGAGCGAACGTCCAGCCAGAGGGATCACTGTTGCGGTTTCACCAGGTCTGGTAAGAGGGCCTGTTGGCCATTATCCATTACTGTTCCCAGGGACTGAGCCATTAGGAAGTGTCTAACCTGATATCCTCCCATCTATGCTGGGGGCAATTATTGCAGAAAATGACACCAAATGCTGGGAGTTTTTAGTGCGGAAACTGACACCAGTGCTGAGGGTCATTATTATGTACACTGTCTGGTACAGATGCTGAAGTTTTTATTCTAGAAATCTGCACCAATGTGGGGGGTTATTATTGTTGCTACTGACACTAATGCTGGCGATTTTTACTGCGGAAACTGACAGCAAAGCTGGGGATTGTTATTGCAGGAACAGGCACTGATCCTGGGGATTGTTATTTCCTTGGGGGCGAACTCCATTTTTTATGATATTGTTATTCAAAGTTGCTAGTTGCATCAGGTTTCTCAAACCTTTGCATGCCTGCGCTTTATGTGATAATGACTAAGCCCCTCCCCTTCATGACATTGTCAAAAAGGGACCGAGCATGGATGACCTTAAAATGATGCCCCCCCCCCTGAAAAAAATTCAGCGGACGCCCATGGTTACCTTGCGGGCGCGTTTCCGTGTCATACACTCGGCACCCGCATCATTGGATTTGATTGACAGCAGCGGGAGCCAATGGCTGTGCTGCTATCAATCCAATGAAGAGCCAATAAGCCATGGAGAGAGAGAGAGAAATTCAGGGCTCAGGTAAGTAAAAGGGGGGGGCTGGGGGGGCCGGACACCACAAGGTGTTTTTTCACCTTAATGCATAGGATGCATTAAGGTGAAAAAACACTAACGTTTTCAAAACCATTAAGCTGCCTATGGTTGGTGCTAAGTCAGCAGGGGACCATACTGTCTGGACAGACTGGGTCTAAAGTGGAATAAAGTGGAATTTGTAAGAGAACATTAAGAAGTCAGATTTCCAAATCATTTATACTTTCTGCTGAATCTGTCATGAAAGTTTACCTGTGCCTCAGTAAACACATGGTCTTGTCTGCACAATATAATATTTAGATTACTTATCCTACAATTGTTTATACCTCCAAAAAGATATGTTAAAGAGGCACAGGGGTGTCAAAGTGTATTCATTCCAGACCATGGAAAGACCATAATCAGTTGATGAGCTATCTTGCTCTGGTAAGGCTATTCAAGTAGAACAAGGTTCCTCTTCAGCGCTCCACCCCTTTCCTGGCATCGATCTGCTCCGTCTGATTCAAACAGCAAGCTTAAACCTTGAAAGAGAAGTGTGGGAATTGAAAATAGCAATCAATCATACTCACCTAGTTTGCTGTAGACCCCAGCTGCAGCTATTCCCCGCCACCTCTACACCGAGACCTAAGTGAGCAATGACAACTGATTGCTCAGTTCTTGTTGTTCAGTGAGCAAAGAGCCGGTGACTAGCAGTCACCAGCTCTCTGCTCTGCCCCTCCAGTGCTCACTGGAGTGCCGGGCTGTGGAGATGGCTTGCTAAGAGGCTAAGCTAACTGCCGGTCCAAGCATCTTGGCAGATCCCAACATTAAACTTGGGCTCTCTCCAGAGCCTGGAGTGTCTCCATGACGTCAGCTGACAGAGGACTGAAGCCCTCTGGCAGCTGAAAATGGGTCACAGAACTGCAGAACAAAGTGCACTCCTGTGTTCCCCAGGAGAAGTATGAACAAAGGAGCTTCTTCTTCTTTAAGTTTAGGTAGTTTTATTTTTTATGCAAATTAAGGTTAAACAAAACCTTCAACCAGCACACTCTGGATTAACATTTTTTTTAAAAAATATATCAGAAATATATATAAATATAAACACATATAAACAAAGAGCAGGCTCAATGGTCTAAATCAGTGGTCTCCAAACTGCGGCCCAGGGGCCAGATGCGGCCCTTTGCTTGCTTTTATCCGACCCCTGGGACACTATTTCATTCACTGATACTAAGATTAGGGCATAATTCCTCCTACTGACTCCAACAATGGAGCACAATTCCTCCCAACGACACCAACGATGGGGCTCAATTACTCCCAATGACACCAACGATGGGGGACGATTCCTCACAATGACACCAACAATGTGGCCCAATGACATCAGTGATGGTGCACAATTTCTCTAAATTTTACCAATGATGAGGCACTATTCCTCCCAATGACACCAACGATGGGGTACGATTTCTCTCAATGACACCAACAATGAGGCCCAATGACATCAGTGATGGTGCACAATTCCTCTCAATTTTACCAACGATGAGGCACTATTCCTCCCAATGACACCAACGATGGGGCACGATTTCTCTCAATGACACCAACAATGGGGCCCAATGACACCAATGATGAGTCACAATTACTCCCATTGAAACAAACAACTGGGCATTATTTTTTCCCAGGGATGTTGGGACCTTTTCACTGACCACTGCCCGGCCCTCGTAAAAGTCTGAAGGACAGTAAACTGGCCCTTTGTTTAGAAAGTTTGGAGACCCCTGGTCTAAATCATAAAAAGAAGACAATAATTTTCATACCACGCTCCTATTCATAAGCAAAACATGTGCAAACCAACATATGATGGGTGCTTAAATTGTTATGTGTAAAATGTCCATACACCGCCACCAGATGTCTCCAGTCAAGTGAGAGTCAAGTATATCTTCTTAATAGTTCATAGTTACAGTAATAGCTGTGGTTTTCCACATTTTATGAACTATTAAGAAGAAATACTTGACTCTCACTTGACTGGAGACATCTGGTGGTGGTGTATGGACACTTTACACATAACAATTTAATAATTATATTTACCACCCATCATATGTTGGTTTGCACATGCTTTGTTTATTAATAGGAAGGAGCACATTATGAAAATGGTTTTCTTTTTATAATACATTTTTTTTAAATCTCAAAGGACAGTACTTAAATTTAAAGTGGTATTAAACTACACCACTTGTACCTACAGGTAAGCCTATACTAAGGCTTACCTGTAGGTACTATGAATATCTCCTAAACTGCTGTGCTTTCTGGCTTCCTGGTTCCTGTCAACCTGCTGTGCTTCTTGGCTTCCTGGTTCCTGTCAACCTGCTGTGCTGCCTGGCTTCCTGGTTCCTGTCAACTCGCCTCACCTCGGTGTACCCGGATCCAGCCCGGACCACCCAGCCACTTGCTCTGTGTTGATCCTGCCAGGCACTCGTACCCCTTCTACCTCCGTGCCTCCTGTTCCACTACCAGGGGCCACTGGTGGGAGCCGTAAGGGAGGCCTCCCTCTGCTAAACCGGGCTCGTCACCGTCAGGTACGTGACAGCAGCAGACAGCCATGTCTGAGCCCGAGCAGGGAGCCTCACCTATGGAGGAACTATGTCGGCACCTGGCGGGGTTGACTGAAGCAGTCAAAAGCCTCCAGCAAGGCTACACCCACCTGGAAGGACAAGTGCGGGCCCTCACCAACCCTTCTGGAGGCCAAGGGGGTCCACTTGCCTCTTCGTCCTCTGCCGGTACAGGGTCCACACCCATGGTGGTCATGCTCCCTCCTGAACCCAGGGTCCCTACACCTGAAAGGTTCTCCGGGGACCGGAGCAAGTTCAGAGCCTTCCGTAACTCCTGTGAGTTGTACTTTGCCTTACAGCCCCGCACCTTCTCCTTGGAAGCCACCAAGGTGGGCTTTGTGATCTCTTTGCTCTCTGGAGACACCCAGAACTGGGCCCACCGCCTGCTGGAACATAAGGACGTGGCCTTGGACAGCCTTACAGTTTTCTTCGATGCCATGGCCCAACTGTATGAGGACCCTCAGCTTTCAGTTACCGCAGAAAACGCTTTGCGGACCCTTCAGCTGGGACGCAGAGAGGCAGAGGACTATGTAGCTGAATTTAGGCGCTGGAGCGCAGATACCAGGTGGAATGACGCCGCCCTCCGTCACCAGTTCCGCATAGGTCTTTCAGACCCCCTGAAGGACGAACTGGCTAGGGTCGGAATACCAGAGACTCTGAATCTGTTGATCGAGTTAACTATTCAGATTAAAAATATAAAAAATATCGCGCCCAAAAAAATATTAATTACAAACTTGATAGACTACACAGGTGACACTAAATGAAAAGTATCGAATAATACCTGTAAAAATAGCCCCACCATATATATTACTCAGTGAAGTGTGAATATATAATGAAGAAGTGCAAACATGGAATAAACACTGATTGCTGAAGGCCAATCAAACCATCAGGTTATATAATTAGCTAACAGAGGCTGAGCAACAATATTGTGCACATGAATATAAGTAATTGAAAAAAAAGTCCTTAAAAAACTTAAAAAACACAAAGTTGCAAAAAATAATGTCCACCACATATAGAAATGTTTCCTTCACACTGGAAAGGAGGGGAAGAAAAATGAACTTTGAAAGATGTAATCAAGGGGAAGGATGATGGTATAAGGAGATAAGTCCCAAAGAATCCACAGATGTCAAAGAAGACCACATCCACCGCGGTGAGTAAATGTGTAAGAGATGGGTACGTTACCAGAAATGATGGACCTCCACTGTGGCAAGGTCTAGCAGGCATGCAGATATCACCCTCTGCGGGGTACAGGAGTTAGTCCACCTGATTTCGCGGAATGATGATCCCAGTGTAGGTTCTTAGCATCTGTTATACTGATCCTTTACTGCAGGTGCTGCGATTGATCACTCCAAACCAGGAAAAAACCCAAACTTCCAAGTTGGTGTAGGAACCATGAAAGAAAAGGGGAAAGGACTCCAGTAGTGTAATACCTCAAGGTATGTTTATTTATATTATTCTGCAAAATCAGGTGGACTAACTCCTGTACCCCGCAGAGGGTGATATCTGCATGCCTGCTAGACCTTGCCACAGTGGAGGTCCATCATTTCTGGTAACGTACCCATCTCTTACACATTTACTCACCGCGGTGGATGTGGTCTTCTTTGACATCTGTGGATTCTTTGGGACTTATCTCCTTATACCATCATCCTTCCCCTTGATTACATCTTTCAAAGTTCATTTTTCTTCCCCTCCTTTCCAGTGTGAAGGAAACATTTCTATATGTGGTGGACATTATTTTTTGCAACTTAAGTTTTTTAAGGACTT
This sequence comes from Rana muscosa, assembly GCA_029206835.1. Lineage (NCBI taxonomy): Eukaryota > Metazoa > Chordata > Amphibia > Anura > Ranidae > Rana > Rana muscosa. Next base: position 952,087,616 of record CM055122.1, on the reverse strand, counting down.
TTTTTTCAATTACTTATATTCATGTGCACAATATTGTTGTTCAGCCTCTGTTAGCTAATTATATAACCTGATGGTTTGATTGGCCTTCAGCAATCAGTGTTTATTCCATGTTTGCACTTCATTATATATTCACACTTCACTGAGTAATATATATGGTGGGACTATTTTTACAGGTATTATTCGATACTTTTCATTTAGTGTCACCTGTGTAGTCTATCAAGTTTGTAATTAATATTTTTTTGGGCGCGATATTTTTTATATTTATATTGCTTGTATATGGTTTCACATATTATATTGTCGCAGCCCTGGTGTGACTAGCACTAACATTTTTCCATCATTTCATTTTTCACATCAGCGCAGTAAAACACTTTTTTATCTATAACTATTCAGATTGACCGACGTTTGAGGGAACGGAGGGCTGAGAGGGCCACAGGCTTCTCCCGTCCGACCTGGATGCTTCCTCGGGTCCCCAGTCACCTGCACCCAGCTCCTGTCGCACCCCTGACCCCCTCACACGATGCACCTGAACCCATGCAGCTTGGAGTCCTTCGTCCCTCCCTCACTCCGGAGGAACGCCAGCGCTGGCGAGCACATAACCTGTGCCTGTATTGTGGGGAACCCGGACATTTCGTTAGAAGTTGTCCCCTGAAAGCCCGTAAGTGTTTCTCAGTATCGTCTGGTTTAACCAACCCTCAGGCCAAGCCTTCATCTCACCTTGCCCTTTCTATCTCCCTACAGCTCCCAGGAAGGACTCTGCAAGTGTCCGCTATCATTGACTCTGGGGCTTGTAGTTGCTTTATGGACTCAACTTTTGCCCGCACACACAGCTGATCCCTCTCCTTACCAAGACTCATGGATTATGTGTTCACCTGGCTGACGGGTCCGTTATCAAGTCGGGACCCGTGGTCCAAGAAACGGTCCCTTTACCTGTCACCATCCTCACCACTACCGGGGTTCACCGAGAGTACCTACGTCTGGACATTATTTCTTCTCCACTGTTCCCTATGATTCTCGGTATGCCCTGGTTGCAAGCCCACAACCCCACCATCAACTGGGTCACGGGGGTAGTTACCTTTCCTTCCTCCTACTGCCAACAGTCCTGTGGCTCACACAAGCTCCCTGGGCCGGCCACTCTACTGTGTACCGACACTGATGCTGGTACACGTCAGATCATCCCTGATGCCTACCTGGACTTCCTTGATGTGTTCAGCAGACAGGGGGCAGAGACACTACCACCCCATTGGGCCTATGATTGCCCCATCGACCTGCTACCCGGAGCAGCTATTCCATTCGGTAGGATCTTCCCATTAACGGAGGTAGAACAGGGGGCACTAAAGAACTATATCGACTAGAACCTACAAAAGGGGTTCATTCGCCCCTCTACGTCGCCAGCAGGCGCAGGCATCTTCTTCGTGGAAAAAAAGGACCATACCCTCCGACCCTGTGTGGATTACCGTGAACTAAATAAGGTCACCATTAAGAATCTCTACCCGCTTCCCCTGGTGCCAGAGTTATTCCATAGATTGGGAGCTGCCACCATTTTTACTAAACTTGACCTCCGTGGAGCTTACAATCTGGTCCGAATCAAGGAGGGTGATGAATTGAAGACTGCCTTCCGCTCCCGGTTTGGACATTTTGAGTACTTAGTGATGCCCTTCGGGTTGTGCAACGCACCTGCCACCTTCCAGTACTTTATTAATGATGTACTTCGGGACTTTCTAGAACTTTTTGTTATTGTCTGCTTGGATGACATACTAATCTTTTCTTCCTCCCTTGACTCTCATCGCAGGCACGTCAGAAGTGTGTTGGATCGGCTTCGCCAGCATAGCCTATATGCGAAGGCTGAGAAATGTGAGTTTGAGCAAGAGAGCATAGCATTCCTGGGGTTAATCATCTCCGGCGAAGGCATCAGGATGGATCCACAGAAGATTGCCGCAATCCTGGACTGGCCAGTGCCAATGGATAAAAAGGGAATCCAACGGCTCGTTGGGTTCGCAAATTTTTATCGTAAATTCATCCGGGGGTTCTCCGCAATCATTGCGCCCATCACCCAGTTAACCAAGCAGGGAACCCGCTTCCACTGGTCCCCAGCGGCCCAGAAGGCCTTCGAAGTCCTGAAGGGTCTCTTCACCTCTGCTTCTATTTTGAAACACCCAGATTCCTCACTGCCATTTGTACTTGAGGTAGATGCCTCTGAAGTCGCGGTAGGAGCAATACTGTCACAGAGACAAGGAACCAGGGCTTTGCTTCACCCAGTAGCCTTCTTTTCTCGCAAACTATCTGCGGCGGAGAGAAACTATGATGTAGGGGACCGGGAACTACTGGCGATCAAGTCTGCCTTGGAAGAATGGCGATACTTACTTGAAGGAGCTGCTCACCCGATTCTAATATTCACCGACCATAAGAATCTGGAGTACCTGAAAGCGGCAAAAAGATTAAAACCACGACAAGCCAGATGGGCGCTGTTCTTTTCCCGGTTTTCCTTTCATGTCACTTATCACCCTGGTGCCAAGAACACTAAACCCGACGCCTTGTCCCGAATGTTTCATGGATCAAAGGAAACCCCCTTGCCCGATACCATCCTCGCCCCTGGAAATTTTCTTCTTCTTCAGGAAGATTTACTTACTCGGATCAGACAAGCCACCACTGGACAGGAACCCTCCTCTGAGCTGGACTTGCAGGCTAAGGATGGGCTACTATGGCACCAGAACAGGATATTCATACCAGAGGAACTAAGAATAACCGTGTTAGAGCTCTGCCACGATCATGCCCTTGCCGGGCACTTTGGTGTTGCCAAGACCACTGATTTGGTACAACGTACCTTCCGGTGGCCCCGATTACGCGAGGATAGCAGGAAGTTCGTGGAGTCCTGTATTACTTGTACCCGAAACAAGGGTTCCAGATCCAAGGCCTGGGGACTACTGAGGCCTTTACCTGTTCCGGACAGGCCTTGGAAGATGCTTTCCATCGACTTTGTAGTTGAACTGCCTCCAGCGGAAAACCATACCACTATCTTTGTGATAGTGGACCGTCTGTCCAAAATGGCACATTTTGTCCCTATGAAGGGGACCCCCTCAGCCCCGGAAACGACACAAATATTCATCAAAGAGGTCGTCAGGCTCCACGGGGTGCCTGCCAATATTGTCTCTGATCGGGGGGTACAATTTACCTCCCGGTTCTGGAGATCCCTCTGCAAGACCCTAGGGATAGAACTATCGTTTTCTTCGGCTTATCACCCTCAGACCAATGGACAGACGGAGAGGACTAATCAGACCCTCGAGCAATACCTGCGTTGTTTCTCCTCTTTTGCTCAGAATGACTGGCTCTCCCTGCTCCCGTTGGCTGAGTTCGCCTATAATAACTCCATCCACTCCGCAACTAACCAGACCCCATTCTTCGCGAACTATGGTTTTCACCCTGCATTCCTGCCCAACTCCCTCCCGGAGTGTTCGGTGCCTGCAGTTCAGGAAAGGGTGAACTTCTTCTCATCAAACAATCAGCTTTTACGCGAAACCATGGCGAAGACTCAGGAGTATAACAAGATGCTCTACGACAGGAGAAGGCGGGGTGAATTAGTGCTGGTACCCGGCGACCAAGTATGGCTCTCTACCATTAACCTAAGGTTGGCGTGCCCTTCCAGGAAGTTGGGCCCCAAGTTCTTAGGGCCATTTCCTGTCAAGAGGAAGATTAACGAAGTGGCCTACGAGCTGGAGCTCCCCGACTCCCTTAGAGTCCACCCTGTCTTTCATGTTTCCCTGTTGAAACCATCAGTCTCCAACCCATTCCCAGGCCGGACTCCGGCTCGCCCTGATCCCGTCATCATAGACGGGGAGCAGGAATTCGAAGTAGAGGCTATTCTGGACGTGAGGAGAAGAGGTAACCGGAACCAATTCTTAATTAAATGGAAGGGTTACGGACCCGAAGAGAACTCTTGGGAACCGGAGGAGAACATTCATGCCAGGAATCTGATACAGGCCTTCAGAAGATCTCACCCCGAAAGATGTATCCGTATGGGCATCCGGAGGCTGCCCCTTGGGGGGGCAATGTCATGGAGATCCTGCCAGAAACAGGCGCCCCGGACTTCCTGGTCTCCGTTCGCGCGTGCGTCCAGCGGGTGGCGCCAGAGAGACTATTTAAACCTGCCATTTACAGACAGTCCCTGCTGTCTGCTCTACAGCGTAGTACCTGTTTAACCCGATCTGAGAAACCCATCTGCATCTGACCCGGCTTTCCTGTGACCTTCCTGTTATCCGCCTGCACCTGATCTCTGGCTTGTTTCTGACCACCGCTCTGCTTTGTCCTTTTGTACCTTGCTGTCTGCCAGTGTATCCGACCCGGCTTGTCCGACTACCCTGCCTGACCCAGGCTCCGGTCCGGTCCGTTCAGCTGTTCCAGAACCTGCTGTGCTTCCTTGCTTCCTTGTTCCAGAACCTGCTGTGCTTCCTGGCTTCCTGGTTCCAGAACCTGCTGTGCTTCCTGGCTTCCTGGTTCCAGAACCTGCTGTGCTTCCTGGCTTCCTGGTTCCAGAACCTGCTGTGCTTCCTGGCTTCCTGGTTCCTGTTAACCTGCTGTGCTTCCTGGCTTCCTGGTTCCTGTTAACCTGCTGTGCTTCCTGGCTTCCTGGTTCCAGAACCTGCTGTGCTCTCTGGCTTCCTGGTTCCTGCCAACCTGCTGTGCTTACTGGCTTCCTGGTTCCTGTCAACCTGCTGTGCTGCCTGGCTTCCTGGTTCCTGTCAACTCGCCTCACCTCGGTGTACCCGGATCCAGCCCGGACCACCCAGCCACTTGCTCTGTGTTGATCCTGCCAGGCACTCGTACCCCTTCTACCTCCGTGCCTCCTGTTCCACTACCAGGGGCCGCTGGTGGGAGCCGTAAGGGAGGCCTCCCTCTGCTAAACCGGGCTCGTCACCATCAGGTACGTGACAGCCTGTGCCTTAAACGGCGGCTCCCACTTGCATGCACGGGAGTGACATCATCGCGCCCCCGGTCACTCATGTAGCCAGAGGCCGCGAACCCGGAAGGAAGACCGGGGGAAAGATGTCAGCCCACTCAGTGGTGACAATTACGGCGCTGGAGGGTTTCGTTCTAAGATAAGTTTCTCATAATGTGCTAGTATGCAATCCCTTGCATGGAATTTTTCTTTCTTTTTTTTAACCACTTGCCGCTTTAATGAGAAGTGTCCCTTGTGCTGGTGCCAGCTGTCCTAATTGAAATCCTCTTTTGACCCTCCCCAATACCCCCGCAACTGTAATGTTTCAGTGCTGCAGGGGTTAATATGAGCGCTCTATGAATGGAGGACAGGCAGGTGAATGAAAGGTCCATCTCCTCCATTGATAGAGCACTTTTCATTCATGGAAGCTATAGTACAGCTTCTAAAAATGGAGAAGAGGGTCGGAAACGACAGACATAGTCTGCACTTTTGACGAGTTCCTATAACAGGTCCACAAAAGCACAAGGGACATTTGTCATTGAAAGTAAGTTCCATCCCATGTGTCATTTTTTTTTTTTTTTTTTACCTAAACTTAGACTTTAAGATTTGCTTTCCTGAGTTCATTGAAACATTTACAGATATCACTGAAGAACAGATGAGTTTACAGTTTTTATATTTGACGCTGCTGATGACTCTTTTAGCCCTGATGAAGGAGGAAGGATGGTTGCCCCCAAAACACGTTGCCTGTAGTATGATCATTTTATGAGCATTCAAAGAACTTTCGGAATCTTCCACCATTGGTCTCAGGGCTGGTGCAAGGATTCTTGACACCCTGGGCGAAACCTAATTTTGCCCCCCTGGTCCCACCCCTGACTCCGCCCACTTTGCCCTGCCCATGCATACCCCACCTTCTTAATGAAGCGCCCATCAAATGCAGCCTACCAGCGCCCATCAATGCAGCCTCACCAGCATCCATCAAATCCCGCCTACCAGGTACATCAATTCAGCCTGCCAATGCCCATCAATGAATGTTTCCTTGCTTCTATTCATTCAGGAGTCAGGACACAGACACAGTCCTCCGCCGCCGCTGTGCCTCTGACACTATGTGCAAACGGAGCGGCAGCTGCCTGCTGATGCCGAGACTTAGTTGCTTGCTTCAGAGAGAAGAGAGTAGGAACACCGGTGGCCAGGCACCCTAGGCAGCAGTGTGCCCTAAGCGGCTGCCTAGTTTGCCTAGTGTTAGAACCAGCCCCGATTTGTCTAGGCTTGTGATGATTGTTTCTATCTTAGCAGTTATTCAGCAAGGATTCTGATTTATCTGTTTGGATGAAAAATTTATAGATTTACTAAAAATAAATCTAAAAATGTGCTACAGTAAGCATGTAAGAATGTGACAATCACATCAAAAAATGGCTTTCAGTTAAACTTTACAGTCTTGACTCGAAATGTGTCCTTGCTGAAAATACAATATGTTATTTCTTTTAATGACATGAATTAGTCATGTGCAAATGTATGTAATTCCAACATTCAGCAATTCTTTTATAGATAAAGAACAGATGAACATAAAAGAAAATATTTTTTTAACTCACAAACAACATAGAACAGACACAATATTTTTTAGGACAAGAGCGGCACATCAAAAGCTTGACTTCATCCTTTCATGTAACAGAAAACTACTGAAGGGGTATGTTTTACTTTGGATTTTAGTAATAGAAAAATATCAAATATTATTAAAGAAAGAGAATAAGCAAATATCATAGAAAAGAATATGCAAAGCTTGATTTATTCTGAGAATTCTTATTGAACATTGCCTGATTGGAATTATAGCAGTTGGGCACATGTGTGAACTGACATTTTTACCTTTGGTTGGCAGTTTTCCTCAAATATACAATATATCCCGGTGGCACACAGTTTTGCATCAAGCTTAAAGCTGAATTCCAGGAATTCAGCCCCTTTGTAAAAAGTGCAGACACACTATGAGTTAAGTTCATGGAGGTGCATGACATCTGAGTCCTGAACTTATCTCTGTTATTTATATCTCACAGGTTTATGGCTCTGTGGAAGCATACACTGACACTCAGGGCTGTGAGAGAGGAGAGAGAGGCACACAGAGAAACTATGCCTGCCCCTACCCTCTGCTGCCCATTCAGAGAAGCCTTTGTATTGTGTGAATGAGTTCACATAATATAAAGGCTTCTGTGATTGGGCAGGAAGATAGGGAGGGGCAGGCATAGCAGCTGCCCCAACTCTAATGTTGAAGATGCTTAGGCCTGAAGCATCAGCATCAGGGCTCCTTGAAATACAGCAATTATCGTCTTCCGGGAGTGAAATAAAACTGTCAGATGTAAATAATAGAGATAAGCCCAGGAGATGTTATGCACTTCCTTAGACTTAACCCATAGTGTACCTTGACCTTTTACAGAGGAGATGAACTTCTTGACATAAGCTTAAAAAAAAAAAGCAGTTTTGGGGCAAAACCTGCAGATCTGACCTCTGTAACAATCTTAATATCTTTGTAAGTCACTATACTAACCTGACAAAATTGGAAGTTTCTGGTTTAAGTTGGGGTCAATTTGCAAGCTATTTTCTCCCCACTCCAGACCCTATATTAAAGTTAAGACATAACCCTTAAAAATTAGGCAGGCCATACACTTCTGTACAAAAGTTCTTTCTATAGGCTCCTTTACATTTGCAGTTGGGGACAAAAAAAAAAAAAACACAATTGCACCCCCAAAAATTACTACCCTTCTTCTACAAAAGCAGGGGACGGGTGTGTGCCAAGGCTGTGATGCCTTTCTTCACAGCCGCAGCAGGAATTAAACCCCCTTTTGTGCTTTTGTGTTTGGCAGACATTACCACCTGCTGAGTATGATCCTTGGTTTGAACTCACTAACTATTTGAAAACCGAGCAAACATTACAAAAATGAAAAAGAGTGTATGTAATTCCACCAGTGTATAGATAACCTTCACCCTAACACTTAACTTGCTTCTCCAGGCAAATTTCCACAACCGCAGTACAACCCTCCCACCCATTTGCAATGTTTTTTTTAATGCTCTGTCAAGCTACTGACTCCAAGTATGGGTCCGGAAGAGAAAAGACTTGGGATTGGTATGCGAATAGCTGGAGGAAAGTGGGAGTGTTATTTGTTGGTGTAGTTCCTGTCTGATCTTCAGCTTTAACCTTTATAATAAACCCTTCATATTTTACTCTAATCAAAAAAATTGAACCTAACACCCAGTCCCTAATTGTAAATGTAACCTCTAATTCCAGGGTTCTTAACCTTTTTACAATTACAGACACCCAGTGGATTGCCCAATATGTCCCAATATCTCCTTCAACATACTGTAAAAATGATCATCCTTTTAGGTACCTTTTATTCAGGGGCAAAACCTTGGATGGTTTTTCCGACGGAATTCCGCTCAAGCTTGGCAAGCATACACACGGTCACACAAAAGTTCTCTGAACATTCGACCGTCAAGAACGCGGTGACGTACAACACTACGATGAGCCGAGAAAATAAAGTTTAATGCTTCCGAGCATGCGTCAAATTGTTTCGTCATGCGTTAGAATTTTGCGTGTCAGAATTGCTACAGACGATTCCCGATCAGAATTTTTTCCGTCGGAAAAATTGGGAACTTGCTCTCAATCTTTTGCTGGCGGAAATTCCGACAGCAAAAGTCCGATGGAGCATACACACGGTCGGATTTTCTGACCAAAAGCTCACATCGGACTTTTGCTGGCGGAAATTCCGACCGTGTGTACGGGGCATTAGTAGATCCAAACCCTATCTAGATGACAACTTGACAAGTTGTTGCTTTTTAAATTTTCATTGAATCTGAGTACTCCGAAAGGAAGAAGGGTATGAACAGTGGCTGTGCCATTACTGGACCAGACAAAAGACACTAGAAATAAATATAAGCAAGGTTATTTTTAAGCGTTGGGGGGTGCCCCAATGGGAAGGGTAGGGGGATCCCAAACCCAGAATGGCACTTTAAAATATATCTTAAACCAACACGTTTTGGTGTTGGGTAAAGTAGGAGAGGGTTAAAACCTCTGTTAGTTTTTTCGTTTTTGTTTATGTTTATTGGTATCCCATTTTGGAGAGTTCCTTTCCAGTTCCATTTCTTTGAAAGAAAACTGGTGGCAGCCCAAAAAATTCTCATCACTTCCTGTTTCTGTGACAATGGTCACCAGTGCAAAAAGAGTAGGTGATAAAGTGGCCATAAATAGAATAGAAATCTGAGCGGGCTTCTAACCCTTTCACACTCCTCTAAACCAAAAAAAAGTTTAGTCTAAAGCCTGAACTTCAACCTTCAGTCTGCTGTCCAGAACTGAAAATACTTATTTCCAATATAGTTAGAATGTTATTTCAATAAGCTGTTCACAGTGTTCATGAGAAGCTACAGCCAATCAGATAGAGCCCACCTAATTTCCTGGTTGGAGTATGTCCTGCCTCATCTTGCACTTTCCTCCCCAGCCGAATTGTCCCTGTCCTTCCCTTTTAATTATTTAGATATTAGTTCTTTTAATCATTAATCCACAGCATCACATGTGAGCATTACCTAGGGTGGTTTTCTCATTTTAGGAAGCTATGTGCAGCCTTTCCCACCAGTGTTCCCACCAGTGTTAATTTAGTCAACTAAAATACTTATGTCTACTAAATTAATACTATTTTAGTCAACTAAATACGACTAAAACTAAAACAATTGAGATGTCTAAAATACGACTAAAACTAAAATGGCATTTTGTTCAAAAGACTGAAATACGAAAATAAAGCTACTGCGGCGCCGCCCACACCCCGCACCTCCCCGCAGCAGCTTTATCTTCTATTGTACTACATCCGTGTTTTTGCTGGCCGGCCGGCCACCCCCCTCCGCGCCCCGCCCTGCCCTGCTGCAGGTCCGTCTGTAATGGAAAGGGGCGGGGTGGGCGGCGCCACAGCTTAATTTTTTTTTGCAGCCACGCGCTCGGCTCTGCCTCTATTTTGTTCCCCCTCGGGGAAGGGGAAACAGTAATTGCGGCCGAGATAGGAGACACCTGGTTAAGGGGGGACTCCGCTGGGGGCGCCTAATGTAAGGGGGGACTCCGCTGGGGACGCCTGCTGTAAGGGGTGACTCCGCTGGGGACGCCTGATGTAAGGGGGAACTCCGCTGGGGATGCCTGATGTAAGGGGGGACTCCGCTGGGGACACCTGATGTAAGGGGGGACTCCGCTGGGGACGCCTGCTGTAAGGGGTGACTCCGCTGGGGACGCCTGATGTAAGGGGGGACTCCGCTGGGGATGCCTGATGTAAGGGGGGACTCCGCTGGGGATGCCTGATGTAAGGGGGGACTCCGCTGGGGACACCTGATGTAAGGGGGGACTCCGCTGGGGATGCCTGCTGTAAGGGGTGACTCCGCTGGGGACGCCTGATGTAAGGGGGGACTCCGCTGGGGATGCCTGATGTAAGAGGGGACTCCGCTGGGTACGCCTGATGTAAGGAGGGACTCCGCTGGGTACGACTGATGTAAGGGGGGACTCCGCTGGGGATGCCTGATGTAAGGAAGGACTCCGCTGGGTACGCCTGATGTAAGGAAGGACTCTGCTGGGTACACCTGATGTAAGGGGGGACTCCGCTGGGGATGCCTGATGTAAGGGGGGACTCCGCTGAGGACGCCTGATGTAAGGAAGGACTCCGCTGGGGACACCCGATGTAAGGAGGGACTCCGCTGGGTAAACCTGATGTAAGGAAGGACTCCGCTGGGTAAACCTGATGTAAGGACGGACTCCGTTGGGGGCACCTGATGGCATCTGGTGGCAGGCGACGTGGCAGGTGACACACTCGGGGCTAACACTGATAGCAAAGCATTATGGTGAGTTGAATGATTTCATTTTATATTAAAATGTAATAATAGAAATAATGCACTTCAGTCATCCTGACACCATAACAACCATGGTGCCAGGATAATTGAAGAGCTAACACCAGATGTTTGTAGTATCTTTATCTGCTGATTGTTAAACTCTGGAATACACATATTGTTGTTGTGTAGTAGGATCTGGGCATGCTGTCCCTCCATCCTTCCTTCTCTCTCCTTCCCTCCCTCTTTCTTTCTCTCTTTCTTTCTCCCTCCATCCCTCATTTATCTCAGACTCTAACCACACCCCCTTTGAACCACGCCCATTTAAGCCACTCCCACTGCCCACGTAAAACACACCCATTTTTGGTTTTTCTTGCTAGGGTGTGACACACTTCAAAACGAATGCCACGACCCCTAATTATAGCAAGGCTCCGCCTACATGCGAAAAAGTGTCCCCGATTTTTTTTTTTGCAATGTTGGCAACTATGGGACCAGCGTCCAAAAATATGGAACCCCACTGTTTTACTTCTTTTTTTTTTTGGACACTCAGGTATCCTATGTACACAGAGGATGATTTATTGTTACTTTAAAAAAAATTGTTGCCTCAGTTATAATGCTTTGTCAATTTTGAAATATGCCCCAGAGTGAAATGGTGGCGTTAAGCTGTAATGTACTACTTTTCAATAAAACTTTTTAAAACTATATATAAAAAAAATTGCATTTTAGTCAAAAGACTGTGACTAAAACGAAATCGAAATTTCACATCAAAATTAACACTGCACTTACCACATAAGAATATGTAGGGGGCATCTACTAAGCTGCTAAAAGAAAAAGGAAATAAGAAAAAGGCTTTTATTTTTTATTTATTTTTCTTAATATTTATTGTTGGTAATATATTCAGGTAATATGTGCAATGGCATTACAGCACATAGAGTTTACCGTTTTTTTTTTTTTTATATTTTCAAAGTTGTACTTCTGCTTGTCAAAAAGCAATGTATTTATCTGTTTATGAAACTTGGTTTTATTTATAAAGACGTTATATATATCAAACAATAAAACAAATTTCTATCAGCGCAAATAATAGTGTCCTTAATCACTAAAGTAGTGATATGTGTAGTGGGTGATTTGACAAAATCCAACCAAAAAACCAAGATGTGAATTTAAAAAAAAAATACCCTCCCACCTGGCTGCTGCACACACAGAAAATGCGTTCACTTCACATGTAGAATATATAAAACAAAACAGTGTTGCGCTACCTAAATACAAAATAACTCCCCATATAGCCCTCAGAGTCTTCTGCATACAAAATGCACAACGCACCACTAGTGCCGTGTTTGTGCATTTGGACTCTTAATTTCTTTTTAGTGTGTGGACTTTATTGTTTTGTTTATTGTTCACTATTCCCATTCAGGGAACAGCACATATTTGTCATTTTTTGGCTCACTATTCCCAGTCAGGGAACAGCACGTATTTGTCATTTTTTGGCTCACTATTCCCAGTCAGGGAACAGCACGTATTTGTCATTTTTTGGCTCACTATTCCCAGTCAGGGAACACGTATTTGTCATTTTTTGGCTCACTATTCCCAGTCAGGGAACACGTATTTGTCATTTTTTGGCTCACTATTCCCAGTCAGGGAACACGTATTTGTCATTTTTTGGCTCACTATTCCCAGTCAGGGAACACGTATTTGTCATTTTTTGGCTCACTATTCCCAGTCAGGGAACACGTATTTGTCATTTTTTGGCTCACTATTCCCAGTCAGGGAACAGCACGTATTTGTCATTTTTTGGCTCACTATTCCCAGTCAGGGAACACGTATTTGTCATTTTTTGGCTCACTATTCCCAGTCAGGGAACACGTATTTGTCATTTTTTGGCTCACTATTCCCAGTCAGGGAACACGTATTTGTCATTTTTTGGCTCACTATTCCCAGTCAGGGAACACGTATTTGTCATTTTTTGGCTCACTATTCCCAGTCAGGGAACACGTATTTGTCATTTTTTGGCTCACTATTCCCAGTCAGGGAACAGCACGTATTTGTCATTTTTTGGCTCACTATTCCCAGTCAGGGAACACGTATTTGTCATTTTTTGGCTCACTATTCCCAGTCAGGGAACACGTATTTGTCATTTTTTGGCTCACTATTCCCAGTCAGGGAACACGTATTTGTCATTTTTTGGCTCACTATTCCCAGTCAGGGAACACGTATTTGTCATTTTTTGGCTCACTATTCCCAGTCAGGGAACACAAATATTTATTTGTGCACCTAGTATCTTGCTATATTGCAAGTTAATCACTTATTATCATTTAAGGATTTATGGGGATCGGTTATTTTGTATTTAGGTAGCGCAACACTGTTTTGTTTTATACGTTATATATATTGCAATGGATAATCTGTGTCTGTAGTGCATGTTCAAACCTTAATACTAGGGATGGTTGAACGGTTCGGCCCGAGCATGAGTTTGGGCCGAACATTTGCCTGTTTGGCCATTCGCCGAACACCTGAATTTACAGGGTGTTCGCCCCGACAAACACTCTGCAATGCACTGAGCGCTGCACAGTGCATTCTGTGCCCTGCTTGGGCAAAGCTTTGCCCAATCAGGGCGTGGTGTAAGCTGGTTGTTAAGGAACGGTGCGGGAAGCTGGCCGCCGCTTCCTTAACAACTGATGAGTCATTAGCTGTCAATGAGTTTCCCTGCTGACAGCTTCACCACTTGTGGACCGGCCCATGTAGATTTACGTCGGCAGAATGGCACGGACAGGCATAATCACGTACCTGTACGCCCCCTTTAAATGCCTGCCGTGTGGTCACGCGCACGCCGCCGGCGGCGCGCTCGCGACCCTGTCGCTTTCCCTGTGAGTCGGACCGCGGGTCCCGCGGACTCGATCACTGCGGTAATCCCTGCGATTGTCTCACAGAGTTATAGAGCGGGGAGATGCTTGTGTAAAAAAGCATCTCACCGCTCTGCCTAGTGACAATGACACGGATCTCCGCTCCGTGTACTCGGAGCGAAGATCAGTGTCATGTGACACACAGCTCATCCCCCCTACAGTAAGAAACACTCAATAGGGTAAACTTAACCCCTACAGTGCCACCTAGTGGTTAACCCCTTCACTGCCAGTGTCATTTTCACAGTAATCAGTGCATTTTTATAGCACTGATCGCTGTAAAAATGACAATGGTCCCAAAAATGAGCCAAAAGTGTCTGATGTGTCCGCCATTATGTCGCAGTCACTATAAAAAATGCTGATCGCCGCCATTATTATTAAAAAAAAAAATTCATAAAAATGCCATAAAACTATCCCCTATTTTGTAGATGCTATAACTTTTGCGCAAACCAATCAATAAACGCTTATTGCAATTTTTTCCCCCAAAAGTATGTAGAAGAATACGTATCGGCCTAAACTGAGGAAAATAAAAAAAAATTATATATTTTTTGGGGATATTTATTATAGCAAAAAGTAAAGAATATTGAATTTTTTTCAAAATTGTCGCTCTATTTTTGTTTATAGCGCAAAAAATAAAAACCGCAGAGGTGATCAAATACCACCAAAAGAAAGCTCTATTTGTGGGAAAAAAAAGGACATTAATTTTGTTTGGGAGCCACGTCGCACGACCACGCAATTGTCAGTTAAAGCGACGCAGTGCCGAATCGCAGAAAGTGGCCCGGTCATTGACCAGCAAAATGGTTCGGGGCTGAAAAAAGTGACGGTAATAAAAAAAAAAAAAAAATGTTTGTTTTTTTTGCAAGTAATTGGCCATAAAAGGGGTATGGAGGTCTGGGTACTGCCCTGGGGGACATGTATCAATAAAAAAAAAAAAAGTTTTTTCAGGAGCAGTGATTTTAATGGTGCTTAGAGTGCATCAATGAAAATTAAGAATTTCTTTAAATATCGTGCCTGGGGGTCCCCGGTAATGTGCCTGTAAAGTGGCACATTTGTAGCATATACAGATCATGCTACAGCAAAACTGACATTTGCCGACTATTGAAAAAAAAAAAGAAAAAAACTGTGCTGTGACGTCAGAAGGGGATGGGCCAGCGGGTGACATACCAAGGTGGCCCTGCCCCCTGCCTATATAAGCTGTCAAAGTGCAGGGCGAGCAGTTGGCGGGAGGCCCCCCAGAAGGCAGAAGCGTTGTTTTTATTTTATTTTTTATTCATACATATCCCCCAGGACAGTACTCAGACCCCTATACCCCTTTTATGGCCTTCAAAATGGACACTTTTGATTTTTCCTGTTCGGCTCCCATAGGCTTTAATGGGGTTCGCTGTTCGGGTTAGAACATTTCCCCTCTTTGGAAGTTCTGCTGCAAACCGAACAGGGGGTGTTCGGCCCATCCCTACTTGATACCATGAAGAATAACATGTTATTAGATTTTAGCTCTGGGAGTATATAATGAGTTTGGCAATTCTAAAGAAATGCTTAAATAATGCATTAAAATTTAACTTAACCCATACGATTTTAGACGACTAAAATGTACTGGAGATTTTAGTCGACTAAAATGTACTGGAGATTTTAGTCGACTAAAATGTACTGGAGATTTTAGTTGATTAAAATAGGACTAAAACTAAAACAATTCAGATGACTAAAACAGGACTAAAACTAAAATGGCATTTTAGTCAAAAGACTATCACTAAAACTAAACCGAAATTTAAACTCTGCTACCCATCAGCCACGATCTGCCTACATTACATAGAGGAGCACAGAATTAAGGTATGTAATGAAATCAGAAAGCTTGTATTTAAAAATATTGCTGGTATGTTGAAAAATGGGGAGGGGGGGGGGGGGGGGAATTAACCAAAGAAGGCAAAATATAAGCAGATTAGACGTTGGCTTTGGATGTTATAGGCTTAAGGCCCCTTTCACACTGAGGCGTTGAAAAAACGCTCCAAAATTATAGGATTTTGTACCTCTATTTTACCGCGATTTAACCGCGTTTTTACCGCGATCGCGGTAAAAATAGCGCTAACGCGTATGCGTTTTTACCGTGATTTTACTGTGATTTTACCGCGTTCGCGCTAAAATTAGCGCGAACGCGGTAAAAACGCGGTAAAAACGCATAGGCGTTAGCGCTATTTTTTAACATAACGCTTATGCCTATGCGTTTTTACCGCATTTTTACCGCGTTTTTACCGCGAATCCCATTCATTTCAATGGGGATAGGCGTTTTTACAGCGCTATTTTATGCGCCCTAAAGTTGCTCTAAAAAAGCTGTTTGCAGGATTTTTTTCAACGCCCAGCCAGCAAAACGCCTCAATGTGAAAGCCCTCAGAGATTTCACATTGAGAATGCTGGGGCAAGATTATTTCAGGCGTTATTACAGCGCTATTTTTACCGCGAAAACGCGGTAAAAACGCCTCAGTGTGAAAGGGGCCTAATTCTTCTCAATGAAATTAGATATGCTACCCAAATGTTCATGTTAAATAGCTATCTCCAACCACGTCGCCTCAGTTTGTTCTGTTAATGCAAACATAAAAGGCCTTTCCACTACCCTCATCTACCTCTGCCTATCCCAAATCTCTCTGAGTGTTAATCGATTTCACAAAGAAATTACAACAATTTTAAATGCAAGTATTATACTATAAAATTGTAATTCTAAGTAAGTCAAGGCATATCCCTTTATAAACAAAGTTTAATTTTAAGCCAAGGCATCAAGTAGGATTACTTATAGCTCTTTAACTACAAAGCTCAAAGAAAGCACGACATTAATTGTAAGAAAGACAAATTTAGCAGGAAAAGTATGCTATGATTATAGAAGGAAATCTCTAATTAAGACTAATTTCTTCAACACATGCCAGGATCTCTGTTTGCAGCCGATAGTGAGACCTAAAGTACTTACAGGCATTGTGTCCTAAAAATGACACTTAGACCCCTTTCATACTGGGTCATTTTGCAGGCGCTATTGCGCTAAAAATAGCGCCTGCAAACCGGCCTGAAACAGCCGCTGCTGTGTCTCCAGTGAGAAAGCCCCGAGGACTTTCCCACTGGAGCGGTGCGCTAGCAGGACAGTAAAAAAAGTCCTGCTAGCAGCATCTTTGGAGCGGTGAAGGAGCAGTGTGTATACCGCTCCTCCACCGCTTCTGCCCATTGAAATCAATGGGACATCGCGGCTATAACGCCGCAAAGCGCCTCTGCAGAGGCGCTTTGCGGTGGTTTTTAACCCTTTCAAGGCCGCTGGCGGGGGTAAAACCGCACCACTAGTGGCCGAATAACGCCGCAAATCCAATGTTAAAGCGCCGCTAAAAATAGCGCGCTTTACCGCCGACGCACCTCCAGCCCCAGCTTTTGGCAGGCAAGTAGATCTGTCCATCTAGACCAGCGTTTATCAACTCCAGTCCTCAAGGAGCACCAACAGGACATGTTTTTAAGATTTCCCCCAGATGAAACGGCTGTGGTAATTACTAAGGCAGTGAAACTGATCAAATCACCTGTGCAAAATAATGGAAAGCCTGAAAACATGACCTGTTGGGGTGCCTTGAGGACTGGAGTTGAGAAACACTGATCTAGACACAACATTAAAAAAATAAAAAGTGCTAATTTTAAAGGTTAATATGCAAGTTATTGTCATAAAAAGTATTTGGGGACCCGGGTCCTGCCCCAGGGGACATGTATCAATGCAAAAAAAAGTTTTAAAAACAACCGTTTTTTCGGGAGCAGTGATTTTAATAATGCTTAAAGTGAAACAATAAAAGTGAAATATTCCTTTAAATTTCATACCTGCGGGTTGTCTATAGTATGCCTGTAAAGTAGCACATGTTTCCCATGCTTAGAAAAGTCCCTACACAAAATGACATTTCTAAAGGAAAAAAAGGCATTTAAAACTACTATAATGAATTGTCGGGTCCCGGCAATACAGATAAAAGTCATTGAAAAAAACGACATGGGTTTCCCCCCCCCCCCAGTCTATTACCAGGCCCTTTGGGTCTGGTATGAATATTAAGGGGAACCCTGAACCAAAATGTAAAAAAAATGCGTGGGGGTTCCCCCAAAAATCCATACCAGACCCTTCAGGTCTGGTATGGATTTTAAGGGGAATCCGCACCAAAATTAAAAAAAATGGCATGGGGTTCCCCCCAAAAATCCATACCAGACCCTTATCCGACCATGCAACCTCGCAGGCCGCAGGAAAAGAGGGGGGAGGAGAGAGCGCCTCCCCCCCTCCTGAACTGTACCAGGCCACATGCCCTCAACATGGGGAGGATGTCCCCATGTTAATGGGGACAAGGGCCTCATCCCCACAACCCTTGCCCGGTGGTTGTGGGGGTCTGCGGGTGGGGGGCTTATCAGAATATGGAGGCCCCCTTTAACAAAGGGGACCCCCAGATGCCACCCCCGCCTATGTGAATTGGTAACGGGGTACATTGTACCCCTACCATTTCACCCAAAAAAGTGTAAAAAAAGTAAAAAAAAAACAAAAAACACAGCTTGGGACAAGTCCTTTAATAAAAAAAAAATTCCATCGCCGTAATCCTTCTACGAGTCCGACCCACCCGCTACGAGCGATACCGCCTCCTCCATAGGCACCTGGCCGAATGACGCGCAAGCTGTCTGACAGCTCTTAAGTAACCGAGGGCGGGGCCACCCGTGGCGTAGACGGGTGACCCCACCCCTCTGACACAACAGGTGTTTCCGGCGGCTTCCCCGTGGTGTCACGGATGACCCCGCCCCCTCTGATGCAACAGGGTTTCCAGTGACACGTCAGAGGGGGATGGGTCACCCGTGACACCAGGGGAAGCCGCCGGAAACCCCCGTTGTGCCACCCTCTCGTCCCCCCCATCTTTTCCTGCAGCCTGCCAGGTTGTATGCTCGGATAAGGGTCTGGTATGGATTTAAAATCCATACCAGACCTGAAGGGAATTTGGGGGGAACCCCCATGCATTTTTTTTTTCATTTTGGTTCGGGGTTCTCAATATTCATACCAGACCAAAGGGCCAGATAATGGACCTATGTCATTTTTTTCAATGCCTTTTATCTGTATTGCCGGGACCCGACAATTCATTATAGCCGCCTTTTTTTCCTTTAGAAATGTCATTTTGTGCAGGGAAAACATGCGCTACTTTACAGGCATACTATAGACACCCCCAGGTATGAAATTTAAAGGAATATTTCACTTTTATTGTTTCACTTTAAGCATTATTAAAATCACTGCTCCCGAAAAAACGTCAGTTTTTAAATCTTTTTTTGCATTGATACATGTCCCCTGGGGCAGGACCCAGGTCCCCAAAAACTTTTTATGACAATAACTTGCATATTAACCTTTAAAATTAGCACTTTTGATTTCTCCCACAGACTTTTAAAGTGTCTGTAAACCCACTTAGACAACTTGCACCTACAGGTAAGCCTAGATTAAGGCTTATCTATAGGTGCAAGAAATATCTCCTTAACCTACACGGTTAAGAAGATATTTGCTTAAAAACACAGCACCGATGACGTCACACGCATGCGCACTAGTGGGCCGGCATCATTGCTGGTTTTCTGAATTGGATCTTGCCGGGCCGAGCTCGCATGCGTGTGACGTCATCGCCGCTCCGGCCAATCACAGCGCCGGAGCGGCGATAACAGTAAGTCACTCCGGGACAACATGTCGGCGGCCGGAAGGGGAGACGTGGACCGCTGCGGGGGCTTCGATCGGAGGTAAGTAAAACATAATCAGCTAGTATGCTTTGCATACTAGCTGATTATGCCTTTGTCTTGCAGGATCTTTATTTTTTTCGTTTTTGAACGGAGGGTTTACTTCCTTTTTAAAGGGTGTTCCGCGGCTTTCGAATTTGCCGCAAACACTCCAAATTGTTCGCTATTTGGAGAATGGGCGAACAGCCAATGTTAGAGTCAAACTCATGTTCGACCCGAACATAAAGCTCATCCCTAGCGGCCATTTATCCACACATCAGTTCTTGTGATTTTCAGAATAGGCAAGTTGCTTAGCTGTGTTTCCACACTGGAGGTATGGCTTTTTAGTCACAAGTCTTCTATAAAGACCACCTCTTACCAGACCTCTCTGAACTGTAGATAGGTGTACCAGGGTCCAACTGGTTTCTGTCAGCTCTGAGCTGGTGGTGCCAATGGACATTTTCTGATTGTGAAGGAAAGTCTGCATGATTTGTCTTTTATCTGCTGCATGTTTCCTTGGGTAACTACAGCTTTTAACTTTTCCTGTTTCTTTGTGCTTCTGCAGAATAGTTTGACGGCACATCTGAGACACCTTGGTGATGCCGGAAGACCACCCTGTGCCTTGTTGCTTTGCTCAATCTTGCCATTGTGTAAGATTTTTTTGTACACTCAACAGTCTTCATTGACCTTACCTTTTTTTTAGAAAATGGCTTTGCCTCACCCTGTTTTATTCCTCCTACACAGCTGATTCTGTTCGATCTAAGGATTTCATTTAAACTACATGTTATCTTCCTGATCATTAGCATCAGTCTATATAATTTAACCACTTAACGACCGCTCACTGTATATATACGTCGGCAGAATGGCACCGACAGGCACAATCACGTAGAGTGTACGTGATTGCCTTTGTACAGTTGGGGGGTCCAATCGGACCCCCCTCCTATACAGTGAGCGGTGGCTAAGTGTCCGGGAGCGTTCCGGGATGAGGGGGCAGCCATTCGTTTCTGGCCACCCCCTCGCGATCGCTCCCGGCGAATGGAAATGCCCCCTCTGTCTGTGTCAGACAGAGGGAGCAGGAGGAAGTGATGTCATCTCTGGTGCGGCGCTCACATATACCGAGCGCCGTACAAGAGAAGATATCAGGTCAGTGCACACAACACTACACTGACACCAGGACACATAGGGACATAAATCGCCCCCCCAGGCCCCCCCAGACACCCCAGATCACCCCCCAGATCACCCCCCAGCCCCCAGTCACAATGTCACTGATTGCAGTGACCACTTATTTAGTGATCACTGCAATCAGTGACATTTGTGACTGTAAAAGTGTCACCAAAGTTTAGTCTTAGGTCCAGTGTAGCCCCCTAACCCCCCCTAATAAAGGTTTAACCCCCTGATCACCCCCCAGATAACCCTTTCACCCCCTATCACCACTGTCGCTTAGCGATCATTTTTCTGATCGCTGTCTTAGCGTCAGTGATGCCGATCGGCAGCCAGTAATTTTTTTTAGGTTCGCCGCAGGTTTTTATAGCGTCAGGTACCCCAATATATTATCTAATAAAGGTTTAACCCCCTTGATCGCCCCCCAGGTAACCCTTTCACCCCCTATCACCACTATCACTAAGCGATCGTTTTTCTAAACGCTATCTTAGTGTCTGTGATGCAGATCGGTAGCCGGTAATTTTTTTTAGGTTCGCCGCAGGTTTTTATAGCGTCAGGTACCCCAATATATTATCTAATAAAGGTTTAACCCCCTTGATCGCCCCCCCAGGTAACCCTTTCACCCCCATCACCACTGTCGCTAAGCAATCGTTTTTCTAAACGCTGTCTTAGTGTCGGTGATGCAGATCGGTAGCTGGTAATTTTTTTTAGGTTCGCCGCAGGTTTTTATAGCGTCAGGTACCCCCATATATTATCTAATAAAGGTTTTAACCCCCTGATTGCCCCTAGTTAACCCTTTCACCAGTGATCACCATATAAGTGTTACGGGTGACGCTGGTTAGTTAGTTTGCTTTTTATAGTGTCAGGGCACCCGCCGTGTATATAACCCAATAAAGGTTTAACCCCCTGATCGCCCGGCGGGTGATATCAATTAGGTTTTAGCGTCAGAGGGTCTGAGTCACACCCCAGGCAGCGTCAGGTTAGTGCCAGTAACGCTAACACCCACGCGTGAAGCATACACCCCCCTTAGTGGTATAGTATCTGAACAGATCAATATCTGATCTGATCAGATCTATACTAGCGTCCCCAGCAGTTTAGGGTTCCCAAAAACGCAGTGTTAGCGGGATCAGCCCAGATACCTGCTGGCACCTGCGTTTTGCCCCTCCGTCCAGCCCAGGCCACCCAAGTGCAGTATCGATCGATCACTGTCACTTACAAAACAAAAACACACATAACTGCAGCGTTCGCAGAGACAGGCCTGATCCCTGCGACTCCAGTGCTGTAGGAGGTGATTTCACCACCACAGTTAAAAAAAAAAAGCAAATATGCCGAAGCATTGGGGCAGCAGGGGCGGAGGAGCGATTTTGCTCCTAATGCCGCGTACATACGGTCGAAATTCCGACGGAGGCTTGCCCGTGGAAAAGTCCGACCATGTGTGTGCGGCATAACTTTTTTGCGGGAGGATGCCCCCATGCTTCGGCATATATAAATTGTGCGTGTATGCCCATCATTGGAAGTGGGTGGATGAAGGGCGGTATTCTAATGGTGGGCATACCCACCGATCAATCTCTTTTTTCGTTCAGCCAACTGGCTGCATGAAATAAAAAGATTACAATACATGTCCAACAAGGACCAGCAACGTACTGGTATGTTGCTGGACTTTGAATGTTTATACCAGAATGATGCCTGCGGGTTTAGGTATCATCTTGGTATCATTCTTTTCAGCCTGCGGCCGGCTTTCATGTAAAAGCAATCCTAGCAGCTAATTAGCCTCTGGACTGCTTTTACAAGCAGTGGGAGGGAATGTCCCCCCCCCCCGGATATAAAAAGCACCATTGGGAAATTGGGAAAGCATTTTATCACACCGATCTTGGTGTGGTCAGATGCTTTGAGGGCAGAGGAAAAATCTAGGGTCTAGAAGACCCCAGTTTTTTCAAAAAAAGAGTACCTGTCACTACCTATTGCTATCATAGGGGATATTTACATTCCCTGAGATAACAATAAAAATGATAAAAAAAAAAAATACTTGGAAGGAACAATTTAAAAATAAAATAAAAAAGCAAAATTAATAATAAAAAAAAAAATAAAAAAATAAAAAAAGCACCCCTGTCCTGCCCTGCTCTTGCCCAATGGCGAACGCAAGCGTCGGTCTGGCGTCATATGTAAACAGCAATTGCACCATGCATGTGAGGTATCACCGCGAAGGTCAGATCGAGGGCAATCATTTTAGCAGTAGACCTCCTCTGTAAATCTACTGGGGTAACCTGTAAAGGCTTTTAAAGGCTTTTAAAAATGTATGTAGTTTGTCGCCAATGCGCGTTTGTGCGAAATTTTAAAGCATGTCGTGTTTGGTATCTATGTACTCGGCCTAAGATCTTTTTTATTTCATCAAACATTTGGGCAATATAGTGTGTTTTAGTGCATTAAAATAAAAAAAAGTGTATTTTTTAACCCAAAAAATGCGTTTGAAAAATCGCTGCGCAAATACTGTGTAGAAAAAAAAAATGCAACACCCACCATTTTAATCTGTAGGGCCTTTGCTTTAAAAATATATATAATGTTTGGGGGTTCAACATAATTTTCTTGCAAAAAAAAAAATGTTTTCATGTAAACAAAAAGTGTCAAGAAGGGCTTTGTCTTCAAGTGGTTAGAAGAGTGGATGTAAGCTTCCTAATGTTGTGTATAAAATGCCAGAACAGTTCAAAACCCCCCCAAATGACCCCATTTTGGAAAGTAGACACCCCAAGCTATATACTGAGAGGCATGTCGCGTCCATGGAATATTTTATATGTTGACACAAGTTGCGGAAAAACGACAATTTTTTTTTTTTTTGCACAAAGTTGTCACTAAATGATATATTGCTCAAACATGCCATGGGCATATGTGGAATTACACCCCAAAATACATTCTGTTGCTTCTCCTGAGTACGGGGATACCACATGTGTGAGACTTTTTGGGAGCCTAGCCATGTACGGGACCCCAAAAACCAAGCACCGCCTTCAGGCTTTCTAAGGGTGTAAATTTTTGATTTCACTTCTCACTGCCTATCACAGTTTCGGAGGCCATGGAATGCCCAGATAGCACAAAACCCCCCCAAATGACCCCATTTTGGAAAGTAGACACCCCAAGCTATTTGCTGAGAGGTATTGTGAGTATTTTGCAGATCTCGCTTTTTGTCACAAAGTTTTGAAAATTGAAAAAAAAAAAAATATATATATATATATTTTCTTTCTTCATTTTCAAAAACAAATGAGAGCTGTAAAATACTCGCCATTCCTCTCAGCAAATAGCTTGGGGTGTCTATATTCCAAAATGGGGTCATTTGGGGGGGTTTTGTGCGATTTTGGCATTTTATGGCCTTCGAAACTGTGATAGGTAGTGAGGAGTGAAATCAAAAATTTGTGCCTAGAAATCCTGAAGGCGGTGCTTGGTTTTCGGGGTCCCGTACGCGGCTAGGCTCCTAAAAAGTCCCACACATGTGGTATCCCAGTACTCAGGAGAAGCAGAAAAATGTATTTTGGGGTGTAATTCCACATATAACCATGGCATGTGTGAGCAATATATCATTTAGTGACAACTTTTTGTAATTTTTTTTTTTTTTTGTCATTATTCAATCACTTGGGACAAAAAAAATTATATTCAATGGGCTCAACAGGCCTCTCAGCAATTTCCTTGGGGTGTCTACTTTCTAAAATGGGGTCATTTGGGGGGGGGTTTGTGCTATTTTGGCATTTTATGGCCTTCGAAACTGTGATAGGTAGTGAGGAGTGAAATCAAAAATTTGCGCCCTTAGAAATCCTGAAGGCGGTGCTTGGTTTCCGGGGTCCCGTACGCGGCTAAGCTCCCAAAAAGTCCCACACATGTGGTATCCCCGTACTCAGGAGAAGCAGCAAAATGTATTTTGGGGTGAAATTCCACATATAACCATGGCATGTGTGAGCAATATATCATTTAGTGACAACTTTTTTGTAATTTTTTTTTTTTTTTTTTTTTTTAGTCATTATTCAATCACTTGGGACAAAAAAATAAAAAATTCAATGGGCTCAACATGCCTCTCAGCAATTTCCTTGGGGTGTCTACTTTCCAAAATGGGGTTCATTTGGGGGGGTTTTGTACTGCCCTGTCATTTTAGCACCTCAAGAAATGAGATAGGCAGTCATAAATTTAAAGCTGTGTAAATTTCAGAAAATGTACCCTAGTTTGTAAACTCTATAACTTTTGCGCAAACCAATAAATATACGCTTATTGACATTTTGTTTACTAAAAACATGTGGCTGAATACATTTTGGCCTAAATGTATGACTACAATTGAGTTTATTCGATTTTTCTTATAACAAAAAGTAGAAAATATAATTTTTTTTCAAAATTTTCAGTCTTTTTCCGTTTATATCGCAAAAAATAAAAATCGCAGAGGCAATCAAATACCATTAAAAGAAAGCTCTATTTGTGGGAAGAAAAGGACGCAAATTTCGTTTGGGTACAACATTGCATGTCCGCACAATTTACAGTTAAAGCAGCGCAGTGCAAAATTCTGAATTCACCTCTGGTCCTCTAGCTACCAAATGGTCCGGGGCTTAAGTGGTTAATCATCCATTGGACCATATGCCTTCAAAATCTTTAACTGCATGAAATTTTATATTGAAGAATTATTCTGTTTTAAAGGCAAATGGTGGACACATCAAATATTGTTTTTTTCAGTGTTTTACACTTTGGATGTTATTAAAGTAGTTGTAAACCCACTTTGACAACTTGTATCTACAGGTAAGCCTAGATTAAGGCTTACCTGTAGGTGTAAGAAATATCTCCTTAACCTACACGGTTAAAAAGATATTTGCAGAAAACACTGCACCGATGTCTATGGCGCATGCCTTTCTCTTACAGGGTCTTATTTTGTCATTTTTTTTGGGGGGGGGGTTTACTTCCTCTTTAACCGCTTGCCTACCAGAAGTTTAACATTTACTGCTGGCTTTGTTGTTCCCCCGCGATGTACAAGAACTTCCTGGTTTACAGGCATGCATGTCCTCTGCTTCTCATGCTGTGGTTGGACACAGCACAAGTTTGTCAGCAGGCTTGCAGCCAATTCAAATTTGGCTGTGAACCTGCTGATGGCTGTGGTCAACTTCAGCACAGAGAACTGTGTGTGTTAGTAAACACAGAGCACAGATCTGGCTGTTTTTTTCTCCCTGATTTCAATCATCGTTCAGAGCTGAAATCAGGAAGAAAAGCCAGCCAGTTTGTTAGTAAATGGGCACACATACACTTGTTAGGCACACAGTTAACCCCTTGATTGCCCTCCTGGTCACCCCTGTCATCCAGCCAGTAACAGCATACAGTAATATCACTGATCACTGTAGTGTCACTAGCGATGACAAATAAAGTCAGTTAGTGTTCCTCCCAGCCAATGTCAGTTAGCGCCAGTCCCTGATTGCCCGCCACACTATCACAGTCATACTGTAATTACTAAAATAGTGTCTGTCTGGATCAGTATCCTCTTAGTGTACCCAAAAATGTTTTGGATTTTTTTGACCAAAGACATGTAGCATGATACACTTTGACCTACATTTATGAAGAAATTTGATTTTATTTGATATGTTTTATAAAAGAAAGTAGAAAATCTAGTTTTTTATTTTTATTGTTGGTCTTTTTTTGTTTAAATAATAATATAATATATAAAAAAAGTGGTGATCAATTACCACCAAAAGAAAGCTCTCTTTGTTTGAAAAAAATAATATAAATGTAATTTGTGTACGGTGTTGCATGACCGAGCAATTGCCAGTTAAGTTAGCACAGTGCTGAAAAGCAAAAAATTTTCAGGTCATGAAATGGGGGTAAAATCTTCTGGAGGTAAAGTGGTTAATTAATAAATGTAAATGTTTCACTACCCCCGTGAGGGTCACTTAAGAATGCTGCATCACAATGGTTGTCCTGACCTTGCAAGTTTTCTGATACCTCTGACACTCTGGGTTCAGACATTTTCTGTACACAAAGAAACGTGAATGCAAACACACAATAATTCACCGTAAATCAGTTGGATTTGTTTACTTAAAGTTTTGCAGTAAATAAGGTCAGCAGTAAAGAGATATGGTTATTGTTACACTTTACAGCCCGCTGAATGGGGAAAAAAACAAAACAGAGCTGTAAGCAATCCCTGCCACTCGCTGAAGGGACTGGGGAGGCGAGAGAGCGGAGGCGGAGACAGAGCGGCAGAGGCGGAGACAGTGTGGCATCGGAGGCGGAGACAGAGGGACGGCAGAGCCTGAGACAGAGTGGAGGCAGAGGTGGAGGCGGAGACAGTGCGGCGGTGGAGGCGGAGTCATATCGGCATCAGAGGCGGAGACAGAGCTATGGCAGAGACTGAGACAGAGCGGAGGGGAGATGTTTACTCTTGTTGTCATGGAGACCGGTCACACATGCGCTATTACAAAGCCGCGCCGCTCGCGGGACTGAGGAGGATGTTTTCCCTTGTTGCCTCAGATACCTGGCAAAGAAAAAGAGGTAGCGGCCGGAGCCTGCTGTGCGGGCCACGTGAAAAGGCCTGGCGGGCCGTATTCGGCCCGCGGGCCTTGTGTTTGCCACCTGTGCTCTAGGGGATACATATGTAGTCCAAGAACAATTTTAGGCTTTTTTCTATTTTTTTCATTTGTTGTACTGTGTATAAAACCTTTCACTGTAGATCAATAAATTGTTAAATTTTATGTTACGTGCCTTTAAAGTCCATTATTTCCTTTGAATTTCATCACAGCCCCATTAATAACACAAGCACTAAATACAATTCAAAAAAGGAACTTCTTGAGTCTTTGACCCTGGTCTCTAATAGAGAGAGCTCCTGTCCCTTGTGAGGGGATGGGGATATATTGCAGGCCTTTGTGATAGAAGCCTTGTGTCTTCAGCTAGCTCTCTTAAACAGGCCTAGTGTGTCTTGGCCAGTTTGGGGATTGCAACATTCCATCAGTGTAGATACAAATAGTTGTAAGTGTTTCATTACAGGGCTTAGTAAAGTGAATAAAACAACGGTGTCTGCATGCAGTGTTCTTGGGTGAAAAGAGGATGGGCTAGTGCCCGCTCACCAATCCCAGCTATATCCTGCTCAAGAGAAGTAGGCCTCTGCAGAATCTGGGCTCAAGGGGCCATGCTTGATCCCTGCGTCGCTCCATGCTGCAGTCCAGCTGGTTCTGGGGTGCAGGTGATGATGGTGACCTACTAACTGTCACTGAACAATCGGATGTTGCTGACAGCAGGCGCGCCCACACCTGCTCACGGTGATGCTCTCTCTCTGCATAGGTCGCAGCACCGCCATGCTCTCCCGACTGTCCGAGATTGACTCCTCTTTATCATTATTATCATTGATAGGGTCTACCTTGCTAGTGTTCAATCTGGTCCTTGATTTGTACATATTTGGGTTTTTGAAAATCAGATACCTCTCTACTATCATAAGAAAGGGCAGGCATTTGCCAATGGTTAAATCCTTATTTAAGTGTTCATACTACTAAAATGATGTTTCATTGAGGAAACAGGGAGGTGAGGGTACTTTACATGGGCATTATTGTATTGGAACTTATAGTGATGGTAGATGGCTTTTTAAAGTATTTATTTAATATATTATATTTAAGAAATGTATTAACGCCAACATTTTTTGCAGCCCTTACATATTGAACATTTACATTAGTCCCTGTCCTCTAGGAGCTTACAATCCATTAATTCCTACCTCACATGCATGCTAGGGAAAATTAAAGTGTATGTGAACCCTTTCAATGTAAAGCAACCCATCCATTTAAAAAAAGAAATAAAAGGCAAAACATTTGTGTTTGTGTATACAGTATGTAGCGGGGTGTCACTTTAAGGAGCTCAAAAGACTACTATACCCAGTGTACAGCGGGAAACCCACAGTGCATTGCCTGGCACAAGGTCTGCT
Source organism: Rana muscosa (assembly GCA_029206835.1). Taxonomy (NCBI): domain Eukaryota; kingdom Metazoa; phylum Chordata; class Amphibia; order Anura; family Ranidae; genus Rana; species Rana muscosa. The sequence goes on along the minus strand of CM055122.1, from coordinate 952,059,160 downwards.
GGGGAAGACCTATTTAAGGAGGAGCGGAGGAACACGCGGGTCTCTTTGGACGCCGCCCACCTAGCAAGTGAAGCCTGCACTGGGTCTGTCGTTGGACTGGGCCTGAGAGTCAGGCCTTGTAATCCAAAGAGCCTTCCGGCCTTCACGGGAGAACCCAAGAGTCACCTTGTTCATCATCCTTCTAAGGACTGTCGGGAGGATCAGAGACTATGGGAGTCGTGAGACTGTGTGCAGGAGCCCAGTTACGGATGTCGGTTGTACGGACTGGTCCGGTCGGGTGAGAGAGCACTTGCTCAAGGATTAATTGACTAATCTTTAGGCTCAGTGTCTCTTGTTCAGGGACCACAGTTTACTGGAGTGTCGCATTTGCACGTAAGAGGGACATTGTGTTGTGCAGCAATAGTTGAACCCTTTATTGCATATTGAGTAAATGACTGTTCTTTTCCCTGTGGATTACAAATACCCTTTTTAAGTGCACCACCATTGCTAGCGAAGATCTCTCCCAACGGAGCATCGTATCTGCAATAGTCAGGCCTGACTCTAAAGCAATTAGACACTGTTTGGGCGCCATCTTTGCCCACGAGGGGGAAGCTCGCGAGCGTAGTTGATTGACATTGAGTGTGTGAAATACTATTAGAACTTATTGCTTGTTTATATGCTTAACAGTTACATTGCAGGGCTCTGCATAGGCATATGTACTATTGTCTAACTCAGTGTTTCTCAACTCCAGTCTTCAAGGCGCCCCAACAGGTCATGTTTTCAGGATTTCCCTCAGATTAAACTGCTTTGGTAATTACTAAGGCAGTGAAACTGCTCAAATCACCTGTGCAAAATAAGAGCCGGAAAACATGACCTGTTGGGGCGCCTTGAGGGCTGGAGTTGAAAAACATTGGTCTAACTTCATGCTTTATATTCAGTAATACTTACTTGTGGTTAAGCAAAAACGCTGTGTGGTTATATGCTTATTGCGGTATTGTGATCCCCTTAGCTAACGGGTTTCACAATCCCATATTTACTGCTAACTGTGCCAAGGGAGGTTAGAGCCAGTTACTGGGGGTTGACAGCAGTGTGTTACAGGCCCAAAATCTATATCAGCAGCCCTCTTAACTGGGGGTATTGCTAAAAGGATAGATATATATATATATATATATATACACACACACACCTTTTTTTCTTTCTTTTTTAGGCCACATGCACACTTGACATTATAAAAATGGCAGTAGATTTTTCAGCCTTTTTATAGTGTTAAATAATTTTTACAGCTGAAAAACTCCTCTTCAAACCCACTAGTTCTGCTTTTTTTTTCCAGCCAGAAAAAGCTCTTGCCAAAAAATGCTGATAAAAGTCTATGTGTACACATGTGTACACATAGGACAACATGCTGGGGAGTTCGCTGGCTGCAGAAAAAAAACACCTGAAACTAGCTGTAAAAATGTCCATTGTGCATGATGCCTTATAAGTGGTCACACAACCTCTGTTCTCAGCTGCATAAGGGGCTTAGAGAGGTGGGGGTGGAGAAACAGCTGCACACTGATCTTCCCAGTGAATGGATGTGCAGGAGGGGTGTGTCAGCACAAGTCTGATCATTGGATTAAGGGCAGGCTGTTCTTATAGCACAGCCAGAAAATTGACCATGCTGGGATGGATGTGTTCTCACGCCAAGCATGGTCAGTTTGAAATAGGAAAGCAGAGGGGCTGGTAGGATCACCAGGTATTTCACACAATGAAAGCATTGCAACAAGAACAGGATACTTTTTAACAGAAGTACAGTACATGGTACAACAGGTACATTAGGTATATGTAATGTTGGGGTAACATATTCTTTGACCAACCTGCATGTCTTTGGAGTGTGGGAGGAAACCCACGCAAGGACAGGACAGATACGCAACCTCCCTGCTGATAGTGTCCCAGGCGGGATTCAAACCAAGGACCCAAGCACTGCAAGGCAGAAATACTAACCATTTGGTTTAGTTATGGTGAGGGAGTGTAGAGTCATGGGTGTAGAGTAGATGGTAGGAGTAGAGTCAAGAGTAGATGGTGCTGTTCCAGTGCTGGGCCCATCCTTGTAAGGCCTCAAGCACCACCATCGCTGGCCAGCAACCATGCCAAAATGACATACCGCTTTTGGATGGAGTTGACCGTTAATCACAATGGATCTCTGTCTAATATTTTTGGATACCTTTAGTCTGAGTCCAGTTTTCTAATAGCATCCATCAGCACACAGATCAGTCGGAGAAAAGTCTGTATAAGTCTTTGTACTGAAGCTTACCTGATACATCCTGTTTGGAATTCAGTCCTACCTTTAAATCAACATCAGAGGATACAACCCAGCATGTTCCAGAGCTTTGTTTAAACATCAAAGGGAGAACACAGGCAGCCAGTTTGATAGATATATAACTAATCACTTGCAAATACATCTTTCCTGTCAGTAGGTGCTTAACCTTTTTGTTTAATGTTACTGTAGCAAATAAAAATGCAGCTATTTCTATTATATCTGCTTATTTTTAAAGCTACAGCACAGATTTTCTTTTTCCTGCATGCGGCTTTAAGGAGTTTTTATGTAGTTTTAAGGTGTCTTATTTACTAATGATTAAGGAATTAGTCATAAGGGTGTTGGAAACGTATTTATGTTAAAAGATCGTACACTTAAAAGTGATATTTTGTATTTTTGGTGAATGCAAAACTGCTTGTGGTTTTTGGTAGAAGTACCGTATTTATCGGCGTATAACGAGGGAAGTTTCAGGTAAAAAACTTTCCACAGCCCCCTGCGTATAACACGCAGGCACAGTTTACCCTCTATTTTAGGGTAAAAAAGTGAGTGTTACACGCCAATAAATACAGTACTTGCTGGCTCATTATTATTATAATTATTATACAGGATTTATATAGCACCGACAGTTTACACAGCACTTTACAATATAAAAGGGAAGCAGTACAGTTACAATACAATAAAATACAAGCGGCTTAAGAGGGCCCTGCTCATAAAAGCTTACAATCTAATAGCATGGGACAAGTGGTACAAAAGGTTATAACTGTGGGGAATGAGTTGATGGAAGTGATAAAAAAAAAAGTTGGAGGAGTAATAAGCTTCCCTGAAGAGATCTTCTAAAGGCAACCAGAGTAGGAGATAGCCAGACAGATTGAGGTAGAGAGTTCCAGAGGATGGGAGAGGCTCTGGAGAAGTCCTGGAGATGAGCATGGGAGGAGGAAACAAGTGAGCTTGAGAGCAGGAGGTCTTGGGAAGTGCGGAAAGGACGGCTTGGGTGATATTTGGAGACAAGATTGGTGATGTAGCTCGGGGCAGAGTTGTGAATGGCTTTGTATGTCGTTGTTACATAGTTACATAGTTAGTCAGGTTGAAAAAAAGACACAAGTCCATCTAGTTCAACCCAAAAAAAAAATCCTATATACACAATCCTACACCCACAGTTATAAGGCTCCATGTACACAGAAGCTGATAAACTGCAGTTTATTGGCGTTTTTTTAAAAAGCCCATTAACTGCACTCTATGTTAGCCTATGTGTTCATGTACACATAACGTTTTTTAGCTTTAATGAGCAGTGGAGTTAATGGGCTTTTTTCTGAACGCAAGAAATTCACGTTCAAAGTGTTGTTTTTCGGCAGAAAAAAACGCAAAAAAAATGCAAAACGCTGAAAAACGCTCATAAACGCTCAAAAACGCTGGCGGCGAGCGTTTTTTTTTAGCGTTTTTTGGTCCATTGAAAAAAAAAAAAAAAAAAAAAACGCTACACTGAAAAACGCTAATAAAAGCTAGTAAAAAAACGCTGATCAAAGCTAGCTTTTTCTGCTGCTTTAAAAACGTCAGTGTAACGGCACCCCAAATATAAAGGGGGTTAACGCCGTTTAAGATGTTCCCTCTCCTGGACACACATTCACTGTCGATCCTCCACAGCCAGCCGACCACTTAGGAATTAATCCTTCTGAAAGAACGAGACAACACGCTCTGTATCTTTCTGGGGTAGAATGACTTTATTGAGAAAAACATTGTAACTTTTATATGCATCCAATACACATTAGTTTAACATGAACAGTGGCCCAGCTCCACCCACACATTACAAGACTCAACACATTCTTTTGACGTCTGTTAGGAGACAACAGACTTTGCACAATAGACATAACGATCTTCAATACATATCTTCTCATGACAGGGTTGGCAGACGCTCCGTCTGCCTGAGTACAATTACCCATAAGTATAGACTTAATTATTCCTATTCACACTAAAAGGGACTTCAGACGCCCTTCTAGATTAATTTACATCACACTGGCAGGTAACACATCTCTCAATTAACCTGGTAAGTTCAGAATAAAACAATATTGTGGACTAATATTACTATTTCAATTTCAAGCAAGCCAAGCCACAAGGAACAATAGCATGTAAATCCCCTTAATTCCTCACAGCAATGATTACACAACCCCCCCCCCCCTCACAGTACACATCCAATCTAGATACAATGTATGTGCAGCATTGAATATGGCTATCATAGACCATATTGGGGTTTTCATTCACCCTGTGCCCCTAATAGAGACACAGGGTGGTTGACACATAAGAGGCATTGGGGGAGCTGAAGCAAGGGTATCTCATACTTTCTAAGCGATTCTGAGTTCCCCGGGCCTTCCCGTTACATCTCTCCCCTTTCGGCAGGAGACTAACAGAGGAGGGGACCCCAGACGGGTTGACTCCGAAGTTAGTCCATAGGTCCCTTCTTCTAATGCCGGTATCCACACAGTACCCCAAATAAATTGCTCCAAACAGAGCATCACTTACCCAGCCAACCTCTACCTCTCTCAGAGAACATACCCGCTGCTGGGGAGAAGACAGGGTGACAGGGCTCAGTCTTTCATGCCGCTGGGGACCCGGGCCGACTGCCCAGCATCCCAGAGGTACACAAGTGGAGACCGAAGTCCCATCCACTTGTGGTAGGTGAAAATCCCCCAGTGCTTGCAAAACAAGGCTGACATCCTCCTGTCCCAGTGTCACACCATTTTCTGGGGTTGTGTCAGTGAGGACCGAAGTCCCATCCAGTACCACAGGAACTCCCTCTTCTGTTAGTTGAGAGCAGAGGCCCGCGGCACTCTGCTCTGTTGCCAGCTCTTCCGCTGGGTTGTTGTGAGTGGAGACCGTAGTCCCATCCACCGATATCCGCTCAAGTGGCAGTTGTGTGCAGCGGCCAGTAGCATTCTGCCCTGCTGCCAGTGATTCAGCTGGGGGTAAAAGCTTCACCACCTCAGCTTGTTGCTGGAGAGATGGGCCAACTGCCCCGGCTCCCTGAAACTCCACAGTTGTTTCCGGTGCTGGGCAGAGGTTGCTAGCACTCTGCCCTGTTGCCAGCACTTCTGCTGGGGACTCCACCCCATCTGCTCTGACTAACTGTTGGGGAGGGAAAAGGGCTGCTTCTCCCACCTGCATCTCTGAAATCCCCTGGGAAAGAGGAACCATCACCTTCTCATCTCGGGCCTCCAAAACTGCCACGGGTGTAGAGCAGGGGTCTGCAGTACTCTGTCCTGCTGCCAGTACTTGGGCAGGCGATGCATAATCCATAACATCCTCTGAACAGTCCCTTAAGTCCATACCTTCTGTAATCTGTAGCTGGGAAGATGAGCCAACTGCCCTAGCTCCCTGGAACTCCATATCATCCACTTCAGCTTTAGGGATGGCAATCTTCAGATTTTCCACTGCCGATTCTTCAGCCAGGCTAGCTCCCTGGAACTCCGTATCATTCACTTCGGCTTTGGGGGATGGCAATCTTCAGATTTTCCACTGCTGGTTCTTCAGCCAGGATTTCATAGTTGTCAACTGGTATTTCTTGATAGTCCCAGGCAAAGGTAGCCCCACCCTGCTGCTGAGCCGAGTCTAGCAGCTGTCTGTAGGCAATCTCCAACTCCCATTCCTGAACGACCAGAAACTCCAAATCTTCCTGTGCCCTTCCGAGACATTCAGTTTTCGCTCTCTGTGCTCCATTATTTCCTCCAAACGCCACTCCCGATCACTCCCAAAGTCAGGGTCACTGGACAGCCCCCAATACAACAATCCCAGGCCATGATAGTCAAAGCCTTCCGTGGGGCTGTCATCCGCTGACCATGGGCACTCTTGGGCTACATACCACCGGAGGGCTCTGTAGCTCTCGTCCAACCGCATCTCTGCCCGGATCAGCCTGCTTAACTCAGCTGTCCACTCCTGCTTTGGTTGTTCCCCCAATAACGGCATTCGTACTTCATACTGCGACCAGTACCTTACATAGATGGAGGGGAGAATCTTTCCCTGGTGTTGCTGCTCGAGAGCTAGCACTTTCTTCCAGAGTTCGCAGCGGATCGAATCCGACCATCCCAGCAGGACCTCCTCTGATACTGGTCCTCTATGCTGTATCTGCATCTCTCGCAACCTCCTTCCGAATTCCTCTTCCATGGCGGCTGGTTCTTTAGGCGTTGTCTCCGATTGCCGTATTTCCGCCATTCTCCGCTCATGTTGCCGCTCTAGTTCTCTCTTTTGTCGCTCTCGTTCTCTCTCTTGTCGGGCATCCTGCAGCTGGATGCCTTTAAAGGAGCACTAAAGCTTCCCTTTTTTTTGCTTAAAAATAACAAACATGTTATACTTACCTCCACTGTGCAGCTCGTTTTGCACACAGTGGCCCCGATCCTGGTCTTCTGGGGTCCCTCGGCGGCTGTCTTGGCTCCTCCCCGCAAGGACTCCACACCTTAATGCGAGTGAGCTCGCATGGTGTGGAGTGATTGCGGGCGCGCTCCCGTGATACAGCGGCGGCCATAGCCGCCGACTGTATCACTCGGCCCCGCCCCCCGGCGTGCCGCGTCATTGGATGTGATTGACAGCAGCGCCAGCCAATGGCTGCGCTGCTTTCAATCTATCCAGTGTAGCCAATCGGCGGCCAGGCTGAAAAACGAAGAGGATGACGGGGACGAGCATGGGACTTTCGAGGGGCCAGGTAAGAAAAACGGGGTCTCGGGGGGGGCGGTATTGTCGAATGTTTTTTCACCTTAATGCATAGGATGCATTAAGGTGAAAAAACATGTAACTTTACTACTCCTTTAATGGCTTCCTGTATGGCGGCCTCTGATGAGTTAGCACCATATAATGCCAACCGCTGTTGAACTCGTTGCTGAAGCAAGTCTTCAACTGACCGGGGTCCTACATCACCATCCTTCTGATCCATCTCTGCTAGCTACCTGATCAAGGTGACTTTGTTCTTTGTCCCACTAGTCCCTCCACGGCTCTCAAGTAAGTCTTTCAGCGTGGCTCTCCTGCAGTCTCCATAGCTGGTCATTCACTGTGGTGGTTTGAAGTGTCCCAGGAACTGGAGGGAAAAATCCCACTGCTGCCAACCAATGTAACGGCACCCCTAATCCGAAAGGGGGTAAACGCTGTTTAAATATTCCCCTCTCCTGGACACACATCCACTCGCTACCAATCTTCCACAGCCAGGCGATCACTTCCCATAAGATTAATCCTTCTGGAAGAACGAGACGCACGCTCTGTATCTTCCAGACAAGTAGACTGAGTTTATTGAGAAAAACATTGTAACTTTTATATACATACAATACACATTAGTTTAACATGAACAGTGGCCCAGCTCCACCCACACATTACAAAACTCAACACATTCTTTTGACGTCTGTTAGGAGACAACAGACTTTGCACAATAGACATAACGATCTTCAATGCACATCTTCTCATGAAAGGGTTGTCAGACGCTCCGTCTGCCTGAGTACAATTACCCATAAGTATAGACTTAATTATTCCTATTCACACTAAAAGGGACTTCAGACGCCCTTCTAGATTAATTTACATCACACTGGCAGGTAACACATCTCTCAATTAACCTGGTAAGTTCAGAATAAAACAATATTGTGGACTAATATTACTATTTCAATTTCAAGCAAGCCAAGCCACAAGGAACAATAGCATGTAAATCCCCTTAATTCCTCACAGCAATGATTACACAACCCCCCCCCCCCTCACAGTACACATCCAATCTAGATACAATGTATGTGCAGCATTGAATATGGCTATCATAGACCATATTGGTGTTCTCATTCACCCTGTACCCCTAATAGAGACACAGGGTGGTTGACACATAGGAGGCATTGGGGGAGCTGAAGCAAGGGTATCTCATACTTTCTAAGCGATTCTGAGTTCCCCGGGCCTTCCCGTTACAGTCAGTTTTTGAGCTTCTGTGTACATGGAGCCTAAATGTTAGTACCCAGTTATATTATGTACATTTAGGAAAGAATCCAGGCCTTTTTTAAAGCAATCAACTGAGCTGGCCAGAACCACATCTGGAGGGAGTCTATTCCACATTTCCACAGCTCGTACACACGACCGTTTTTCATGACGAGAAAAATGCAATTTTTTTAATTTGGTCATTAAAAACGATCGTGTGTGGGCTCCAGAGCATTTTTCACAATGTGAAAAATGGGCATTAAAAATTTGGAACATGCTCGAATTTTTCTCATCGTTTTTCACGTCGTCGTTTTTCTCATCATGAAAAACGTCCGTATGTAGGCTTTAACGATGTGAAAAAAACCGCGCATGCTCAGAAGCAAGTTATGAGACAGGAGCGCTCGTTCTGGTAAAACTAGCGTTCGTAATAGAGATAGCACATTCGTCACACTGTAACGGATTGAAGAGCACGAGGCTGAAAAGCGCGAATCATCTCTCACCAAACTTTACTAACACAAGGATCAGCAAAAGCAGCCCAAAGGGTGGCGCCATCCGAATGGAACTTCCCCTTTATAGTGCCGTTGTACGTTTCGTACGTCACCGCGCTTTGCTCAAGCATTTTTTTTTCATGATAGTGTGTAGGCAAGGCAGGCTTGAGAAGAATCACGTCGAGAAAAACGTTGTTTTTTTTCAATGACATTAAAAACGGTCGTGTGTACGTGGCATTAGTGTGAAGAAACCTTTCCATATTTGGAGATGAAATCTTTTTTCCTCTAGATGTAAAGAGTCCCCTCTTGTCCTCTGTGAGGACTTTAAAGTGAATAACTCACACCAAGTTCACTATATGGACCACTTATGTATTTGTACATGTTGATCATATGCCCCCTTAAAGCGGAGTTTCACCCAAAAGTGGAACTTCCGCTTTAAGCACTCCTCGCCCCCTTACATGCCACATTTGGCATGACGTTTTTTTTGGGGGGGGAGTGTGGGCTTCGTTAGGAGTGGGACTTCCTGTCCCACTTCCTACTTCCAACTAGGGGCCGCCTAGGCGACTCCTCCCTCTAGGCGATCTCCTGAGACACGTGACAGGTTACAGGAGATCGCCTGTCCACTCCAGGAGCGCAGCGCGACTCGCCGTGAAGCCGAAAGCTGTCACGGCCGGGTGCCCAGAGTGTGAATAGAGGCACCGAGGAGAGGAGCGGGGAGAGGAGCGACGCTCCGTGTGGCCGCATCCATGGACCGTGGAACAGGTAAGTGCCTGTTTATTAAAAGTCAGCATCTACACTTTTTGTAGCTGCTGACTTTTAATAAACATTAAAAGGCCTGGAACTCTGCTTTAATCTCCTCTTCTCAAGAGAGAATAAATTCAGTTCCTCTAATCTTTCCTCATAGCTGAGCACCTCCATGCCTCATGAGTTTGTTTGCCCTTCTTTGCACTTTCTCCAGTTCCCCGATATCCTTTTTGAGAACTGGTGCCCAAAACTTAACTTCATATTCCAGATGAGGTTTTACTAATGATTTGAACAGGGGCAAACTTATATCTCTCTCTCTGGAGTCCATACCTCTCTTAATACAAGAAAGGACTTTGGAACGCTTTGGAAACCGCAGCTTGGCATTGCAAACTATTATTGAGCTTATGATCTACCAAAACCCCCAGATCCTTCTCCACTACGGATCCCCCCAGTTGTACTCCCCCTAGTATGTATGTGCATGCATATTCTTAGCCCCCAAGTGCATAACTTTACATTTATCAACATTAAACCTCATTTGCCACTTAGTTGTCTAATTAGACAGAGCATTGAGGTTGGCTTGTAAATTGGAGACATCTTGTAAGGATGTTATTCCACTGCATAGCTTGGTGTCATCTGCAAAGACAGAAATGGTACTTTTATTCCCAGACCCAATATCATTTATAAAGGTATTAAAAAGTAAGGGTCCCAACACTGGACCTTGGGGTACACCACTGATAACCTTGACCATTCAGGGTAAGAATCATTAACCACTACTAGAGATGAGTCGAACACCCCCCCGGTTCGGTTCGCACCAGAACCTGTGAACGGACCGAAAGTTTGCGCAAACTTTAGAACCCTATTCAATACAATGAACTTGAACGTTCGGAATCAAAAGTACTAATTATAAAGGCTAATATGCAAGTTATTGTCCTAAAAAGGGTTTGGGGACCCAGGGGATATGTATCACGTCTGTTTTTTCGGGAGCAGTGATTTTAATGATGCTTAAAGTGAAAAAAAAAGTGAAATATTCCTTTAAATATCATACAGTACCTGGGGGGTGTCTAAAGTATGCCTGTGAAGTGGCACGTGTTTCCCATGTTTAGAACTGTCCCTGCACAAAATGACATTTCAAAAGGAACTAAGTCATTTAAAAGCACTCGCGGCTATAATGTAATGTCTGGTCCCGGCCATATGGATGAAAATCATTGAGAAAAATGGCATGGGTACCCCCAGCCCACTACCAGCCCCTTTGGGTCTTGTATGGATATTAAGGGGAACCCCGCACCCGAATAAAAAAAAAGCCCTATATACTCTGAACAGCAGTATACAGGCGGTGCAAACAAGACAGGGACTGTAGGTTTGTTCTTAAGTAGAATCTGATTTTGAACAGGTACATTTTTTAAGTGTAGCTCCAGCCAAAAAATCTATTTGTAAGCTTTTTGGAAAACAAAGCTTTGGCCAATTACGGCTCTCCGTTCTTACCGCTCTGTGATTACCATAGCATGCGGGTCATAGTGCATGCTTGGCCAATCATCAGCCAGAAATGCACTGCGATGCCGCAGTGAATTATGGGCCGTGACGCGCCACTCGAATTTGGCGCGAACGGCCCATAATGTTCGAAATTCGGGGAACAGCCGATGTTCGAGTCGAACATGGGTTCGACTCGAACTCAAAGCTCATCCCTAACCACTACTCTCTGAATTCACAGTCTTTTTGAAGAATGACCATTTCTGTTCTGTGTCCATTGATGCCAATATTTCCTCCCTTGTCTAAGTCTTGGAGAGCAGCCCTCACCCTTGGAAAATTTGCTCTCTTAAAGTTGTTGTTATTATTTTGAATATAATTTGCTGGGCGATCAGAAGACAATTTAGGGATTGGCCTACAGGGGTGGCAGACACTGAGCGGTTGGTAAGGTAGATGAGTCTGGCAGCAGCATTCAAGGCTCATTTTATTTTCTAGGGACTTTGGTGGTGCTATTTCCCGTTATAATTCCTAAATCAGTTTTTCTACATCAATTCCACTAAAACTGATAATCAGAGGTCAATTTATAAAATATTTTCTGGATAAATGTCACATGCATTTCCCAGCTGTAACAAGATATTCCTGTAATTTGTTTAATATGATTTTTTTGCTATAATCATCAGCTCCATTTGGTGGCCATAGTGCCGTATTTTCATAAAATTTAATTATGGCAACTAGATGGAGCTGGCAATCATAGTAAATGATTTTATTAGACAAAATATGGGCACAGTTTGCTATGACTTGAAACATTTGTTGAGTGATTTTTTTTCTTCTTTTTTTATAAATGGACCCCTCAATATTTGAAGGTGTCAAAAAGGTAAATCACCTGATATTTTTCTATATTTCCTCTGACTCTATTGGTGACAGCTCTGCTTTTGAATTCCCAGGTCTGCACACCTGTTGTGGCCATTCTAAGGGTTTCCACTGTTTATGGGTTTTCTATTTATTTCATGCAGGAGGAGCTGTAACAGGGTTCCTGAACAGAAATTCCACGTTATTCTAGATTTACACTGCTGGCCTCTATTTTGGCAGATTCATATCTACCCAACTGTGCCTTTGAGGCCAACTTTCAGTGGCAAGCCGTCCATTAGGGGCGCCTGGGCGCCACCCCCTCTATGCACGGCTGCCACCCCCTATTCATGCATCCGGCCCCTTTCAGGACACCGGGCGCATGAATTACAGCGTCAGCAGTGTTTTTTTGACGCATTAATTAGAGCGGAGACTGTGAGCCAGACCTTCTCGTCCACATCAGTGCCTGACCTCACAAATGCGCTTCTGGAAGAATGGTCAAACATTCCCATAGACACACTCCTAAACCTTGTGGACAACCTTCCCAGAAGATTTGAAGCCGTTATAGCTGCAAAGGGTGGAACAACACAATATTGAACACTACAGACTAAGACTGGAATGTCATTAAAGTTCATGTGCGTGTAAAGGCAGGTATCCCAATACTTTTGGTAATATAGTGTATATACAGTATATATATTTCTTAAATTTTTTAATTATATTTTAGAGCTCTGAACACAATAAAAAATCGGAAAATATAATATCATATAATATAATTGTTAAAAGTGAGTCAAGTTAATTCATGACTGGGGTTACTACTGTAACATCCTTGCAATGTTCAGAAAAAGCAATAGTTGCTCTCCACACATGTTAATTTATTACCTGGATAGGTGAACATTGTAAGAGATAACCAACAAGTAAACATGAAGCTCAAGGTACTTGTATTTGAAAAAGCATAATCCAAGGCTTTATTCACCAATGTTTTGCTCATTTTTATTGAGGCAATGTTCATAATTGACTTAAAAGATTTTTTTTTACAACCTTGAAATTGTAAAAACCTCATGCTTAAAAAATACACAAAATAGGTGTACTTGCAAGAATTCCTCTCATCTCCTGTTGATATTGCTAAAAAACTGATAAAAGCATGGGAAAGCACAAAGGCGTTTAAAAACAAGAATACCCACTTAGGTGGGTGCTCTGTGAGGCTGCAGACATACTACACGGAGACTACTATCACAAATTCTGGAGATGTAGCTGGCTTGCTCCGGGGACCCCTACCCACTGAAGACTTGGTCTATAAGATTTGGGGAGGCCCCTATTTGGGTTACTTTACATCTCAGGAATAACAACTATTGAACCTGTGCCTTTATAGTTTTCAAATGAGCCTTTTACCAGGGCTGAGCTAATATCCCATCACTAGGGATGAGTCGAACATGAGTTTAATAAAGGACTTATCCCAACTGTGTCTGTGTGTTTTTTTAAAATTTTTTACACTTTCTTTGTGAAATGGTAGGGGTACAATGTATCCCTTACCAATTCACATAGGGGGGTGGAATCTGGGGGTCCCCTTTGTTAAAGGGGGCTTCCAGATTCCGATAAGCCCCCTGCAGACCCCCACAACCACCGGGCAAGGGTTGTGGGGATGAGGTCCTTGTCCCCATCAACATGTTGAGGGCATGTGGCCTGGTACGGTTCAGGAGGGGGGGGGCGCTCTCTCGTCCCCACTCTTTTCCTGCGGCCTGCCAGGTTGCGTGCTCGGATAAGGGTGGGGTATGGATTTTTGGGGGGAAAAAATTGGTGCGGGGTTCCCCTTAAAATCAATACCAGTAATGGACTGTGGGGGGGGACCCCTGCTGTTTTTTTTCAATGACTTTGATCTGTATTTGTCGGGGACCCGACAATTTATTATACCTGCGAGTAGTTTTAAATGACTTTTTTTCCCTTCAGAGATGACATTTTGTGCAGGGACAGTTCTAAGCACGGGAAACATGCACTACTTTACAGGCATACTTTAGACACCCCCCAGGTATGAAATTTAAAGGAATATTTCACTTTTATTGTTTCACTTTAAGCATTATTAAAATCACTGCTCCCGGAAAAACAGCCGTTTTTAAAACTTTTTTTGCATTGATACATGTCCCCTTGGGCAGGACCCGGGTCCCCAAACACTTTGTATGACAATAACTTGCATATTAACCTTTAAAATTAGCACTTTTAATGTTCTGGTGCGAACCGAACCGGGTGGTGTTCGGCTCATCCCTACCCATTACTATAACCCCTAACTTTTTTGGACATCTGATAATTTGGATGCTTGCCTCTGCATTTACTCCAGTTGTCTTTTATTTTAATAATACAGTCCTACAGTTTGCCACTACAAAATAATCATTTTTTAACCTCCTGAGGAAGCGCAGTTCCGCGAAACATGTAGAGCTTGAATAATCTACGTAAACCTACACCAAGCCCACCTGGATATTGGCAGCCATACTCCATTGGCACATACATTATGGACTAGGACAGGGTTTTTCATGATGTTTTAGTTGGTGATATTAGCTTGATTTGGGTAGCAAGGTCATTGTATGATTTTAAATGTATTGGATACAAACCCATACTATATATATACATAATGTAAAAGTAAATATGATTTAACAGCAGTTTATTGGAATTATTTTGGCCATGGTGCTATTTAAGGGGTAACCTTAAACCAAATATTAACAATTTAGTTAGATATACTGTATATAGCCATCTCTGGCTAGACCATAAATAACAAGCCAAAATTCAGTCACAATGTCCCTCCAGCTAAACTGGATGACAATATTAAACAATAAGATGTGAGGGTGTCATAGTATTAAAAGTGTAATTCACTGCATTTAATGTACCACCTTAAGTACTGAACACAAGGAGAAGAAAAGTAAAGAGAAAAGAAAAGAAAAAGATAAAAAAGAAAAAGCTTCATGTTGCACAACAAAATAGTAAAATTTGAAAAGCATTTTCCCATACAATTACTTTATTATTGTATAAGTGATAGAATTTTACAAATGAATTACAAAGTATTCTAATTATACTTTTTTTGCAGAGGATGCTTGGCTTTCTTCTAGGAAAACCTAAAGGTGCTTGCTTGTTTACAATAATCTTCATACTGTAGACCAGTAGTGTATTTAGGTTTTGTGCTGCCCTAGGCCTGACTAAACTCGTAACCCCCTAATTTAAATATGACCCACCCCTTCCTGTCAAGGCCACACCCCTTTCTGTTTAAGACCCGCCCTGAAATTTTCAAGTGGTAATACTAGTTCTAAGGGCCTGGTGGGGCAATGGATTACCATAATTTGCAAAGATTTCCTCTCACTTCCTGTTTGGCTATGGGGCAGGAAGTGAAGGGAAATCTCTGCAATGGGACAGGGATGGTAAAAAATAAACTGACAGGGGCTATAACCCTCCCTTACTCCATCCAAAATGAAAAAAAAAAGTGTTGTCTATAGTTCTACTTTAAGCACAAATTTCTGATAATTTTATGGAGAGGACTAAGAAGATATAAACATGCCAATGGTGCAGCAGAAAACATATAGCACAGTTTGTGGTCCAGGATGATCGGACAGTCAAAATTAGAAGCAACCCCCCCCCCCCCCCCCACAATTACGGAATGCCGGCCGCCTGCATACCGGAAGCAGTGCGGCCGCTTTATGGGGGCGCTAGACTAATTTGCCTCTTAGCCCAGTATGCCCCATAAGACTGGCGCTATACTAAAAGTGTAGCGCAAGCCAGCGGGGACTCTTTCTGTGCTGCCCCCCTGCAAAGTGCTGCCCTAGGCCTGGGCCTTGTTGGCCTAGGCCAGGAAACAGCATTGCTGTAGACAAGGAAAGAGTTTAGGCAGACTAGTCACGGCATAGTATTAGAAGTGCAATTAACTGACTTTTATGTACCACCTGAAATACTGAACACAGGGACCAAATAAATAAATAAAAAATAAAAACCTTCCAATTACTGAACAACATTAAAAGAATTGAAAATTATTTTATTTTTTATTTTTTTTATCATTCAAAGTATTTATTAAGAAAAAGAATGAAAACAATACAGGGGTGCACATATCAAAGAACGCAGATGCAACTGCAAACATTGCGATCAAAACAGTACAATGTGGCAAAAGTCAATATCAGAGCCTAGCTGAAGACTGCCGTCTGGCGACGGTCATGGGTATGAGCCATGACTGCCAATGGGAGTATTGAATGGTTAGTAAAGAAATAAAGCCAGTACATGTTATATCCAGGCTTCTGAACATGCAGCATAGGAAATAATGCCAATCTGTGTAAAGTCAAATAGTTAGAACGTAACAGTGTCTTCTAGATATAAGGGATAAATGAATACTATTGGTCAGTACTTTCTGATCAAACATTATTATCAACATCCGCTATCTCAATTGTAGCAGTGTTTAGATTTAAGAAAAGGGAAAGAGAAAGTAGGGAAAAAGCGAAGAGAGGTAGGGTTAGAAAAAGGAAAGAAAAAAGAAAAAAAAAAAAAAAGGAGGGGATAATGCGCTTACTCCAGAGCGTAGCCGGATTGGTCTTAAAAGGCGGTCAGCCTCCGAGGGCCAACCATAGGAGAAATCACCATATCAAACATTCTTAGGGGGGGTGTTCGCACCCTCATGCATATATTCCTGAGAATACTTAAAATCGAACCACGGCTGCCAGGTGTCGCGAAACTTCTTCGCGTCACCACCGTCCTGGGCCAGGGTGTCTTCCATGGTGGCTATTTCCCCCACGTTATTGAGCCATTCAGAAATGGATGGGACTCGAGACGAGTTCCAATACAGGGGAATTATGGATTTGGCCGCATTCAGAAGCTGTTTTGTCAGGGAATGTTTGTATCTCTTAAGTGAAAAACTCGATATATGTAGCAGGCAACATGCAGCATCTAGGTTTAGCTTAGTTTCAGTGATCTGTTTAATCAGTTTCTGAACCTCTGACCAGTAGCTTGTGATCAGAGCACAGTGCCACCAAATGTGAGCTAACGTGCCCCTCCGGGGAATTGCAACCAGGAGTATGCTAGAGAGGTGGCCTTAAACACTGGAGTTTTGCTGTGACAGGCCGCTTCCAACGCGGTCAGAGGTCTGTAAAGATCTTGAGGGTTTCTAAACTTGCCTAGGTAGCTCCGGATCTGAAAGTATGTCCACTACTTTAGATGGGGTAATTCGTAATCTGTCTTGAGAGATGTCCAGTCTCTGACCCTAGAACCCAGAAAGCATTCACCTACTCGTAGGGATGTATCTTTCGTCACTGAATGGAGCGTGGAGTTATGAATACCCGGGGAAAAGTCAGGGTTGTCTTTCAGCAGGGTTAGAGGGCTGGGGATCGTGGTGATATCTGTCTTTTTTTTAGCTAGTGATCTCAGAACGTCTAATGTAGTATACGTGATCGGGCAGCTTTTTAGGTTGGAGGAAAGACCCGACCCTGGGATCCATGGTGAGAGCGTGAGTGGGAACGCGCACAAGGTCGCCTCTAGCTTAACCCAGTCCTTCGTGCCATCGTGGCAGTGCCAATCCATGACCCTGGCTACATGTGCCGTGTAGTAATAATTTTTAAAATTCGGTAGATTAATCCCACCCAAATCTTTAGGCATCATCAGAGTAGGTAATTTTAACCTTGTTTTTTTGTGTTGCCATAGGAATTTCAGGATGATGGAGTTTAATGCTTTAAAGAATTTCGGAGAGATCTTGACAGGTATGGTGCGCATCAAGTAAAGGTATTTAGGTAGGACCACCATCTTGATGATGGCCGCCCGACCAAACCATGAGAAGTTGCCTAGATGCCAATTGTTGAGATCTGTTTCGCAGGTTTTGAGCATGGGGGGGGGTAATTTACCTCATATAAAGATTGTAGTTGTGGGGTCAGCCATGTCCCTAAGTACCGAAGGGCGGTGGGGTCCCACCGAAATGTGGAGTTGGCCTTAGTCAAGGAGAGCACAGCGTCTGGGAGTGAAATATTGAGGGCTTCAGATTTTGAGTAATTTATCTTTAAATTTGCTAAATAGCCAAAGTGGGCGAATTCGTTTAAGAGGTTAGGGATGGTCAAGATTGGGTCGGTCAGGAAGAATAAAAGGTCATCCGCGTAGGCCGCCATTTTAAACTCTCTATCCTGAATCTGGAAACCATGAATCGCAGGGTTGTTCTGGATCGTCCTAATGAAGGGTTCCAATGAGAGAATAAACAGGGGCGATAATGGGCAACCCTGTCTGGTTCCATTAGAGATGGATACCTTTTTTGACAAAGTACCATTTATTTTTAGGTACGCAGAGGGGTTCCTATATAATGCTGAAATCCACGACAACATGTGCGGTTCCAAGCCTACCCGGTCACACACTGCCATCATGAAGTCCCAAGCCATCCGATCAAAGGCCTTCTCCGCATCAGTAGAGAGGAGAAAGCCTTCGATCTTTCGTATATTTGTGCGTGAATAAGGAGCAACGCTTTGGTGACGTTATCTTTTGCTTCCCTGCCAGGTATAAAGCCCACCTGCTCCAAACCAACCAGTTTTGGCAGAAGTGGGCCTAACCTCAAGGCCAGGACCTTCGCAAACAACTTCACATCTAAGTTCAACAGGGAAATGGGCCTATAGCTAGCGCATTCCCCGGGGTCTTTTCCTGCTTTCGGAATCACTGCTATGTGTGCGGTTAGGAAGTCGGGAGTGATCTCCTTGGGCCCAGACAGGGAGTTCAGAGCCTCTTTCAGAGGCTCTGTCAGAATGTCTATAAAGGTCTTATAGTAGATTGCCTAGTACCCGTCCGGTCCAGGGCTTTTGCCAGATTTGAGCTGTTTAATAGCCTGTCTGAGCTCCAGGGAGGAGATTGGGGTTTCCAGTGATGTAGAGTCAAGCTCTGATATAGCTGGAAGACCACTCTTGGCTAAATAATCTTGGATAATCTGTGTTCTGTCTCCTTCCATATGTGGTTATTTATGTTGGGGGGATAAATTATAAAGCTTAGAATAGAAACTATGAAAATGTCCCGCAATTGCTTCCGATGCAACATCTAGTTTCCCCGCAGGGTTTCTGATGCTAGCAATGTTGTTGAAGGAAGCATGTTCCTTCAAGGCTCTGGCCAGTACTCTGCCCGTCTTATTCCCGGATTTGTAATAAATTCTCTTTTTGAAAAACAGCATGCGCTTCGCCCATGAGTCAAGTATTAACTGCAAGTCCCTCCTAGTCTCTAATAGCTGAGTAGCAGAGTCTATCGACAAAGATTGCTTGTGTTGTGCCTCTAAGGAATTGATCGTCGTGATCAGATTCCGAATGGTGGCCTCCCTTTCTTTTTTGCGTTTAGAACCCAGCGCAATCAACATCCCTCTAATAGTGCATTTGTGGGCCTCCCACACGACCAGAGGGTCCACCCCTGGGGTGACGTTAGTTTTGAAAAAGTCTGTTAGCTCGGCGGAAATTTTGGGTAGTAGGTCTGGGTCAGTCAGTAGCGAGGCGTTCAGGCGCCAAGTGGGTTGTTGTTTGGTCACGTGCAACATGTCTAGTGAAAGGGATACAGGGGAATGATCTGAGATCGTCTGAAGACCTATATGCGCCCCCGAAACCCTGGGAAGATCCCTCTGTGTTATGAACAGATAATCTAATCTGGCATATCTTGAATGGGGTAAAGAGAAATGGGTGTAATCTCGGCCGTCTGGGTCAAGAAAGCGCCAAGTGTCTACCAATTGCAAGGATTGCAGTAGCGATTTGATCTTCTTGAGGATCTTATAAGTGATACATGTCTTGCCATTGGACGTATCCAAGAGGGGGTTCAGAGGCACATTAAAATCCCCCCCCAAGAATCGTACAACCTGCCGCAAACCCTTGGAGTTCTCTGACCATGTTCTGACAGATCTTGACATGGGCTCTATTTGGGAAGTATACATTCGCAAGTGTTACAGGTGTGCCTGCATATGTCCCCTTCAAAAATACAAATCTACCCTGCGTATCGCAGAGTTGTTCAGACAACTCAAAAGGAGCATCCCTACTGATCAATATGGATACCCCTTTAGTCTTAGATTCACCATTTGTGGCATGAAACGCTCTGGTGAAATACGAATCAGTGAGTCTCGGCATATGGCGCGTTTTGAAGTGGGTCTCCTGAAGAAATACAAAATGGGGCCTACCTTTCCTGAGTTCCTTCAGGAGAGTGGAGCGGCGCTCCGGTATGTTTAGGCCCCTGATGTTATGCGAGATCACCACGAGGTGTCGCCCCAGGGAAGAGTAAGCCATGGGGAGGGGCAGAAGGAGGTGCCTCCAGGGTCACTCTGCAATAGAACAAAATGAAAACTATATTGTGGAGTTTAGAATCTGTGCTTGAAAACTAAGACAACAATCCAACAACACTGCAGAGAAATACTTTTTGGGTAAAAGAAAAAAAAAGATGGTGTTAAAAAAGGGGAAAGAGAAAGGAGAGACAAAGATTTATGAAGAGATAGAAGATCAAATAGAGAGACACAATAAGAGGATGGCGTAGAAACCGTCCCACTTCCTGGGTGATCAAAAACCTTCCCAGGAAGGGGCACTCGCCAACTTTCAGTAGAGATCCCTGCCTCCCAAAGGGGGGCAAGGAGCCCTCTGTGGGGTCGCCGGGAGACGAAAACGACCCGACGACAGCCCACCCAGAAGAGCAATGCCAAGGAAGACCCGACCAAATGAAAGGATCCTCCCAGTCATCGCACACACGACCAATTTAGGTAAAACATATTAAACAATTCAGTGTATTGTACACCCGACCATGGTGTAAACTATATTTTTCTAGGCAAAAATAAACAACCGCTCACAGAAAAGGGAGCAACAGAAATAAGTGCAAATATAACCTCCTTCTAGCCCATAGGGCAGTGGATTGTAATTATACATATAGTCTGTACATAAATGGATCCCTGCTAGCAGGAAATGAAGGACCAAGTACACCTAAAGTCTTCCATAATCAATCTGCAAGGAAGTTGAAGTGCCCGGTAGGAGCCGGAAGATCTGGGCACAGTAGGGACAAGCTACTCAGGGGGCAAGGATACATCTCTCAGGGTGAAATGGTGGGCTCTGTAACTGACAGAATATATATACTCAGCTGTATATAGCTAAGACAACAGGTTTCAGAGAGTATAACTTGGGGAGAGACTAACAGTGAGCCACGTTCAGGGCAAATCATTAGTGGGGTCAAAGGTTAAACTCCGACAACTATTTCAATGCGGACGACCATAGTGGGGAATTAGGTATAATGGCTGTATAAAGAAGCAGACAATCCCTGACAGTCCATATTGACCTGTGCTTCTGGAAAGGGTTCAAACCGGGATTCAAGTGAAGGAGGTAGTGAGCATTTACCTCGAGGAATCTAAGTCAGGCATTAATTACCAACAAGGCAACATGGAAAAGGGGAGTGAGGGCAGAGGACCAGAGTATGATCATAGGTCTCTTCACCGGGGGGAGAGGTGAGGGAGCTGAAGGAAGGTTGCAGAAACATGGAGCAGGGGGAGTGACAACAGAATTGCGAAGTGTCACTCTGCATTCCGGTCCCTGGAAGGACCCGCATGTCTCCCCGGTGTGTCCGGTCTAATGTTCCCACCTCGCCCATGCCTAGCTTTTTTAGTAAGTCTGGTGTCAGGTGACATGAAGGGAGAGGCAGGGGGGCTCCTTTCTAGTGGGGAGTGTAGGAATTCCGCGTACCATTCAGGGAGAGCTACATGCTCCATATCCAGCGATTCACAAAACTCAGGAAGGTCTGCCGGGGAGCGCAATATATGCAGGTGGCCATTGTAAGATACTATCAGAGCGAAAGGAAAACGCCACGTATATTTCAGGTCTCTTTCCCTTAACTGTTCCAGCAAGGGACGTAGGGCCCGTCTGTTTCTCAAAGTTATCTGGGACAGATCCTGAAATAGCATTATTGTTGCGCCATTAAAAATGATCCTGTCATTTCTCCGCGCTTTGCGCATAATATCTTCTTTAAGGCCAAAGCTCTGCAGGCAACATATAAAGTCTCTCGGGGGTGCTGAATCAGAGCCTCTGGGTCTGAGAGCCCTATGCGCCCGTACAAAGTCTATCTCCATGTCCTCTTGGCGTTTTAATAAACTGTTGAACACTCTCCTGAGTGCCGGGACAATTTGCTCATGGTCGACAGATTCGGGATCCCCCGCACCCTAATGTTGCACCTCCTGCCCCTTTTGTCCAAATCTTCTATGTGCCGATTCAAATCTATGAAATGTTGCGTTTGGGCCTGTGTGGTTAGCTCTAGCCTGTGTATGGCCTTGTCCCTATGTTGACCTGCGTGCTCCACCGCCGCCATATTTTCATTGATAACGATCATGCTCGTTTTCAAGTCCG